>CM031237.1:397937561-398565655 GCA_018340775.1 Taxus wallichiana var. yunnanensis | reverse complement strand
GTGGATATCTTCTGAGATGTTCCAAAATAAAATTCTCATGATGAAAACTTGATTGTGAAGATACATGTGGATATGTCATAATTGGCTAAAATAAATTATAGAAAACCGACATCAATGTGATATTAAGGCATGTAAATTAGTTCTCAAAAACAACATTTATCTACCCAATCACTAAATGTGTCCTTTAGTTTCAAAAATGTGGAATTTTTCATGCACATAAGGTTTTGTAATGGAATTTTGGGTTGATAGTGAGAGGATGTAAAAGTGGATGCTAATTTTTATTGTAGATTTAGGCTTCAATCATGTTTGTTGAGTCTGGAGTCTAGTTAGATAGTCGTATGAGCATAGAGGTAGATACTTGGAGTGGATCCTAGAGGAGTTAAGTGAGGAAAAAGAGTAAAAATGCAGCCACAAGCCTCTCTCTCTCTGTGTGTGTGTATATATATATAGAGAGAGAGAGAGAGAGAGAGAGAGAGAGAGAGACACACGTGGTGGCAAGAGATTAGATAGGAATAGTTGAGCATTTATATATGTAGATGCTTGACTACATGTGTAATTAGGAGTTTATATATATATATATATGCACTGTATGTACAACTTGGCATTCATATGTAAATGCCTCATTGCACATGTGGTCGGGAAGCTCCATATATAGATGCCTGAATGTACATGAAATTGGGCATTTACATGTGTAGATGTTCATTTGTACATGTAGTTGGGCATATGTATATGCATACACCAAAACTATATCATACATTTGAGCACCTATACATGCAGATGCCCAAATGCATACATAAAAAAAAAAATGTATATGCAGACACCCAACTACACACAACCTCCGTAAAAGACCTAATCTACAACATATTTCCATACAAATTTCATGTCTATAGATTATTTTTTTAGATGTTTATTTTCCATCTACATATGGTCCGGATAATAGTTTCCTAAATGCAACATTTTACCAGAATTTTTTTCACCATTATACACATTTTGCTCTTATTCTCCATCAACATGAAATCCATTTTTATAAAGTTTCCAAAAAAATCCAAGTTGTATTTTGGTAAGGGGTCTTAAAATTTTCCTTGGGCTAGCTATAAAAGAGGAAAGTGGAGAGGGATTTTTTGAGTACACATCTATAACAAGTCACCACAAAGAGGGATACTTCACGTTGGGTAACTGAGGCTACTGGAAGGGAAATATGGTATAGGAGTTTCTGATAGTGACTCATGATGTGGGATACTACATAGGGTTGTATGAGGTTTCCTACCGAGGGCACCAAGCTATAGGGATAGGACGTGGATGAGATTAAGGAAATTTTCTAGATCACACAAACCATCTAGATTAGTAAGATCATTCTAGTTGTAGGTGAGGGCCATGGATGATGGAAGTTTAGGACTTGTATTGTATTTTGTATATACCTCATGAAGACACATTCATTGTATAGATGCCCACTAAAATTTTATTATAGACATTTGATTTTTGGTATATGAAAACATTCTTTGATTTTAATTGGTATGATGAGTATGTATAATATGACATCTTAGATATTCAAACATTTTATATGATGATGTATATATATGATGATTTGGATGGTTTTATTTATGTGCACATTTTTATAGATGTATGTTAGTGTGGTTATGAGTAGAGATTATGTTAGGCATATGATGAGATGTTATGGATTTTGAATTATGTTGATATGATTTTTTTGGTTTTTAAATGAGATGCATGAATGAATATAATGATGATATGACTAACGTTTTTCGTAGCTTGAGTTTCCATTCAGATTTTGTATTATAGAGAAACATGCTTTTATTTTACACAATATAGTTGGCACCATGATGATTAAATAACCATGATGAGTAGCTCATTATGTGTGCAAAGAAACATACACACAACAAAAAGAAAAGGTAAAAATAAACCCAATAAAATTATTAAATGTATGTACCATGGCTATAAATGAGCAAAGATGAAAATAATAAACTTGTAATTGGTCAAACAATTAACTAAGAAAAGTAAAAACAAACCCAATATACACGATATTTGTTTCCACCATGGCCATGAATGAACCATGATGATAAAAAATAAACTTGTAATTGTTCAAATAATTAACTATGAAATATAACAATGCAACACATTTTTTATAAAGACACTTAACTCTATCTCGAATGTGTTCCACTATGAAGATTGATTAATTTGGTTTTCCCCCAAGCAAGGATGCATGCAATGGGTAAGATGATTTGGGATTGATTGGGTAATTGCACCCAAGAAAGGATACATGCAAGGGAGAAAATGAGAGTTGAGATTACCCCAAGTGAGGATACATGTAAGGGATTTGGATTAATTTGTTTTGATTGATTTTGATATTTGGAACAAATGCCATAATAAGATTCATGTGTTGATTTTTGGGATCTTTGGTTGTTGAAATTTTTTAATTTTTGGATTATTTTTCATTTTGTTTTTTTGGGTGATTTTGCTAAATTTTTAGGTTTTTATTTGTATTTTTTTACTTTTTAGTATATTTTTTTACTAATTTTATATGTTTTATTAGTTTTGGAAGAATTTATAGTGTGTTTGTGTTAGTGTTTTGGAATATATTGAATGTATAGGATTTGTGTTGTTTTTTGAATGTTTAGAGATTTTGTGATACCGTAGGTGATCCAAGACCAATCTGAGAATTCATAAGATCGTAAGAGCTCTATGAGATCAAGGGATGAATGTAAATAGTTTTTTGTGGATGGTTTTTCAATTTATTTAATTTTTTGGACATTTTGCATTTTTTTAGGTTTTTATTTGTATTTTTGACTTTTTGTAGATTTTTTTACTAATCTTATATGTTTTAGTAGTTTTGGAAGAATTTTGTAGTGTTTTTGTGTTATTTTTTTGGAAATATATTGAATGTATAGGGATTTGTGATTTTTTTAACGTTTAGAGATTTTGTGATATTATAGGTGACCCAAGACCCATCTAAGAATTCATAAGATAGTAAGAGATCTATGAGATCAAGGGATGAATGGAAATGGATACGATGAAATGTATAGTATAACAAATAATAAACGTCTTAATTTCAAGGAAAAAGTGATCAAAAGTGGTTTGGGATGATATAAAAAGATGAATATGATGGATAAACTATATAAGAGGATGTGCTAAAATTCCCCCAACAAAAAGGATACATGTGGATAATTCAAGAATAGAATATTTTCAAATGAACCACATTCATGCATTCCTTAAGCTCTTGGTCATCTTTTTGGATAGCTTGTATGCTCCAAATCCAAATTTTGCAATGATAACATAAGGACCTAACCAATTAGGTTCAAATTTTCCTTATTTTCTCACTCCTTGGTTTTGTTTTTCTAATTTTATTTTAGTATTAGGTCACCAATTTAAAATTGTCTAGGTTTTATCCTTTTGTTATATTTGTGGTGAATTCAATTATGACACACTTTTAAATGATCTTAGATTATAATCCTCTTTTGATCCAGAGATGAAGCTCATAAAAACAAGCCTATATGTATTCATCTTCATTGATCAAATATTTGAGGGATATACTAAGTGATGGGATCTCAACCTTTATGGGTAATACAAATTCAAATCCATATACAAATGAAAAGGGAGTGGCTCCCATTGGAGTACGATAAGATGTGTGATAAACTCAGAGGGTAGGATAGACTTGTGTATGCCGATTGTGACCATGTTTATCAATAATATTTTCCAAGATGGATTTGAGTGTCTTATTGGATGATTTAGCTTGGACATTACACTATGGATAATATAGAGTGAACTAACGAATGTAAATATGGAAGTGTTTGTCTATCTCTTTAACGGTTGTATTTTTAAATGTGTACCATTATATGTAATAATTGAGGAAGGGATGTTGAAACGACATATGATATGGTTACATATGAACATGGAAATATTAGTACTAGTGAAATAAGTGAGAGACATGGCCTCTACCCATTTGGTAAAATATTTAGTTGCGGTGATATACTGATTGTATGACCATTAGAGGATGTGTGTTTGATTTTTCTTATAAGGTTGAGCCCACGTTGGGAGAAAATTTAAGGTGTGGTGATCGGTTGAAGATCTTGTGAAGGTACATGAATGATATTTCCATGTTGTTGGCATGCATGCCAAACACTTGTTGAAAAAATTACATGCATCAAATTCCATAGTAGTTCCAATAATAACCCAAGTGAAACTTTTGTTTAGCTAAAACCATGCCACTTATGTGTATGTCTCATATACCAATATGTATCCCGACTAGAGTTTGTTGTACTTCATCTTAATTTAGAAATATTATGAGATTTATATCATATCTATTTTATATAAGGTTTAGTAAGGATATTGTGGTGTCAACCACGTTGTGCTAAGGCTCATTTGTGTTGGGTGTATATGTCACCTAAATTTTCACTTTTCATATTTCATAACTATTACTAACAATTTCTCTATGCAGATAAGGATCACTGATACATCTATTTCTTGAGTGGGTACCTTAAGGGGAATACTCAGAATGGGGAATTATTATTCACATAATCATTATGGGTTAGAGACAATACACAAAGAGAGTATGTTATGTGGCCCCATCCTTAGTTTTCCTATCCTTGTCCATTTATGCCTCATACACATTACACACCTGAAACATTGCTTACATTTCACCACTTGGTAATTTGTTCATCCATTTTTTGATTCCATGAAACTTTTTCTACTTTTCATGACACATCACCATCCTTAGTCAATGTCATCACCCGTAGGTGATGGTTTTGGTGTTATGTTTTTCCTAGTCGACGCCATCGCCCACGGAAATGGCGTTGTATATATGCTTACCACATCTTGAAATTCATGAAGGAAGGAAGCACAAATCTTAGGAACTTCCATCTGCTCTTCTCTTTTGTGCCAAATTTGCATCTGATTTCTCAACTCTAGGTTTATCTTGCACTTAGCTTGGATTGGATTGGAAACTCTTCTTCTTGGCTAGATTGTGTAGACTATTATTCATCTATAGTGAGTCTAGGATAAGAATGGTGTTCCCCTTCTCCACCTAATAGATATTATCTCTCATGTGTTTCTTATCTAGGAGAGATATGCATCAATGACCACCCTATAGGTACAAATAAGTGATCTAACCATTTTTTTCATTTTACATATATTATTTTGTTTCCCTTCCCCATTACTCTATGTTAGTTTAGTGTTATATGTACATTGATGCTAGTTAGCTTAGTACTCATATTTTATCATCTCCTTAATTTTCCTTGACTTTCATTTCAGTCATATTATGTATGCTTTCCTTATCTATCATTGATCTCCTATTTTCACCCATCTATTGATATCTTAGTAGGGTGCTCTCCTTTATCTTGACTGTGGGAATTGGAAACCTTAGGATGACCTAGTGTAGGAATTATTTCCCTCTAGATATGTAACCATAGCACTCACTTTAGAACCTTTAAATCTATCAAATGTATGTTGATTCATGTGTGTCTCTTAATCATTTCCTCGATACCCTTGTAGAACAGAAGATTAAGGACTTCAAGTTATTGAGACATATTCTTGGTGTGCCATACATTTCTGGTGAACCTAAATGAATCTTACATACCTTCTGATTGAGAATAGCTTATTAAAATCACCCATATTTAATCTTGACCTCATGTAAGTGTCCAAAAATACACAAAACCTCAAAAACCTTCTTTCATAGACACCATCACCCAGGGGTGATCTTGTCTATTCCAGTATACTCATTTCCAAACACCATCGATCCCTATCAAAACATGTTTACACTATTGATCCCTTATGTTTTCCCAAATTTGTTCCTCATCGAACCCTATGTAAAATTTTATGCATAGTCGATTGTGTTTATAGCCTCCATATCATGACCTGTTCTTGGTCAGATCATCATTCCATCATTGATTATCTAGGCTTGGGTTCTCCTTGATGACACCCTAAACTTTACAAAGCAAATTACATGACTAAATAAGGAAAGTTAACACCATTTCCATCCATCTAGCCAAGGTTCTAAGTCTAGGAATCTAACATTAAGATAGAAGCTTAAAAGAATTCTTAGCTAGTATGAAAACAATTACAAAATCTAACTAAACATACCTGCTAATATGCTTGAATTACCTAACATGGGCCTAAATAGACCTAACAGGGAAATCAAATGGTTATGGTTGTTACTCCAAATAAGGTGAAATGGCCTCTCCTAATGACTACTTGGTCATTTTGGATATCCATCTACTAACCCCATTGAAGGATTTAAGCAAGGATTGAACTTGGCTATATATCATATTTATTATATGAGATGCAAATCAAAGCATGGTGTAAAGTATAAAGGAATGAGGTGCACCCTTTTTATAGTTTTTCTTTTGAAGAGAAACTTGTATTTTGGTGCATGTGGGACTAAAATCCCTATAATTAGATTAGAATTTCTAATCATGATTAGGCCTTGCTAATCACAATTAGTGAATTACCAAGTGATTAAGAGGTGTGAAGCCTTAATCAACCACTTAGGGTCAACTAGGAGGCTAGGATAAGATTTTGAAGCTTGTTGAGATGTTGTGGAGGTGAATGGGGTGATTTTGAGTGGTTGGAAGAGGGGTTTGAGTCAATACTAGGGTATATTGACCAAAACAAGGGCAAAATAGGCTTAATTAGCTAATAAATGCTAATTGTCTGTTTTGAAGAGGATTTTGACTTACGATTCACCGTAAAGTGGAATATTGAATGCAAAAGGGGTTACATAATCAACAAAGTGTTGTTAATTGGCTAAAGTGGTAAGAAATGTTAGTTAATTAGTAAAGAGCACTAATTATAATGGAATTGGCAAGAATGAGAGTGATTTGCATGTGTTTTGGCAATAAGATTGCAAATTTTGAATTTAGGTGTCTACATTTTCCCTTGTTTGAGGTGAAGTTAATGAATTCACTTTCAAACATAATATAAAATCGTAAAATAGGTAAATGTTTGAAGAAAAATTAGCAGGATGAAGGATGCCCCCTCGAAATGTCATGGGGTGATAGAAGAAGTCAATCAACAATCAAAAATATGATTTGAAATGGATAGAAGAAAATGAGTCAGAACGAGCACAAACCCTTAGGTTGAGAATGAATAAGGATAGGGATAAAAAATTTTGTTTATTTCCCGGTGATTTTTTAGGAGAAAATTTAGTAATGGTAATAAATGATAATGGAGAAGAAATGATTAATGGAGAAATATAGGACAAGTCCAACCTTTGCATCCAACCTTTCCATAAGCAACCGATTTATATCATTTTTCCCCTAGGTCTACATCATCGGCCTTTATTTAAAATAAACAAAAGTGTAAGATAACATGAAAAGCTAAATTACTAACAATTGTTTACTGCTAAAAATACGTAACTCCATGCAACATACATTATGCAATGCAATACGAGAAAGTAAAATGATATTTAGCTCCATGCAACATACATTTATGTAATGCAATACGAGAAAGTAAACCAACTAACCTAACAAAGAAACTAGTACAATCACATGTATTCAAGCAAATAACATGTTGCACCCATGTTTTTGTTATCAAGTTGTAGTTCCCAAATGTTCGTGTTGTAACAACAAGGGTTAAAAATGATGCCCCAAGCAATAACACATGCAAGGGAAAAATAGAGGACACAAGTAGTCCTATGGAAAAACCTTCATGCACTATGACATAGTCTTTGAAACTCACTATTGCACAAGAGTACCAACGTAGTAAATAGTTGAGCTTTTATTAATGGAGGTAGATCATGATGATCCATAAAGTTGTTTAAGACCAGAACAAGAAAGAATCGTAGAAAGACGATTTTGTAAGACATATTTCAATGTTTGAGGATGATGTAATTGACATAGGATTTAATTGCATATATGTTGTTTACCAATTTTTGTAAAATTTTAAATTTTTACAATTTTTTGAATTTTTAATGATTTTATCAAAAAAATTTATTTCTTTTAAACAATTTTGACTATTATAGGCTTTGTATCACCTTGTTAGATTATGAGATAGCTTTAGCTGATATCATACTTGTATGTTTGATGAGATACCTTTGAGAAACATGTTTATATTTTTGATATTTTTTTGTGATCATATTGGTGATGCGGGATGATTAGCTTTTAGTATACATGTGTGATGTAGATGGATATGTGATGATATGATATGATGATGAAATCAAACACAATGTATAAGCACAAGTTTAAACAAATCTAATCAAATCCATAGATTTATTTACAAGTATGTAATACACTATAGACTAAAGTGATATTCAATCTAAGTAAGCAAGTGAATCCAATTTAAAGCATATAGTATGAAAAATTAATGCAACCAAAACCATACAAACCAATCAACTAAAAGTAAGTGAACCACTACTTTGTTTTTGTGGGACAATTTTGGGATGTTTTTCATTGTTTTTGATTTTATTTCTAAGACAATTTTCTATTGTTTTGGAGTTTTCTAAGAAACATATTTGAATGTTTTGATTTTTCCAAAGGACATATCTATATGTTTTTGGGATTTTCAAAAGTTATATGAATGTTTTTGATGTTTTCTCAATAGTTTTCCAAAGCAAATGTGCAGGAAATAAAGAAATGTGGATGCCCCCAACATTAGATGGGATGTACAAGGGCATAATGCCACGTGGTATATGCTAGAAGTGATGTTGCAAAGCTTCCCCCAACATGAGATGGGTTCATTCAATATTAACTTCTCTACACTTAGAAGGTTAGATTAGTTGATCAGGGAAAAGAAGGATAGGCTCACAAGGGGCTCAGATGAAGGTAAATATTAACTTAGGGAAAAGTTGTCGTACTCCCTAAACCTAGACTTCTTGTGAACAACAGACCCTCCCTTGGTGTTGAAACTAGTTTTCACCAAAGGACTTGTCCAAAGTGCCACCATTGTGTGGTTTTCACTATTGGATGTACTTATTTATTTATCTTTATCTTTTTATGTTTTTATACTTTTTTTTTTTACTTTTCTTGGTATTTTGTAGAGACCCCATACTTAAGCATATAAGTGCTTAAGATGCATTACATTCATGGGTTCTCAAGCTCTTGGCCATCTAAATAGGCCAGCTTATATGCACCTGAACCAAACTTGGAAACCACAATGTATGGTCCTAGCTAGTTGGGCTCAAATTTCCCTTTCTTTTCTTGATCTTTATTGGTGTTCTTCTTATTCTCTTTCAACACCATGTCCCCTACCTCAAACTGATGAGGTATGACCTTCTTATTGTAGCTCCTCCACACTCGATCGTGATACACTTTTAGGTGATTGAGGGCACGAAGGTGTTTCTCATCTAATAGCTCTAACTCTACCAATCAGGATACTCTATAGTCCTCCTCTTCATTCATGTAATCCCTTAGCTTGATACACAAAGAAGGGATCTCGATATCTAAAGGAAATACAACTTCAGAACCGAATACTAAAGAATATGGAGTTGCACTTATAGGGGTGTGGATAGAAGTTTTGAATGCCCAGAGGGAAGGGTGAATTTGTAAATTCCAATTACGGCTGTGGTATTCACCATTTTCTCCATAATGCAAATTAAGGTTTTTTTGGAAGCTTCGGCCTGCCCATTACCTTGAGGGTAATAAGGGGTTGAAAACTTAAGGGAAATTTGAAAGTGTTTGTAGAGTGCTTTCACATTTTTTTTTTTGAATGACTTACCATTATCAGTGATAATGGAAGAAGGGATACCATATCTACAGATGATATGATTCATTATAAACTTTGAAATTTGGGGACCTTTTGTATAAGTAAGAGGAACTACCTCTACCCATTTTGTAAAGTACTCAATGGCCGTTATAATGAAATTATGGCCATCCAAGGAGACATGATTAAGTTTCCCTATTAGATCGAGACCCCACTTTGAGAATGAACAAGGTGTCGTGATTGGTTGTAAGGATTGTGTCGGCGCATGTATCAAATTGTCATACTTTTGACAATCCACACACTTCTTTACATGTTGAAAATAGTCATGCTCCATGGTAGGCCAATAGTAACCTACTTTGAGTATCTTCTTTACAAGGATAATCCCATTAGTATGAGCTCCAAAATTCCCTCATGTACCTCCTTGATTTCTTGGATAGATTTGTCATAATTTAAACAACGCAACAGATTCCCATCATATCCTTGGTGGAAGAGGGTGCCCCAAGTAGGGTATAACATGCTATATGTGTTCGATGAACTTGCACTTTTCAGCATGGGAAATTTTCATAGGGAAGGTTCCATCATGGAGATAATTAAATATTTCAGCGTACCATGGTGAAAAGGGACCAACAACTTCACACACTAAACAAAATTTTGGTATATCATATGACGTTGTTATTAGATTTTCAAAAAAGAATGGAATGTCATTGCTCTATGGCAGAATGTTCAACATAGATCCTACGATAGCCATGGTGTCTACCACTATATTTTTAGCTCTTCGTATTTGCTCAAATTTTATCTTCTCAAAGAATTCTTTCAAGGAATCAACCATTCTTTTATATGGAAGTAACTTTTCATCTTTAACTTTATATTCATTTATGACCTATTTGATAATAAGCATTGAATCACCAATGCATTTTACTTGTCTGATATCCCATTTGATGGACAAATTCATTCCTATATGAGAGCTTCATATTCCGCTATATTGTTCATGCAAGGGAATCTAATTCAAAATGCCTATGGAATCAAGTCTCTTGTGGGAGTGATTAGCACAACTCTGGCACCTAAACCATGAAAGGTAAAAGAGCCATCAAAGTACATTTGACAAAATGTAGATTCTTTGAGGTACATAATGGATGCATCTAGTAGTTCTAGACTCAAGGGTTCAAGTACCTGGTAGTAGAGCTTCTACTAGTTGATCTGCTAACACTTGTCCTTTTACTAAATTTTTATGAACGTATTCAATGTCAAAATTACTTAATAAGATGATCCAATTAGCCATCTTTCTAGTTAGTGTTGGTTTGGACAATAAATATTTCAAAGGCCGACCTTTGAAATTAGCTTTATTTTATTGTTAAGCATATAATGACGTAGCTTCTAGAAACAAAAACCATGGCTAGGCAAGCCTTCTCAATTTTTGGATAATTTATCTCATATTCTACCAATGTCCTGCTCAAATAGTATACAATCTTTTCTCTTTGTTCTTTGTCATATTGGGCCAACAATGCTCCAATTGCAAAATGTGTGGCAGATATATAAAGTAACAAGGGTTCTCCTTCCGTGGGTGGCATGAGAACATGGGGGTTGGCCAAGTATTATTTTAGAAAAGCAAACACTTGTTGTTATTTTGGTCCCTAGTTGAAATTAACATCCTTCTTAAGAAGATGTGTAAATGTATGACACTTGTCTACTAGCTATGAAATAAACCTTCTGATGGCCTGAATTTTCCCTTGTAGGCTACGCAACTATCTGATATTCTTAGGGAGGAATTTATGTGATAGTCATGACCTTTGTAGGGTCCACTTCTATTCCTCTTTGTGACACAATGAATCCTAGTAATTTCCCAGATAGCACACCAAGACACACTTATTTGGGTTAAGTCAAACTTTTTAATCCCTTAGGTGCTAAAAGATACACCGTAAAAATTTTGGGTGTTCCTCACGGGTTCTAGATTTAGCCAATATATCATCTACATAATCTTCCATGATGTCACTTATCATATCGTGAAAGATTATAGTCATTGCCCTTTGATATGTAGTGCCTACATTTTTAAGGCTGAAAGGCATGACTTGGTAACAAAATGTCCCCCATGGGGTTGTGAAAGCCATCTTATGATGATATTCTTCAAATATTTATCTAATTGTAACCTAATAAGCCAACCATGAATGAAAGCATCTCATAGTTTGCTATAGAATCAAAATCATGTCGATTTTGGGAAGAGGAAAAACATCCTTAGGGCAAAGCTTTGTTTATATCCTTGAAATCCGTACACACTCTAATACCAACTAGATTCTTTTGAATTGGGACCACATTGGAGATCCACTCTGAGTAGTCGATAGGCCTAATAAATCCTACTTCTAGTAACCTTTCTAGCTCTTCCTTTACTAGTAAGGTGATGCACGAGGATGCATCTTTTAGAGATTTTGTTTGATGGGCTTGACATCTAGGTGTACCATAAGATTGTGCACCACTAGTGTAGGATCAAGTCCTAACATGTCAACATAAGACCAAGTGAAGATGTTTGCATACTCTCTTAAGAGTCTTGTGAATGTTTTTTGTTCTTTGGCTGAGAGGGAAGCTCCTAACTTAACTATCTGTAGCAGTTCTTCCATGTTGATATTAACATCTATTGTATCTTCCACTAATAACTTTGATTCATCCCCCATGTGTATAGGATTAAGAGGGAGATTGAGATCCTCCTCTATCATAGGTGGCTCGGGAGCTATTCATCTTGAAGTGGGTGCATTATCTTTTCCATAGGTTGTTCTACCTATTTTTCCACAAGCACCTCAAAGAGGTTTTCACTATAGGACTTCCCCTTTTTATTTCCATAAGGATTTTCTTTGGAAATTTTTCCTTTCTCACTTTTTTACTTAAATGCCTACACAACTCTACTTCCTCTCCAAAGTATGCACATACATTAAGATGAATGGAAAACCCCTTCTTGTGATCATTTCTTAGAATGTTGTCTTTGATTCCTAAGAACTCACCAATGGCCTCATCATTTTGAAACACATCAATAGGTATGTGTTATTGTTGATCCCAATTCATGAGTGATGGGTAGGTGAGGGTTAATGGTTGATTTATAGGGGATATGGTGGGTATAATAGGGGTTATAGTAAGGATAGCCATATTTTTGAATAGGTTTGTAGAGGAAAGGTCTTCATAAATACTACATCAGGGAATTTGTTTTTACTTTCATTTCCAGACAAACTATCCTCACTCTCAAAAGAAGCATACTCATCATCTAAGAGTGAGACTCATATAAATGGATTCCTATACCTGATTTACCTACTATACACTAGGTATTGCAAGAGCTTCTAATGGGCCTTGTTCTTAGTGGCCACAACCACATCCTTTATACCCCATGGCAAGCATTATTTGATTAGGAATGGGATACTTAGGTGATTTATAGCATGTAGCCATGTCATCATCATTAAGATGAAATACAATGTCCATAAGAAACCTTTCATCTTCTAGCAAGCCACCAAGAGTAAAATTCTTGAAAGGAAAGCCTCTCTTGATCTCTAAACTTTGAAACATGGCCTACCATGCACTTGGGTGATATCGACCATTGTGAACCATTAGGGCTTATTGTAGATCATACTCTCCACAACCACTTGGTTTTACCTTCATCTCCCATATAGACAAAGGAGTTTCTGAGGTGGAAGCACCATTTTCATTGATAGACAAGGTATCTGGATCCACTCGTGAAGCGAGGGCCTATGACTGGATAGGAATAGCAATCTCCATGTAGATGGACACTCATAGATTGTAGGGAAAAATCTTGAAAATGCTCTATAATGAGAAAAAGGTTGAGGGTCCCCCTGTATGGTGAGTGTTTTTCCCTCATATTGCAACTTTAAACACTAATGATACATTGATGGCATGACCTACATGGTATGAATCCATGGGTGACTAAGAAAGATATTGTAAGGGAGTTCCAGGTCCAAGACGTGGAACTTTGTATCATGTGTTATGGGACCCACTTCTAATAAGAAAGTGATCATTCTAGCTGATTGTCATTCTTCATTGTCATATGCCTTAATGGTGATGACCTTTGTTTCTAGATCAACTTTTGTGTAGCCTAGTTGGCAGACTAGTTTGAGAGTACATATGTTAAGACCCAATCCATCCATCCACAAGCACTCTCTTAACCTTCTTAAGTTTAATGATAACCTCAATATGAAATGGTAGGTTATGTGAAGGATCTTCAACTAAGGCTTATATATTAATGAAGGTTGTGTGTTCCAAAGGAAAAATTTGTGTTACCATGGCTTGTAAATGTGTTGGGTCAACATCAATGGATACTCCTAATCCTTGTAAGGTTTTGTAAAGTATATCCTTATGGATGCTAGAGATCTTTAGAAGGTCTAAGATGGAAATATTAGCTGTAATTTTTTCTAGTTGATCTAACACATCATAGTGATTTGTTTAGGAGGAGGGGGAGTAGGTTCAAAATTTATAATGAGGTGAGCCCATCGTGTTGCCACAGTGCACTCTCTTGTCTTAATTCTAATTATATCGATTTGCTCAACAAGTGGGTCAACACAACCTATCAAGGCATCAAAATGGTCTTTGTTTGACATATAGTTAACATTTTTATTCTGAGATGATTGTCCCCAATCTAGTTTTTTTTTCTATCTTTGTGATTGGGAAAAGACTCTTTGAATATCCCTAAGTTTGCATTTGATATTTTAACGATAATGCGAGTCTACTTCAATATCACCGATGTTGACTAGGTCTTGAATTTAGTGTTTTAATCTTAAACACTTGTCATTTTTGTGACCCTTCACATGGTGGAACCAACATAATTCATTTTCCCTAAACCATGATGGTTTGGGTGTATCATTCTCATTGGGTTACATTTCAGGGTACTTAACCATGTTTATAACCTCTAATTGTTTTAGTATAGATGATATGGATTTAGATAGATGAGTAAAAGTGTGATGTTTATACTCGGTAGGTGGATTACCCTTTGTAAGTTTCAAATGTGTGTGGTTATGCATGGCTTGCACCTATTTAGAGTCTATTATCCCATCACTAATGACATTTTTGTTTCTATTAGGAGAAAACTTTGTTTTATCATTAGATTTAGAATCATTGTGTTCATGGGAGAAATGTTTTAGAGTCCCCCTAGCTAACAATTCCTTTTCAATTTGACTCCCTTTTTCTATTACCTCTTCAAACATGTTACCACAATGCATTTGTAAGTGGAATGTAATGTCTAGATGGAGGTTGGGAAAAATATTCCTATCAGCTTCTTTTTCGGGTAGGGAGCAAGGAAAGTGACTAGCTAACCCTCTCCATCTTTGTAAAAATGCAACAAAGTTTTTGTTTATTTTTTCTTGGCATTACAGAGATCTAACATGGTAACGTCATTTTCTATATTGAAAGATAAGTGTCATACAAAACTATCAACTATTTCTAGCCATATCGATATGGATCCCTTAGGGATATGCACAAACCAATCTAGCGTCATTTCCCCTAAACTTTGTGGAAACAAGTGCATAAGATAATTGTCACTAAATGCCACCTCTTGACATGCCATATAAAATTCCTTTATATGATCACAAGGGTCACCTTTTCCCTTATATTTATCAAATTTTGGAAAA
Organism: Taxus wallichiana var. yunnanensis; assembly: GCA_018340775.1. Taxonomy (NCBI): domain Eukaryota; kingdom Viridiplantae; phylum Streptophyta; class Pinopsida; order Cupressales; family Taxaceae; genus Taxus; species Taxus wallichiana. Next base: position 398,550,398 of record CM031237.1, on the reverse strand, counting down.
TAAAAATGTCTTGGGAAAGGTACCTACAACATGGCTTTGTCAAATGGGTAAGGACATAACTCATCAAATAATACTTCTTATTATTGCTACCAGTTTGGCCCTCTTGTAATGCTTGAAGGGAATTCTTCATTGTTGACCACTCTTGATTAAAAAGTGGATCTTGCATGGGTGGCGGTGTAGGTCTATACAAAGGGTTAAGCCTAGGTGTATGCCCACCCCAATTTTTTGTGAGAATCTCTTCATAAGGATCTCTTTGTGCCTCACGTCGAGGAGTGTTTATTGGGAATTCATAAAATGAAGCTTTAGGTTTTGCCTTTGGTATAGTTTGTTTCACAAATTTTGGTTGTTATTTTTGTATATGTGAAGCCAAACTAGCTAATTGATGAGTGAGGTCTTGGACCTGTTGTTCTAACATAACCTCTTTAATAGTTATTTCATGATGATCTTCGTTGGGAGGAGTTTGTGCATGATGAACATGTTCTTCATGGTCTTTGAAATGAATTTTAATAGGAGGAAAATGATAGTCTCCATTGTTTTCAAATGGTATCTCCTCATTATTCTATCGTGCAGAAGTAGAGGCATGACTTGGATTTAAAATTTCATTAAGAGTGTGACAAGGGAGGCCTACTTCTTCTTCTCCCCAAACCATGCGACGATAAGAGAAGGGTCTACTGTGGAAGGTAATTTGGCTCCTAGTTCCACAACCTGCATAAGAACTTTATGTTTGTTATGAAAAATGTAGTTGTCAAAATGGGTGGAATGAAGCTCTACATCCGCATAAGGAGATTCTTCCTCTCCACCACTATGGTCAACCATGAGATTATCCTCCAAAAGAGGGTTATCACCTCCAAATATATTGGCTGCCAACTTTCATGATCCCATTCTCATAGTAGGCATTTCTTAGAATAGAAGGTAAAACACAAAAAATTCCACTAAGGTTTATTAACAAGGGACCCTAGTCAAATTTTTGTAGTGTAATGACCCTAAGTTGTTAAAACAAGGTGACTATAGAATAGCCAAAAAAGTGATAGGTCAAAATGAATGTAAACTAAAGAATAATGAACAAGCTACCCTAATAAGGTAATATATGACACAATTTTTCCTTAGAATAATACAATGACGTACAACGCTCAAAATTTAGTTTACACCAAATAGTTTATTCTCTAATATTTCATCTAGATAGGTTTGCAACCAAATAGTGACAACACAACATCACCAGTTAGGTCAAGTTTGCAAAAAACAAGGCCTAAATGATAAGATAATGTTGACACGATATTCTAACAAGATATACTAAAAACCAGTTTCTAAACACTAACAAATTCCAAGTCTCGTAAAATGGACAATAACAATGTGAGTTGTGTAACGACACTATTTGGACACGTGAACCAAGCTTTCAGAAAAGCATGATTTCTAGTGTCAAAATGATGTTATTGTGATGCTAAAAATGTATCCTCAACACTCAAAAACTCAGTACAAAGTTAGAATGTAAAAACTATGTCTAAGTATAACAAGAACTTGTTATGTGTGTGAACAATGTAACTCTACAATATAGAGATTTAGGCCTAATTTCACAATGGAAACAAGATGTAAATATCTCAATTGTATGGCTACAATGTGGGTAGCGTAACAACTCACAAGAAGAAAAGGATGAAATCACCTAAATACGATGATAAGAAGTCTCAAATATGGGTTTTTGAGACAAGGGGGCCTACTAGATTGTGAGTACATATCATGCACATTTTCAACACTTGCTCCAACATTACAACCTAGTCATGCAAGTAGAATACAAAAGTGGTGGACACGTGAGATCTAGCGATATTCGTATATGTTGTTTCATTTTTCCAAAAATGGGAAACAAGAAAACAAGGGTATAGACCAAGTGGTGTTGAAATAAACTTGGTGTTATTTTGGTAGAGTTTTGCCTTACTTGGGAAAAATGAAAAAATAAGACAAAAATGACACGAAGTAGATTTCATGATGAATGTTCACACATTTTCAATTTTAAGAGATTGTTTCCCTTGTTCAAAAAATAAGAGTTTGAATCTAAAAAAATTTTCACTTTGTGAGAGCTCTCAAGTATACTATCTAAGACAAAAACAATGGCTCCAAGCCAGACATCTTCCTAGTTGATTCTCTCTCTAGGTGTCACAAGATATCTATGAGCGAGATCAATTTACCAAAAAGTTACATTAACTAATTTAGGAGTATATCAGCTTTAATTTACCCCCTCATATAATGATCACCAAAGTGCATTCAGTTATACTTTCATTGGGGTCTCGATATAGATATCTTTGATGCTAATCTCACCAAGGCATACTAGACAAGTTGGTAGTGTGGTGTACTTTCCTATTTCATTCACAAAGTTTACTCTTGCATGAACTACTTTAGGGTTCTTAGGACCACCCCCATTGTTTCATCTTAAGGTTTATGCCAAAGGGGTTATGTCCTAGTTGATTGGATGAGCCGTAGCTCTTAACTGAAACCTGTAAATACAACGTGATGATTGTGGTGTATTTTTTTTAATCTTTTAGACTTAATGTGGTTTTTGTCGTACTCCTTTTGGCAACCTACAATCACACGTGTAGTTAGAATTTTTTTTTAGGTCCTCCTTTCTTTGAATAGCATTAGGTCCTTAACAAAATGGTTAGTCGTTTCAAAATAGAATCACAATATGAAAAGAAAATAACCATGAAAAATGCTTGTAAATTAACTAACTACTATCAAATTTTGCAAAAACAAGGTTTATTCCCAATTCATCTAAGTGTTTTTTAATTAAAAGACTAAAATTACTTTTGATTCCAAAGATCACACAAGGTGTAAGGGAAGAGCATACACAAATTCTAACCTTGGTTATTTAGCAAGTGAAAAACATTTAAACTAAAAGATGATTAAAAAAGTTTCCTACTTACTCTAATGATAGCAAAAATAAGGTTTAAGAGTGCTTTTGATTCTCTAGATCACACAAATTGCAAGATAAGAGCATACACACCTTAACCCAAACTCATACAAAGCATGGAAACAAGATTAATTTCTTCAAACCCTAAGTTATTTTATAAGAAAACTTACTCTAAATCTATGAAATTGACAAAGATGGCATCTAAAAACTTTGAAAAGTAATAAAATCCTATAAACCAAAAATGGAAACTTTGAGTTTGTAGGAAAAATTTAATAGATAAACTTGCATGCCCTTGTCAATGTGTGTGCACTGTTTTTGATTCTTGCGCTCCCTTTCAACGTGTGCGCTCCCCTTTGTAAAAATGACTAACAATTGGAAAAGATGAGCCAATGTGTGCGCTTCTAGAGAGGTAGTGCACACCTGTTTGAACGTTATGCTCCCCTGTCGACATGTGTGCACTCCCCTTGTAAAAACAAATGACAATTGAAAAAGATGAAGCAATTCATGTGCTTCCAGAGAAGTGGGTGCACACCTATTTCAACGCCTGCACTCGCACTCTCCTATCGATGTGTACGCTTCCCCTTGTAAAACCAACTAATAGTTGGAAAAGATGAGGCAACATGTGCACTTCTAGAGAGGCGGGTGCATGCCTATTTTGACACTTGCACTCCCATATCGACATGTGCACTCCCCTTGTAAAAATGACTGACATTTGAAAAAGACAAGCTAATGCCTATGCTTCTAGAGAAGTGGATGTGCACCTCTTTTGATACATGTGTTCCTGTGTCAACGTGTGCACTCTCCCTTCAACACCTCACTCTCGGTTCAATGCCTGCATGCCCCTTCGCTGGAATTGGCCAAAATTAGAGTTTTTGACAAGAATTTATTCAAAAATGTCAAATCGTTGGTATTTTTTTTGGCAATTTTGACAAGGCTTCGCCTCCTTGAATCCTACAAAAATCAAGAAAACACAACTTCTACCACTAATCTAGTTGAAACAACTTTCAAAAATGGAAATTAATGTATAAAAATTTGAAAATTACTCTAAAACTTTGAAAAAGACTCTAAAACTTTGAAATTAATCTAAAAATCTTGAGAAACTAATCTAAAAAAATTTGAAAGTATTCTAGAAAGCTTGAAAGTAAACTAGAAAACTTGAAATTAATCTAGGAAAATTGAAACTAATCTAGGAAACTTGAAACTAATCTAAAACTTGAAATGAAAAACTTTGAAACTAAGTTAAAAAGCTTGAAAGTACTCTAGAAAGCTTGAAATTTAAACTAGAAAACTTGAAATTAATCTAGGAAACTTGAAACTAATCTATAAACTTGAAACTAATCTATGAACTTGAAATGAAAAACTTTGAAACTAAGTTAAAAAGATTTAAAAATTGAATGCAATGGGGTATTGTCCCACCAGGTGTGCCAAATGATGACACCCTAAACTTTACAAAGCAAATTACATGACTAAACAAAGAAATATAACACCATTTCCATCCATCTAGCCAAGGTTCTAAGTCTAGGAATGTAACATTAAGATAGAAGCTTAAAATAATGCTTAGCTAGTATGAAAACAATACAAAATCTAACTAAACATGCCTACTAATATGCTTGAATTACCTAACATGGGCCTAAATAGACCTAAGAGGGAAATCAAATGGTTATGGTTGCTACTCCAAACAAGGTTAAATGGCCTCTCCTAATGACTACTTGGTCATTTTGGATATCCATCTACTAAACTCATTGAAGGCTTTAAGCAAGGATTGAACTTGGATATATATCATATTTATTATATGAGATGTAAATCAAAACATGGTGTAAAGTATAAAGGAATGAGGTGCACCCTTTTTATAGTTTTTCTTTTGGGAGAAACTTGTATTTTGGTGCATGTGGGACTAAAATCCCCAAATTAGATTAGAATTATTAATCACGATTAGGCTTTACTAATCATAATTAGAATTACCAAGTGATTAAGAGGTGTGAAGCCTTAATCAACTACTTAGGGTCAACTAGGAGGCTAGGATAAGCTTTTAAAGCTTGCTGAGATGTTGTGGAGGTGAATGGGGTGATTTTGAGTGGTTAGAAGAGGGGTTTGAGTCAATACTAGGGTATATTGACCAAAACAAAGGGCAAAATAGGCCTAATTAGCTAATAAATGTTAATTGTATGTTTTGAAGAGGATTTTGACTTATGACTCATCGTAAAGTGGCATCCTAAATGTGAAAGGGGTTACACAATCAAAAAAGCATCTTTAATTAGATAAAGTGGTAAGAAACGTTAGTTAATTAGCAAAGAGCATTAATTATAATGAAATTGGCAAGAATAAGAGTGAATTGCACATGTGTTTTGGCAATAAGATTGCAAAAGTGGAATTTAGGTGTCTACACTCTTGATTATGATGTGCATACATTTCTTAAGATGTATCATCATGAAGTTGGGTTCCCCTTTTGCATGGACTATTGTGTCATAGGAGCACCTATAAATAATCCTTCTACCCACCGTAATGGCCCACCTAAGGATGATGAAGAAGAAAACATATGATACCTTTGATCCTCCTCCTGTGATTCAAAATTTTCTCTCTCAGTTTCCCCAATACAAAAATGAATCAAAGGAAATACTTGGAAACCATCTTCTTGAGTTCATTTATGAACAAATTGATAATTGGGAAGAAAAAGGGAAATGTCCCAAAGTAGGTATATATGATAATTCCTCTAATTATGACCCAACCAATATCATTCTCCAACTTATTGATAGGATGAACCAACAACAATAAGCTACTACGACTCAATTCCTTCAAATGTAAGCTAACATGGATCAATTATACAACCACCCTACAATATGATTTTAGGGCACCAAACACCCTCTTTTCCAAATGGGCCTAATGAGGTTCCCATCACATAACCCCTATAGAAAATAAATTCTTAAGATCAGTTCAACAAGAGACTCTAGTACCATACATTTCTGACATGGATATTGATGTCATTTTTCCTTCTATCTCTTATGACGGGTCTACTAATCCCACCCTTCATATCAAGGCCTTTGACAACCGTTACCTTGGAATGGATCAAAACCAGCTCATATGCTACCACCAAACTCTTAGCTAAAATTCTCACTGAAGATGTTTTGGATTGGTATCATACTTTACCTCCTAATTCCATAGTTTAGTTAGAGTCCTTTGTGAACGTCCAATATCACAATCTATCGAAGAATAATATCAATTCTTTCATCAATTACCAACAATTTGTAAATGAATCAACACAATATTTCATCAAGCATTGAAATACTTTATCTACGTAAGTAAACATAATATTTCTAAATATAGTCTTTTCCAAATTTTTGTATGAGCTCTTAAACCTCACCTTCAATACAAGGTGAGGTATTTTTATCCTAATTCCTAGAAGAGGCCTTTGAACAAGCCAAAAGGAAATATTATCTCATGAGGGAATTCAAGAAATATCCTCCTAAGACACAAACTAACAAGTAATGCTGAATTGTCCAACATCTAAGAACAATAATGTGACCGAAAATGAAGTCTCTGATACTCTTCCTCTTGTTTATTATTTAAATAGGATTGTTTTGAATATTGATTAAAAAAACCTAATATTTTTTTTACCTTAACTATCATCAACCATCGAGTAAGGAAGAGTTTAAATTTCACCTTCCTAAGTCATTTACTATTATCTTGGATCCTTCTCAATCTATTCCTCATATGCATGGTGAAAGTAAGCTTTGTTGACGGCATGATAATTGGGGTCACTCTCATTAAAAATATCATGCACTACAAATGATTTCCATCAACTTATTCTTATGTCCTCAATTTGACTATTATGCCATCACTCATGAGAATATGAATGAAGTCATCAAATCTCATGATGTGGATCAACAAAAGGATCATTAAATATATCAACCAAAATAACGAGAAGCTAAAAATATACTCTAATCACAATGTTGCTAAAATTTCTAAGAAGCAAGAAAATGCTACGGCTAATGTATTCAACACAGATTATCATCCTAAAAATATGGTTGTAATTAATGATATAAAACATCTCATAGATTATGTAGAACTTGAATACCCTATATCATTCCAACATCGACTCACAAGGTTATAAATCCCCTCGTACCTCAAAACCAAGCTTCTCAAGGAAAAAATATTCCTCCTCCAGATGTCATCGACCCATGTAGAAATTCTTCTATAGATTTGATTATGTCTAGATCTATTTCTCTAGCCACAATCACCATCAGCCCCTATGTAAATCAAACTTGTAGGGCTGATGCCATAAGAATTGAGATTTTTTTAAGAAGTATCCTTAATCACACCTTCTTCTTCTAGATTTGTTTTTTAAGACTCCCAACACTCTCATCGTACTACACAGTCTAGTCATGACGAGAGGAGTCATCTTGAAGAACTTTCCCAATTTCTTAGCCAAGTCCCTTTCTTAGAAATCATGCGTACACCGCCTCAACATCGTGAGAATCTCATGACAACATGTTGGTCCGAAAATCATCGCTTGGGTAGATCTATGGATAAACGAGCCAACAATGTGCAAGGCATAGCCCCTCTTTAGTCAAAGAAAGCGAAGCTCGGTTTATTGCTATTCTACCAAGTAGGAATCTATGCAAGTCTCACAGATTACGCCTTCGGGGTTTGGGATCTCATCCCAAAGAGGTTTAATTCCAGCTTTGCGAAGAGAAAGGAATGAAAGAGAGGAGGAAGAAGGAACAGGTCCGAAGGGAGAAAAGAAATGAATTCCAAAGCAGAAAGGTCGAAGATTTATGTTTTTGGGTTGGTAGTAAACAGAGCCAAACCTACTTGCATAAATAAACAAAGCAATACTGATGATAAATAAATGAGAATAAAATAGAAGCAGATCAACGAGAATAAATACATGATCTAACATAAGAAAGATCTAATGTATATAACACAGGTATTCAGCACAAAGTCCAAATATTGTATTACTAATTTGTTCTGTTACAAAAAGCTCAAAGTCTTTTCTCCTTACTCCTATTTCTCATCTGAAAGATATTCATCCATCCTTCAACACAACAAGTGTTGGGGTATTTATAGAAGAAGAGGAGAAAAGAAGGAAAAAAGGAGCCAACAACTATTTACAAAGATATTTACAAAATATCTAAAAGTCATGTTGACTTTTTACAACTTGATGGATGACATCATCCCATGATGCAACATGGATGATGTCATCATTTGCATCAACATACTTCAGACATTCCAACAAGAAAGTCGGAGAAGAGAGAGAAGAAGAAGAAGGAGGAGGAGGAGGAGCAACTACTCGTCGTCATCATCCTGCGGCGGAAAGGGAGTAGCCTGCTTTTGATGCTTATAGCGTAGACCACGTAGGAGTTCATATGGAATACTCCCGTTGTGCTGAACTGTTGTAGCTGCTCGGAAATGGTGCTGCTTATAATTTCCCCCCAGCAAAAGCATTGCTCAGGCACATTCTTATTCATTGTTTCCAAGTAGCGCAACATCCATTTATGGAAGTAATGGGCGTCAGAAAGCCCGAAGACCCTGCTCAGGAAGGTAATGGTATCACTGAGCTCTTCTGAGAAGTCACTGCGGTGGATGATTTGGGGCCACCGGGTTACCACCTTCTTGTTCTTCAAGTAGACTTCGTTCATTAGTTGCATGCATTGGTCTTCATTATCTTCCCAGGCCTTGATACACTCTGCTTGGCTGATGGCCACGAAGTGCCGGTGGTGAGGGATGCCAAGTATCATCTCAAAATGACGGGCAGTGAGGTTAATGACTACCTCGCCCTTACTGTTTTCGACACATCTGGTGTCTTTGTTGTAAGACTGAGCAACCACCATTATAAATTCATTGTTGACTGTGCTGACGGGGATTCCTCCGGCGAAGTGCAGGGCACTGCCTATCAATTTGTCCATCCATGGACTCCTTGTAACTTTCTGAGTTCTGGCCCAGAATTCCTCCATGTCGACATGCCCCAATTCTGAGTCTCTGACATCCATGCTGCATTCGGCCTGTGACTCGGGCATTCTGACCCTTTGATATTTATACTTCATCTCTTCCTCAGTAAGCTTAGCCTTCCCTTTTGATTTGGTGGGTCTCTTGCTGGATGTAGACATATGTTCTTCTAAGATTATCTGCTGATCTGCATGAAGAAGAAGCGAGACCCAATCCGAAAAAGTTGAATTAGCCATTTGATCTTCCATTGGAATGTTAGTAGAAGAAAGAGTTAGAGATTTTTAGGCTCAGGGCACAGGAAAAATGCAGCTTACAGGGCTAAATAGGCAGGGCGCACGGGAAAGGGCTGTTGCAAAGATTAAACTGGCGCCAAAGGCGCATGGCGCATGCATACTGCAGAGTGCATTTTAGTAAAGGGCGCATGAGAAAATCGTGTTGCATGGAGACAAGATGCGCCAAAGGTGCATGGACCTTACATGTTACATTGGGATTTGGTGTGCCCTTTGGCGCATGGGAAAAGCGTGTAACAGGGACTTTTCGTGTGCCAAAGGAAATATGGCGCGGCGCACGGAGGGTTTGCAAAACACGAATGTTACTGTAAGGAGAGATGTGCTGCGCGCTTTACGACTAGGTGCGAGATAAGGCTTGTGTTGCATAGATGCTGGGCACGCCAAGGGCGCATGGAAAGGCGATGCAGCATGGAAAGATGGTGCGCCAAAGGGGCGCAAGTTTAGCTTGTGCAGCATGTGGAAGAGGCGCGCCTTGAGGGCGTATGAAAACTTGATGCAACAAGCATGATGGGTGCGCCATTGGCGCGGGTTCTAGTTATGCTGCAGGGGGGACAGACGCACCATGGGGGCGCAACTGTTTATAATGTTGCACGACGCGCTGGTGCGCCTAAGGGAAAAACAATGTTTTTTCATATGGCTCAACCCTTCTTTCTTTTCAGTTCTAAGGCTGCCTTGGGATATTCAATGGTTCAAGCCAAAGGGGTTTCAGACAAGCTTTCAAACTAACACCCTCTACCAAAGCAGATCTTAAGGAAAGACGGCATAGGGGAGGGCTAGCTCAACATTTGATATTTTAATACTGCTAAACCACAACCAGACCACAAGCACACCAAGAAACAAGAACGCAAAACACACAAGAGGGAGAAGAACTCTTACCCGGATAAATAACAAAAGCTTGAGAACGGGTCCACAACACGTTGAAAGCGACGAGGCAAAATGGCCGCAGAGCTCGAGAAAAATCACGTGCTCAGTGAAAAGTGAAAATGACATTTGGGCGCGCAAACATATATATAGGTTAGCTAGACATTAATGCGCCACCCACTTTTTGAAAAGCGCATGAAAACTGCTGTCGACAGGAAAAAGCGTGTGCCCTTTGGCGCACCAAAACGCCTGCCAACATGAAATAAAGTGCGCCTTTGGCACACCAAATGCTATCTCGACAGGAAATTATGTGCGCCTTTTGGCGCACCAAAGCATTGTGTTGCAATAAGATTATGTGCGCCCTTTGGCGCACCAAAAAGTGGCGCAACAAACGTTGTGCCAACACAATGGCGCATGCGTCTTGGCGCACGCAGGGAAGGCTCAACACACTTTGGTGCACCGAAAGTCGTGTTAACACTTGAAAATCATGCGCCAAAGGTTTTAAGGGGCGCACCAAAAGTTGGTGTTACATAGCAATTTCATGCGCCCAGCCAAAAAAGGCTCAAAAGACTAAGTTCGAAAAACCAGGTTTCTAGGAAGGGATTTTACAACGTTTGAACGCAAGAGGATCGGGACAAAATTTCGGTATGGTTATCGGTAAAATTGCCCTTGTCAATTTTACGGGATAACAGCTGGCTCTTTCTGGGGACTATCCCTGAGTAAACTCGGGGGTAGAGAATCCCAGTTCTCATGTGCCTATCCATTGGGTAACAGAGTCAAAAACAAGGGCGACCGGAGGGGGAGCAAAAGAAACACACAACAAACCAAAAGCAAACACACAACTTAAAGCAAACTGTACAAAGAAGAGAGCAAGCTCTACTTCCTGAAGATCTTCAGATGCTGCCCGCTATAAGGAAGCGGGAGTTCGGTTCCATCCAGATATGAGAGATAGAAACTATTCTCTCCGTTGAGTTGCTTGATCTTGAAGGGCCCTCTCCACAGGGAATCAAACTTCCCATGCATGCCCTTTGGTTCTCTTCGCTTGTCCCACAAAAGGACGAGATCTCCCACTTGAAAATCCCTTTGCTTGGCTTTCTTATCAAAAAGCCTCTTAACTTGATTCTGATGTTCAGTGATCCTATCGACCACCCTCACTCTCTTTTCTTCAAGTTCTGCCAGATACATGATTCTCTTTTCAAGAGAACTTTGGAAAGTTTCATCTTCAATGGCTCGTGCCAAGCGCAGAGCAGGAAGTTCCGCAGAAATGGGAAGCTCGGCATCAATGCCATATAACACTTGAAAAGGTGACATGCCGAGAGATCTCTTGGGAGTAATACGATCGGCCCACAAAGCGTCGTACAAAGACTTGTGCCATATTCGCTGATTCTCATCTACTAACTTCCGTATGATGGTCACCAAGTTCTTGTTACTGGATTCCACCTGACCATTTCCCTGAGGATAATAGTCGGATGCGTGAGCCAAAGTTATACCATATTCATAGCAAAAACTAATAACTTCCCGTGAGGAGAAGTTAGAAGCATTATCAGCAATGATTTTGTTTGGAACGCCGAACCTGACAATGATATTTTCTTTAATGAAATTGCAAACCACCTCGAAAGTGGCATGTTGATGTATGGCTTCCACCCACTTGGTAAAGTAATCACATTCTTTGTAAGGACATAGCTATGTCCGCACTCGATTGAGGATTGAGTGTGCCAATACAATCAATTCCCCATTGCTTGAATGGTTCATTGATAATGACCGCCTTAGGGGAAAGGCACCAACTTGGGCTTGTCGGCGAATTGTTGGCATGGGTTCACATTTCACCACCCAGTGGTCAGATATCTTGAAAAGAGCGTCGGCCAATAGTACCTAGCTTGAATGATCTTGTGTGCGATTACATGGAGGAAGAGAAATGCCCTCCACAAGCTGAATTGTGAAAACTTTCTAGTAGTTTTACTTGCGGGGTTTGTCAACACATCGCAAAAAGATGCCATCTATCCCACGTTTATATAAGCCGTCATGCCGATGACATATTTAGCCGCTCTGAGCTTTATAGTGCGCTTCTCCTTTGCAGTTAGGTGCATCGGGCATTCACCGTAGGTAAGGAAGAAAGCGATGTCGGAGTACCACTCATCACTAGTTGCAACAAATAGAACCAGAGGCAGAGAATCAGGCTCTTCCCTGCCGGTCCCGTGTTTCATCAGTGTAGTCACCCCTTTCACCAGGGTTTTCTGAATCTTTGTTTTCAGCCATTAGCTGACACAGGCCCTTGCCCCTTACCAGCTTGGTTGGTTTAATATCCAGGTCATACTCCTGGACCTTTGCGATCCAATTTCCTCGCAAGCTTCCTAACTCCTGCTGAGTTAGAATTGATTTCACCGCCGTGTCTAGGACCAAAGACTACCGTATGCGAATTTAGAATGTAATACCTGAAATTCTTCACTGCTTTGACAACGGCAAAGGCATGCTTTTCCAGTTGAGTCATTTTTAGTTCGTGAGGCTTGAGGGGAGAACTCATGAACGCGATTAGAGATTCAACATCCTCCAAGTTCTTTTGCATTAAGATTGCGGACACAGTATGCTCAGATGCGTAACTATACATGATGAAGTCCTTGGAGAAATCTGGACATACCAGGACTGGTGCATGAGCAACGAAGCTTTTATTTCTTCAAATGACCTTTTCCCCTCTTCACTCCATCTGAAAGTTGGTGACCCCTTCATCATGTTCAATATGTGACGGGTCTTCTCGGCAAAGTCAGGAACAAAACGCCTGAGAAAGTTCACCTTTCCAAAGAAAGAATGAACACCAGTCTTGCTTGTAGGTAGAGTAAGGCTTTGAATAGCCTTAACTCTTTTGGCATCTATCTTTGTTCCTTCTTTGCTAACCACATGGCCTAGCAACTTCCCTTCCGTGACTCCAAAAACAATTTTTGGGTTTAGGAAATCCCATGTTCTCGACACTGCCAACACTTGCTCCAAATGATCACAATGATCATTTCGTTATTTAGAGAACACGGTTAAGTCATCTAGGTAAACCACAATGAATTTCCCCATCATACCTTTGAATGTGAAATCCATGGCCCGCTGAAAAGTGGCACCAGCATTAGTTAGGCCGAAAGGCATCCTGCTGTAGGCAAATGTACCTCGTGAGTAGTGAATGTTGTTTTAAACTGATCTTCAGTGAAACTTCAATCAACTCAAAAACCGTCAAGCATGGATAAAGATCTCCGATCCGATTCTCGCTTGCAAACTTGATCCATTATCGAAGGGTAGTTGTCTTTCAACAAGCTTGATTCAAATTTCGAAAGTCTACGCATATGCGTATCTCGCCGTTTTTCTTACGTACTGGCACAATATTTGCTACCCAAGTGCTGTGATGGATAGGGAAGATGATTCTTGCGTCCAGCATCTTCTGAATTTCGCCCGGATGGTACCCGAAATCTTGGGATTATAGTGCCTCTACTTAAGTGGAAGGCTTTGACATCGTCTTTCAACGGAATGTCATGCTGAACGTCCTTTGGCTTGAAGGACTTTAAATCGGCATAAGACCATGCCAATACATCCATATATTTTTTCAGCAACTTGACAAATTTTCGCTTCTCTTCAGGCGTGCAACATTTGCCAATGTTCACTGAATTGTGGGTGTTCTATCGAACCTATATTGACCGGTTCAGTTTCTGGGGACGAGCTAGGGTCGTCCCGCTTCTTCTTTTTTACAAAACGGTCATGCCTGTCGAACAGGCGTTCCAGAGAAACCAGGCCCTTTGGAATTTTATTTCCCTTGAGCTGACATATGCCATCATTCCCTTCAGATTCATTGCCTTGATCGGTGACTGACTCACGGCAAGTGGAAGTAGACCCTTCAAAATGTAATTCTTTAAAATTTTCTGCCTTCTCCAGGAAAGCAATGAGTTGATTATCGTCGTTGAACACCTGCCAATGCTGAGAATTATCTGGTACACTCGGGCGGAAAACCACCTCAATGGTGTACTTGTTCATTTTCAAACCTGGGTGTGGGAGCATGAGAGATGCTGAAACAGCCAATGAATCAGCCATGTCATTTTGGGCTCTTGGAATAGATTCAATTGAAAAGGCATCAAACTCTTCAATGCTGTCCCATACCGCATTATGGTAATGTCTGAGCCTTTCATTCTTCACTTGGTAAATCCTTTTGACCTGATTTACAACTAGCTCAGCATCACCTTGCACTTTTAGATTTTTAATTCCTCTTTCTTTTGCGGCTTGCATACCGAGTAAGAGAGATTCATACTCAGCAGTATTGTTAGTGTTGAAAAACTGCAATTTGAAAGAGAGAGGAATGACTTCTTCCTCAGGAGATATCAAGACGGCCAGCGCCACATCCACTAGTTACATGAAATGTCCCATCGAATTGCAATGTCCAGATCTTATTAAGATCTCCTTCTTGAATGAGGACACCCATTTTATCCGTCTCAGTAGATAAGAAGTAGTTCCCCATCCCTGATGATTCAAAAAGGATTTACGCTTGGGGTCTTGGTGAGCCCAAGTACTTCTTTTGGAATTCCGGCTCCAAATTCTCAGATTATGCCTTTGACTCGGAATTCTAGCTTTAGACCATCCATATGAATTTCTCCACCAACCGCTTAGTAAAAACTTCTTCCCAAAGAAATTCCATAGGCTGCTAATGTCAATGTCGAGACGCTCATTTTTACTCTTTTTATCTCGGGAAAGCCGCAAATGTAAATTACTGCGTCCTTGATTTGGCCAATCAACGGAACTTGCTTAGTTTCAAGGAATAACACCCGCCGAAAGGCTTGGTAAGAGTGAGGCCCAAAGCATGGTCAACTTTTGCCGGATGACATTATCGAAGCCCCAGAATCAATTATGCAATTACTTGACTTGTGTCCATTGATCATCAGAGAGAGATAGAAAGGCTCTATCTTGCCTGACGCAGATGTTGAAGCAACATTTATATGGGATTCAGGGGGAGTGGAAAGGATTCCTTTTGGGGAAACCTGATTAGATATAACAGCTTGACTTTGGATATACTTAGTCAATCTTACAAGTCATTCAGGGGTTTGGCCAAGGTACTCAGCTTCAGACATTTGGATCTTGGTCTTTTTTGCATGATCTATGATATCAAATGCGGCCAAGGGTTGCATTGGTAAAGGAATGAGTCCCTCACCTCGCGATGATGGAATAGGATTGGTGGTCTTAGTAGGAATGTGAGAGGATTGATTTGGAGGAGAGATAGGGGGAAAAGATTTCCTTGTAAAAGATTTGCCAGGGAGTTGAGCAGGAAGAGGATTACCTCTTTTAGCAATGATCGGAGGTGCGTTTAACACGGCCTTCTCCTGCTGGACATGGGCAGCAACTTCCGCTTCTTTTCCTTGCGAGCGAGTAAAAACAACATATGATTGTCTGCTTGCATATCCCTGGGTAACCTCTTCTTCATCAGATTCTTCCTCATCAAATTCCATATACCCGATAGTAGAGTCGCTAGTCGGTTCACCGACATCTTGATCATCTTCGCCCTGAGACGAAGGTTCTTCATAGTACTGCTCTTCTTCTTCAATCTCAGCCAGAGCATTGACCGGAGGAGCTTCAAGCGCCAACCACGGAGCAGCTGTAGGTAAGCGCGGTCTTTGTGAAACATTGTTAGGAACGAAATTCCTCCGCGGAATATCCCGGTATGAGGAACTGGGAGAGGCCTGGGCCAACTGTTTCTTCAATGCGAGAAAATCGTTCGCCATCTTTTGGAATGCTGGATCAGACGAAGTAATGGGTGCAGGGCCCGAAGATTTAGGCTTGGCTGATTCCTTTTTAATTCACGGATATTATCGATTATCCTCTATGCGAATGGCGGTGGCTTGGCGAGAACCAAGGTGGCAACTCGTTCTCAAGGAGCAAGAAACTAACTTTCGAGCTCATAGCGTTACTGAAGAAACACTTTTGATTTTCCTGTCGGAAGCATGGCAACAGGAATGCGATTGATCAGTGCATTGAACCGGTGACAAAATCACGCATGGTCTCATTCACCTCCTTCTTCGGTGAGTGATCTCGTGATAGTAATGCAAATGCATCCTCCGAAGGCTTGTATCTATCTTTGAAAGCATCCCGTAAGGTGGCCCAAATGGTAATGGACCCGGCGGCAAATGCCGAAACCATTCAAATACGAGCCCTTGTAAGGTTTCCGTAAAAAGGCGAACCGACACATCTTCGTGGGTCACATCCAAAATACTGCATGACATGATGAATGCAGATATGTGGGAATCCATGCTTTGATTTCCGCTCCCGTTGAATTTGGGAAAATTATTTCGATTTCCGTGAGGGAGAGCATGAAATGGATGTGGTAAAGCCAAAGGACCCATCACGTTTCCCCATGGTACCGCCATCTGAAAAGCCGGAAAGAGAACACGAGCTGGAAGTGTGGTTCCACTGAGTAACAAGGCACTACAAAGGGATGTAGATACCCCCTGAAAAAGACTTTTTCTCCGTGAAGGTGAGACACTCCTGGATGACCGGCTAGCCGAGCTTAGTGCTGAAAAACGTGCCGATGTTACGCTGAAATTGTGCCTTTGAAGCAGATTGAAAGTAGGATCAACTTCTCCATGGGCTCACCTGCTGCGCGTAAAAGGTTCACTCGCCAGTGTTCCTTCCAGATCTGCAATGTTATGGCGCAGATTCAAACTTTCTTTTTGGTTGTACTTGCTGATTTTCTGGTTTTTCTGACAAAAACCAGCAGCAAATACTTTTCTAAATATTTAAAACTATCCTCTTGAAAAGCGATTGCGGTTAAATGACAAATAACAACGAGGATAAGATGGTAGGGAAGATTAGTAAGCTGATTTTCGGATCTGATTTTAACTT
The DNA here is from genome assembly GCA_018340775.1 of Taxus wallichiana var. yunnanensis. NCBI lineage: Eukaryota > Viridiplantae > Streptophyta > Pinopsida > Cupressales > Taxaceae > Taxus > Taxus wallichiana. The sequence goes on along the minus strand of CM031237.1, from coordinate 398,533,556 downwards.
TTTTAGAGGGTTTCAAACTTTTTGCAAACAGTCAAAACTCAGATCTACGGCAAAATACTGATTTTTTGTAAAAACTCAGCGAACTAAAGATCTTTAACTGGACCAGATCTATGACTCTCAGAAGAATTTTTTTAATTTGAGCACTTTTGCAAATTTCTGGATTTTTTAACAAAAAGTTCAGATTTGCAAACAGGCAGCAATCTTCTGATTTTTCTGATTTTTTATCTTACTACCATCATAGATCTGACAGATCTATTCGATTCCCAGTGGAGTCGCCAAAAACTATTGGTCCGAAAATCTGTCGCTTGGGCAGATCTATGGATAAATGAGCCAACAGTGTGCAGGGCATAGCCCTCTCTTGAGTCAAAAAGTGAAACTAGTTTATTGCTATTCTACCAAAGGAATCTATGCAAGTCTCACAGATTCCACCTTCGGGGTTTGGGATCTCATCCCAAGAGGTTTAATTCTCCCAGAAAAGAAATGAATTCCAAAGCGAGAAAGGTCGAAGATTTATGTTTTTGGGTTGGTAGTAACATGAGCCAAACCTACTTGCATAAATAAACAAAGCAATACTGATGATAAATAAATGACAATAAAATAGAAGCAGATCCAACAGAATAAATACACAGATCTAACATAAGAAAGATCTAATGTATATAACACAGGTATTCAACACAAAGTCCAAATATTGTATTACTAATTTGTTCTGTTACAAAAAGCTCAAAGTCTTTTCTCCTTACTCCTATTTCTCATCTGAAAGATATTCATCCATCCTTCAACACAACAAGTGTTGGGGTATTTATAGAAGAAGAGGAGAAAAGAAGGCAAAAAGGAGCCAACAACTATTTACAAAGATATTTACAAAATATCTAAAAGTCATGTTGACTTTTTACAACTTGATGGATGACATCATCCCATGATGCAACATGGATGATGTCATCATTTGCATCAACATACTTCAGACATTCCAACAAGAAAGTCGGAGAAGAGAGAGAAGAAGAAGGAGGAGGAGGAGGAGCAGCTACTCGTCGTCATCATCTAAAAGGGAGTAGCCCTTTTTGATGCTTATAGCGTAGACCACGTAGGAGTTCATATGGAATACTCCCGTTGTCTTTGGCTTTTGTCAAAGTCTGCTCGAAATGGTGCTGCTTATAATTTTCCCTTAGCAAAGCATTGCTCGTGGCACATTCTTATTCATTGTTTCCAAGTAGCGTAGCATCCATTTATGGAAGTAATGGGCGTCGAAAGCCCGGAAGACCCCGCTCTTTCAGAAGGTAATGGTATCGCTGAGCTCTTTTGAGAAGTCACCTGCGGTGGATGATTTGGGGCCACCGGGTTACCACCTTCTTGTTCTTCAAGTAGTTTTTGTTCATTAGTTGCATGCATTGGTCTTCATTATCTTCCCGTGCCTTGATACACTATGCTTGGCCGACGCCACGGCGCAGTGGTGAGGATGCCAAGTATCATCTCAAAATGACGGGCATTGAGGTTAATGACTACCTCGCCCTTACTGTTTTTGACACATCTGGTGACTTTGTTGTAAGACTGAGCAACCACCATTATAAATTCATTGTTGACTGTGCTGACGGGGATTCCTCCTGAAGTGCAGGGCACTGCCTATCAATTTGTCCATCCATGGACTCCTTGTAACTTTCTGAGTTCTGGCCCAGAATTCCTCCATGTCGACATGCCCCACCCCGAGTCTCTGACATCCATGTTGCATTCACCCCGTGACTCGGGCATTCTGACCCTTTGATATTTATACTTCATCTCTTCCTCAGTAAGCTTAGCCTTCCCTTTTGATTTGGTGGGTCTCTTGCTGGATGTAGACATATGTTCTTCTAAGATTATCTGACTGATCTGCATGAAGAAGAAGCGAGACCCAATCCGAAAAAGTTGAATTAGCCATTTGATCTTCCATTAGAATGTTAGTGGAAGAAAGAGTTGAGATTTTAGGCTCGGGCGCGAGGAAAAATGTAGCTACGGGGCTAAATAGGCAGGGCGCATGGGAAAGGGTTGTTGCAAAGATTAAACTGGCGCCAAAGGCGCATGGCGCATGCATCTTAGAGTGCATTTTAGTAAAGGGCGCATGAGAAAATCGTGTTGCATGGAGACAGGATGCGCCAAAGGCGCATGGACCTTGCATGTTACATTGGGATTTGGTGCGCCTTTGGCGCATGGGAAAAGCGTGTAACAGGACTTTTCGTGCGCCAAAGGAAATATGGCGCGATGCATGGAGGGTTTACAAAACACAAATGTTACTGTAAGGAGAGATGTTCCTGCGCTTTTACGACTATACTTGTCGCAGATAAGGCTTGTGTTGCATAGATTTTGGGCATGCCAAGGGCACACGAAAAGCGATGCGGCAAAAAAAAAGATGGTGTGCAAAGGGCGCAAGTTTAGCTTGTGCAGCATGTGGAAGAGGCGCGCCTTGAGGGCGTATGAAAACTTGATGCAACAAGCATGATGGGTGCGCCATTGGCGCGGGTTCTAGTTATGTTGCAGGGGGGACAGACGCGCCATGGGGGCGCAACTATTTATAATGTTGCACGACGCGCTGGTGCGCCTAAGGGAAAAACAGTGTTTTTTCATATGGCTCAACCCTTCTTTCTTTTCAGTTCTAAGGCTGCCTTGGGATATTCAATGGTTCAAGCCAAAGGGGTTTCAGACCAAGCTTTCAAACTAACACCCTCTACCAGCAGATCTGGAAAGAGGGATGGGAGGAAACAAATAAGGAAAGATGGCACAGGGGAGGGCTAGCTCAACATTTGATATTTTAATACTGCTAAACCACAACCAGACCACAAGCACACCAAGAAACAAGAACGCAAAACACACAAGAGGGAGAAGAACTCTTACCTGGATAAATAACAAAAGCTCGAGAACGGGTCCACAACACGTTGAAAGTGACGAGGCAGGGGCTGACAGGCTCAGAAAAATCACGTGCTCAGTGAAAAGTGAAAATGACATTTGGGCGCGCAAACACATATATATAGGTTAGCTGAACATTAATGCGCCACCCACTTTTTGAAAAGCGCATGAAAACTGCTGTCGACAGGAAAAAGCGTGCGCCCTTTGGCGCACCAAAATGCCTGCCAACATGAAATAAAGCGCGCCTTTGGCGCACCAAACGCTATCTCGACAGGAAATTATGTGCGCCTTTTGGCGCACCAAAGCATTGTGTTGCAATAAGATTATGTGCGCCCTTTGGCGCACCAAAAAGTGGCGCAACAAACGTTGTGCCAACACAATGGCGCATGCGTCTTGGCGCACGCAGGGAAGGCTCAACACACTTTGGCGCACTGAAAGTCGTGTTAACACTGAAAATCACGTGCCAACGGTTTTAAGGGCGCGACCAAAGTTGGTGTTACATAGCAATTTCATGCGCCAGCCAAAAAAGGCTCAAAAGACTAAGTTCGAAAACCAGGTTTTCCGGAAGGGATTTTACAACGTTTCAACGTAAGGGATCCTAACGAGGATCGGGACAAAATTTCGGTATGGTTATCGGAAAATTGCCCTTGTCAATTTTATGGGATAACACAACATTGTTTCACATGAAAATTCACTTTCCTCCCTCTTTGGGGAAGATTCCCATTGTATGTCTTGGAGGAAAGCATTCACCATGAATATGAGGATCTCTCTATTCATAACGATGTTAATATAGATGTTCATTCTTACATTCATTTTTCTATAGATTTTATGATCCCGGATGAGCTCATGCTTTGCGAAAACAATCTTCCTCTCTTCATTTCACTTTAGATTGGTTACAATACGATCAAACATGGTCTTATTGACAAAGGATATGACACATGTGTGGCATTTTTAGGATTTATTAGGGATATTGGTTATTCTATTGATAACTTAAAATCTATACAAACCACTTGTCAAGGATTCAATCTCTGACAAATGCCTCATATGGGGTATATTTGGTTACCCATAATTGTCCTTTCTAGGACTATCCATGCCAAAGTTATGGTCTTCAAATTTCCTCTATCTTATAATATTATCATAGGGTGGCCTTGGACTCATTGTATGTGTGTCATTGTTTCTTTTGCATGTCAATGTATAAGTTCTCTCACCAGGAGATATTTATAAGATTTAGGGGGACACTAATCCTTTTAACTATGATACACTTTAAAAAAGGGGACATACAAGATCCCAACACTTGACGAATCATCTCTTATTCCCTTCTAATAATACTAATGTTTTAACTATCATATAGACACTCTTCTCGGTAATGTTGGACATCTAGAATTGGTCATGAGCATGCCTCCCAATCTCTTGGAGTTGTATAATGATGAGCTTAATGAGTTCACCTTAGAATCAACACTTACAATATTTTTGATCTTATCATATCCCACTTTCCTCCTTCCTTGTAGCCTCACAAGAAGGATACTTCAATTCCTCTGTCATCTCATGTACACCATAGCCCCCACTAGAGCATGTGGTCAAAATAAATACCATAGTTGAATATTTTGTGGTGGATTCCTCTACATCAGATTATGAAGACAATTACACTCTAGATGACCCTCACCTAGCTAGTTATACTCATATTTGTGATAGGGAAGTATTACATTACCAAAAAACCCTTCACACCAACTTATCTCATGACATGAATGTCATCCTAATATAGAGGAATCCTCAAGCACAATTAACAATTATTCCCAATTGGTTCCTAAGACTCAAATTACTCTACCAAATACACCTCCACATACTACCATCAACTAGCCAACTGATTTTCCCTTATAAAATCAGATGAACAAGTTTATGGTTTTGAATATGAAGTCGGTGATCTCATGGTTGATGATCCTATCTTTTGTACCTCAACAACTTAACAACATATTGCTCTATAGGCATCATCTTTACCCATTGCATCATCCATATCATCAGATAGTATCACTAAACCATTTTAGCCTATGATACTTCCATACCTACCTCTTGCACTTATGGATCCTCAATCCTCTACGACTAAGCCATATTGCATATGGATCAAGGCTCTAGGGTATTATGTTTATGACTGTAGATCCTATGGATGCCACATGAAGAAGCTTGAAGTTGAGGTCAAATGCGACCAAAGTAAAAAGGATACAAAACCTTCCACTTCAAATCCCTTATTTTTTTCTCATCATGGGTATTACATGCATACAAAAACGATTGTTGGGTTATGCATAACAAGTTTCTTATTTTAATCTTATTCCCATAGTTGGGATCGTGGGGCCAATTCCTCTAAGAACGACCACCTTCCTCACAACTGACTAGACCACGAGATAAATTATGGACCACCACCTCAACCTTGATCCACATTCCTCCATGAATGAAATTTGATGTGATATTCTCTCCCATGGAGGATAGGATCAATGATACCTTATTTTTACATGGTATGTATATCATCGGAAAGTTGTTATTACACAACATTCCATCGAGGACCTCATGAATCATACTAGAAGTCACATTTTGAATCAAGTTGACGATATCATCACCAATATATTATGATCTTATTCCCCACATGACTAGTTATTTATAATACCTTGATTACATTATATATTTCCTCCTTTGGCTTTGAACCCTCACTTTCTCTTGGGCTCTCAATCCCCTTGGGTTTTTCATGCAATTCCCAAATATCTCGTTACATCCTTTCTTGGTTTGTTTTCTCCTCTTGAATATATCACCATGTACACCTTGGTTTTTCCTACCATTAGATAAAATTGGTCTTGATTTCACCTATTTTGGATATGATTCACCTTGGTATTTCTTATTTTGATCACTTTGCGGTATTCTATGGATCCTTATTTAGGCCTATGGCCTTACTTGGATTTATATACCCAATCACACCCTGACATCCTACAGTTGGATGTCTCATCCTTTTTCAACCTCTTGGATTCTTCACATTGCATGGGTTGGGTTATCCTATTGATCCCCTTCCCACTGTGTTTACCTATCTAATCACATTATCATTATGTATGGTGGAAAAAATGTGTTTTGAAAACGTGTAATCTCATCATCCGTTTAACTAGGGTATCAAGGTAACGAGTAAGGAACACACCAAGATCGACACACAATGGATATAATTCAAAGGGGGTACAGGGACCACTAAGATCACATACCCAAAGGGAGGTAATCCTTACACTAGGACAACTTAAGGTTTCTAAGGCCCTAGGTTGAAGAAAATGTTGGTTGTGGAGCCTAATAGAGATGGGGGTTACAAGGGGGACTTCGCCCCCCTTACGGGGTCTTGGGGATGGCCCCCTAGTGGGAGTTTGGGGGAAATGCCCCTGAAAGCCACATTTTATATGTATTTATGCATTGTGAAATCTGGACCGTTCCTTATTAGGTCACAAATCTAACGAGTGGTTTTATATGTTTCCCCAAAATGATAAAAAAACCTAATATCTTTAAAGGGTCATTATGTATGAGGCTCATTGTATTAGCGTGACACTGTGAGAGAGATTTTTGCTAGATTGAATAAAAGGATTGGCTATTTCTGGTGGATGTAGCCCATTTTGGGTGAACCACGTTAAATTTGTGTCTTTGTTTTATTGCATTATTTTTATTTATGTTTTTCTACATTATTCATTACATGTTTGTTTATCTATACAACTGGTATAATCCTAACAACTGGTATCAGATCACGTTTGAGATTTATTTGTTGGTAGTATACTCACAGAGGGATTTCTGTTCGAGTGGGAGAAGCAACAATGGCAGAGGATAATAAGTTCAGAGTTGAGAAGTTTGATGGCCAAAATTACCAGCTATGGAAAATGTAGGTGGAAGATTACCTGTATCAAAAGGATCTATACCTACCATTGGGAGGTGAAGAAGTGAAACCCTCAATCATGTTTGATGAGGAGTGGAAGGTTCTAGATAGGAAGGCTCTTGGTGTGATTCGATTGAGTCTGGCATCATCTGTAGCTTCAAATATCTCATAGGCAAAGAGTACGATAGAGTTGATGAAAACCCTAGCTAATTTATATGAAACACCTAGTGCATCCAATAAAGTTTATTTGATGAAAATATTGTTTAATCTACAAATGCAAGAAGGTGGATCTGTATCTAACCATCTTAATGATTTCCACACACTATTGTAAATCAAGTTAGATTCATTAATATCCCATTTTATGAGGAGGTTAGAGCATTATTATTCCTATGTTCTTTGTCAAAAGTTGGGACAACTTAGTAATAGAAGTTAGTAATACATCAGCTACTTCTCTTAAATTTGAAGATGTAGTCAGTGTCATTTTAAATGAGGAAATGCATAGGAAAAGTATAGGGGAAAATTCTTCTTCTGGAAATGCATTGAATATGGAGAGTAGAGGGAGGAGCAAGGAGAAATCAAAGAGTAAGGCTCATGGGAGATCTAAATCAAATATGGGAAGATCCAAATCTAGGAGTAGAGGCATTACTTATTGGAACTATGGAAAGAGAGGACATGCTAAAAAGGATTTTGGTTTAAAGGAAACAAAGAAAACCAACTTGAAGGTATTAAAGAGGAAAATCTGACAGGTAATATTGTTCAGGATGCTCTTATACTTTCTCTTGATACTAGAGTAGAATCTTGGGTAATAGATTCAAGTGCCTCTTTCCATGCAACCCCTAATAAGGGATATTTTAAAGAGTATGTCCAAGGAAATTTTGGATAGGTTTATTTGGGCGATGATGAGCCATGTAACATTTTGGGAAGGGAAATGTACACCTGAAATTATAGAATGGAAATACATGGATATTGAGAGACGTGAGGCATGTACCTAGCCTCAGGAGAAATATCATCTCTACAGGATAGTTGGGTGGTGAAGGTTGCACAGTCACATTCACTTCATATTCTTGGAAGGTTTCCAAGGGTGCCTTGGTAGTGGCACGGGTAATAAAGTAGGCACTCTTTATTTGTCTACTTGTATATCTAATTCTTCTACCATATTTTCTACTTCAGATGAGGATGCCAACATGTGGCATAGTAGATTGGGACATATGAGTGAGAAGGGCATGAAAATTCTATAGAAAAAGGTAAGCTTTCAAGTTTGAAGCAATTGGAATTAGAGTTTTGTGAGCATTGCATTTTTGGGAAACAAAAAGAGTTAGATTTCTCAAGGTAGGGAATACCAAGAAAGAGAAAAAATTGGAGCTAGCTCATATAGATGTGGGAGGGCTGGCCCATGTTGCATCTCATGGTGGTTCTCTGTACTATGTCACATTCATAGATGATGCCACAAGGAAGGTATGGGTATATTGCATTAAGTGTAAGTCTGATGTCTTTGATACATTTAAGAAATGGAAAGCACTTGCTGAGAATCAATGTGGTTTTAAATTGAAATGTTTGAGATCTGATAATGGTGGTGAGTATTGCAATAAGAAATTTGATGATTATTGTTCCTTGAATGAGATTCGTAGAGAGAAAATAGTTCCCAGGACTCCGCAACAAAATGGTGTTAGTGAGAGGATGAATAGAACAATAATGGAGTGTGCATGGTCAATGAGATTACACGCGGGGCTGCCTCTTTAGTTTTGGGTAGAGGTCGTAGATATTTACTGTGTACTTAATCAACCATGGGCCTTCAAGTGCACTAGATGGAGGAATTCCCAAAGAATCCTGGACCGGGAAAGAGGTAGACCTTTCATTTTTAAGAGTATTTGGTTTAGAGGCATTTGTGCATGTTAATAAAGAAAACATGAAGAAATTGGATTCAAAATCCAAACATTGTACATTCATAGGCTATGGCTCCAATGGTGATTATGGATTTTGGTTTTGGGATCTAGATGAATCTAAGATAATTAGGAGTCGTGATGTTGTTTGGTGTGAAAATAGAATGTATAGGGATCAGGTATAGGATGAAAAAAATCCCAAGGAAGAATTGGTTGAGGATATAGCTCCTAAAAATGAACTCTCAGGTGGAAAATATCCACCTACAGGTACCGAGGTTGACATTTCTATAGGCCAAGAATGACAACCAGTGTTGACATTGGCACCTCTATTAGAAATTCAAGAAAATGAGTAGCAAGCAAATAATGATCCCATGACACCCCATCTTTGGTAAGAAGGTCACAATGTATTAGTAGACCTCCAAAAATATTTTCCCCTGCTTTGTATTATTTGTTACTAACAAATAGTGGTGAGCTAGAGAGCTTTGATGAGGCAATGTAGGTGGAATCCACTAAGGAGTGGGAGTGTGGCATGAATGAGGAGATGGACTCCCTAGAGAAGAACCAAACATGGGATTTAGTCAAATTTTGGCTAGGAAGAGAGTACTACAAAACAAATGGGTCTACCATGTGAAAGAAGAAGAAGGTGGACGGAAAAGGTACAAAGAAAGGCTTGTAGTGAAGGGGTATGAATAAAAGAAAGGTATCGATTTTGATGAAATTTTCTCCCCTGTTGTAAAGATGTCTTCCATTTGTATTGTATTAAGTTTAGTTATTGTTGAAGATTTACACTTAGAGAAACTTGATGTCAAGATGGACATTTCTCCATGGTGACTTAGAGGAGGAGATTTATATATAGTAACCACTTGGATATGAGGTGAAGGGTAAGGAGAAATTGGTTTGTAGGTTGAAGAAGAGCCTATATGGGATCAAGCAAGCTCCTTGGAAATGGTATCTAAAGTTTGATAGTTTTATGCATGAGCATGGTTTTACTAGATTTCAATCAGATCATTGTTTGTACTTTAAATGATTGGATAGTGGGAGCTACATTATTCTTTTGTTATATGTAGATGATATGCTTGTAGCAGGGTCTAATATGTAAGAAATTTCAAAGCTTAAGGAAAATCTTGCACAAACATTTGTAATGAAGGATTTGGGTGTAGAAAGAAAATCCTCAGGTATGTAAATCAAGAGGGATAGGAAAAATAAGAAATTGGTGTTTTCTTAGGACTATGTAGAAAAGGTGTTATAGAGGTTTCATATGTAGAATGTGAAACCAGTTAGTACACCATTGGCTAGGCATTTTAGATTAAGTAAAGAGAAATGCCCAACAACACAAGAGAAAAAATATTATATGGCATGGGTTCCTTATTCTTCAGTAGTTGGGAGCCTCATGTATGCCATGGTTTATACTAGGCCAAACATTTCCCAAGCAGTGGGAGTTGTTAGTAGGTATATGGAAAATCCAGGTAAAGCACACTGAAGGCAGTCCAGTGGATTCTCAGGTACTTGAGAGGGACCACTAGTAGGCACTTGTGCTTCAGAGGGTTAGACTATAATTTATAGGGATTTTGGATTCAAAATGGCAGGAGATGTGGATAGCAGGAGGAGCACTAATGCATACATGTGTTTATAGTTGGTGGTCGGTAGTGAGTTAGATCTTAAAGTTGCATAAGGTAGTTTCCCTATCTACTACAGAGGCATAATATGTTGCAGTGACTGAGGAAAGTAAGGAAATGTTATGGATGAGTAGGTTCATGGAGGAGTTGGGTAAGGAACAAGGGGATTGTAAGTTACACAATGATAGTGAAAGCACATTCACCTGGAAAAGAACTCGGCCTTCCATTCAAGAACCAAACATATCCAGCTAAGATATCACTTCATACGATAGGTGTTGGAGGATGGGCAACTTGAGTTAGTGAAGATTCATATAGATGATAATCCTGTTGATATGTTTACTAATATAATGACAAAGGATAAGTTATATTTTCATTCAACTTATGTGGGTCTTCAAGATTGATCTTGAAGTGGAAGAAACAATCCAAGAAGAAAATTCCAAGAAAGAGCTGTAGTGGTGGAGTTACAACAATCAGTCTCCAAGTGGGAGATTGTTGGTTGTGGATCCTAATAGTGATGGGGTTATAAGGGGGCTTTTTCCCCCCATTACGGGGAGGATTCGGGGCTGCAGCCTTGACAAGGGTTTAGGGGCAATGCCCCAAAATCCACATTTATATGTATTTATGCATTGTGAAATCTGACTGTTCCTTATTAGGTCACAGATCTAACGGTTGGTTTTATATGTTTCCCAAAATGATAAAAAAACCCTAATATCTTTAAAGGGTCATTATGTATGAGGCTCATTGTATTAACGTGACACTGTGAGAGAGAGTTTGGTTGGATTGAATAAAAGGATTGGCTATTTCTAGTGGACGTAGCCCATTTTGGGTGAACCACGTTAAATTTGTGTCTCTATTTTATTGCATTCTTTTTTGTTTTATGTTTTCTACATTATTCATTGCATGCTTGTTTATCTGTACAACTAGTATAATCCTAACAAAAAAATAAGGAACCCTATTAAGATATCGACACTATGGGGGGATTGATGATAAAATGAACATGCTAATTATATGCTAATCAAGTAAAGCATGTAATATAAAATAAAGAATCGAATACAATATGCTAACCTAACATGTGCATAAAATACTAATCTAACATAAAGTAAAAATAAAGATAGGATACTTCTATATACAAAATGACAAGTTGAGTTAGAGAACTTACTTATTATGGGTGGTTGTTGATGCATCTATTTCTTAAAAACCATACACCAAGAGAGAATAGCTTTCAGGTGGATAAGGGGAAAAGAATCCAATCCTATATCACTATAGGTGACCCATAAGTGTAAGGAAACCAATCCAATCAAGAAGAATCTCCGACCCAAGAGTCAAGATGCAAGAAATCCAAGAGATGAGCGAGTAGATGCAAGTTGGTGCAAAAGATTAGAACTAATAGAGAGTTCTTGTGAATTTTGTGCCATCTCGTTATGTGTTGAATATTTTTTTGGAATTTATATTGATGCCATCGCTCCTTACGGGTGAAGGCGTCAGATAGAATTTTGAAATAGCACCAATGTAATCACCCATGGGCGATGACATCGGCTAGGGAGGGGAAATGAGAAATGGGTGTGTGCATTATGTCATAATGGACAAAGGGAATGCAATGAAAAATAATATGGTCATGGTCATGTAGGGTGTCGAAGAATGAAAAGAAAATCAAGAAGACAATAGAAAAGAGGTGGATAAATAGGACCAAAATCTATTCTCTATCCATGTATCATCCCTAACCCAATGGTTACATGAATAACCTTACCCATATCTCGGAACAAGCCCCTTGAGGTACCTATTCTTAAAAATAGATGCATTAGTGACCTCTAACCTGGAAGAGAGAAATTTTTAATAACATGTATGAAAATATAAAGCATGAAAATTTAGGTGTATACATATGCCTCGGCCATTGATTACCCCATGTTGCAATATAAAAACATGGGGTAGTCAATGAAAAATAACGATACATAACACCTAAATCAAAAGTAGATGCTAAAATTAAATAAAGGATCAATTGAAATGAAATATACCCACCAATGCGTACCTACTAGTGTCGGTCATCCTACTACGTATGAGCGTAATCCATGTTGTTAGAACCCTAGAGAAGTAAAAATGAAAGGAAACAATAGAAAATCATTAATAAAATAAGACATAAATCACTTTTTTAGGGTCATATGGGATGTATATCGTGGGGTAAAGTGTCAAATCCAAGTGGCGGGTAACAAAACTAAAAAGCATAAAAACTATATGGTAGAAGCTACAAAGAGGTTTTGTCATAAAACCCAAGGTGAAAACAAATAGAACATGGATGATTAACTCAAAGGGCGAATAACAACACTTGAAAAACAAAAAAACATGAGGTAGATGCTCTAAGAATAAAAGGATTAAATAGATCAAAGCAAGACTAAGAGCCTAAGCGAGGATGCACAATATTGTAGTGATTCCATAGGAAAGGCCGGGTGAAAGGGTTGGGAATACTATCAGAGATGGTTGATGAAGTAGTGAATTTGAAAAATAAAAGACGAGAGCCTATCATTGAGTACCTAAACTCTTGAGTTCCTTCATGCATGCATGAAATTTTTGAGAAATTGAGCATTTGTTGGTTCTTTAAAGATGTGGCCTTCATTGGTTTAAAGGAAATATGTATTAGGGCCAATAATATGCTTGATGAGGTATGAAACCCACCATTTCTAAGTGTATTTTCCTTCTTTTTCATGGGTATAATCAAGCTTGAGGAAAATCTTACCCACTTCGAAATTACATAGACGAAAAATTTGATTATGATGTGTAGACATGCATTTTTTTGCTTTTGATTGCAAGTGTAGGAATGATCATACCACTCTTCTAAGATGTCGATTTCATGAAGGCACACTCACATGGATTTCCTCAATGATAATTATACTACTGAGAGATACATGGACTAAAGAAAGTTCCACCTTGAGTGGAAGGACAACCTCAACTCCATATGTAAGAGAAAAAAGTGTTACCCTAATGGTTGTATGGACTGAAACATGGACACTAGTGCGATATGCCCATAATGTAGATATATATTTTAATGTCAATCCATGCATGACTCACAAATAATTTTTAGAGGATTTTATTAATGATTTTATTTATAGATTCAGTTTGTATGTTACATTGGGGATGGTAAGGTGTTGAGAATCGATGTTTGATCTTGAAGTTAGTGTAGAGTTACCTCATTTCTTTGCATTTGAAACTCCCACCATTTTTCGAGATGGTGTGGGAATTCCAAAGTGGAAAATGATTTAGTTGAGGAAACTTTTGGAGGTAGTGAGTCCCAACATGTTGGTGAGGTTCATGGCTTCAACCCACTTGGTGAAATACTCCATGGCAGTAATGATGAAGACATGAACATTTTGAGAACAAGGGATATTTATGATATAATCCAATCCCCATATATTGAAGGGTCAGGGAACTGTAATAGATTGAAGCTCAACCAGAGGGGAATAAATCAAATCATCATGGTATTGGAAAAGTTTTCAATTTTTGGTAAAGGCATGAGCATTGAATTTTAGTGTAGGTCAATAATAGTATCCCATACATAAGAATTTTTGTGTCGTACCATGATATTACAATGGCCACCGCAAGTGCCCCCATGCACTTCTTTTAAGACAATGGGAACCTCGTCCTTGTTAATGCATCAGAGTAGGGTAAATTTGAAGTTATAATAGTATAATACATCATCTTTTAGTACATAATTAATCTATTTTTACGTATTCGTAATCATCTTTGTGAGTCCATACCATCCAGTAAGTCTAGTATTGATAAATTGGAAAATATTTGCATACCAAGGACCCTTTGCATGGGGCATCTGATTCGATTTGATAGACATCCTAAACACATTGGTAATGTAAAATAGCAGGGATTTTATGAATTTTTGTTAGGGTGGTAATATTATGAGAATCAAAATGTAGCTAGAACTATGTGGTGGTTGTGGCCAAAGAGTCAACCAAGGCATTTTGTTCACATGGGATTGACTCAATGGTAAATGAGGTGAAGCGTGGTATTATCTCTTTAACTATGTCATAATAGAATTTAAGGTTTTTATATGACATTGATATGTGCCACTAACCTGTCAAAACACCAACTAAGAGTCCCCCATGGCATTGAGATAAGAAATATTCCTTTCGATGGTAGCTTGCATGCTCAAGATAAGAGCTTCATATTTAGCCATGTTGTTAGTGAGCTTGAATTCTAGTCAATAAGAAAGGGGTAAATTTTGGTTGGAAGGGTCAGAGAGTACACAACTTGCCCTAACTCCTTGAAGGCATTTTCCCCATCAAAGTGTAACAACCATGTATCCTTGTGCTTTAATAAACAATAATTTCTTCTTCGATTATCTTGGTGTTTTGTTTGGGTCTTAGATAACGGAGGTGCTTCGTTATTGGCATGGGAGGATTATGCCTCAAGACCAGACGTGAAGCTAAAGAAATATTATTTGATATAAATAGCATTGTTGATACCCTCAATGAGGAGGATGTCCTCATCGGGTAGCATCGTGAATATGTTGAGGAGCAGGGATGGGAACAAAGGTTAATTGGTTTGTAATAACTTGGCCTTTTACCACTTGTTGTGTGATGATACGGAGGTAAAATTCCATAAGAAGAGTCATCCACTTCCCAATTCAATCATGTTGGAAGGACAACATTTAAGAAGAAGTGTCATAAAGGATCCATGTGAACAATGACGTAGGTGGTTTGGTAAAGCATATAATGTCATAGTTTCATAGATACGTAGTAGATGGATAGGAAAGATCATTTGATGGTAGGTAGTGTATCACATCTCATAATCTAATAGGACCCAAATAACATAGTAGATGGTATGTTCCTTCCCCTTTTCATCTTCCTACATTAGCATTTCCCCAATGGACACCAAAGTGGAAAAGGTATATAATAGTAAAGGTCGATCAGGAAGGAGGTTATAATGTCGGTAGTGAAGTGAAATAGTGTTTCATGTTATTAAAAGCTTGCTAAAAATTTTTGGTCCACTCAAGTTTGGTAGAATTTTGGAGTAAGATGTTTATGGCATGTACATGATAGATGAATTTAGGGACAAATCATCAAATTTCCCCAAGCTTGATAAGAAAAATTCGTATGTCTACTATGAAAGATGGTCATGGCATGTCGAGAATAGCCTTAATATTTGTTGGATCCACATCAATGCCACATTTTGATACTAAGAAACCTAAAATTTTACCTCGAGTCACCACAAATATACATTTTCCAGGATTGAGATAAAGCTTGTATTTGTGAAGACACCCTAGGGAGATGTCTAGGTCATGAGCATGATCATCTATGTGTCAAGATTTGACAAGTATATCATCCACATTAACTTCAAATATTTTGTGTATAATATCATGAAATATATGAGTCATGGTGAGTTGATATGTTACACATGCATTTTTGAGCCCAAATGACATTTTGACATAACAATAAGTACCCCATTTTGTCGTAAAAGTGGTCTTATGTTGATCTTCAGGAGCGATTTGGATTTGGTTATATCCTGAGAACCCATCCATGAGAGATAACATTTCATATCCTACCATGGAGTTGATGATGGCATCATGGAGGGTAAAGGAAATTTATCCTTAGGAAAAGAGAGGTTTAGATTTACTGAAATTGATGCAGATACGGATAGTGAGAGTAGCCTTCTTCCTAACTAGGATGATATTAGAGACCCACTCAAAATAGTCCACGATGTGGATGAATTTGGCATCTAATATTTTAATGATTTATTTATGAAAAAGATCATTGATTTTAAGAGGAAATTGTGTATCTTCTATCGAATAGGCGTAATGTCAAAATAAGTGATGATGTTATGGGAGATAATCTCAGGATCAATTCTTGACATGTTTACATATCTCCATGTGAATACTTATTTTTTCTTTCTTAATATTTCAATATGACTCTTGCATAAATGGGGAAATAATCCCCGAACATGACTACATGTGAGGGATTTTCATCAAGTTGTACATTGATGGTTGATTCAACTAACATAACATTGTCATCTTGGAAATGGTATGGAGCTTTGAGGATTCCCCCAATTTATGATGGCTTCAAGGAATTTTATCCTCTTGTGTATATAATAGCTCTCGGGATAGCCTCATCATTATCTAAAGTAGGAAGAGGGTCATGATATTCCACATCGATTTCTAGGCCCACCTGTATTATTTTTGTGTCAATGTCATCTTGAACTAGTTTGTTACACATCTAACTATAGAGGTGGGCTCAGAAGGTGATGTGGGTACTAGAGTTGTTATAAAAGCTGAAGTTTCTTCAGGAGGGTAATGATACACATAATAAAAGAGTTCTTCCAATACCCAAGGAATTTTCAAAAGTGGGGGATTAATGGGAGGCACATAAGGAAATTCTTCCTATTTGTCCTCATTATTGCTAGTATTGTAAACAGGAGGCCCATAAGATGCATCTATAGTATCATATTGGACTCATAAGGATTAATCTAGGCCAAGGCTCATGGGTAGTGCAATACTTCCAAGTGACTGGACTGAGCTTACAAAACTAAGTATTCTTCATCATCAAAAGGAGAAAATTCAATATATTTTGTCTTGGGTTTGAGCACCTCTTCTTTATCCATGACACCGATCTTACTAAAATATTGGGTTGAGAGAGGAAGGTTGTCGGAGAAGAGTTGCGAAGCTCCTAGTTCATTATATACACATTGGTTAGAATTTGAGGCATGATAAATAGGTTCTTTTAGCTCGAGTGTTGGGAGATACTAGTCCCATGGTAAGAGGAATGACAAGAACCACTGCACAATTTTTTTAGGTAATCTATTCTTATTGAACTTGTTTTGGATTCAATAGGTTCTTTGTAATCTGAATCTACTAGTGTAATCTAGATTTTAGACCTAAGATCAAAGAATTCCAGCTATGGAATACATTAGATCTCAGGATAAGTGGGCATTATGAAGGGTTCATTAGGAAATGGTACTAGAATATCCCAAGGATTGGGATCAACATCATTCCTAAAGCATTTAGTTTTTATGAATTAATTTAATACACTGATACCTAGATGATGTGACTATATGCATGTGATGTGTCCAGGGGTGATCTAGTAGGATATTGTAAGAGAGAGGATGATATAGAACCATAAGTTTTGTACAAACCATTTTTGGTATAACTATGATGGGAAACCAGATGCATCCTATGGGTTTTTCTTGGATTTTTCAAAACCAAAATAGGTTAAATGAGTAGGTTTGAGTTTTTCAATAGAAAATCTGAGGTTTTTGATTAGAGAATATAAAGTTAGGTCCATTCTTGACCCTTTTTCCACAAGGACTCTATGCACTTGAGAATCTTAGATAACTATGCTAATGAGTAGGGGTGGTTCATTTGCATGGAATAAGACTTCATTTGTAATCATATCATCCTCCAATAATTCCACGACTAAAAATCCCAACATGAGCTTTGTGGAGATCATCCCATGGTTTTTATGTGATGAAAATATGGGGTTATATATGTGGATAAAGCTTTTGGATCTTTTATAGGAATATTATCAAAGCTTTATAGTTATTGAAGAAGGAATTTGTGATGTGTAACCAAAGTACACACAAGTTCCATAAATGGAAAATTTTATGCAAGATAATATATCTCATCTAAAAAGTTCCAAGTAAGGCTTAGAGTAATTATCATAATGATATTGTGGTAGTGGCATGATGGAAGATGTGTCCAAAATTGATGGTGGTATTACATTCAATGGATCTATCTTGTCGAAAGAAGGATGAATATGATCTTTTATTAGTAACATTGTTGATGTCATGCGGTGGAGGCTCAACTATGGGAGTGGGCTCTACCATTGGTGGGTCTTGGGAGGTATCAATAAAATGTGGGTTATCAATATGTTTATTAGGTTTACTAACATGATATTTGTGGGTAGGATTACGCTTATATTTAGTCTCGATGGCATTGACATATTGGGAATCCAAGAAAATTTGATTATATGAGTGTTCTATAGTACCCACACCATTATTCATGGGATTTTTATGGTGCTGATTTTGAAAAATGGAGCGAGATATTTCTAAAGATTGATATTTTTCATAATGTTATTATATAATGGAAGAGTAATCAAAAGAGGAACCAAGGAGAAGTCAAGGGCTTCCTTCCTAAGGTCTTTGCAATCACTATGCGAGTGTCTTATGGTTGTATGCCATCAACAAAATAAATCACCCCTAAAATCAGGCAAGGCCTGCTTGGAAGGGGGGACTATCCGTGGAGCGGTAAGTATTTATAGAATCTCATTACGAGATAGGGAATATGAAGGGAGGTGCATGAAGAGTCCTAATGTGATCCTATTCCTTTCTCTCTAGAAGGATTAATCATATGTTTTGTATTTTTATGCTTGGGAGAAAGGTTGGAATTGCATCAAAAATCACATGTAAGGTGATCTTGTCTTTTAGCTTGTTCAAGATCTTCTTCTAACATGTTTTAAGAGAGAAAGACATGACCTTGTATTGGAGGGTTGATGTAAGGACATTAAGAAAGATTTGAAATAAAAATTTTACTATCAAGGTTATGGTTAGATTATATGGACAAACATTTCCAATTTTTAATAAAGTCATGAGTTGATTCGTTCATTCGTTGTTTAAGTGTGCTAGAGATTTTTCACTTTCCTACTTTAAATTAATGAAGTGAAATAAAAAAACAAATGACCTCGGAAGATGGTGGGGTTTATCAAAACCCATAATGATGAATGTTTATGTTGATGGTTGATTTGACATACAAAAATATGAATGGGTACATAGTTGCTTCCTTCTAATAGGATAGGTCATCTGTAATGCACAAACACTCAAAAAAATATAGGATTAGATAGATATATGGTGGATTTCCTGATAAATGCACCGGTCCTTAGGAAGTCAATGGAATTTTTTGCAAGGATATCAAATCTACATTCAAGAAATTAATCTAATAATTCTAAGATAAAATGATAAAATAGATGATATAACCAACAATGCAAAGGCAAAGGGATTGATGAGGTCCAAAGATATATGATGGTCTGATGATGATACCTAATCCAAAGGGAGTCTAGGGATCATAAAATGGTTCAAAGGAACAAATTAGGGTTCATTTTAAGAGACCTCTTAGAAATTAGAGGTGGAAAATACCTAGTGAATATCCTCATAACCGGTTTCACGAGAAGGTGAATTTTTTGGGGGTCCGACAAAAAAATTTCCTGATTTTTAAGTGGTGTGATAGAAGGCTATAGACGCGTGACATGAGATTTGTTGTCACATGTCAACAACCTTGTTGACGTGTGATATAAAATCTCCTATCGTGCATCTATAGCCTATGCCCTCTAGTTCACACGACAACAAAATCTTCGTGTTGCGCGTCTACTTCCTCCACACTCCTATCACACGTCAACAAACTCTCATTGTTGTGCGTCAACAAAATCTCCCTCTCACGCATGTCAACAAAATCTTTGTCATCGCATGTCTCGCAACCTCTGCCCTCCTATCACGTGTCTATAGCCTCCATCCTCCTTCCACATGTTTACTGTACTTGATAATACATATGCCCCGTGGTATGAGTGAGCTAGTAGTGTTCTACTTGAAATAATCTAGGATTATATAGGGGATAGTTTTAAGGGTAGGTGAAGCCGACCCTAAAAAAATTAAACTATAATTTTTAGGTGAACAAGTCATTGACCCACGCCAAAAAATTCACCTTTTCAAAATTTTCAAAAATGGAATATTCACATATTACCAATATTCGCCACTAAGATTATCCCTGGAACAAATATATAGATAGTTGTGTACTCACAAAGGTGAGCAAGATGATAGATTTGATTGAGATAACTGATAGAGTGCTAAATATGGCTCAAAAGAGCTTGATATGAATTAGACAGACACTTAAAGGGCCTTATGGTAATAAATGATGGGATTTAGATGTCTAAAAAGTAAGCTTAGGGGTCAAAATACCTTTTAAACATGAATTGTCATCGATTTTGGGGAATCATCAACAATTTGAATTGTCGTGATTATGTCAATGATTACGTGAATCATCGCGATTCTCGGGAATTGCTAGTGTATCTATGAAAATGACAAGTCAAAAATGGATGGAGATTGATCTCGAAATGGATGCTAAGAAGGTTGATTTAGGCATAGATATGATGCATAAACACAATGATTAACTGAATGAAGATATGTACCTTGTATATGTTGATAAATGATGAAAAGAGGATTATTTTACTTGAGAAAGGAGGATTATAGATGCAAGAATATCATTGAGTTTATTCTTGGATGTTTGAAAGGATGAAGAAGAGATTATTGATGTCTTGAATGTTGCTATGATGATCTCTAACTTTGTGATAGGGCTATGATACAAAGAAGATGCAATGTGAGGTCTCAAAGAGTGAGAAACCTAGACTTGACTTAAGAAACCTCAAGCTAACCTTGAATAGAGGCCTAAAACTCGTTTATATAGTATCGCTAACAACCAAGGAGAATCACTGGAATTTTTTTAGGATTGTTAGCGATCTCAAGTTTTACATGGAAAAGGTTGAAACTACTTCCCAAATTAATATTTTTGTTTGTTTTGATGAAGGGTGTGTGTTGGAAAGAGGTTATGTGGGTTAGGGAGGTTGTGAAATTGTTAAAAAGTTGTTGATTTTATTTTTTCTTTATTTTATTTTTGTTTCTAAGTGGTTTTAGTTGTTTTAAGAGGAGTAAAATAGGATTTTACAGCTTGTAGAATGATATTTACAGGGAGTAAATATAATGGGGAGAAATAAGACTTAGGATAATGATTTAATGTATAATATGATAGTGATGTGATAATGAAGGGGTGTTAGTAGATGTAGACATGGGGATTAGCGGTGCTAATTTTAGGTGTCTACATTTGCCCCTTTTGTTGAGTGGTTTTAGAAAAGTTGCAAGACAAAAATGAGATGTGATAGATAAGGATGTGAAATATGTAGAATTATATGATGAGGTGTTCCCCCTCAAACTAGGGATTGATGACCTAAAATGGAATCGATCACGAGTTTGAAAGAGATAGATGGAAAGATACAAGGATGGGAAGATGATAAATGAGAAATAATTCCCCATGATGAGGTATAGAGACATGACTAGGTACCGTCATAAAATCAAATGATAGGGGAACCAACAATATTGTTTCCTATAGATGTATGACTTAATGACATTTAGGGAAAATAAAATGGATGTTTTGATAAGGTCAAAGGACCAAAATTTATGTTTCCACAAAGGTGGGCTTACGATACCAAGAAGTCAAGTGATAGGGGAACTAAAGGGTTCATGTCCTATAGACATATGACTTTAATAAAGGAAATATGATGGTTTGACGAGGTCAAAGGACAAAATTTTATGTTGCCACAAAGGTGGGATTATGAGGTCTGGAAGTCAAGTGATAGGGGAACCAAAGGGTTTGTGTCCTATTGATGATGGTTCACAAGAAGTGAAATACGGTTGCAAAAACACTAGGGAAAAAGTGATAGGGGATCCAAAGGGCTTGTGCCCTATAGAGATATGGTCTATCGGTGTTAAGGGAGATAAACTGATGATTTGATGAGGTCAAAGGACCAAAAATTGATGTTTCCACAAAGGTGGACTTACGAGGCCAGGAAGTCAAGTGATAGGGGAACCAAAGGGTTCATGTCCTATTGATGATGGTTCACAGGAATAAAATTATGGTTATTACCAAGGAGCAAAGTGATAGGGGATATAAATGGCTCATGTTATATAGACATATGGTCTACCGATGATGAGGGGAGATAAATTGACAATTTGATGAGGTCAAAGGACTAGAAATTGATGTTGCCACAAAGGTGGGCTTACGAGGACTAGATAGGGAGCTTGATGGTGGTCGGGAGAAACTACTTCAGAGGAAGGTAGATGATAAATGCCAATTTAACTGGGTAAATGTGAACTTTTTGACAACAATGTAATGCTTGAGATGTGCTCAAGATTGTGTGGATATTAATAGATGTTGATATGATGATAGATATATTGATAGATGTCGATGTGGCAAGGGTTGAAAACTATTAAAGTTATGTTTTAGATATGATGTGTTATTTGATATTGATTTTAAAGTGATTTTTGTGTATGTCTTAACCATGGTTAATAATAAAATGTGGAATGATTACTTTATACTGGATTTGATACATATGTGATGGGAAATAATAGAGTGAAGGATCTTGCACTTTTGGCCTTATAATAAATGTTAACACATGACTAACAATGGGTAGTCACATGTAGGATCTTGGATATAGATGGAATTGAAATGTATACCTTCCTAGGACATGGGAAGGGTTAACATATGTAGGTTATGAGGGAGAGTAAGGTTTTCATTTAATGGTTTCATAGGGAGATGCCCCAATTATACATTTTGTGTTTTGTGTGTGTGTGTGTGTCATGTGTGAAGTTTTTTTCTTTATGGGAAAGTTGATCGATGTAGGAAGCTTTCCTAGGATGCTTTTGATATTTGAATTTTTGAAGGCTGATCGATGTGGGAAGCCTTTTTACATGGGTAGCCATCCTTCGAGGGAGTGGTCTACAATTTTTTTTTTTTTTTTTTTTTTGATAAATAGTCGTCCTTCGAGGGATCAGGTCTATGATTTTGATAGATAGATTTTCCTTAGAGGGATCAATATACTTTTATTTTTGATAACATGATTTTGATTTTTGAATATTTTCCTTCAAGGGATCAATCTTTTTTTATAGGATGCATCCATAGATCTTTTTTATTTTCAAGCTGAGGGAAAAACCTTATAGACCATTTTAAGGAGGGGAGAATAAATGTGTACACAAACTACACATGTGTGCCCCATGACATGTATTTGGTTGGTATATAAGGTAGATGGATGTAATGAGGGGTTCTATTAAGGAGGAACTTTTCCAATTGAAATATGTGATGAACAAAGTTTGGTGCTCATCTTTAAGGTTTTAAGGATAGTGAGGGAAGACCACATGCTTTCAAATCATTATGATGATAAAATGGTTGGTTGGTGATGAAATAAGATCTTTGATGTAGCTATTGTCATGATGTTTGATGTGTTAACAATATAAAGGCTACAAGTGCAAGGAATTCAGAGGTTCCTTTTCAAGTGTACCATCAAGGGAGGCTAGATGATGAGCTCCAACCCATACTATATGGACCGATCTAGTTAAGGGGAAAACTTTCCATGTTTACTCCTTTCTAGAGTAGTGAAATTTTGATTATTGAGAGGATAGGGTTGGTGAGGATTAACTAGGGGAGGTGTGTAAAGGTAATAATTTCAAAGTCTCATAAGAGAGGAGATACCCCTAGCATGACGATGTGGCTAGAGATAACATGCATTGAAAGGAATGATGTCTTTAGTTTAGGATGATGAAATTTTGATGTTGATTGATTGAATATATAATAAATAAAGGAGGATGTGGATCCTTTGAACAAAGGAGCTGATGAAAATATAGATGAGATATGAGAGGATGATTGATGAGGAGGGGTAGATGATGAATCTTTGGTTTTTCCTTTTCTTCATGTATGACAATTTCTGATTTGTGTAAGTGGGTGAACCATACTAATTTGAGATGAGGACCCTCAATGGAAGGTGATGAGAATACGTATGAGAAAATTTTTCAAGATCTGATTGAGGATGACCCCTTTGTCCTACAAATGTTGGTGAGGACATAGTTAATGACTTGGGTGTAGATGTTGACAAGATTGAGGACCTTCAATGGAAGGTGTTGAAGAGATGTCTGAAAAAGGTTTGCTAATACCAGATTGAGGATGATCCCCTTGTCCTACAAATGTTAGTGAGGACATTGAAAAGGGTGGAAGGTGTAGATGATATCGATGATGACTTAGATGGTATTCTTCTGGGAGAAGATCATTGATGAGGAAGAGTCATTAGATTATGGCTTTAAGTGCTTTACAACTCTTTGTGTTATGACCTGGGCTTCTATGGTAGGCACAAGTTTTGTTTTGATCATACTATGTAGGTTTCTAGGTATGTGGATTGGGTGTTTTTGATAGGTGGTAATGTGATGAGAGAATCTTGTATAAGCCTCTCAAGGATGTAATGTAAGTCCCTTTTAGGGGATTTGGATTAATAGATTTTGATTTTGATTTACAAGAACGCTTGGTAGGACGCATCTTATTTTTGGATGTGGGTGGATGGGAATATTTTGTATGGTGTTGAAGCATCATAGGGATGTTGTGAGGTTGATAAGAGAGAGGATGTAACCTAAGGAAGGGATAGATGTGGGATTGATAAAATTGGATGATGGATGAGGTCCCAAAATGGATGAGGAGGGATAGATTTATGGATGAGATAGGGTTTGACTATGTGATATGATATTGAGATAAAGGATGGGGTCCCAAAATGGATGATGAAGGTGGAAATTGTAGATGTGATATATTTGGATTGTGATAAAGGATGGGGTCCCAAAATGGATGGTAAGGTTGAGACCCTAGATGATGTGCATTTTTATTTTTAATGTTTTTCTTTAGGTAAATGGAGGATGGGTTCTCACATGATAGATGATGAGGATGAGATGAGGTCATGGATGTGATGGGATTTGATTTGATTGTATAGTGTTTGATTCAAGATGAGGTTCCAGAGTGGATGACAAGTGAGGAGCTGGGGATAAGATTGGTTATGATTCGAATGAGGGAGATGTTATTTCTCTAGACATGATGGAGGTGGGTTACATTCATGTGAGCTACCCAATTCTTTGATTGGTTTACAAGATGGTTGGACATCAATGTATTCTATCATAAGTGCCTCCTTTTAATGATTTATCCTGAATTTAAGTCTAAAATTTGTGAGGAGGTAATAGGTGATTGATAGTAGATGGAGATGACATCGATGTGTGAGGACTATCAAAAAGAAGATCCAAGGGATTTTAAATCTTCTAGGGAAGTGTTGATGATGAAGGGGTATCCTCATGGGGAAGATCCTATGTGAATAGTGTTGATGATGTGACTCAAAATGCACAATATATGTATGAAATGAATCTATCAAGGGTGTTTGATCAGAAAGATAAGAAATAGAAACATGTGTGGTGGTCTCATTTAATTCACGGGAAGTTCTATGGGAATCAAATGAGATGTGTAGATTGAGGATCAAGATGGTCTTCCTTCAAGGGATTGGATTTATAACTTTTGGACCATGGTGAAGGATTCATCAAAAGTCTGGAATGTGTGGATCTAGAGGGTAGATGAGATGTGATGGACAACGATCAAAAAAAAACTCGATCAGTTCTTGATTGAGGTAGTGAGAAGGTCAATTGATTTATAATGCTTTTCCATCTAGTGATGAAATAAAAATAGATTCATTTTCATATTGCTTGATGGTAGAGAGGTCAAAAATGGTTATTTTGTGAGTAACATTGATAGAAAAGTGTTTGAGAAACAATAGGGCTAGTTATGTGAAAGAGAATAAAGAGTGTTGAGGGAGGGAGTTATACCAATCCAAGGAAGGTCCTACTAGTGATATAGGAAAGGTTCTAAGTATGAGATCTTGATCATGGATGATGAGATAACATGAGTTTCTAAAGGCTAGTATGTGTTGTTGAGGATCCTCCTAGCCATGGAACATGGTAAATTCAGGAAATTCCCAATGTGAGGATAGGGCTTATACGGTACTAATGGATGGATGGGTTCATTACAAACCTGATCATAAGTGAGGATGTGTTTACATCCCATGGTAACAACTTCCAAATTGTTTAATCTGTTCAATAGAGCTTTCATGGGATCATTTTTAGGTTAAGTGTGAGGGAATTAATATGTGAGTGTGGATGAGAATGTAGTTGATTTGATTGATGATGATGGAGAGTAGGATGGTTTTTGTGGATGGGCTTTGAGTGGAGGTTGATAAGGGGTATTTGAGAAGGTATCATTTGTAAAGTAGGTTGTGATAAAGGGACATGTGGGAGATATGTAGGGATGTTGGATATGTTATTTTTGTTGGATGAGAGGGGTTGATTGGGCTGAGTAGGGATGTGTGTATGGATTTTGGATGTCTGAGGTATCAAGAGAGGTATTGAAGTCGAGATAGGTTGATTAGATAAAAGATGGGGATGTTAAGATTCTGATGAGATTGTGATGAAGGAGGGATGTGATGAGGATTGATTGATGGGATACACTTGACATGGGTTGAGGAGTGATAGTTTGGAAGTAACTCTGATGTGAAGGATTGTCATAGGGTTGTTGGATGGGATTGTTGTAGGGTTGTAGGATTGGTTGAAAGGTAGAGGTTCCATAGGGGAAAAAAGGTGGTCTAGATGGCTCTGGGAAATGAAAAGCTAAATGGAGTTGAGTGAGACATGATAGGTTGATGAGATTGAGAAGGATTAGATCCTATGTAGGGGATGTTTTGAGATTGATTAGGATGAAAAGTTATAGATGAAGCAATCGAATATGATTGTAAAAATGAAGCATAAGGGGTAAAATAATATGCTAATGTAGAGGTTTATCCATATTAAATGATAGTTAATTGATGATGATAAAAAAAAGCCCTAAGAGAGCTACAAATGTAATAGACAAGTCAAGAAGAAGAATTTTAATTATCTTGATTAGTTTAGAAAAAGAGTGAAATGTGCAAAATGGCTGATAGGGTCCTAATAAATGGTCATTCTAAGGATGGTTTCGGTGTAATGTTTAAGGTTGTAGTCCTCGATATACCCGAAAGTACGTGAGGCCCAATTTTTGTTGGTTAGGGGCCTAGTATGGCCTAGTATTGGGGCCTACCCCTCACTTCATGGTCCCACAATGATAAGGAGTTGGGTGTTTAGCCAATATATACGACAACAACCAATTATTTATATTTGGCCAAAACACCGAGTCGGCTTCTCCTCTTGGTGATGAAATCCAAGTAGGTCCACTTGTGTAGGAATGTTTCAATGTAATTTATGTTTGATGTGATTTTGTTATGTGTGAGACTAATTAAGTGAATGTAATTATTAACCTCTTAATTAAACTATGTGATCAAACAAGATGAAAGGTTCATTTTAAGCCCAAAAGAAAGATTGATTTTGATGAGAGAAGAAAACAATAATGCAATACTTTGAAAAAAAATAAAGGAAAGAAACACACCTTAAAACACTTCCTTTTTATTTTTTATTTTTTAATTTTGATTTTTAGCACAACAAAAAGTGCAAAAGAAAAAAGCCCCAAAGTAGCAAACCTGCAAGGGTTAGATGAAAATAGAAGAAAAAAATCAAAAATAGGATGTTAGAGGTTGAATGAATGAGTAATCAAAAGTAGTCACAAAAATCATCATCGATTGAAAAGAATTATTAGCAATTCACCCCAATCACTTGTGATTTGACTGGATCGCTAGTGATTACAGAGCACATGGCCTAAAATGAATGAACAATTAAATTGAATGAAATAAAAAGGGAGTGGGTCCCACCAGGCTGTGCTAGAATGTACCAGAGATTTTTTTTTTCAACTTTAAATTAATGAAGTGAAATAACAAAAAAAAACTGACCTTGGAAGACGGTGGGGTTTATCGATACCCACGATGATGATGTTGATGTTGATGTTAATGGTTGATTATATGTACAAAGATCCGAAAGGGCACACAATTACTTCATTCCAATGGGATATGTCACTTACAATGCACAAACACTTAGAAAAAGATAGGATTAGATAGATATATGGTGGATTTCTTGAAAAGGCCAGTCCCTAAAAGTCAATGGACTTCCTTGCAAGGATGTCAATCCACGTGTTCAAGAAATCAATTTGATAATGATAAGATAAAATGATAAAACAAATGATATAACCAATAATGCAAAGGAAAAGGACTAATGTGTTCATGGCTATATGATGGTCTAATGGTGATACCTAATCCAAAGGATTCTAGGGATCACAAAATGGCTCAAAGGAGAAAAGATATAGATAGTTGTGTACTCACAAAGGTGAGCAAGATGATATATTTGATTTAGATAATTGATAGAGTGTTAAAGATGGCTCAAAGGAGCTTGATATGACTTAGATAGAACACTTGAAGGGCCTTGTGGTAATAAATGATGGGATCTAGATGTCTAAAAAGTAATCTTAGGGGTCAAAATACCTTTTAGACAAGAATCATTAGTGATTCTAGGGAATCATTGGTGATTCTTGTCAATTGGTAGTTATTCTAGTGAATCGTTACGATTATTCGTGAATCGCCAGTGATTCTGGGAATTATTAGTGATTATGAGAATCATCACCAATTCTATAAAAATGTACATGCTGAAAATGGATGGAGATTGAGCTCAAAAGGGATGCTAAAAAGGTTGATTTAGGCCTAGATATGATGCATAAACACAATGATTAACTAAATGAAGATACATACCTTGTATATATTGATAAATGATGACAAGAGGATGATTTTACTAAAGAAAGGAGGATTGTAGATGTAAGAATATCATTGAGTTGATTCTTGATGTTTGAAATGCTAAAGAAGAGATTATTGATGTCTTGAATGTTGTTATGATGATTTATAACTCTGTGATAGGGTTATGATGCAAAGAAGATGCAATGTGAGGTCTTAAAGAGTCAGAAAACTGGACTGGACTCAAGAAACCTCAACCTAAACTTGAATGGAGGCCTAAAACTTGTTTATATAGGATCTCTAACAACTAGGAAGAATCACTAGCAATTCGTTAGGATCATTAGCAATCTAGATTTAATAGGGAAAAGGTTGAAACTACTTCCCAAATCGATATTTTTGTTTGTTTTTACAAAGGTGTGTGTGTTGGAAAGAGGTTATGTGGGTTAGGAGGTTGTGAAATGGTTAAGAAGTTGTTGATTTTTTTTTTTTATTTTATTTTGTTTCTAAGTGGTTTGAGTTGTTTTAAGAGGAGTAAAATAGGATTTTACAATTGTAGAATGATATTTACAGGGATTAAATATAATGGGGAGAAATAAGACTTAAGATAAGGATTTAATGTATATTATTATAGTGATGTGATAATGAATGGGTGCTAGTGGATGTGGACATGGGATTAACAGTGCTAATTTTAGGTGTCTACATTAAGATTGATGAATTTCTATAAGCTTTTTTTAGGTATATCATGTTGTTGGAATTCATAAATTGGATCTTTGACTATTCTTTCTAGATCAACTATTGAGTTGGGAAGGAGTTGATTATACCATTATAGGGCATCACCCACTAAGGTTTTTTCTATAAGCTTAGTTGTCACATAAGTATTTATTTGAATCCATTCTTTATATAAATTTCCAAAAGTTTTGAGAAAGAGGGTTGGATTCTTAGAACCATCATAATAAATGGTAGGATAGTCTCTCCCAAATCCATGGTTGTGATATATGGAGATAAAGGTTCATTTTGGATATTTTTAACATCTTTTCAGATTGGTGGAGGAGGAATAGGATTCCCTTGTGCATCCACCAATGGAGGAGTTGTGAAGGACGGTACATTAGTCATCACACCCTGAGATGTTATTTGTAACATATGGTTTTGCATCTAGATCATGCTAGTTGTAGTAGTAACTTGGGATAAGGCCATCTGGTCTAGGAGCTTATCTATCAATACATTAGGATCCATAGAATAATATTGGCCTTTATTTGTAGGTACTTCTTAGTTTTCATCATGTTCATTGGGAGGGGTTTTAGGAGACTCATTTTGATCAGTTCTGCAAGGGGGATCTGATTGTGATGAATCCCTTTATAATTGAGATGAGGCATGGTCATCTCTATGGATATTTTTGGATACTTCCATCCCAATCAGGTGTAAGATATTCATTTTCATTGAGATTTTTAATGATATATCTTGGGTCTATATGCTCAGTCTCAACCACATTGCACTCAGTTGAGAAACCTTGTTCTGAGACAAGGTGAGGGTAGTGGAGCTTCATGGATAATACTAGGGAAGCTAGGTGGATTAGCATTTGCAGGATAGGAAATATAACACTTAGGTGCATGAAGAGGAAATGTAGGCATGAATGAATATCCCATGGAGAATTTCAAAGGATTCAACTGAGTTAAAAAAATCCTGAGAGGAGACATTGATGCAGTCTATAAAATAAAAATAGAATTATGAAAAATTACAATTTAGATGCAATTAGACCTATACAAATTTTACATAGGGTTTGATGGCGTCAGGAAAGGAAAATGCACTAAAATAGAAATTATCGGCCCTGCATAGAATTGACACAGGGGTCAATGGCATCTGGGAAAATTTTGGACATAACAGACAGGATTGAACCTACATAGAATTGACACAGGGGCTGATGGCATTTGAGAAAATTAGTTTTAGGTTTTCTAATTTTTTTTTAAAAATATGAAACAATGTAAATTGAAAAATGGATCATTTTAATGATTTGTGATTGATCAAGAAGATAAAAATAAATATTCACATTGGGATCACCAAGAATATATGGAGGAAAAAATGTGTCTAAACAACATGCACTCTTAACTAGGGTATCAAGGCAATGAGTAAGGGACACACCAAGACCGACACACAATGGATAGAATTTAAAAGGGGTATAGTGACTAATAAGATTTCATAGAAAAGGAAGTAACCCTTACACTAGGATAACCTAAGGTTTTCAAGTCCCTAGGTTGAAGAAGAGGAAGGAACCCTATTGAGGTATCAACATTATGGGGGGATTATTAATTATTAAAATGAACATGCAAAGTCTATGTTAATTGAAGTAAAATATGTAACATAAAATATAGAAATGAATACAATATGCTCACCTAACATGTGCATAAAATACTAAAGTAACATAAAGTAACAAACAAAGCTAAGAGGAAACTCTATACAAAATGAAAAGTTGAGTTAGAGCACTTACCTATTGGGGGAGTCACTGATGCATCTATTTCCCAAAGGACCATACACCAATATATGATATCTTTTGGGTAGAGAAGGGGAAAAAATAAATCCTACCTCACTATAGGTGACCGAAAAGTGCAATAAAACCAATCTAATCAAGAAGAATCTCTAAGTCAAGAGTCAAAATGTAAGAAATCCAAGAGTTGAGTGAGTAGATGCAAGTTGGCACAAAAGAGAAGAGCTAATGGCAAGTTCTTGTGAATTATTTTTATTTTTATGTGGTGAAGATGTATTTTTAGCATTTATACCAACAACATCACCCACGGGAAAAGGCATCAGCCAGGATTTTGAAATAGCATCGATGCAATCTCCCACGGGTGATGGCATTGGCTAGGGGGGGGAAATGAGCAATGGGTGTGTGTAATGTGTCATGATGGACAAAGGGAATGCAAGGAAAAATAATATAGTCATGTTCATGTAGGGTATCAGAAGAATGTAAATAAAATCAAGAAGACAATAGCAAAAGAGGTGGATAAATAAGACCAAAATCTATTCTCTCTCCATGTATCATCCCTAACCCAATGGTTACGTGAATAACCATACCCCTATCCTAGAATGAGCCCATCGAGGCACCCATTCCCAGAAAAAGATGCATTAGGGACATATAACTTGAAAAGATAAATTTTCATAATAGGTATGAAAATATAAATCATGAAAAATTAGGTGTATACACATTATTCCTAAGTGCCATGGGTATCATCACATGCATACATGCAAAAATATGAAAATGATAAGGAAATCATAATATATATACCAAACACTAAACATGAAAATATGACCAAGATATTATACACACACTCACATAGATATGTGTGTGTGTGTGTGTGTGTGTATACGTATATATATGTATGTATATATATACATACATATATACATACATATATATATATATATATATATATATATATATATATATCGAATCAGTTTTATACATCAAAAAATCATACAAAATGGATCAAATCTACCCCCTCACCCCCTCTGGGGGTTCTTTTGAAATACTTTGGGCTGATAGGGTCGTGATGGTGGCTCGGGAAATGGGGCTAGAGACTCCGCCCTAGATTGGACTCCGAAGGCCTCTCCTGTGCTCTCTTATTAGTTGTGTCTCTAAGGAAATACTTATCTTCGTTTCTCTTGGGCATTTGATACACCCAAATTTAGAATTATGGAGCTCAATTCTCTCAATTCCAAAAATAGTAATAAAAATAAATATATAAAACTCAAATTTTCTATTCAAATTTGGTCATAATCAACCTAGTTCTTCAAATGGTTTTCATTTTTATCCCAAACTATGTAAAATGTTTCATTTGTTACATCTTGATCATATTCTTATATTGTTCATTACAACCTATTACATGCTTACATTCAACAATCTTCAATTTTTTCCTATATCACCATATGATATCTATGACATTACGACATCTTGACACTACAACACGATATCCATCCCATGGTCACATAGTTAGGTGATCTATGTCTTATTTTACTGAGGATCCTCTAGTATTTGATTTTAGTTTTTCTTCTTTAGGATTTTTACAACATTGATTATGCCTATGCATGATAGGACAAATGACACTATCAAGTACGCATTGGTGGGTATATTTCATTTCATCTAATCCTTTATGTTATTACTTTTGACATCTACTTTTGATATCGGTGTTACAGAATGTTTCTTTCCATTGACCAACCCATGTTTCGCTATTGCAACATGTGGTGATCAATGGTTGGGCATATGTATACACCTAAATTTTCATTTTTCATATTTCATACATGTTACTAACAATTTCCTCTATGTAGATAAGGGTCACTGATGCATCTATTTCTTGAGTGGGTTCTTTAAGGGACCTTCTGGGAATGGGGATATATTATTCACATAATCATTATGGGTTAGAGATAGTAAATAGAGAGATTATCATTATGTGGTCCCATCCTTAATCATCCTTGCACTAGTTATCATTGTCCCTTTATGTATCATACACATTGAACACCCTACACCTTGCTTGCATTTTACCACTTTGTACTTTTTCCATCCATCTTCTTGATCCATGAACTTTTTCACTTTGCATGACACATTACCATCATTGGTTGATACCATCGCCCATGGGATGATGGTGTCATTTTTAAGTTTTTCCTAGCCAAAACCATTTCCCATGGGAGATGGTGTCTTATATATGCTCACCACATTTTGACATTCATGAGGGAAGGAAGGCTGAATCTTAGAAACTCTTTTTACTATTTTATGCCAACATAGCATATGCTCACTCACTCTTGATTCATCTTACACTTGGCTTGGATTGGATTAGACACTCTTCTTCTTAGTTGGATTGCTTGCACTATTAGATCATCTATAACGAGTCTAGGAAAGGAACGGTTTTCCCTTTCTCTATTTAAAAATGATTCTCTCTTGGTGTTCTATTTCTCTATAGAGATATATGCATCAGTGAGCACCCTACAGGTATAAGTAATTACTCTAACAATATTTTTCATTTTGCATAGATTATTTTGTTTACCTTCCCCAGATTACTCTATGTTAGCTTAGTTTTCCATGTACATTGATGTTAATTAACATAGTTCTCTTATTTGATTAACTCCTTAGCTTTCCTTTACTTTCATTTTAGTCATATTATTCATGATTTCCTTATCTATCATTTATGCATACCTCTTCTCACCCATATACTGATATCTCAGTAGGGTACTCTCCTCTATCTTGACTATGGACCTTAGAAATTGTAGGTTAACCTAGTGTAGGGATTACTGCCCTCTAGATATGAAACCAGCACTCTTTTTGTATCCCCTTTAAATCTATCCATTATATGTCATCTCATGTGTGTCTCTTACTCATTGCCTTGATACCCTTTTAGAACATAAGATTTAGGATTGCAAGTTATTGAGACATATTCTTGCCCGCCATACATTGGGAATTCATAGTTTCAGGAAAATTTTATCATGGATGAAGGGGTAGATATCATGGTACCAAGGGTTTTTAGGACCAAATATTTCACATATCATGGTTGACTCAGGAAAATTATAGGCTAGAACCAGAATATGTTCTACGAGAAACTCATTGTGTGTTTTATTTGGATCAAACTCAAGAAGGGATCTCGATAGTTTCCATTACATTTGCTAACTTATTTTGTGTGTGAGGGACTTGTTAAAAAGTTATAAGATAAAAGTAACCTTTAAGGATATCAACATTGATTTTTTAGGGGACTAACTTATCATACTTGACTCGATATTCATCGGTGACTTGTTTCATGACCAAGATGGAATCACCATAAATTATCAACTCGTTGAGACACCATCAAATAGTGAATTTCAATCTAACTATGAGGGATTTTTTGGATCTCAAAATTACACCTTGCCCTAAATCATGGACAACCCAAGATTTTAAGGAAACATGGGATTGTCTCCATGTTGTGGGACTTACACTCGTGAGATAGACCTCCAGAGAAGGATGGTTCCTCTACCAACTCTAATACTAAGAATACTACTAATGAAGGAAATGAATCTATTTAATCCTAAACTAAAATCCTATGGACCAAGGTTAGAAAGAGATGCATAAAAGGGAAATCCTAAGCTAATGAAGGTAATAAACCAAGATAAAAGGGGAAAATACACTCTCAAATGAGTGAAAATGAGATAAAATGATGAAGTAGGGGGATGACATGAGTTCTATAGTCTAGAAAAACATTCGACTTCCATTTTCATGGAGTAAAATAAAAAAAGACCATAGAAATTAGATAGCATACAAAAAACCTGTAGATAATGAAGAGGCAAGGGAAAACAACAAAACACAAGATAGGGAAGAGAATAGCCACCAAACATGAAAAATTATTTCTTTATCAAGATGCACAAATCATTATAGTGAAAGAAGAAGGTAAAAAACACACAACAAAAGTCTAAATCTAAGACCTATAACTCAAAATATTAATGAAATACCATGAATGATGCATTTTTATTATGAGAGGGTTAAACCTTTACAAATGGGCTTCATTTTACAACTTATAGCCAAATGGGAGAGAAAAGAGAGGGCAAGAATGAAGGACATGGAATTTTCTCGATTATAACTATCAATCAATCATGTATAAAATTTTGAGAAACATCATGGAACCTCTATAAAACCATTTTCCCATGTTATATTTCTTGTGGAAGAAGGAAGGATCCATTTCCCATTAAATTTTGGTGGTTGAGCCATTTTGAATTCTATTTTAAATTCCCAGACTATCTTTCCCATTTATTTCCATGAAATTCCATCAATTTATGGATTTGATTTATCAAATTGAAGGGATCGAGGATATATTTCCAATGGTACCAAGTTTGTGTGACTTGAGCTTTGTTGGGGGAGTTATAGCAATTTGATGTTCTATAGGCTTATATTGCATAAGAAATCAGCACGTGGTAGTCTTTGATTAGTTGTCAAGATTACCTCTTCCTAAATACGCATCATTTTTTCCTTTACCACTTGTTGGAATTTTCTTAGTCATGGGGGTGGGAATCTATTTGCACATTTCACACCAAGTGATTTTTTTAAAACCCCCACGCATTTAAAATTTTTATCAACCGGGGTTGATTCTATAAACCTCACATCCATCTGAGCCCATTTGTGTTGTTACTTCCCAAAATTGTGAAACATGTATTTGCCTTTACTTGCTCTATCTTTACCACATGTCCCTTTCAAACTACACCACTAACCTATTTACTTGGAAAAAACGACACCTTTATCCATTATGGCTCATTCTATGACTTCATGTCCATCGAGTCATTATAGCTTGAGGAATCCTAGAATAATGACACATGGCCCTGTCTAAATCTACATTGAATTTGATGGAAATCTAAACATATTTTTCCTTTTTAAATAGCTAATCCCATTTGAAGGTAAGTTATCCAAAATTAACTTGGGGGGTAAATTTCAGATAATAGTTTGGTGACCTCTAAGGGTAATTTTCCTACTAAATTTGACCATTAGCCTTTATAATCCATTAGGCATGGAGGCAAGCATGGAAAATATTTAAAAACTAATCAAAACATTGAAAATATTACCTCTGAATCCACATGGAGCACTAATTGGAATTAGAACTAACCTGGCCTACATGAAAAGATCATTTTATTCATGAAGAACATTTTGAATTGGGTTTAATGAGAGCAGAAAACTTAAATAAAGTTAATTTCCACTCGATTTCTCTGAAAACCATGAATAAAACATAACAGTGCCTCATTCTTCTCGTAAATCTAATTTGTTGGGTATTTTAGATGTGCTTTGTCAAACTATCCCATAATTTTATTTTATTTTCTCTACATTTGATTGTTTAAGGTGTTGTAATTGATTCTTAAAACTTTAAAATTGTTCCTGCTACATACTTTCTTTGAAATCCTCCACAAATCATTCTAAATGAAATTTGCAACAACCACAAATCCATTAAAAATATGTATAAAACAGAAAAACAAACATGTTCCAAGATGAAACATGCAGAGTGTGTACAAACACTTGTTATAAAAAAACCTACACTACCATAAAAACAATGTGTTGAACAACACTTAGAGGAATTGAAAATATTATAATATATACAAGATGTAATAAAACAACTTAATGGTAATGTTTAAGATAAATCCTATTGACTGGGATTTGCTA
Source organism: Taxus wallichiana var. yunnanensis (assembly GCA_018340775.1). Classification (NCBI taxonomy): domain Eukaryota; kingdom Viridiplantae; phylum Streptophyta; class Pinopsida; order Cupressales; family Taxaceae; genus Taxus; species Taxus wallichiana. The sequence goes on along the minus strand of CM031237.1, from coordinate 398,496,876 downwards.
ATGCTTATCCATCAAGGCTATAAAACTCAAAAGGCTTGGCTTCTTTGAAAGCATTAATGATATATGGCCCACTCCAAATTACATCAAACTTAGAATGTTTCCCTGATTTAGATTTGTCTTCATCCCACTTCAAAACTAGATCACCCAATTTAAAATTCTGATCTCTATGATTTCTATCAAACCATTATTTGGTTGATCTTTGATGTTCTTCTAATATGATCATGGTAGAATTCCTTAATTCTTCAAGTTCAACCAGTTATGTCATTTTGATTTCTCTTTGATCTACACCTTCTAACTCTAACTACTAGGTTATCTCTAGTGAAGGTAATTATTAAGACAAGGAAATCCTAACTTCTTTACCATGAACAATATTGTAGGGGGAATTACTAATGTACTTCTTTTTCATAATTATATCACCCCAAAATCATTTCTTACCTTTGTATACCATTTCCTCTTATTAATATCCATTGTTCTCTTCACGATTATAATCAAGTTCTTGTTAGTAGAATTTTCCAAACCGTTACCTTGAGGGTAGTAATTTGAAGAAGTATTTAAATATATACCATTCTAAGATCACAATCAGAGATTTTAGAACCTATGAAGGATTTTAATTGTAATATATGATGGTATGAGGAATTCCAAACCTTGTCACAATGTCTTCAAGGAAGTCAAGGATGACTAATTCAATAGCTTCCTTGAGTGCCACAACTTCTGTCCACCTGGTAAAGTAATATTTTGATGTCAAAACCCACTTGTGACCAACAATTGATGGAGGATTAATCATGCCAATGAAATCAAGACCCCATTGGGAGAATGGATGATTTTCTTGAATTAGATGAAGTGGAAGGGCAGCCAACCTCTTTTTACCAGTAAAGCAAGCACATTACTTACACTTTCTACCTTTATGATTTTCATATTAGTAGCATTGACCAAGAAGTTTTGACTAGAGCAACCATCATGGAATTATTCTAATACCTTGTTCACTTGCTCACCTTCAATACATCTTAACAACACTCCATCAATGTTTCTTTTGAAAATAATTCTAGCAATCAATGCATAGGGAATGGACTACAGCCTCAAATTTCTTCTTTTTACTATATTTAGGCTAGAAGGATATGCACCAATAGATAAAATTTTTGACATGATCTTAATCTGGTTGTGGGCATTGGGTAAATTTCCTTCACCCTGTTAAGTTTCAACATTATGCACAGAAGTTCCTCATCCATGAAGAGAGATATGTCTTGATCATATTGGGCATCCAAAGCCGATTGCTCAAAATTTTCTCTTCCTCTTACCATATTTGTGCATTTAATAGTCACATCATATTCCATGATTTTGGTCACCCATCCATCTCTTTTCTCACTGATTTATACTCCCATAATAAAGTCTCTCACACTAGGGTGTGAGAATAGAAATTTGATATGATTAGTGGCAAACATACTTTTGAATTTATTTAGATCTCTCATGATGAAAAAGACCTAATTTTCAATATGATTATACCTTAATTCATAATCCTTCAATGTCTTGTTGAACAATTCCATTGGCTGTTCCAAACTTTGATCATTTTTTTGTGCTAAACAAGAGCAATATTAGATTCAAATCCATATGCATAAAGGATGAAATCCTTGGAAAAGTTAGGATTGACAGTGTAGGAGATTTAACAATTTCATGTTTGATCTTGGCTGATATATCTTTTCCTTTAATTTCCATTTGAAAATTGAATCCTTCTTGAGCATTAGAGTGATAAGTCTAATCTATCTTGCAAAATTAGGAATGAATCTCCTAACAAAGTTGATATTTCCATGGAATGATTGCAATGATTTTTTGTGATCTGGCAATGAAAGAGATAGGATGGATGATATTCTTTTTGGATTAATGGAAATACCATCCTTTGAAACAATTTTCCACAAGATCTTTCCCCAAGGACTAAAAAGTTACACTTTTGGGGTTCAAGGACACCCCAAATTCCTGCATATTTTATAAACTTTCTTAAGATGACTAATATGATATTCACTTTTGTTTGAGAAAAAGGTAATATCATCCAAGTAGACAATGATGAATTCATTAATATAACTTTTAAAAGCAATGTCCATTTTTATTTGTAATGTGGAACTTGTATTTGAAAATCTAAAGGGAATTTTTTGATAAGCATATCTTCCCCATTTGGTTGTAAATGTATTTTTAAATTGATCTTCTTCTTTGAATTTTATCTTATTGAAACCTAAATATCCATCAAGCATAGAGAACCTTTCATCTTCTACTATATTTTTTAGAATTTTCTCCATAGAAGGTAAAGGATAATGATCCTTTAGGAAGCCTTCTTAAAGTCTTTGAAATCAACACAAAGTCTTATTTCTCCATTATTCTTCCTCACTAGAACTAGATTTTCCACCCAAGTAGAATATTTTATAGGAAATATTATTTTTTCCTCAATCATCTTGGATAACTCCTTCCTCGTGAGGGGCTCTATCTTGGGATTTACATGTCTTTGCTTTTGTCTAATTGGATTAACATTAGGATCAAGGTCAATGGAATGTTGAACAATGTTTGGATCAAACCCCTTAAGGTCTTCATAATCCCATGAGAATACATCATTAAAATTTTTACACAAGGAGATAAAATATTACTTTTCATCTTCATCCATACATTTCCAAGTAATAACTCCTTATCTTACACAATAGTGACTGGACAATATTCTTCTTGCCTTGTTATTATGTTTTTCTCTCTCTATAAATTCATCATCATAACTAAAGATATGTTCAAGAGTGACCAACCCTTTAGAAAACTTGTTTTTATTTATTTGAATAACTTGACCACCATATTTGTCATGTAAATCATATTACATTTTTGAAGAAAAATCATCTTCATTCTGGATGAATTGAATAATTTAATCAATATCAAATACCTTCCATTTGATTTCATTGTTTAGAATTGATGGTCTAACCACCAATTTAAGATGTTGTTTATTTCCTTAGATAAATTGCTCGGTTGGTGAAAAATGTGATCCAAGGGTTGTCATTTGGTATTCTTATTTATTTAATCTTCTAGTCACCACTTACAGGTTGAGATAATGAAAACTCTCCAATATATTTCAAACCCCATGTTTTTAATATTTCAGAAACTTGTTTCTTTTGGCACATTTCTCTCTCACTTGATGAATGACCAATTAATTGTCTCTAAATATTTGCAATGCTTTGATTTTTATCTTTTTAGCAATTATAAGACCATGTACAAATGCCTCATACTCTTCCACATTGTTATAAAATTCACACTACAATCTATGATAAAAAATAATAATTTCTCATTCATTGGAGAAATTAAAACAACACCTACCCCTACCCCATTTCTACTTCTAGAACCATCAAAGAACATTTTCCATAATCTAGAAGCACTATCCTTTTCCTACTTGAGTGGTGTGGGGAAAGTAAATTCTTCTTCATAAATGTAGTAGGTTCCAAGTATAATTTCCATAATCATATTATAAGGATCAAATTCATAATGTTCCTTGGCCCATTCATCCAAAAATAGATCAAGGATTGGAGGAGGAATAGGCTTTTCTATTGAAACTGACTCATGGTTTGGGTATTCATGTATAATACAATTGGATTGAAGAGGAGTAGGATCATAAGAATTAACATGATAGGAAAATATAGGCTCCACTTGTATGCTAAATATAGTGTCATGTCTAGTTCTTAGGAGCATATGAGACCAATATAAATACAAATAGCCACTCACTTTGGCCGTGAAATCTCTTGATAAGAAAATGGAAAACAAAGGAGGTAAGTCAATAACAAATACATCTTGAGTTATGGTTAGACTTGGACATACATGTAAGACTAACTCAATATCTTTGATCACTCCTAGGATGGTGATAGTTGAGCCATCAAGTTACAACACACCTTTAGAAATAGGTTTATACCTAAGACCTAGGATTTCAATAATATTTTTAAGCATTATAAAAGTATTAGCCCCTAATTGAATCATACAATTATGAACCAAAGTGGAGTTACCACAACTTTTCTTACTTTTTTCCCCTCTTTTTGCACAAATTGACAGTGGCATGAGTGTTTTGAATAACTAGACTAGATTGAGGGAGTTTCTTGAGAGCTTCATGCAAGATATCTCTCTGTGATGGAATAGTCAAGGCATCCCACATCATCACATTAACAATTTTTATTCTTCATTTTATCAACAATGTTGAAAGGTAAACCAATGGATTTTTGCATTTTAATTATGGTTTTATCTTTTCTTGATTGTTCCAACATTGACATGGGTGCCTTTGATTGAGAAACAACGTCCTTGGCTAAAACAATTCTACTAGGAACAATAGGCAATATGTTATTACTTGAATCTACCCGAATTTCATTTTACTTCTTAAGAGAATTGTTTTGATTGAAAGAGGGTTAAGGTTGAGTATCTAAAAATATCTTCTTTGACCTTGTATTATAAGAAACATGAGAATGAGGTCTAATAAAAATACCCACAACTTGATTCATTACAAAAAACAATTATTCCCTGAAGAACATAAGATTAGTCTCGGGTTAGCTTCTTAATCCTCTTCTAAATTAGGATTGGTTATTTCCATCAATGGCTCCTACTAATTGGAAGAATTTTTAACCATAAGGGCCTAATCTTGCAATGCATTTACAAAAACATACTAATTATGTGGTTGATTACATGGGAAACACCATTTTTTTCTTGTATAACATTATTTTTCATTGGAACCAATGCTTTACTTGAGCTAGCAACATGAAGTGACTGAGTAGGAGCAACTATTTGAAGAGGAAGATGTGGATTTTGACCTTTTCATCTATAATTTTGTTGATTATACCCATATCTCTAGTTTGTATATTGATTTCTATAGGGTTGGTAACCTTGATTAGATCCTTGGTTAGAATATTGTCCTTGGTTTTGATAATTTATATAAGATTGATCTTGTTGTTTCTCCAAGGATGTAACTTTATTTGAAAAGTTTCTAAGAAAGGCCTTTATTTCATCATCATCCTTATGTTTTTGGGGAGAAAATATGCAGAGGGAGTAGTTAGGAATTTTTCTCAGGAATAGGGGCAATAGAAGGCTAGGAAGCTTGAGGTAATTCAAGAAACAAAGACATAGGTAATCTAGGGGCTATCTTTCTATTGTATTAGACAATTCTCATCCCTAATAGCTATTGGATAAGCATCAAGAAATTGGATAACACCCATAAATTTATCGTAACTACTAAATCAAATTCAATGTTCTTAAGAAATAATGGAAGGAACCTTGTAGATTTGGTCTAAAGAGAACTAGAATTTTGTCCCATGTCTTCTAAAATCTGAAATTAAAATCATCCATAAGCTCACTAGAAGACCTCTTAATGGTTGTTAGTTGTTCTAACAAGGAAATATTCTCTAATTTCTCCTTAAACTACTGATATGGAGTTGTGTCAAGTTCATCCCAAGTGTGAATGGAGGCAGGTCTTAAAATTTTGTACCATTGAATTTATTTTACTTTAAGTGAAGAGGAAAGGAGTATGACTGCAACATCATCTTCAGTAACTAGATGAACAAAACACACGTTTACAACATCTTGAATATGATCAGATGGGGTAGAAATATTTTCACAAGTGAAAAAGGGAATACCTTTAAGGTTGGCCACTAGTATATAATGTTGTTCATTAAGTAGTAAAGGACTACTACCATTAAAATTTAAAAAGGCATATTTCTTGGTTGTGCCATAATTTGAATAGGTCTCAAAACTCTATACGATAGCAAGAAAGGCCTACCAGGAGGAGGAGTGGAAATATTTTTATTTGGAGGAGATGTTGATCTCTAAACTACTCTACCTCTTCATCTTCTCATTGGTGATAACTTCAATTATTTAAAAGGTTCACCACCTATTGCACTTTGTCTTTTCACACTTTTCTCATGAAAATGGGAACTTTGGCTGCTAAAACTAGTAGATATGGAGATTGGAGTCACTAGATGTGTTAAAACAAGCCTTTAAAGGATGGATATCACCAAGAACACATTAAACTTGATGAAATGAAGATGTAAAGTGATTCAAACAAGGGTCCCACCCGGCATGCCAAAACTATTGGAACTCAAAATTGTACCCTTCCCTGAGTCATGGACAACCCATGATTTTGAGGCAACAAGAGACTGTCTCCAAGTTGTGGGACTTGCACTATGAGACAAACCTCTAGAGAATATTTTTTCCACTACGTACTCCTAATGCTAAGACTATTTCTAAATAAGGAAATGTGATATCAAATCCTAAACTAATAATCCAAGTGACCAAGGTTAGAAAGAGATGCATAAAAGTGAAATCCTAAGCTAAGGAAGGTGATAACACCAACAGAAAGAGGGAAATTCACTCTTAGATGATTGAAAATGGGAGAAAAATGAAGGATGGGGCATACAAGAGTTCCAAAGTCTAGAACAACATTTAGACTTCTATTTCATGTAACACAATAGAAAATATACCTTATAAAGTGAGATTATAAAAACACACCTGTAAATAATGAAGAGGCAAGGGAAAACAATTAAACACAAGCTAAGGTAGAGAAAAGCCACAAAACATGAGATTTTATTACTTTATCAAGATGCACATATCAAAACTGTGAAAGAGGAAGGTAAAAACACATAATAGAAATCCAAATCTCGAGGCTTGAAACTCATAACATTGATGCAACACTCTAAATGATGCCATTGTATTATGAGAGGAATGAACCTTTACAAATGGGAATCATTTACAATTTATAGTTGAGTGGGAGAGAAAAGAAAGGGAAAGAATGAAGGAAATAGATTTTTTTATTACAACCATTAATCAATCATGCATTAAATTTATGATAAACACCATGGAACCTATGCAAATTCATTTTCCCATGTTATCTTGCTTGTGGAATAAGGAAGGAGCCATTTCCCATCAAATTCAATTGGTTGAGCCATTTAGAATTCTATTTAAATGCATGGACTATATTTCCCATTTATTCCTATGAAATGTCATCAATTTCTCAATTTGATTTATCAAATTGAAGGGCTCAAGGAGATCTTTCCAACAGTACCAAGTTTATGTGATTTGGATCTATGTGGAGGAATTAATGGTGATTTAAAGTTCTGTATGTCAGATTGCATAGGAAAATGATGCATGGCAGTCTTTGATTCGTGTTCAGGATTACCTCTACCTATGTGCACATCATTTTTTAATTAGTCATGTGTCAGCCTTTTATTGGTCACGGGGGTGGGAATATTTTTTCACATTACACGTTGAGTGATCCATTATTTTAAACCCCATGGACCTAAAAATTTAATCGACCCCAATTGATTCCATGGACCTCACACTTACCGAAGCCCATTTACATTGAACTTTCTAGGAATAGTGACACATGCATTCACCTCTACCACTTTATCTTCACCACGCATCCTTATAAAAATCTATCAATGACCTATTGACCTACCTTGAACCTATCTAGACCTGACACCTTTATCTATTGTGGCTCATTTCGAGGATTCACATCCACCAAAGTGCTTATGGATTGATGAATCCTAGAATAATTACACGTGGTCCCTACCCAAATCTGCATTGAATTTGTCAACCATTCAAACTGTCTTTCCTCTTTTTAAGTAACTAATCCCATTTGAAGGTAAGTTATCCAAATTAACCCTAGGGTAAATTTGGGATAAAAATATTTGTATTCAACAATATTTTTGGTGAAGGGAAAGACAATGCATAAATATTTTAGAATGACATCACCATCTAGTGTGAGTATTATAATTCCAGCTCCTAACCCATATATATATACATGAGACATCAAAAATAGAGTCCAAGAGGGAATTACATCAATATATAAGAGTTCCTTGTTAGTAAATTCAAAGTGAAGAGGCACTAATCCTGGTAGAGGTGTTGCAACAAGCTAATCTGCAAGGGCTTGTCCCTTCATATATTTTTGATTGATAAACTCTATATCAAATTCACTGAGTAAAACAACCTAACTAGATATTCTTCTGATTAGGATGGGTCTAGATAGTAGATACTTTAGTGGATGTACTTCTGTAATAAGTTTAGTTGTATGATTGAGAAAATAATGATGTAGCTTGTGAAATGTGAAAGCCATGACTAAGAATACTTTCTCAACTTCTAGGAGTATTTGACTTCATGGTCAATCAAGATCCCACTCAGATAATAGAACGCTTGTTCTTTTACTTGATCATAATGTCATCCTTCTAATGCTCCTATTGCATATTATGTGGTAGATGTGTAGAGAAACATTGGTTTTTCTAGAATAGGTAGCATGAACACTAAAGGATGTGAGATATATGCTTTCCATTTGGAGAAAATTCTTTATATTCTTGATTACATTTAAACTATACATCCTTTTTAGAAACTAGTTTAAGTGATGGAACTTGTCTGCTAGTTGTGAGATGAAATGTATGATGGATTGAATTTTTCCTTGAAGACCTTTTAATTGTCTGAGATTGTATAGAGGAGAAATTTCCATGATAGCTTTGACCTTTTTGGGGTCAACTTCAATACCTCTCCATGAGACAATGAACCCTAAGATTTTTCCCAAAGTTACACCAAAAACACATTTATTTGGATTAATTTTGACCTTGTATTCATGTAACCTTTCAAAGATGTGCCTTAAAAATTTTGGGTGATCAACTCTTTCGTTTTATTTTGAAAGGATTTCATCTACATAATCTTCCATAATATCATGTATCATGTCATGAAAGATAATTGTCATTTCTCTCGTGTAGGTGGCTCCTACGTTTTTAAGGTCAAAATTCATGACTTATAACAACATGTGCCCCATAATATAGTAAATGGTGTCTTAGGTTTATCTTCTTAAGAAACTTGTATTTGATTATAAATAGAAAATCCATCCATTAAAGAATACATTTCATGACCTGCATGGTAGAGTCAATAAACATATCAATATTTGGTAATGGAAAGTTGTCTTATTATACACATGCATTTTTATATCATGAAATTATATACAAATTCTAATTCTTGGGGTTTTTTAGTAACCGGTACAATATTTTATATCCACTCTAAATAATCAAGTGGTTTGATAAAACCTTCTTCTTATTGAGTTTTTGAAATTCAACTTTGACCAATAATGCAACTTTGGGGTGCTTTTTCTTAATTTTTTGTTGGTTTTACATCTGGACAAACCATAAGGTAGGGTACCAAAAGGGATGGATTTAACCTTAACATATCCTTATATATCCATGAAAAGATCTCTTGAAACTCAACAAGAAGAATTGTAAATGTTTCTATTTCATCCTATGTTAGACTAACACCAAGTTGTACAAGTTTAGGATGTTCCTTTGTGTCAATATTTATTGCAATGATCTCTTCGACTAACATTTTTTAAACGTCTTTTTCTTGAAAATATGTTGTAGGTTGATGTAGATCATCTATTTGATTTGAAGGATATTCCCATCTCTCTAGTGCCTCAAAAAGGTTTTCACTAGGAGATATGTTTTTTTCTTCTTTTTTTCTTTTTTCATTTTTTGTTTCTTGAATACCACCTCAACGAGGTTTTCACTATGGGAGATTTTTTTCATTTTTTATTTTATAATTTTTCTTATTTTCTTAGACTTGGGTACTCGATTTATTTTCCAAATAAATTTTTAGCATCTAGGTCGATATTGAATCCTTTCTTCTCAAATGAAAGGGGTATAGGGTCCCAAGTCCCGAGAAATTATTTAATGGCCTCCTCATTTTGGAAGAGATCCATGGATATGTGATTTAATTGATCCTTATTTATGAGACTAGGATGTATAAGATCAAATTAAATGGTGAGGATGGAAAGTTATTAAAATATCTTAGTGTCAGATAAGTCATTGAAGAGGCTATGTGTGGAACTGTCTCAACGTGTGAGTCATTATCCTCATCACTAGTAAATACATCAAGCAATATGGGCATAGTTTCAAATGTTTTTATAACTATACCATAATGATAGTTTTTTGTATACATGATAGGATCAAGGCTACCTTGTTCCTTTTTATGAGTACCTTACCTTTCTACCGCATGGTCTTCATTATTTTATTAGCTTTACTATATTCAGGAGATTCATAACATGTAACCAATTGATCGTCATACAACCAAGATCTTGTAGTACCCTAATTTTTTTCATTTTCTATATATATGAATCATTTCTAATGAGTTGTACTAAGATTTTGAAAGGGATCCAATTTGAGGTGTGATGGAATTGGGTTTTCCATAACTACAAGGAGATAATTGTAATTTACCAACATGAAAATTATCTTGGATTTCATATTCACTAATAACTTTGTCAATTATCTTGAATTTAGGTGGAGTGGAAGATGTAGAAGGTTGGAGTTTTAAATTTATTTTAGGATCAATGTGGTTTTCATATATGAATGTAATTATGTGAGGAGATGAGGATTTATTTTCTAAAAGGGAAATAATTTTCATGTTTATATTTACCCTCTAGAAGTTTGCAATATTCAAAGGGTTTAACATCAACAAGTAAGATAAATTATTTTCCTTTGTAAGGTAATTTAATAATTTGGTGGAAGGTGGAAGGAATGACCTACATGGCATGGATCCATGGATGACTAAGGAGAATGTTATATGAGGTTTCAAATCCATGACATTAAAAAAATTCCAATTTTTGAGGTCTAAATTTCATGGATAGTGTGATGGTTCTCGAGGATTTCCCTTCACTATTATCATAACCATGAATAGTGATGATGTGAGTACCTAGACTTTATTAAATATGACCAAGGAATATTAATAATTTTATGGAGAAAATATTCAATATAGATTCATTTTCTATAAGCAAACCTTTTGATTTTATGATGAGTTATGAATGCTTCAATATATAATGAATTATTATTTTGAATATTTGGATTCAAAATTTCAGGACCAAATGATAGAATATGACTATTATGTGATAGACTTGCAATCAATTATTGGAATTTTTGGGTGTTGATATCCTTATGAACAAGTGCATCATGGAGTATGAAAGTAAGGATGTATTGAATCATCGGTGATGACCTAAGAAACTACATGAGGGATATTTGTGTGGATGTATTCTTCAATTGTTTGATAATATCATAAGAATCAAAGGAAGATTTAGCATTGGATGTTTTTTTGGATCAATAGTATATGTTGGATTATATATTTGAGGTATGGTTGATGTGCATGGTTTCTTTGCTACCGATACCCTAACCTTTTTATGTCATGTAGTCACCACATAATTAGGAGTATTGATTTTGATGGTGGCCACAAAGTTAAATGTATGTTATGTAAGTGAAATGATAGTTTCCAATTTAACATTGTTTAAGGATTGGCCTTGTTCTTCAACTTTATCACTTGTACTATGTTTTGGAAAGGGGTCCTTAAACACCTTTAGTTTCTCATTTGGCATTTTAGTGTTAGATGTGTTTTCAATTTTAATATCTCCTCGATTAATTAAATCTTGGATATAATGGAAAAGTTTCATACAATGATATGTATGATGTCCATTTATACGATGGTACTTGTAATATTAATTTTCCTTGTACCATGTCAGTTTTGGTTTCCCTTCCTCAAAGGGTATTGATATTGATAGATTATCATATACTAGAAAGACTTTCTCTAAGTGGTGTGAATTTTCTTCATTTGAATTCACGTGTGGCATTTTTTTACTAGGGATCATAAATGGTTGATGAGTTGATTTATTTGATTTTGATTGAGGTGTTTGAACATTGTGAGAATCAATGATAACATAGTTCAAAATGTTTTGATTTTAATTCATGAATTTTGATTTGTCTTGATTATGATATGTATCCTTGTTAGGTTGATCTCTAGAAGAATTTTTGATGAGACCTTTAGCAATGAAGGCTCTCTTGAATTGTGTGCCCTTTCTCGATTACTTCTTCAAAGTTGTTTAAGAAATGAATTTGCACTTGAAATGATAATTTCATATTGAGATTTGGTGTGAACATTCTTACCAATTGTTTCTCAGGTATTGAACAAGGGAATCAAATTATGATACCTCTCCATATTTGGAGAAATAATGTGAATGTTTCATTATTCTTTTACTTTATGTTAAAAATTTCCATCATAGTGAATTTAAAATCTAACTTAAAGGAAAAATATTTGATGAATTAAACTGATAAGTAAGTAAGAAAGTAGTGATTGATACTTTTGAAGGTGTAGTAACCAATCTAAGGTCTATCATCCTAAAAATTAGGAAAAGACACAAGAGGTGGATGTCATTATAAGTGACTTCCTGACATGCCATGAAGAATTATTTCACATGTTCTATTAGATCACTCTTTCCTTTATATTTATCATATTTTGGGGTTTTGAATGATGGAGGGAATGGTATGTGCAACATGTTTTTATCAAATGGATAAGTAAAATCTCTTCTAAGTACAACTATTTGGTTCATTTTTGCATTCCCAAATAGCGTTTCTTTCATGTTATTTCACTCTTGTGCGAATGGAGAGTTTGTTTGAGGAATTTCTATGGTCATTTCAATTTTTGATGAGGTGGGTTTTTTTCGCATTATCTTTGGAAACCTTGAAGCTATATGAGAAATTTCATTTGTCATCTCCTGGTTTTTTTCTAACAAGTCTTCGTTTGATGTTTCTATTAAATTGCTAGATATTTGATTTTTTTGCTAGATTCGGTTTTTTCTAGAAGATGTCTCAAGTTCTCATCACTAAAATCTAAGGGTAGTTTAGTTCCCATTTCTAGGAGGAAAATAAGTTATTGATGTTTTTTTGTCTTCAAATTTTATCTAATTATTATTATTATTATTTTGTGATCTCAATTTGTCTAACTTATTCCTCTTCTTTAGAACTATCTTTTTCAAGGGATTTCTATCACAATTTTATAATATATTTTGATTTTTTATACAAGTAACAACCATATTGTATAAGGATATAAGACTAAAAAAGGAGGTTCTTGTTAATGGTCCTAGTAAACTAGGAAAATGAATAAGTGTTGGATTTTGGATAGGATTGAATTGTAATTGTGTTTAAGATAGTCAAATTAGATTTAAAAATTGTATACTAAATGGTAGGATTTGTCTAATAGGATTGGTTGTATTTTTTTATTAAAGGAAAAATATTTTTTGTGGGATCCTACCCAAATTACAAGAGGCCTAAGCCCAGATCTTCAAAGTCAATCCATATAAAAGAAAATACATGTCACTACAAAGGATAATCATAACAAAAGAGAGACAAGGGGAACTACACAACCACAACAATAAAAAAGAAACAAAACCCTAGTAGTACCATAGTGAAACCACAACAAAACAACAACATCTACAATCTACCACCAAAGAGATAAATGAGATATAGCATATCTAGCCATTGTTTGGTTGTCTTTGATAGATTATTTTTTAGACTCTCTAGGTTTTCCTTGATGTCCTTAACTAAGGTACCATCGTTAGATTTTTCCTTCCTTTGCTGCTTTCCAACACTTGTGGTGATGTTGGAAAAAATATCCATATTTCCCTTTAGGATAGAGAGGATGTCACATTGCCTATTTCTAATTTTTTCATGCTCCTCTTCAAGGGATTTGATTCTCTTGTTCATCTCATCCATCAGTTGTTCATATTTTCTCCCACTTTCTATATCAATCTTGCATCCCCTAGCTTTGACATTAAAAACTTTGCATTCCTTCCTAATCCACTTAAGCATATTAGTATGCAAGTCCAGTTCTATCCTTATGCTCCTTGTTTTGGATCTGCTAACAGTTTCTTTTCCACCCATTGCCAGAAGACCAAGAGAAGCATCCCCTTCACACATAGGAGAAGAGGGAAAGGTGGTAGATGTAGTGGGGTCAGATTTGGCTTTCTTGTTGCATACACTTTGTGGGGATTCTATACATGTTATGAGGATTCTATCCCCCTGTTACCCTATGATGCACTCTTGTTCTAGGTTCAAACACGATATGAGGGTGCACTTACCTATCATAGACCTCACTTTGCACACATACACTGGGGAAACCTTGCTCCCACCTCCCAGTCATTTTCTTTCATATTCGATAATTCAAAAACATTCAAATATTTATAAATAAATTAAAAAACTAGCTTAGATATTGATTAAAAGTATTATTACTTATTTATAGTATTTTGTGTTGTACATTGCTTACCATGTTAATTTTATTCATACTATGTTATATCATTTTTCCATACACACATGTGCATTCACATTTTACTCTTGAGATGAATGCATGATACTTATAGGTTATCACATGATGTATGATGATTAGAACTATTCTTTACCAATCCTAGTGAGACTCCTAAGGGTATCTACCTTTCCTATTTCTCTATATTCAAGTTCTATCATTGCAATATATACTACTTCCATTAATATTTTCCAACTATATACATTATGACATAGTATCAATTTTTCTAACATGTTAATGGTTTCTCTATGTAGCATTTATCTTGAAGGATTACTTCAACCATGGTTATCTAATTTGTTTGTATCTTGTTTATGGTTGTGTTCTTGATTGTCACTATTTTCATCTATGACCTATGCTTGATTGCATTTTTTATTCTATATCCTTGAAGGATTTGAGTGTCTTGTGACATCTTGAGTGGTGTCAATGTATTCAACTAGCTACTTGTTGTGTCTTTTTCCATGTTACTATGTATTTTGACTATTTTTTATCATATCATACCATGTTTGTTTGTGACTAACATTGTATAATATTATTTTCCCATTGTTTTACATGCACCATGGTTATAACCATGAACATTTCCTATTCCTCTTGAAGGATTTCTATTTCAGATGTGAAAATCATATTTATATTTAATAAATTAGGTCGTGCTCACATCGGTTCATCTCACGCACCTCAAACTAGTGGGGCAATCATTGGGTGATTATTTCACCCTCTCAATAGTCTAGAGATTGGACATAGATTGGTACAAAGAAAAATTAGAAAAATAGAAGCTAAAAATAGGTTTAGAATCATAATTTGGAAAAATTACAAGAACATATGTTCCTAACAGAGATAGGAATGGTGGGCACTAGTGTCCTTCATGAGTGGTTCTTTCCTGGGGGCATAAATAGGTACAATACAAGATCAATATATTTCTTGTGACATGTTTCTTTAAAATGTATCAATAAATACTCACTTATAATTTACTATCAGGTAAAACATGAACAAAATTAGTGACAAGTTACATACTTTGAGAAAGGGAACTAATTACTCCTTTTTCTTGGGATAAAAAATGAATTCCACCTAGGGAATATGTAACACAATTATATGCCTAGAATGATGTGTCATCCATGACTAGTTTCTATTTGGTTTGTGACCATTTGCAATGGAATTTATCCATTAGGAATCATTAATGTTTTGAGGGAAAATCTTACAACTCTTTTAATACTCTTCCCTTGGTGATTGGATGCCTAAATCCTCAAGATAGAGACATGAAATTTAAATCCTCTTTTTTTGCTAAGAAACCTGAATCCTTAGTGTTATTCCAACCATATCCAAAGAAGAAAACACATGGGAACAAATATATCTCTTCTCTCATGACATATAGGTGTATTATATCATTGATTCGATTGTTTTTCAATACACATTTCTATTTTTCCCCTTCTCTCAAGTTGTGTTTTTGAAGTGGTGGATATGTTCAATATCTAGTGGCTACAGCCTAATACCATGGAGGATTTTTGTATGCAATGGGTTTTTCCTTTCATGTTTCCAATCCCGGTTACTTCTTGTAGGATGGTGTTTCCTCACATCTGTTGGAGCCTGTGGAAGGAAAGAAATAATAATATCTTTAGGGAGTAGAAGGATAATGCTAAGAAGGTCAATTCTTGGTTGTGCTCATCCATCAAGGAAAATGTTCGACTCTTTGAAGGAAATATTAAAGATCCTTGTTCTAAAGCATAGAAAATAGTCCTTAAAAAGTTCACCATTATTCCTCCCTCTGTTAAAGCCCCTAAACCGATGATCAAATGGTTTAAATTAGAGGTGAATTACCCAAAACTAATTTTTAACAAAGCTTTAAAGGCTAACCTTAGTCTGAAGGGGGAGGGGGATCCTAAGAAACCATGAGGGTTTTGCATCCTTGTTTATATTGGTCCCTTGGGAATTCAAAGCAACAATGTTGTTGAAGTGATAACTCTGTTGTGGGGTGTTAACCTAGCTAAGGAGAGAGGTGTTAGAAATATTCAAGTTGAAGGTGAATCCTTCCTCATCGTGAACACCCTTAATAAGAACCTCATTCAGAATTAAACACTTAGCAAAATTCTCGATGATGTTAAAGAACTCCTAAAAGCCTTTGATAATTATAGTGTTAATCATATCCCCGAAGTGGTAATAAATGTGTCGGTGGTTTTGTTAGGAAAAATAGATATTATTATTATTAGTGTGAACAATATCTAATTATGTATGTAAATGAGTTGTTAGTAACAACTCATAGAGATCTAGAAGTTAGAATAAGTCTCTTAGAGAGATAAGTGGGATTGAGTGTGAGTTGTCTCTCGATAAGCTTTGACTCCTAAATATTAGGATCAAGCTACTTGTATAAAGACATATCAAATATTGAATAAAGAAGTCCCGAATGAAATACAATATTTTTTGGTTTTATTATTTTACTGTGCAATGTTTTATTTTTTATTGATTAAATCATGCACATTTTCTAGATTTGGTATCAGAGCAGGTTAGACTACAATGATTTCCTGTAGGAGTTTGTGAGGTATTTTGATATGGAAGTAATTATCTTCCGATGCCATTGCTAGGAATAAATCTGGTCTGTGTTTGAGTTTCAAAACAAACAGATCATCTAAGTTCGACAGGTGTCTCTCTCAGGTGAATCATGTAGCTGTTTGGATGTCTGGATGCGTCGGCGTCTCTCTCGGGTGAATCCGCAACTGTTTGGAAGTCTGGATTTGTTGACATCTTTCTTGGGTGAATCCATAGTCATCTAGGAATCTGGTTTTAGCTATATTTTGTTTATTCCATTTATGGACATACAAGAAAAAAACACAAGAAAAAGAAATTTTCCATTTTTGGAAAGGGTCCAGAAAGAAGTTGAATTTAGAACTTGTAAGCACGATAACTTTCAGCTGATAACTTGGATTGAGGTATCATTTTTTTTAAATGTGTATTTTTTCAAGTTCTACACATTGATCCTATTCTTTTTGTTGTTGGATAAAAATATTTATTTTCAATTTTTGCAAAATAAAAATTTAAAAATAAAAATTAAAAAAATTGTCTCACTTTTGTTTGGACACACTTTCGCTTATACGCGACGTCCATAAACCATGAGGGGGCGTGCATTATCGATCAAGCCAACACCCCGAAAACCCTTGTAATAAGACCACATTTTCGGTTGAAATTGATGCTCTAGGGTATAACAGGACATTCCACTAGAAAAAATCAATGGATTGAACTTTCACACTGAAAGTCAAAATCCAAATGTAATTAATTCATAAGAATCTATGGAGGATTATATCATCAAGAGATGAATCAAAACCCACAAATTTTGCAAAATTAATAGAGTTGGAAATAAGGTATGATAAGGAAAAAGCAATAATAGGACTTACCTTATTAGATACTAAGCTACACTATGTGGATCTGGAAAAATCCTCAAAAACAATTTGGGGGAAAAACTTTTGGCTCAAATGCAGTCAATGCTAAATTTTCACTAAAACTACAACTATTCAAACTCAAGATGAATGAAAATTTGATAATGTCAAGCCACATTAATGAACTAAGATCACTCATAAGGCAACTTACAAAAGCAAAAGCTATAATAGAAGACGAAGATGCTAAAGCCATCCTTCTAAAGAGTCTTCCTCCTAAGTACAGTAATTTTGTGTTCACTCTCAGACATGATTCCCACACAATCACTTGAAGACATGATATCTACACTTCTAAGTGAGGAGAAAAGAACTAAAGAAGACAATCAAGAAGAGTCTGCTCTCTATATCAAGAAAAAATATGCTAAAACCTACAGAAACAAAGAAGAAGTAGAATGCTTCTATTGTAAACAAAAGGGGCATAAGTCTCCATTCTGCAAAATCAGAGCAAAATATGTCATCAGTGGTAAACTCAAAATGGATGAGGCCAATGCAGTTGTTGAAGAGTCAGAATATGAAGAAGAACCAACACCAGAAGAACCTGACTACAATTCCGATGACTTTCTATTCTAAATAAAGAACTCGGAGGCTGGAGGCAAAGGAGGAGGAGGAAAACTGCATCTCTTGTTAGTACCGAAAAATATATTACTACATTTTATTGGTGATATTTATTTTTCAATTGTGTGTTTCATTATGTAAATAAAACTTGTTAAAACAAGTACATGATTGTATCTTATGCATTAGTCGGCTATGTGATGGGGTTAAAGAGATACTCATCCATATAATGACATGGTTTTTGGTAAACCAAAAAAACCAATTGGTTGTAGGTAAACCATGGATAAACCTTCATTGGTTTTATGGTAACCATGGAAAAACCATTTCTCAGGTTTGTGAGTCCTTGAAAATCACCACAAAGTCATTGTGGTTTAAACCAGAGATGCACCCAAATATAGGATGATGCCTTCCCCATGTTCACACTAAGGGGGTGATTGTTAGGAAAAATATATATTTTAGTGTGAACAATATCTAATTATGTGTGTAAATGAGTTGTTAGTAACAACTCATAGAGATCTAGAAGTTAGAATAAGTCTCTTAGAGAGATAAGTGGGATTGTGTGTGAGTTGTACATGATAAGCTTTGACTCCTAATCAATAGGATCAAGCTACTTGTATAAAGGCATATCAAATATTGAATAAAGAAGTCCCGAATGAAATACAATATCTTTGGTTTTATTATTTTACTGTGCAATGTTTTATTTTTTTATTGATTAAATCATGAACATTTTCGAGGTTTGACCGACTTAGGGGTAACCTATAATGATCTAAAATTTTGGGTGCAAGGTGAAGATGTACCCTCTCAAATTAATAATCTTATCACCCATGACAAGAAATAATTTTGACAACTTGAGTTATACGTGGGAGATTTTCATAATTGGTTTTCAAGGAATGTGGGTTAAGTGGGGTGAAAGATATATGGGTATTTTCATTCATCTCAAGGTTGCTAGAATTTTCTACCATCAAGACTAGTCTTTCATTACAAATGGTGAAACTATGTGGGGTGGTAGAATGTGGGTTGAATCATCTAGCCATGGGTCATTAATCAACAATCAATCAATGTGGCACATTCTTAGAATTGGTGGTTTCAGGAAATATATATTTAGGCTCAAAGGCCATGATCCCTCTCTCACCTTGGAGTTTGGGAAGGCTTGGGACAAAGGCAAGTTTTGATTCAGGGTATGGAATTAGAAGTCTCAAAGCAGTTTATTACAGAAGTCACGGGCATGGAAATAGATGGTTTGAATATTTTCAAGGACCGCAATCGTAGGAGTCATGAAATCCATAAATTTTTTGAAGGTAAGGAAAAAATATTTTCCTACTCGATGGCATTACAAGGTCCCATATCTCTAGTGTTTAGAATGAAGTGTGCCTTCACATTATGTGGTATATTAATTTGGAGGGAAATTTTCGTAAGATATATACACACCATATTTCAATGTTAAAATTTTTAGGCATAATGTGGTGATGAGGATTCATTTCTTCTTGTATATGTCGCTTATCTACTTCTATTAATGATTTTCAAATGGGAAGCTAGAATCCCCATTCATGAGGGGATTATTCTCCTCCTTTACTATAATGGTAAACCCCTTATTTCTAAGGAGGTTGGTTCATCTAGGGATGAACTTGAAGATGAAATTACTCTTGCAGAGTGTTTGGCTAAAATGTGTACTGGTAAGGACCCCCAAAACTAGGGTGGGAGGATGAGGTTTTGAATACTATGGTTTAGAGGATTGTAGTAAGAAAGGCCCCTCTAAGGGGAAGGTGTTGAGATGTGGAGATAAATTACTTCAGTTTAGCATGCTTTATCAACTTACTTTGGAAAATACACATCGATGATCGACATTGGTCACCTATGACCGGCATCGGCTAGGAAAGTAGGAACCGTCATCGGTTAGGGATAACCGACATCGATTACTCTGCATGAGTGTTTTATTTAACTCATGGGAATTAGATATAATTTTATTATTAAAGTAGATCTATTGATTGTAATTGCATGGCTAAGTGCCCTAAGTTTGTATAAGGTATTTATAAGCTAGAAAGCTAGGGTTAGAAGAGAGAGTTAATGATTATTGTGAAAATAATTGTGAGGAGAGTTTTTCTTGGAGAATAATGAGAAGCTTGAGAGAAAGAAAGTATTGTACATCGTGAGAGGTGTGGAAGATTGTAAATATTCATTTTATATCTTCTAAAATTTTGGATAATAGATTGGCTTGTTTCTTGGAGGATGTATCCCACACTGGGTGAACCATGTTAAATTTGGTGTTGATTTATATCTCTTATTTTGTATATTTCTTCTGGTAGAATATATGCTTTTATTGCATGTATGTTTAGATTTGATGTATTATCTATACAACATGTGTGTTAATCCCAACAACTGGTATCAAAGCTTTGTTTGAGGGTTTTGTGTGTTGAAATATTTACTCACGGAGGGTTTTCCGATTAAGTGGGAACTACAACAATGGAAAAAGAAAAAAATACAAGGTAAAGAAGTTTGATGGCTGAAATTATCAATTATAAAGATGTAGATTGAGGATTATCTATATCAAAGATATTTGTACTTACCGTTGGATGAAAATTCTAGACCTATGAAGATGAATGATGAAGAATGGAATATTCTTGATATAAAGGCTTTGGGATCTATAAGATTGATCATATCAGCATCTGTGGCTTCTAATATTATAGAAGCAACATCTATAGTAGAGTTAATGAAATCTCTTGCTAATTTATATGAAAAACATAGTGCTTCAAATAAAGTTTATTTGATGAAGAAACTATTTAGTTCTAAGATGCATGAAGGTGGATCTACATCTAGTCATTTGAATGATTTCGATCTATTGTAAATCAGTTAAAATCAATTGATATTTTGTTTGATGATGAAGTGAAAGCACTCTTATTCTTATGTTCTTTGCCTGATAGTTGGGATAACTTAGTAATGGATGTTTGTAATACAACATCTACTAATAATATTTTAAATTTTAATGATGTGGTTAGTATAATCTTGAATGAATAAATTCATAGGAAAAGTATAGAGGAATCATCATCTGGGAATGCTTTGAATGTAGAAAGCAGAGGAAGGAAAAAGGAGAGATCCAAGAGTAAGAATAATGAGAAATCAAAGTCAAGGAATGGAAGATCTAAATCAAAGGTAAGGGAATTACCTATTGGAATTGTGGAAAGAAAGGACATGTAAAGAAAGATTGTTGGTTAAAGGATAAAGAGAACCAACACCCAGAAAAAGGTAAAGAGGCAAATATTGCAGCAGAGGTAATGCAAGATGCTCTTATTATTTCTTTGGATAATAGAATAGAATCATGGGTTTTAGATTTAGGAGCTTCTTTCCATGCAACCCCTAATAAGGGTAATCAAAGTCAAGGAATGGCAGATCTAAATCCGTGAGGTATGTCCAATTACCTTGGAATTGTGGAAAGAAAGGACATGTTGTTGGTTAAATAATAAAGAAAACCAACACCCAAAAAAGGTAAAGAGGAAAATATTGAGCAAAGGTAATGCAAGATGCTCTTATTATTTCTTTGGATAATAGAATATAATCATGGGTTTTAGATTTAGGAGCTTCTTTCCATGCAACCCTAATAAGGGTAATTTCAAAATTATGTCATGGGTAATTTTGGGCATGTTTATTTGGGTGATGATGAACCTTGCAGATATGTAAAGGGAAATTCATCTAAAATTATAGAATGGAAATACATGGGTATTGAAATATGTGAGGCATGTGCCAAGTCTCAAGAGGGATCTTATTTCTGCAATACAACTAGGTGAAGTTGGTTGCATCCATGTCCATTGAATGGAATGAAAAGAGAATGTACAAGGATCAAATTTTGGTACCCAAGGACAAATCAGTTGAGAATTTTGTGAATGAAAATGAACTCTCAAATTTAAAATTCATACCTACAGGGTTCCACAATAACCAATGTTGGTTGACCCTTAACCGACATCGGTCAAGCTAAGCTAAACTGTATTAGTTATAAAATCCAAACCAACATCGGTTAGCGTAACTAGAAATGGCTATAGGTGATCGGCGTCGATCCACTTTGTCGAATTGGAAACAAATGTCTAGGAGGATAGAATGAGCCTCCCAGTACCCCCAAAATCCTCGTGAGAAGGTCACAAAGGGTAAGTAAACATCCAAAATATTTACACCTTTATTTTATTTATTATTGATTATAATGGTGAACCAAAAAGTTTTGAATAAGAAATGTAGATGAGACCCACATACAAGTGGGAGCATGGCATGGATGAGAGATGGAATCCTTGGAACAAAACCAAATTTGGGATTTAGTTAAGCTCATAGTAGGTAAGAGGACATTGCGTAGAACAATTGGGTTTATAGGATCAAGGAAGAAGAGGGTAGATAAAAAAGTATAAGGAAAGGCTTGTAGTAAAATGGTTTTCACATTAAGCAAAAATTGACTTTGGTGAATATTTTCTCTTGTTGTAAAGATGAATTCTATTTGTACTGTATTAAGTTTAGTTGTAGTAGATGATTTGCATTTAGAGAAACTAGATGTGAAGACAAATTTCCTTCATGGTGATTTGGATGAAGAAATTTATATACAGTAGTCTCTTGGGTATGAAGTCAAGGGTAAGGAGAAATTAGTGTATAGGTTGAAAAAGATCCTATATGGACTCAAGAAAGATCCAAGGAAATGGTACATGAGGTTTTATAGTTTCATGCATGAGTATGGCTACTGAAGATGTGAATCTGATCATTGTATTTATTTTAAGAAACTTGAAAATGGGAGCTATATTATTTTTTTACTGTATGTGGATGATATGCTTATTGAAGATCTAGTATGCAGGACATTGGTGAGCTTAAGGTAAAGCTAGCTCACACATTTTATATGAAGGATTTATGAGCTACAAAAAAAATCCTTGGCATGCAAATACATAGAGAGAAAGAAGAAAAGAAATTATATTTGTCTCTGTGGGAGGATTATATCTACAAGGTGTTAGAAAGGTTTAAAATGTAGAATTAAAACTTGTAAGTATACTATGGATGGACACTTCAAATTTTGTAATTATCGTGTCCTTCATCATATGAGGAGGTCAAATACATGACATGAGTACCATATGCTTCAGCGGTTTGGAGTCTCATGTATGTTATGGTTTTTACTAGACCAGGACATTACATAGGCGATGGGAGTTGTGAGTAGATTTAAGGCTAATCCAGGTAAAGAGCATTGGAAAATAGTCCAATGGATACTTAGGTATTTGATAGATACGTCTAGCATGTAGTTATGCTATGGAGGTTTGGATATTTCTTTATGTGGATATGTTGATTCGGATATGGCTGGAGATCTAGATGGTAAAAGAGCACTAGTAGATATATTTTCATAGTAGGTGGCGGACAGCTTAGTTGATATCAAGATTACGAAAAGGTTATGGCTTTTGTCTACTACAGAGGTAGAGTATGTTATAGCTACAAAGGTTAGAAAAGAGATGATATGGATGAGAAAGTTCATGGAAGAGTTGGGAAAGGATAAAGATGATTGAAATTGTTTTTAGTGATAGTCAGAGTGCAATTCATTTTGCAAAGAACTCAAGTGTTTCATTCTATAATTAAACACATTCAATTGAGATATCACTTCATACGATAGGTATTGGAGGATGGGCAGCTAAAAATAGAGAAGATTCATACAAGTAAAAACCCTAAGGATATGCTAATGAAGCAATTAGCAAAAGAGAATTTGGAGATACACTCCACTTCTATTGGTCTTCAGGTTTGAGACTTGAAGAGGAAGAAACAAAGATAAGGAAAGGATCCAAGGATGAAGCTATATAGGTATAGTGCAGTAATTTATTTCCAAGTGGGAGATTGTTGAGATGTGGAACTCAATTATTTCAGTTTAGCATGTTTTATCAACTTGCTTTGGAAAACACCATAACCAACATTTGTTATGAAGGGACCAAAATTGGTCACCTATGATTGGAATCGGTCTAGAAAGTAGAAACCATCATCGGTTAGGGTTAACCGCCATTAGTTACCTATACATGAGTGTTTTATTTAACTCACGGGAATTAGATTTGATTTTAGTATTAAAGCATATCTATTGATTGTAATTGCATGGATAGGTTCCATAAGTTTGTATAAGGTATTTATAAGCTACAAAGCTAGGGTTAGAAGAGAGATTTAATGATTATTGTGAAAATAATTGTGAGGAGAGAGTTTTCTTGGAGAAGAAGGAGAAACTTGAGAGAAAGAAAGTATTATACATCGTTAGAGGTGTGGAAGATTGTAAATATTCATTGTATATGTTCAAAGCTTTGGATAAAAGATTGACTTATTTCTTGGTGGATGTATCCCACACTGGGTAAACCACATTAAATATGGTATTGATTTATATCTCTTGTTTTGTATATTTATTCTGGTATAATATCCACTTTTATTTCATGTATGATTAGATATGATATATTATTTGTACAACTCATGTGATAATCCCAACGAGAAGGGTAAAATATAGGATGAAGGGAAGTAGAACAATGAAATCCTCTACTAAAAATTTAGTAGCTAGAAATGATTGTGGAAACCATGGAGGAAATTGGCTCTATTATGAGGGATAGTATGATTTACTGCATTGAAGCTTCTAAAAATATTTGTATTTCTCAGTGTATGATTAGAGGGGAGATGAAAAATCTGGAGAATATTGTTAAAGAGTTGCAAAGAATACTAGATACGGTGGAATCAAGGCAAAAGAGGAGGAATTTCAATCTTCATTTGAGTAGCTTGGATGAGGAAGATGGAGGGAAGGAGCTTCAGAATAACCTATCCCAAGATCATCCATAGAAAGAATTTCAATACTCATGGGAGTCCCTCCAATTGTCTCAAGAAAAATTAGTTTCTTTCTAGTTTTTTAAGGTCTTCTTGTTGACTATTAGCGAACTGTTTCTTCCCGTGTGTTGCATACTTTTGGTTTTTGTTTATTGTTTATGTTGGTTGTGTGGATAAGGTTTATCACGATTTAATCCTATTTAACTCTATTTTTTTTGTTGTTCCACTTTTTTCTTTTCTTGGGTGCTTTCACGATGTATCTCTCTTTGTAAGGCCTCTGGGAGCGATCCCTACTTATTACCTAATCTAATAAAAACAAAATACACATTCTATTTACACATTTACAAAGTAAAAGTACAATTTCATTTATCATGAGCATTGACTGCAAATTATCTAGGTATGACCTTACTCTGACAAAAAAGCAACACACAAAGGGAACAAGAAGAAATATCAAGCACAACATGCTCAAGAAAAGGTAATATTCATGGAAAAACACAAGAATCATTTGTTCTATGTATATAAGGTCTCCCACAAGATCATTATCCTCTCTTATATTCCATGATACACATTTCACAATCTCATTCGGCATGATATCAAGTCAAATCCTTATTGGGAACATTATCGGTTATAACTCCTTTGGCTCTCCATAAGGTACACTCTTCCTATATACTTTATACTACCGAATATTCATTCACAAACAAAAAGTGGGGGAAATTTAGACATAAAATCATGTAATTACTATTTACATCACACCTATAAGTATATTATTATATGTATGATTCCTAAGAAATAAAACTTGACATTAACAACACTTTTTTTTCTTTTACATTTATTTATTCTTTTGATACTCCCATTGTTTTATTTTCTTGAATGGTTACTTTACTTTTGGACATTGGACAACATGTGACCAAACTCTTTATTTTTTGTTATATCCTTTGAGAATCCCACATAGTACCTCCCATTAGGGACAAAGCACCCAAATGTTGATGTCCCCTTTGGGCACTTATGTCCTTTTCCCTCCTTTTCTCAAATTTTAAATTCCACATTACTTGTTATCTTTTCTAAAACCTTTCTTATCACTTTAGGTTGGCCTTTTTGGTTGTTAATAATGAAATTCAAACAATATAATCAAATATATATACATGAATTACTATATTATTATTATATATATATATATATATATATATATATATATATACATGGGAAACTTGGCCTATTACTTATAATCTACTACTTGGGAAACAACAACATTCAAGGAATGTATTGTACACTTCATTATTCACCGCATATGAGGGGATATTTATGAATTCCATCTTAACATACTTATCTTGGGGAAAAGTATTATATCATGTTATCTTGGTACAACTAGAACAAGGGAATCCTAGCTTCAAGGAAATGATTCAATCACACACACTCTAGAACTACATATAGTTTGAATTGTAGTACAATGATCAGTGACAATCACATTGGGGTGACTGCCAAGGTTAGTCTGATTCAAGAATATACATTATTTATTTCATATAATGTTTACATGATCCTTATACATATAGATAAGGTTTTTTTATGTTCACATGAAACATAATAACCCTACGATGAATTAGATGAGATAAAAATTTAAAGTAAGAAGACACGTTCAAACCTTGAAAATATCATAAGTAGAGCATTTCTAAGGGCACTAGTCCCCAATTCGTACACTAGCACTAGGGTAGTCCTATCTTCCTCTAGAGGCTCTGTATGAAGTATTTTCATATTATAATATTCTAAATGAATCTTACTCAATCCATATCCATATTTTTCTACTCAATTTCCATTCTAGAATCATTCTAGATCTTATAATACAAGTTAAGTCACTCTTATCTCACTATTTCTCACACTTTCTTTTCTCTTTCATGATAGATGTTTTTTGTTAATGTTATATCTATTTGATCCAAATACTCTAATTAATATTTAATTTATGTTAAACCTGTTGGTAATTTTGAGGTTAAATCGATCATGGAAAACATTTATTACAAGATTAAGTTTATGTTTATTTTCATTATACTTAACCAAGCTTATAGGAATTGGAGTTGTTTTAAATGTAGAGGATTTTTGTACCTTTCACAAATGGATTTGAGATTACTCTTGTCATCATTTATTATATAAGTAAGATAACTTAGCATTAGTCTAATCATTTAATACTTAATTAATATTAAATTTAAAAATGACCCAATTTTTTTATGATTATTTTTGGCTCATGAAAATCATGGGAATGACATCTAGTATTAGAGATCAATTTCAACATTGGGTGCATTAGGATTTAATGAGTAATAATTAATAAGTTTGATTGGTTTGATTTCCCATTCAATAAAAATGTTTCCGCTAAACTTAATTTCTTCCTTCCTAAGTTGGTTGGATGTTACAATTAGGCGTTGGTGTAGACACTAAAAAATGAACCTTGCGTATAAGGTATCCTATTCAAAATAATAAAAATTTATTTAAAAATAATCCCAAAAAGATAAAATAACCCCATAAAAGAAAATAAAAATACAAAACCCCAAAAATGATGATAAAAATACCTCATCACTCATTTACTAACCCTCACCCACTCACATTTAATTTTTTCCATCCCACCTACCCATTTGCATGCCCAATGCACTATGGAACCTTATCATCTCACCCATCTATACACATTACACCCATATCCATCCCAATATTCTATGTACTCAAAAACTATAAAACATCACTTACCCCCATCATTCTAACCCATTGACATCTTGTGCACTTGATCCATACTTGAGTTTATGCTTCTTTCTCACATATTTTGGTATTGTAGGTTTTGGAGAGGTGAAGGTGGATAAAAAGGATAGGAGTAAATCCACAACATCACTATTTTAGTGATATTTTAGTGTAGGTTCCAATCATACCCACGACTATTCTACTACCATCATGTGATTTTCAATGACTCATAGTCACGACTTGGTTTGTGATCGCATCGTGTATACCATTCATTTTTATGCATTGTTTTTTCATTTTTCTGTAATAAATTTTATTTTATCTCCTAAAATAGTTATGGATTTGATTGAAGTAGGTACCCTAACCACCAAAAATAACTAACATTATTCTAAGTGTGTTTTTGTGTATGTTATAGATTCATATCAAAAATTTTACCCACTTGATTCATCGAATGAACACATGATTATCCTTCTCTTTTTAATGGCAATGTAATCCCATTTATTTAGTAACATTGATTTAGATATTTTTTATATCAACTAGAACATATTTCCAGCTATCCAAATCTAGGCATATATTTTGGTGACCATGGTGGGACCGTTTTAGTTCTAGGGTAAAACATTTTATTTTCTAAATTTAATAATTTTCTTTAGAGTTTTATAGTCCTTTCAACTTGGTTTTATTTTCCCTAACATTTTGATTGTAGATATAATACTTGGTTTTGGAGATCTAGCTAGTTTCAATATTTTTACTTTTTTATTCCCAACACATAGGTTAGTACTCATAGTGGTTTTCAATATTTATGGTGCCTCTAGGTCACACTTATGGGTGAATTCATCATGACTAACCTAATACATCTCCACCTAACAAAACCACAATAATAGCATCTATGGAATTAACCTTATAAATATTCAAGGAGTGATAAGGACACAACATACACATCCATTCCCAATTTCCCACTATCATTGGTTATTAGGCATAAACCCCGAAGGTTTGGGACACCATCGGCTTACGTATGAGGGACCCCATTCGAATAGTCTTCCATTGATTTGATGAGTCTCTTTCATTTACCATTTATGGTATATCAAAAGACACATCTTTATTGGAGTAATAAGATCCAATTTTATCCATATCACAACATATTGCATTTGCATTTAAAAATTTAAAAAAATCCAAAAATAAGTCACCTTCCCAAAACATACATTTCAGCCACATTCACTCACTTCTTGGTCATATTCATGAATTCCCCTAACATCCAAAACCATTTCCCCAAATTGCTACACTATTTTTACATTTTTCCCATTTTCATATTTTCCTAGACCAAGTCACAGGCATCACTACCATGCGATTTTCCAACCATAATTTTTCCCAGAGTCAATCGTAAGTGCGACTTGCCTATGATTTTTTGTCAAATACATTTCTCATTTTCTTAAATTATAATTATTCTTCTCATTCTATCCATCCATATTTCACACAAGACTAGTCACCAACATGACTTCCCCACATCTTTTCTTCCCCTTACACCTTCTAATCCTCGCATGCTCTAGTTTTCCCCTTGCATGATTTTATCTTCCCATTGCATTATATGGTCCTCTTGTGTGATTTGATATACCCCTTGTATGCTCTGATCCCTTCATAAATTGTTTGGTGCTTACAAGCTCCATTTTATCCTTTTTTCATCTCATTACTCCATCCTAATCATAGGTGCGACCGTCCTACAACCTCCCCGCAACCTTCCTATAACTAGTTTTAACCTCTTCCCTCATTCTATCAATCATTATTCCACCCTCACTCGATCATACCATGAATATTTAACCCTTTCTTCACCCCTTATATCACTCCTACCTCCTAATACTTCCCGCATGCTTTTGAATTCTACCATGTGTCCAACTCACCCGATCATATGCGCAACTAAGGTCTCTCCCTAGTATCACCCTTCCCTAATCGTGTGTGTACCAACCACCACCCTATCCCTCCGATTATACCCCAATTTAGTATCTCACTAGTTTTTACAAGTCGTAGACACAACCACCCTACAACTACCCTACAACCTTCCCGCACCAACTCAACCAACCTATGTGCAACCTAACTGTTTTCTATTTAAATATTCTCCACATTATTTCCTATAACATACCCACCCATCGGTCCTCAAATTTTCTTTCCAATTTTTTTTTGAGTTATTCATGGGAGAGACTGGCTAGAAATTTACATTCCAAATTTTTCTTGAGCTAGTTGCGGGTGACTAACTATCAATTTTCATTACCAAATTTTCCTTCCATTCACGTCGTAGCACAAATAACTAGTAATTTTCATTCCAAAATTTTACCCGTGTTAGTCATAGGTGCGCCTGGTTGGAAATTTTCATTCCAAAATTTTTCTTGTGTTAGTTGTAGGCAAAACTAGCCCTTAATGTTTTCCAACAATTTTCCTCATGTTATTCACGAGTGTGACTAGCCTGTGATTTTTTATCCAAAACTTCTTCCTCTCGGTCATAGATGCAATTGGTCCTCCTTCAACATGTACTTCACCCTCACATTCTCCATTCTTCCTCCATGTGCATTCTAGCTCCACCACTCTCTAGTTTCCTCTACATGTGCTCGGCCTCATACATTCCCTAATCCATCCACATCCCTTAATTTTTTTCTATATATATTTTTTTCCTCATCACTTCACCTAGTTATAGATATAACCACCTTGCAACTACCTTGCAACCATCGTGTAACCTCCTTATAATCATCTTGCAACCCTCTTGCAACTATTGCGAGATCACTTTTAAAAAATCAAATTCCAGCTAGTCGCACGTATGACTGTGACTGTCTCATCTTCCCTTGAGTCGATCATGTGCACGAATGACTCTTCACCCTAAAAACTTAGACCTCGAGCTATTCATGCTTTGGAATAGGTCAGTTTCATCTTCCTTTGAGATGGTCACACCCATGACTGAGTCCTTACTAAAAAGTCCTCAGGAAATTCATGTTTGTAATTAAGTCGGTCACATCCACCTTTGAACCGGTAATTCCTATGACTGAATCCTTCTAAAAAAAATACCATCGTGCAACCACCCTACAACCACCTCATAACCACCATGTAACCACCCTTCAACCACCCTATAACCACCTATAACCACCCCATAAACACCCTAAAACCACCCCAAAACCACCTTAAAACTACTCCACAACCATTATGTAACCATCATGCAACCACATTTTGACCACCCTACCCCGCAACCAACCTTACCATATATCATTCATTCACACCAATATGCTCCATCAACACCTCATCAAATGCATTTCCAATCTTGAGTCTCAACACTTTGAGGGACTTCCACCCTGCACCAACTTATCACACAATTTGCAATGAGCCTATCCACCCATGGTACCACACCGTTCCTATCCACCAGACTTAAAATTTCCCAAATTTTCCAAATTCATTAGTACTAAGGACCCACGACACCACTTGTATCTCTTCCACTACACATGCCTCCTCATTAAACTTGAAGACACACTCCTCCTACGATCTTCCCACTTTCAATCACTTTGGTTGAGCATTGATTATTATTCCTGCCTCCCATAACATTGAATTTACACATTCACACAATATTTTGACAAATTCTTATCCCAAATTTTCACCCAAAGTATTATTAATTGACCTTCACATGATTTTGACAATCCCATAAGGAGTCCATTATTGGATTTGCACACGTTGGCATGTACTTTTTCAAGTGCCTCTCATTTTACTCCAATAATTTGAGCTCATTGACCTATTTTCAAAATTTTGTGTCCCTCACATCTCCCACCACTTACAAATTCATCCACTACACACATTTGACGAGGTCATGCACATGGCACAGTGCCTCGAGGATGTCCATCTTAGTAATCCTTCTACATTGATTCTGTGCATTTTAGTTTCTCTTCCACCTATTCCACTATCACACTTCCATGTTCACAATTTCATCCAACCATATCCTCCTCACATTTCATCTCCTTCTACACCCACATCTTCACATTCATCACGTTCTACTAGGCTCATTTCATTATCCAACCCCCTCACAAATTCACTCATTTGACCGAGTCACTTTCTTCTATTCTCTACAAGTTGTTTAATTCCCATCTCATCAATCCCCTCCCATACCATTATTGCATGCCTCCCATGACACATGTAACTATCATCGTATGGATGGTAATTCCTTTGAATCATGTTCCTAAATTTATGATATCCTTGAGGACCTTCTTGATAAGGGGGGCATTAATGTTGATCCTCCATCTCCTCTAAATTCACCTATACACACTAATATAATCAATTCTTACACTATTATTCCCACTTCAGCTCCATGTATCATGTCCATATCATCCAACTCATCATCTCCCACTATCTCCAAATCACCATGTGCACCAATGTCTCTTCCTATAAATCAAACTCTTCACAATACACATCATCACATGCTTCCAACTTAGACTCCACACCATCATACTCCCATAGTATCTCATTCATATACATAATCCACTTCTCAATATCCACATCATGTGCTTCCACTTTGATGTGGTCTCCTCCTCATCCTTTCCAAAGTCCTTCTCCACATTGTTACCACATCTATCTAAATTTCTAGCATCTATATCATCATGTGCTTCTAATTCATCACTTTCATGATCACATACACCCCACTTATAAAACAACCTATTACCACACCTACATTTCCCTCTTCATCAAATTTGGCACTACTTTCCACTTCCCCTGTCTTAGAGACCTCTTCCACATGCATCTCACTTCCTTCATCATCACTCATTCATACACCATTCTTAATTATTGCACCTCCATTACCTCATATAACATTTATTGCATTCATTCACACTCATCTTCTATCTATTCCTCATCATTCATATCTACTTATTATCACATATATTCTTTACAAGTCACCCATACTTGATATCATTGATTTTCCTCACTTAGATAATTATTGCACATGCACCTTCTTACCTTTTCACTACTCATTCAGAACCTTTCCTATTACTAGATCCTCCTTCTTCATTCACATCATCTATCATGAGCACAAAACCATTTATTCTTACACATTTGATTCCCAAGCCTCCTCCACATCCGATTACACTCACATAATTTTTATTCTCCCAAATTCTCTTTTATCTTACATACCCCTTCCTATTCCATGTAATCATTATCTCACCACACCCATTTTCCACAAGACCACACCCTTGGATCTCAAGCTTCCTTGAGACATCAATAAGTTATCCATTACTTTCCCACCTAACATTAACATTAGAACCATACTTCCTATCACTTTATATTCTACCATTGATCTAATTTAATGTCCTCTTCCACCCAACATTATCACACATACACCAAAATTGACATATTTCTTGTTTTCTTCATCCCCACACTCACGTCCTCCACTCACCACCATCCTATGGGTTCTATTTTTCATCATTTCTTCACTCAACATCCACATCCTCTAATCTAATCTAATTATCTACCTTCTATATTGCTTACTCCTCTAGATCATGTCTCTTATTCCTTTAATCCCTACACATACTTGGGGACTCTCATTTGTCTTCACTACCACATTTTTCATACTCCATACATTATGATCTTATTCATATAGCATGGCTTTGAAACACATACTAATTCTCCACATATCATGTAATATTGTCACACACACACACACACACACACACACACACACACACACACACACAACACAAACATCTTTAAAAATCAAAATTTAAAAAATATCTATATATCTTAAAAATTGCAATAAATAGGTATTTATCATGAATGTTCTTCCACATTTTATCCATTCATTCATATGTTATTCCAATTCTCAGTTCACTAATACATACTTCATTTACAGTTCATTCACATTCCACATCTTGGTTTGTTCCATGGATTTTGGTGAACTCTTGATTATTTTGTTGTCACATTTTGTGAGCTAATAGTCTCTACTATAGTTTCTTGAACTTGGTCTCTCCTTACTTGGTGAATTAAGAATGAATGTCCTCTTATAGATTCATACACTCTTACACACTTAACGACTTATCTTGAAGGCCTTGTGGAATTAGTTTTTGACACTTTCCAATTTCATCTCCATAATCACTTCCAATCCCTCCATAAAATAACTAATGGTTATAAATGCCTCAAAAAAATAAGAGAGTTGAATATCTTGTCAAGAAAAAATCAAAATAAAAATTCTAAATTCAAATAAAAAGAAAAAGAAAAAAAGAGAAATAATTGAATTCTCTCTCAAGGGCCTTTCTAGTATCTCTTCCAGGGTCATGGACACTTTGGCTGGTAGTAGAGAAATGTTGCAACTATAATCAAATATATCCCTGCCAGAGATATAGATGCTTGGCTAGCAGTGAAGAAATACATGCCTTACAAATACCTTACATTCCATCTATCATCAATCACTCCTACACATTGGCTCATTTTTCACTCATTATCTTATAGGTCTTCACTTCAAGTAGTAATTAATTTCATGTGCAAAGACATGATCCCTTGTCATTATTTTATGGCTTGTCCATATCACATGGCAAGTCATCTCACTTAGGTGAGATCATAAGTCATAGGAGTTATATGACACATGGTAGATTATGTTATAGAATTTTTCATTGTCATATGCATTAGTGGAATCATAGGAGTCACATTCCATTTGGGAATCATAAATACTCTTTCCCTCATGGAGGGAATGATTGTCCAGGAACAACATTTACACATCACTCCCACATGTACCCTATTTTCGATCTATGAGAATGAGTAGACTGATTTATTCTATGCATGATTTTCCTTTTGTTCAATTTATTGTTGATTACTTAGAGCGTTCATGTCACTATTGGAGTGAAACCTCTTCAATGTGCATAGGGTTCCATATTGATCCTTGTAAAACAATCTCACATGGTATCAAAGTGGTTGTTTGGTAAACATGCACTCATTTATTTTGGTTACTAATTACTTCTGGTTTTGTTATTCTTACTTCACGTGTAAATTTTTTCGATCATTTTTTGAATCTTTCTAACTTGTATTAATAGTCTCATTTTTATATTTTTGTGTTGTCTTGGGTTTTGTGCATGTGTGGGTTTTAGTACTTTCTTTTCCATATTTAGCTAGCTACAACTAACTTTGGAGGGAAAGCTATTTGGAGGTAGGTTCATGTCTCGTTTTATCATATTTATTTTTTCTTTAAAATTTTTAGTTTTCTTGAAATTTAATCTTTGTTGGGTCAGACCCTACCTCCTACCTTGTTGTGTTCTACATTTCTCCATGTTTTCTTATCTCCTTTTCCTAGCTCAGCTAAGCTCCCGTAGAGCTTGAAGACCTCCAAAGCAAGCTCTTCAGCGAGATTCTTTCCCCTAGCTTATTTTCTTTGTTGGAAATTCAGGTCTATGGTTTGATTGGCCCTAAGTTGGTTTTACCCCAACAAGTTGGTTAGGTCATGTTGTTTCTTATTTTGCTAGCTTCTGTGTCATGTTTCTCTTCCAGTTCTCAACCTCCTCATCTTTCTCGGCCCTTGTCACCTATTGTTGGCTCGACCATTCCTTATGTTGTCTTATACATAGGCTTAATCCTACTCACCCCATTAAGCTCATCCACCTTCAAGCTCATTCACTCGATCTCTATCCACGTTGGTTTGTGACCCTTACACCTAGATCCTACTTGGCTCATGGATCTATGCGTCCTTGTTTGTTGTTCGGTCACTACCTTCCCTGGTCTTTCTAGGCCTGCTTCATGGATCCACCTTGTTTTTGGTTTGAGTCATTTGAAGCCCTAAATTTAGGCATTACCTCGACCCCGCATGTATCCCACCTGCCTCGCTTTATAAAGACTCTCTTGTAGAGCTTATCCTCAACTTGACCAATTCTTCCCTTGACCCTCGACCTCGACCATGTGTTGAACCTCCTCTCGAATCGCCCTCCTCTTCCTTAACATGTCCTCTATTCCTTCTCGCTTTCCTATTTTTAAACTTTTCCTTGTTTTTAAAAAGTTTTGAAACCTTTTGGTTTTAAATCTAAGTTTTTTTTAATTAAAAAGAAGATTAATAATATTTAGGTATTAATTCTAATTAATTGGGATCTAGTATTCAAATTTAAAGGTAAGGTAGGTCATTGTTTTAGGAAGCTTAAAATTATTTAGGAGATTTAAGTTTTTAATTAGTGGTTAAATTAATCATTTTTTAATGTTATTTTTTCGTATTTTTTAACCCATTTAATTTTTAAAATTAAATTAAGTGTGAAAAATAGCATTGTTAGACATTTTTGTTAATCTATGTTGGAGTGTGTAGCACTTCTCATATCTCTTTTCCACCTTCTCGAGAGATTTTCCTACTTCCTGGAGGTCCTTTAGACTCGTTTCGAGTCATTTTTTGCATTGTATTGCCCCTTTTATTACTTGCGGGATAGTGAGTGTGTCCTTATGACAAGGGGATTTCTACTATGATGTGAGAGACTATTTCTCACATAGGACTTATTTTCTCTCCCCTTTTCTTGTTTTGGCATCATTTTGTGCTTTCTTATGGTGTCAAACTATCTCAATCACCAAAACTCGATTTTTGTATCCATACTTAGCGTTATTACATTGATGATCTAGAGGAATTTTGGGACATTCTATAGTTCCCTATATCTCCCTAAACCATGAAAGTATGGCAGATCTTTCTGTTAGATTTCTATTGGTACCTAGAAAGAAAAAAAATACATCATATGCTCAAGATACAATTGGTCAAATTTTGGTCAACAATAAGACCCAGTAGGGGCAAGTGACCAACATGGCAAACAACATCCGGCAGAAGCCGAGTGCATTTGGAGGAGTACAATAAATTACTATTTTGTGACACTTTGGTCTTCGACACTCGTATTCATATGGGTGGACCCCACTTGTTACTAGTCGGGGCCCTTGGCCAAGTTCAACACACTCTTTTCATTGAGGGGTACCATAACTGCCGCATCAATATTTTGCCACGTGGTGGATCCTCAAGCCACCACATGGCCTACCACCATAATGATCATACTATTATACTAATCCAAATCGGTTCGGATGAGCTATCACAACTCGGTGAGTTGTTATTTGTATTGAGTGATTCATTATCTACAATGGGCTAGTTTATTATTGGCTCAACGAGCTATATTGGAGACCAAGCTCGTTATTCAAATTAGATTGGGCAAGCTATCTATTCAACTCAAAGAGTTTATTATTTGCATTGGGTGAGATTTAATGGTTTGGGATATATTATTTCCACTCGGCAGGTGAACTATTATAATGCATCCACCCATGTGGCATTACCATTTCATACACTCGCCGACAACATTAACCCATCAACGAATGGTTATAGGTAGGCAGCCACCCATGTGGCAACATTACTTGTGTGTCCCCATGCCACGTTTCCACCTACGTAGGATGAACCTTATAAAGGATTCCTTACACAGAAAGGAAAGTAGGATCGACATGGGTGTGGAAGCAAAAAAGAATTAATGGGCAGAGAATAGGCCGAGCCATGCAAGGCAACACGGCCAAGGCAGAACGGCTATATCCCCGTTGTTGTTTTGGTCGATTATATTTCTATGTTTTTGTAATAGGTGTGCTTTAAGTTGAGTTCTTCAAAACTATAGGGGAACACATAATTACCTTCATCTCGCTCCAGATCCAGATCAGGTATTCAAAATGCTCCAGATCTGTTTGCTCAACCGCTCCAGTTGGGTATTCAAACCGCTCCGCATCCATTTTGTCAACAACCCCAAACCATCGCTCCGCATCTATTTTCTACAGAAACTATTCGTAGCTCTATTATCGTGATCTCTCTTGCGCTGCCCGTGACTCGTGTGTGCCTACACCTCGTAGGTAAGTGCGTCCCGCCCTCGCACTCTTCACTGTGAACTACTCCCGCACTCTGTGCCTACAATCACACTTCGCACTGCACATGCACCTGCGCCTGTGCCTTAGATGTAAGTGTGGCTGCCCCTACACCTACAACTACACCTCGTGCTCGCTTTCTCGCAATCGCAATCGTACTCGTGCCTATGCCTACACTCGCACTGCGTGCTGCGCTTGCACCTCGAGAGGCAGAGAGGTTTGATCAGTGGCAGTCAGGGAGAGCAAGTGGGCTCGAACTGACATGCACAAAGGTGAGGGCAGAGACAACGATTGCGAGAGAAGGTGGAGACAACGAGGACAGACAGCGGGTTAGTTAGCTAGTGGGGTGACAACAAGGGCAGATGAATCAGATCAAGGGTAGACAGGGGCCCGGGTCAGAGAGGCAACCGGGAGTGGATTCTTCTCCAAGGGCTCAAACCAACACGCTCAGTCTAAACAAGTCAAGCAAACCATGGTTAAACATGAGTTTCCCAACGACAACCCAAACAAAGAGATACAGAAGTACATTGGTCCAGTCACATATTTAGCAGAAGCACACAGAAATGCAGGAAATACAGGAAACTCTCAAAAGCATACACTGGGGACAGGGAACAAGCTAGTTTTTGTGAATGCAAAACAATATAAGGGAATTTTGTGGCGCAGACAAGCCAAAAAGTTAAGGCAAACCCAGAAGAAAAATCTAACTTTGATTCTACCTAAAATGACAAACAACAAAGGTACTTTTGTCTTCAAGGATCAACTTATTCAAGGAAAGCAAATAGTGCATAAGGAAGGGAGAGAGGCTACAAAGCTGAACAAATCAGAAAATTTTGCAAAAACCAGCGAGGAACGAGAGGAGGTGATGCAAGACCCCAAACAACTATATAGTCCTTCATCTACGCCTCTGCTTTGGTCTTCCGCACTGTATGTAACTGAACTCATGAGCATGAAAGAGAGACTGGGACTCTTAGAAAATCAGATGTTACAAGCAGACATTGAAAGAAGAAAATGTGCAGAACATAGACACAAGCTAGAAGGGGAAAATAAAGATCTCAAAGAGCAGGTTCTAACTCTACAACACCTCATGGAAAGAGGACAGCAAGAGTTAGTTGCTTTAAAACACGACATAGGTCAGCTGAAAGCAGCGGGAGAAAAAAACACTGAAACGGCAAAAGGAAAGGAAACAACACAAGTAAAGGAATTTCAAGAAACAATCAAAAACTTGGAAATAAAAGAAAATCAACTAAAAGATCAGATAGAGGAGGTCAAAACATGGTCACAATTGGTCAGTAGATCAACAAGCGAACAAAGGCAAGCCTTAGAGAAACATGTCAAATTTCAGATAAAAGAAGAAAAAGATCAGCAGGACAAAGCGTTAAATTTTATTATCAAAGGTTTGAGAGATTTTGGTGAAAGAGAGAGAACTGACATATTGACAAGGGATTTTCTTAAAGATCAGTTGAAATGGACAGGATATATACAACAAGCTAATAGGATTGGCAAGGGAATAGAAGGAGGAAGAGATCGACATGTGCGAGTGGTCATGAGAAATATAGAAGACAAGCAAGCTATTCTAAAAAGTAGGGGGCTTCTTCGAGGCACACATATATATCTAGACGAGGATTTGACATTCGCACAACAAGAAGATCGTAAGAAGGAATGGGAGAAAGTGAAAAAGGCAAGAGAGGCAGGAAAATGGGCACAATTAAGGAATGGTAAAGCTCAAATCAGCGAGTATTCAACAAACAAGAAATAGGAATTCGGGGCCCCACGGGATCCTATGCATATAGTAAGTGGAATTGCAGGGGGTACCCGTGGAGAAGAGGACCTGGTTTGGGGCCCGTAGCAGAGGGGAAAGATATTATAATCCTTACGGAAACACATGAACATGATGGTTGCAGAGTTCCAGATTTTGAAGGATACAAGAAAATTTCAGTTTGGAATGAAGGGAATGAGACAGGGAAAGGGCATGGAGGAATCACAATTCTAATCAAGGATACATGGCTTGGGGTCGTTAAAGTGGAAAAAGAAGATGCAAATAAGCAATATATATGGCTGAAAATAGCGGATAACAAGACAACTATCAGATTGGCTGCTTGCTACTTTGCTCCGCAAAGATCAAAGACATATAAGAAAAGAAATTTAGATAGTGAGGACCCTTATGCTTCAATAAAAAAAGACATTTCTTTGTTTGGTGCTGACGGAGAAATTATTATGATGGGAGATTTTAATGCAAGAACGGAAAATAATCAATCTCTTCAGCTGGACAACACCAAAGGTGACGATGGAAATCCACTTTGGCTTGATGAGGCAGATGACAAGTTTTGGGAAAGATTATCCCAAGATGGGAATGGAGGGGTGACGCTCTTCGGGGTTGAGCTCCTAGGTCTATGTAGCCTACACGACATGGTTATTTGTAATGGCATGAAGACTTGGCCTAGATCCGGAAATATCACTTGCAAAACGTACAATGGTCAAAGTGTTGTGGACTATGTTATCTGCACTCAAAGTTCTACTTGTAGACTGCTCGAGTTCGAAATTGGGGATTCTCCTATTGAGCTCAAATCTGATCATAAACCTCTCTTAATCAAACTTGCCACCAGTACAAATCAACAACAAGGAAACCAAGGCCATCACTTGCCAGAGTCATATCCAAAACAAGGCAAAATCATTTTGAATAAAGAAAATCAGGAAATCTTTTTGGCTGCCCTTGAGCAACAATTTCAATCGGCAAAAATTGATTTAAAGTGCAATACGATCAAGGGGGCAAGGGGGTGTGTTGGTAGTAATCTAATGATACCTTTAATTCACAAGGCTTTAGGTGCTTGCAAAAGATCTAAGCCCAGAAAGGGAGCTGCAAATACTTTTCCCACTAATCCATGGTATGATGAGGATTGTAAGGCTGCCAAGAGAACTATAAGAGAAAGTGGAGGGAATAAAATAAATAAAAAGAATTATAAGAGACTGGTTCAATACAAAAAAGAAACCTATGTGAATAGAAGGAGGTCGGAATTAATTGCTCTCGGAAAACACAATCCCAAAGGATTTTGGAGAGAGTTGCAACAAAAGAAAACACACATAGAAAACAATATCACAGAAGCACATTGGTTGGAATATGCGAAGCTTTTATATGAGCGGTCTCTTCAACAGGATAGCCCTCCCATCCTCCAGACTTCAGTCAAGCTATTCTCAGAAGACGACATCAAATACGGCATTCAAAAGCTAGCAAATGGAAAAGCACAAGATGTTGATGGGTTACAAGCTGAATTTTTAAAATGGGGGGTCGAGGTGCTTGCTCCACATATCAAAACAATCTTCAATAATGTAAATCAAGTAGGGTTCCCAATAGAATGGACGACCAGTGTGGTTATTCCTCTATTTAAAAGTGGGGATGCCAATAACCCTTCTAACTACCGCACCATTATGATCAATCCTCTGTTTGGTAAGTTGTTTGGGGGCATGATAGAGCGCCGAATCAGCAATTGGGCAGAAAGAGAGGGTAAAAGAGCAAAAGGACAGGCAGGCTTCCGACCTAAACATTCAACCATTGATCATTGCATAACTCTCAGGCATTTGATTGAAAAGGTTTGGGATTCTCAAGGTGAGGAAGCTTTTTGTTGTTTTGTTGACTTTAAAAAAGCGTTTGACACGGTCCCTCGTGACAAACTTTGGAACAGGATGGAAGAACTTGGGATTCCAGACGAGTTTAGAGCTGCAGTGCACAGGCTTTATGAGCAGGTCAGAGCTAAAATCAGAACTAGAGAAGGCATGTCGGAATGTTTTGGTAGTGACATTGGTGTCAAGCAAGGCTGCCCTCTTTCTCCCACTTTGTTTGGTCTATACATCGACAAGCTTGAAGAATGGTTACACAATACCGAGGGAGGGGGTGTTCAGTTGGCAGAATATGTGGTGAAGCTGCTCTTATATGCTGATGACCTTATCTTAATATCAACAACAGCTCAAGGTTTGAGAGAGCATCTAAAAGCTGTAGAACTCTTCTGCCAGGAAGTCGGGATGCAAGTGAACATTGACAAAACAAAAATCGTGATTTTTTCTCTAAAAAGGAAAGGGACGCATACTAACTTTCTTTTTGAAGGGAGGCCATTGGAAATTGTTACAGAATATAAATATCTGGGGATTGATTTTCACCACAAATTGAGCTGGGAAACATGCAGAGCAAAAAGAATTCAAGGAGGTTGGAAAGCATCATACTCGCTCCAAAATAGATGTAGGAAAGCTGAGCTTTGGGACTGGAATACTAAGAAAACCCTCTTTGGTCTGTTGGTCACTCCGGTGGCCCTTTATGGGTGTGAAGTCTGGGGAAGTAATATGTCAAAGCATGGGTGGAGACAGGTAGAAAGAATCCAAAAACATTTAATCACAAGCACTCTCAAGGTTAAATCAACGGTCCCTTATGAGATTTTACTGGCTGAAGTAGGTATGTTACCAATGGAAGCTTCGGCAATCACTCGGCTAATAAGCTATTTGAAAAAAGTGGAAAGCATGGACAATCATCGTTGGCCCAAACTAGTTATAGAGGATAACCTAGAGCACGAAAGAAAACTTTGATGAAGCAAAACACCAAATGGATGGAGAAGTGGGGCATCCACTTCCGTGGAGTGCCCTAATAACAATAGGGAAATAAAAACTATGTGGCGAGAATTTTAGGAACAACATGTGATGAAAATATTGGTCATAAGAAAGCGCACTATATCAAATATTTCAACCCCACTTGGGCTCATGATAACAAAGCTTATTTAAGGGCGGATATCAAAGGTAAGGCTAGGATTATTTTGGCTCAGCTGAGGACCAGGTCACATCATCTTCGCTGTGAAATGGGCAGATGGACTATTCCCAAAGTAAAGTGGGAAAGGAGAACTTGTCTTTTCTGCAATATAGGGGTTGTTGAAACAGAATGGCACTTCATCATGGAATGCTCAACGCATATGATGACATCCGCTTCCAGTATGAAAATGACTTACAAGTGGACAACCTATATGAGTTATTTGAGGAATAAAATCTTCAAAGGATTGCTAGTTTTGTGCTCAAGATTCACAGTAGGCGAGAGGATTTGGAAAAGAACTTGGTTTCAACTTAATGTTTCTACTTTTCTTGGTCCCTTTAACTCTTCAGTCACGTGGACATCATTAAAATATTTCATTTCATTTCATTACATATTCGACCCACACATGTGAGAATATTACTCCCATCGACACAGTCGAGTACTAAGGAGGATGGGCCTACGTGGGGAGCGTCGGCGAAACCCACGCAGCAAGGTGGAGCGGAAAAATAAAAGCCAACGGACTAAACTATGTGCCCACATGGAAATGAGGGGTGGTGTCATAAAAATAGGTGGACCGGTCAAATACATAGGGGTAGGCCACATGTATGGTAGTGGAAATAAAAATTTGAGGTGGCTATATAAGGCGTATATATATTATGCATGCATTTAACATATATAATCCTTAATAAGGCTTTAGGAGGTAAAAATAGGGTCGATGGGGAGAATCGAACCCCCACCACCCATTCAAAACCATAATACCTCACCTTCATGATAATAA
Source organism: Taxus wallichiana var. yunnanensis (assembly GCA_018340775.1). NCBI lineage: Eukaryota > Viridiplantae > Streptophyta > Pinopsida > Cupressales > Taxaceae > Taxus > Taxus wallichiana. The sequence goes on along the minus strand of CM031237.1, from coordinate 398,453,861 downwards.
TCTTGACATGCTTTAAAATAAAGCTCAAGTTATTTGTTTCAGATCTTCTCTCACATGTGCCCTAAAGGCATAAGGAGCACTTTTCATATATCACTATTTTTAAGGAGTTAGAGGCATTTTCAGATCTTGCTGTAAAAAGGGAAAATGTTTATAATTTCCCCACACTCCTAGTGATATATTTATCTTCCTAATTTGGAGGCATTTTGACACTATTTTAATCTATGGAAGTCATATTTACGTTTGGCATCCATCTGGAGTCTTTATCAATCATGTCACTCATCCAAGGAAGATTATCGAAGACTTAAACTTCTATAATGACCACTATTAGCTGAGTTTATACTTCTCGGTGGACTTGGAGTAGTTTTTCTTCATATTTCCAGTTCAGAGTAATCTACTAGATCTTGATCACTTTATTTTATCTAGTTCAAATTCATGTGTAATCGACTAGGTATGTGATCAAAAAGGGAAGAATCCCTATACCACTATCATAGGATGGAATCCCTATACAACTATCATTTGGGTGTCACATTAGACATGTTCAATTATATCCGTATTTAGATTCATAACTTCATTGTATGTTTGTACTAGTTTACAAATTTGAAGTGTAATGAATTGGTTCATATGAACCCAGAGACGTAGGCATTTCCGAACTCCATTATCAATTTATTTTCAATGTGTATGTGCTTCATTTTACATTGCATTTTCCATTTGAAGTTGATAATATATATGGAGTAATATACAAATTCCTATAGGGGTCCATGACAATTAGAAATATTCACCCTTCTTTATGATCAGTTGATTACAAGTTGAGTGGTTGATTGTTTTACGATGCACATTCACACCTAATTGTAATCAATGCACTAAACTATGAAGTTCTACAAACAAGGGGTGATAATATTTTTAGGGGTGGTTATGTTTCTTTTTTCCTTCTGTATTCCTTCTTTCTCTCTCTTCGTGATGGATTCTATTTCAGTACATTTTCTCGAATCGTTAAAAATTTCAAATGGAGATCAAAAATGGTAATGAAACTAAGGGGTAAAGGTTTATTTCACATCACCATGGGAGTAGAGATTGAACCTAATGATGATCTCAAAAAATATAAGTGGTTGAACTGATGTGAAAATTCTTAGGTATTCTTTGTATGTTTGTTTCTCGTGACTTGTTATTCCACATTTAATCTCCCAACACACTTGATGAAACATGGAAAACTTTAGATGGTATGTTTGGATAACAAGATGACATGAGAATGCATGATTTGGAAACCAAACTACTAGGATTAAATCCTAGTGACTTTGAAAACCTATCGGCCTTCTTCTCAAAGTTTTTCCACACTATATTACTTTTAAAGGAATGTAAAGTGGGAAAAAATGTTCTAGTTGATCTTTTAGATTCTTTCTAAGTTAGGTCCCAAATACTCTGTCTTCATTTTGACTTTCCATGCCCTCATTTAATAGTTTTTCATCCCAACTAATTCAAGAATAGGAAAAACTAATTCAAATGGGGACTCTCAAATCTAATTCACATGCCTTTATAGCAAGTAATGGTAAGGGAAATAAAACTGAAAAGAAGAAAGAGAAAGAGGACCAACCATAGAAAGAAACCAAGACAAACCAAGCCCATACCAAACCTAAAACAAATACTTCTACTTTTGATCTCAAATCAAAGAAGGAAAAGTGTAAGTGTTCTATTGTAAGAATATTGGCGTGAAGAGAATCAATGTATGAGAAAAAAAAATGATCACTTAACTGATTTACTTGAGAAGAATAAAATAATTGTTCCTGAGTCTATCGAAAAAATTCTCCAAAGGGTGATTCTTCTAAAGCAACAGAGTCTAAATATGAGAAGAAGAAAGGAAAGGCCCTTGTAGCTAGATCAGCTCCTTCATCAACATGGATTATTAATTCCAATGCCTTGCACCACATGGCCTCTTTACATGTTTAGTTCTCCAACATTGATCCATGTGGCATGTCCTAAATCATGTTGGGTGATGATGCTACGGTTTCAATTTTTGGTAGTGGATCGGTAGAGATGGACGATGGAACATTTAACCAAGTGTTAAGTTTTCCTAATCTCTATAACAATCTCTTATCGATTTACCAAATCACTCACCTTGGTGAAGGAATGCAAGTGGAATTTATTCCTAACTCCATGATTATATCTGAGCTTCACTCTGAGTCCAATGTGGCTAAGGGAAAGGTGGATCACCATTTACAGTTGTATAATTTCTCCCACTTTACTTCTAATTAGATGCCAAATACCTTTCTCACTCATGTAGATGAGGTTAGAAAGCTATAACATGAGCATCTTATCCATCTTAACTATCACCTTGATGCATCAATGGGTTACCCTACATCAATTTTTCTAATGGTATTTTTGAGGTTGTGCCCTCGGAAAGCACCCCAAAGAAATTTTTGGCAAAGTAAAATCTTAGATATCTACTCATCTTTTAGATATTGTTCATAGTGAAATTTTTAGCCCTTTCCATCTTCTTTGTTTACTAGAGATCTTTATATACTTACCTTCATTGATGATTTTCATGTTACGCTTGGGTGTCTTTTCTTAAGTAAAATTCTTATTTTTTTATAATTTTCAATAATTTAAGGCTCTTATTGAGAAATAAGTTGAAATTTATATCAAGGTTTGATGTAGAGCATTTCAAAATACCAAGCATACACTCATTAACCAAAGAAATTCAAGTCTAGGATTATACTTTAGTCTACAATGTTCACACTTGCTTGAATTTACAAATTCACCTAGAAGGAAATCATAATCATTATGCCCTTCTTACACTTTCATTTACCTTAATTAAACTACAAAAATTAATCATTTTTAAGAACTTTCCTTAGAACTAACATTTCACCATTTTTCAACACTTAGCTCTCCTTGTTTCTTGTTTAGAAATTATTTGGATTTACTAATATTAAGTTAATATGGGCTCATTACCCTCACAACTTATTTACACCTTTATTTACCTCTGTTTCAATCCTCTTACCTGTTTAGTCTCAAGCATGGATCTTTTGGACTTCATCTTCATCATTTTGGAAATTTTTAGTTCCTTTGAGCTTGTCTGAAAAGCAAATTTTGGTTCTTGAGCCTTTTCACTGCTTCTTTTCTTAGTCCACCTACTTTCCCTCTTTAAACATGGTTAGATTGACCTAATAAGTCCACTCAAAACCATTCAAATCACTAACTTTATCCTTTATACACTAGACTGCCCCTTGAAGTTGCTCCTAGAATCCAAATCCACTGTTCCATGCATGCTTAGAGGAATGTAAAGGGGCCCTCAAAATTAAAGATACATATTCACATGCCTTTGTAACTATCAAAATGTTTCCCAAGTTTTATGACTCAATTCACCAAATGTTTCTTGGCATTCCTCTTTCCATTTTGAACTGACCTCTCCTTTACTAGGTCTATCTCATTGCTTTGTCATGCATTTATCTCTGTACTTGTGATTTAAAAAATCAAACAAGAGCCTTTTGGACTCCCATTATTTCCTTTTACATGGGCATAAACCCCAAGCTTGGATTCAAGAGGAAAGTCTAACTTCCTTTGAGAAATTCCCCTCTAGACTATGGCTGGACTGTACATGCTAATTGCAACATTATACTATCATGTGGAATGCAAAGAATCTAAAATAAAACATAAAATTTCTTATTCCAATAGATGTTAGACCCCTTCAAGATGAATTTCATAATATTTTAGAGCTAGATTCAAGATATTAAGGTTTTTCTTCTCTCTTCTCCTTGAAACCCCGACTAAGTCATTGTGACTCACAATTTCACTCACCAACTATCAGAGGAATCTCTTAGTTGAGGGCTTGTTTCTATGACAATATTTCACCAATTCCTAGATAACCTTAAGAAAGATATTAATACATGTTTCCATGAATTTTCCGTGGTTCATTCTAAATCAAATTATTATTTTCCCTAGAAACCCTATTGGGGTCTGTGACTAGCCCGAGAGGGTTATCTAAGCAATAATTTTCAAAAAAAATCTTCTCTGGATTCTAAATTTAACACCAAAGACTATTTCCAAGTCCTTCACATTATTATTTTTACCAGAAGGTTGAGAAACACCACTCACACCTTGGAATGGTCACCTTCAACTTTAAACTAGTATGTGACAATTTCTTAATGCACTTGGAAGGTTTGGATATGGTAAGATCATTATTGCATAAGATTATTGATTGGGATTACATTCCACCCCTCATACACACTAGATATATCTTCTTCATCCCTAACAACCCTTAAAACATACATATAAACACTTGCAAGTTATTCATTACATATAGAGTTACTAATTTGACTATGATCACCAATCTGTGGAATTTATGTCTAATACCACGAAGAGTTCAAATTTATAAATGAAAATACATTTATCATTCATAGTCAACCATGATATTCATGTAATGATTACTCAAACAGGGCATTGAGTATTCATACTAGTTTGGAATAAGTCTCAATCAGGTATCAAGGATAATTCATTCACACAATACTCCTAAAGGTCTATACAGAATAATATGTTCTTCACTACACAATAATATGTAATAAAATCACCTAAAACATGAACATTTACCTTTCCCTCCAACTCTGCATATAATGTCTTCCACAACTCACTATTTTCACCCATTACAATCCACTAGGGTCCCATCAAGAAATGTTATTTAAAACCAAGGAAATCTATTTTTGTCTTGATTAACTTGATAATTTTTTGACTCGTGGTCAATACACCATACTCAACACAATTTATGAGTCATATACTATGAATCATCTTGACAATGAATACTTGAAAACAATATTTGACACATAATCTTTGCATAGAAACAATATGGTGCTTGTGTATTTTATTAATATCAAAATCAAGCATTACAGACAAATGAGAGAGTTAAAATATTTATAGATATTGGACAACTTCTATCTCATCCACAATATATGGAAAAAATCATCTAATATGAGAAAATATGTAGAAATAGCATATTTCCCCTCATGGAAATCATCCGGGAACAAAATATACAAGATAGAACATGATCCCACAAACATTGGGATGAGAACACTATCACTTAGATAACTAACTAAGGATAACTAATACCTATTGACATAAGTTTAAAGTATTTAAATTAAATACTTTAACTTATTACATTTATTCAAATATCAACTAATGATGAATTAAGCTAAGTTTTATTCCTAAAAATCATGTACAAATGTTTCTCAATTATAAAGTAATAAATAGAAAAACTATCCACTATCATTACACTAATATTCTCATGACCAATACTAATCTTAAAACTATTTGGCATTCATTTTGAGGATAAAATTACATCTCTGAGATCAAGAAACACAGTCATGCATATTTCAAATACTAATTCATGCAAAAATCATCAATATCTTAGCTTTCTCCTTTGTAAGAGTCCTTAAAACTTCATTCCTTGATTCATACCCAGGTAGGAATGGTTGAAATCAGTTACATTATGCACTTTATAGTCTCTTCCCCTTTTTCATTGATTTTCTTCACATTGGGTCAGTTACAAAACAGTCTCATAATGATATTTTATTCAAAAAGATGTTATTTTTGCTTGATAGGCCTATGTTTGGTAAGACTAATTCCTCCTAAAGGGTTCTAAACACCTCACACTTACTCCATTCTACCCTTACACATAATTTCCAAGCTTCAAGAACACTACAATTCTCAAATTAAGTCAAAAATGACTAACTATTCAAATTTTGCAAAAATGGAGGGAAGAGCTCCATTAAAATTTTAAAGGACCTAGACATTGAATAATACCCCAAAATGACTCAAATGGACCCCTAGACCTACAACCACACCTGCAAGCCAAAAATTGATGTCATGTTGATCTATTTACAAAGAATGGAGATGATATTCTTGTATCGAGGTTCTTTGAATTGAAAATGAAGGTGATTATGTGAGAAATAGGTTCAAATATTTTTATACCTTCAATGGGATTACTTTGCAATGTACGATTGCTTATATCCCTTTCATAATGGAGTTATGGAAAGAAAGAGCTAAATGCTTAAGGATATGGTCACTTGTATGGTTTACTCAAAATCCCTTCCTCTTAAGTATTGGGTTGAAGCAATGAACTATTCTTGTTACATTAAAAATTGTGTTCCACACAAGGTAGTATGAGGGATGAAACCCTTTGAATCCTAGTTTGGAAAAAAACATGATGTTGAGTAATTTCACTTATTTAGATCCAATTTTATGGCCTAGATTCTCAAAGATAAACACAAGGCCTTGGAACTATAGTCTAGACCTTGTATTTTTATAGGGTATACTGATGGCATGAAGGGGTATAGATTGTTGAACCCTACTACTCATCATCTTTATATTAAGATAAGTGTTAAGTTTGATGAGTCATATTCAACTTCCACTTCTCCACCCTCTAGAGTCCTTCTAGTCTCTAATTCTAATTCTCGACTATCTGGATGATTATGTTGATGAGCATACTCCTCCGCTTGATATTCCTAATCCTCCTTCTCCTCCCAACCCTTATGATTTGGAGTCTTCTAATTCTAAAATTAGTGATAATGGTGACTTTATCCTTCTCACTCGAGTGAATAATCTACAAATTTTGATCTTGACTCACCTCCTGGTCCTCGTTGGGCTAGGAATACTTTACAAAGTGTTGGAGAGTGGATTATGGATCCTTCATATGAGAGAGGGACTCACTTAGAGTTTTCTAGACCCCACTTCTTCGTTGAGCTTCTTCCAACCCTCAGTATTTTTAGGAGGCTTCTAGGATTCCTGAGTGGGATTTTTCCATGGATGAGGATTATTCCTCACTCATGAATAACGATACTTGGGATCTCACCCCTCTTCTAAAAGAAGAAAAATCATTTAGTTTAAGTTGGTGTATGAAAAAAATTATGGTGTCGATGGATAAGTTGAGAAGTATAAAGTGCAACTTGTAGCTAAGGATTTCTCCTAGGTAGCTAGGGTCGATTACTCATAGAACTTTTCTCCCATTATGAAGATGACTTCCATATGACTTACCCTCACCATCATTATCACAAATAGATGGTAAGTCCACCATATGGATGTTAAGAGTGCCTTCCTTCATGGGGAGCTAGAGGAAGATATCTACATGGAATAACTCTTGGGTTATATCCATGATCCCTCCCTAATTTTAAAGTTAAATATGACTCTCTATGGCCAAAAATAAGCCCCTTGCACTTGACATGCCAATATGGACTCCTTTCTTCTCACATTGGGGTTCACACAAGTGTCACAATGGACCCTAATGTTTACATTTTGCATGGTAGGATGAATCCATACTCATCCTCATTATTTATTTTGATGACCTTTTGATCACAAGTAACTCTTCCTCTATCATCAAATTGGGATTTCTTGGGATTAAAATTTCCCAATATAGCTCAAGAATTGTGATTTTGTAGCCTTCTCCTACTCCTTTCCTTTCTAGGGTTAAGTTTTTTTCCATTCCTCTACTCTTATGGTTGATAGTACCCTTTATCAAAAGTTGGCAAGGAGCTTGATTTACTTGACTCACACTCATCTAGATCTTTTTTATGGTTATTAGGATCATGTCTAGATTCAGGTAGAAGCCTCATGAGATGCATTTTAAATCAGCAAAATGGATCCTTCACTATATTTTGGCACTCATACTGATGGAATTCATTATCTAGGAGGGACAGAGAGTGACTTGGTTTTAATATTCATAATCTAATTGGTCTAGTGATCTAGATCATCGTAAATCTATCTCAAGATATAGTTTCTCTCTTGGTTTGGGTTTTGTCATTCAGTCTAACAAGAAGAAAATGTAATTTCGATATCATCTACATAGGCATAGTGCATAAGAGAACTTAACATAGCCACGGAAGTTGTTTGGTTGTAGGGAATCTTGAAAAAGTTTGTTATTCACTTTCAGTGGCCTACTATCATCTATTGTGACAACGTGATCACCATCTCGATTTTAAAATATAGTTTAGCAATCAATGGAAAAATCACATTGAGATCCACATGAATTTTATTTACAAACTAATACATTAAGACATCATCAACTTGCAATATTGTTAGACTTCTGATCAAGTTGCTGAAAATTTTCACCAAGCCATTCACTAAGGAAAATTTTCTTCACTTGTGGTCTCTTCTTGGGGTGAGATCTTCTACAGCCACCCATATTATTCAAGCTTTCTATTTCTCTTCTCCTTTTCTTCTTTTCTAGGAATATGTTGTTTGTATATGGGTAACTTATCACTCCTTTAGTTTTTGGGCCCCACCGACACATCTTTCTTTTGTCTAAGAGAGTTATCCTTCTGACCTCTATGACCTCTACCTCAACTTTGATTAAGGGGGATGTTGGTGTATGTGACTTTCGTCATCATCACTTGGCATCTTGTCCACCTCATATGGTGATTCATCTCACTTAGCTGAGATAATAGGTCATAGAGTTATATGACACATGGAAGATTCTATCATGGAATCTGTCATTTTCATATTTTTCAATGGGCCTCATGGAGGGAATGATTTTCTAGGAACAGGAGTTACACAACACTCACATATGTACCCTACTTTTGATTTATGATAATGAGTATACATGTTTATTCCATGTATGTTTTTTGTTGTTGTCTGATTTCTTGTTGATTACTTGGAGCGTTCACATCACCATTAGAGTATGGCCTCTTTGATGTGCATGGGGTTATGTATTGATCTTTTCAAAACAATATCTCAGTCATCAAATGATGTTTATAACTTTTCCAAACTCTTGTTTTAGATTACTTATTGTCTCATGACTCATTCCTTCTCACTCATGATGTTCTCACCAACACTCTTATTGTAAACCGTGTTCATACACCTACACACCTCTTACACTCCATTACTATAACCATGCCACTTTCATACTTGCATTCCACCTCATTTAGAATGAACATCTATGGGCATTCATTTCCTTCTACACACTATTACATAACCACAAATTTTTATGTCATTTATCTTGCTATTAGTTATCATCACTTTAGGCTAGGGAAATATAGTCCTTTCTTTTTCTCATCATATCTTCATCGAGGTTCATTTTCTATGGTTATCAATTTCCAATTTTCATCCCGCATTATGATGGGGTAATATGTGGCTCTAAAACATTCACTTGAGGTGATATATCATATCAAAACCCTTCTTGTCCAATATTATGCCATCCAATCATTAATCATCTTAGTTAATTAACTTGATACTCTCTACTTTGAAGAATCAACCTATTGATCCCTTCATAGACTCCGATTAAGGTGGAACATCAATTTAATTTGTAGTTTCCTATATATCTAGTCAACCATCTAATCCCACAACTATGGAAACCATTTTCATAGGGTTAGATGACCCCATATCATCTTTAGTTTTTACGTTGCATCTTTCCTACTACAACACATAACCCAAACAAGGGGAAAATATAGACACTAGAAAATGAACCCTTTGCATAAGGTCTCTTATTCAAAAATACCAAAAAAATTATAAAACACAATAATCCCAAAAAATCAAATAATCCCATAAAATAAAATAAAAATATTAAATCCCACAAAATGGTGATAAAATACACCTCATCACTCATTTACTAACCCTTGCCCACTCACATTTAATTTTTTCCATCCCAACCCCCTCATTTGCATGTCCAATGCACTATATATCCTTATCATCTCTCCGATCTATGCATATTGCACCCATATCCATAATAATCTTCCATGCACTCAAAACTATAAAACATCACTCACCCCCATTTTTCCAACCCCTTGTCTCCTTGTGCACTTGAGCCCATACTTGTTTTTTTACGTCTTTACTTGCATATTTTGGTATTGTAGGTTTTGGAGGGTAAAGGTGGATCAAAAATGATAGGTTTAACCCATAACATCATTGTTTTGGTGATATTTCAACATAGGTGTCAATCACCCCGTGACTTCTCTACAACCTCCATGTAATTTTCAATGAATCGCATTCATGATTGGTTTGTGATTGAGTGATTTATACCGTTCATTTCTATGTGTTGTTTTTTCATCTATCTATAATAAAATGTATTATATCTCCTTAAATGGTTATGGATATGACCAAGGCAGGTACCCTAACCAAAATAAATAAATAACATTTTTCTAAGTGTGTTTTCTTGTAAGTTATACATTTATATCAAGAATTTTACCCACTTTTTTATTGAAAGAACCCGTGATTTTCCTTCTCTTTTAAATGGAAGTGTAAGCCCATTTATTTAGTATCATTGATTTAGATCTTTTTTATATCAACTAAAACATCTTGTAGGTGATCCAAATCTATCCATATAGTTAGATGTTGCACAACTAGAACAACCACTTGGAGAATTGACCCTACTCACATGATGTAATAAAACCTTGAGAAATTATAATCTTAGATGAGAAAATTGAGAAATGAAACCTCCGGTGATGAGTTTAATGCAAGTTCTAGTTCAAACACTCTATTCTAAAACACTTGGAAAAAGATAACAAAATTCATTTAAGAATGAAATATAAAAATGCTTCCTCAACTCCCATAGCAGAGATATCTAGATTTGATTGTGTTCTCTGTGGACATGGGATGTCACATCAACCATTAAACTAAAATTAGACGATCTTAGCATTACACTCATGTTCTTATACATAGCTTGTATCGGTCATTACTTTTTATATGAAATTTCTTGACTTGAAAACCCCATGCATTTATATTTGTAAGATTTAAATTATTAGTGTTGTGATTTATTTCACACATATTTGATAAATGTCTAAAAAATATGGTCTCATAGATTTCAATGTTTGTGGTGTGCACAAGTGGGTATGTTGAAAGAGTCGTAGAGACCTAAATTTCCCTCTCATTGAGGTTGAGACGGATTTCATTACCCTCTAAAGGGGAATTATTGGAAATGTTGGCTTAAAAGAGTTGAAAAATAAAAAATAAATAGTTTGGGTTCACATGTTAAGACCCTAAGACAAGGGTGATTTGGGATTTAGAATTAAGGTTTCAATTGGATAAGTCCTATATTGTAATTGGGTAAATCCCACATTTGTAATAATTTTGAGACAAGGGTAATTTTTAAGGAACTACATTCTCTAAAATATTTTCTAACAGGGAAAAAGGATAGAGGGTTAAAATCCAAATTATTGGATTCATCATTCCCTCTGCTAAAAATTCTTATGGTGCTTGTGAGGTAAGTGTGTCCCCTTCATTATGATTACTACCCAAAATAAATGAAGAGACAATTTTATCATGCTAATGAATATTTATGGTGGTCGTTTGAGATGAATTAAACAAAAGAGTAAAAATCCCATAAAAATAATATAATAATATTAATATTTTGGGTATGGAGTATGCTCACACATCCCATCAAAATAATTTTTTTAAGATCAATTTTGAGAAGGATTTGATAGGATTAAGTGGCCTTTAACTATTGTTAAATTAAAAGATGTGGGCCTATATTTGTCAAGAGTATCAAAACCCTATTTAATAAATCCTCGGTATATGTTTTAGTATCAAAGGAAAACCATCTAAGAAATTTTAGCCTATTCAAATCCATGACAAAAGTATCCCTCTTTCTGCCTCTCTCTATATCCACATTGTTGAAGGATTTGGTTATTTTTTAGGGGACCATGCTTATAATAGAATTACGAAGGGAATATCTCTTCCCAATTATCATTAACCTTAAATTATTAATGGTTTTATTGAAACTAAATCCTTCCTCAATATCTCGAAGGAAGATGAAGTGGTCAAGAAAACCATGGAATTTCTATTTGTGTTTCATGTTGTCTTGGGCTTTAGAATTCAATGGGGGAAACCAATTGTTATGGGCAGTCCTTTAATCATAAGCCTATATGGATTGAAAAGTATAGATAGAATTGGATTACACATGGAGATTTGTTCAAGGTTTTGGAATCCTCTTTGTCTTCCAAGTCTCTCGATACGATAAATAAAATTATGTTATCCAATGAGTTGGGAAAAATATATCCTATTAGCTGAAAAAAACCTCTATCTCATACATAAAATATAGATATGCTTTATATTTTTTTTTCATGCTAAATTTTTAACATGCAAAATTGAAAATTTTAACCATGACAACTAATCCCACCATTTGAAAAGCTAACACTCGGTCATTGTGATTCCTTCCTCTGGCCATCCTGTCAGCTCACGTAACCCCTCAAATTATTTTTCACCCTCATTATGGCCAAGAGGACAATGATAACATGTTTTTAAAGTGTGTTTCATGTGCAAAGGAATGAATCTAGGTTTATTACATGATAATACTAAGCTCTGAGATGGAAGAAGGTTTTCTAAAGCACTAAATTGGTTGTTTTTAGCCATATTGTAGCTTATGGACATTCTCTGGAAGTTGGATGGGAATAATTAAACCATATGGAAGTTGTAAAAGAGAGAAATGAAGTTACTCAAGGAATTTTAGGGAAAAATATGGAGATAAATTATTCGAGGAACAAGTTAAACAAAACTAGGTTATTTTGCATACGGAATGAAGGCTCTAACGGAGAAAGTCAAAATTTTCAGGATATTATGGGAGTTATGAGAGGATTTGGAAGCTCATAAAATACTCAATGGAAATTTATTGGAGTTATCTGCATGATGAAAAAATAAATCATCTTTTAATTCTATAATATTTTTGCGATAGCTCAACTCATTGTTGTTTATCCTTCATGTTGAAAGGGTGAATGGTACCAAAATTAAAATTATAGGAATTATTCACTCTTAATAATGTCTAGGATGATCCTAATCATTTTTTTCAGTCAATATCATATAATTTTTGAACCCAAAACACCATTTCATGCTTCTAAGGCCAAAAAACCACTATCGGTGTCCTAAAATACACTTGGCAGATGACATCAACATTCCAAAAATATTAGAGCATGATTTTTCCATCTTAGTGTCCCTTGGATTATCCCTTAGGTGTAATAGGGATAAGGGGACATAAAATTTTACTCCCCCTATGGATGTTATGTTGGCATCTCTTAAAACTTGTGAATTGAGTGGTTAGGTGAGAACAATGCAAAAAATTGACCACTTTTTCATGATGGTGTCCGTCATGTCACATTTTTGAGAAATTTTTATCCCCTTAGCTTGTTCTCAAGGTGAAAAGGGGAAAAGGGGATAAAAACATGTTCCTTCCTCTCTCATCTATCCCTTGGACACATGTAGAACCTCAGTTGAGCCTCGTGTGTTAAATTCTAGCTTCTGCACCTCACTCACATGAAACCAAAAAGTGACACTTGTCCATATCTGGTGCAAAGTGCACTTGGGTGTCCCCGTTTTTCCCCTTTCCCCTCCTACATTGGTGTATCCCAAGCTTTAACCTCCACCTGACTCAGGTTAAGCCTGGTTAGGTTAGATGTGAGTTAAAGTGCAAAGGAGTGAATGAAATGTTTAAAATTCATAATTATCCCCTTTTTTTAAGATTCATTTTCCCTCCAAAATCTCACTCTCCTTTCTAGTATGTTGCTGAAAATATTCCAGAGGCCTAGTATGCTAAAAATAAAAATTTGTTCATTTATTTCAAACCCCTTGTATGATCCCCATGATATTTTCACAACAAATCCTCAAAAACACCTTTCAAATGAATCCAAAATTTCATCTAATGGTGTTATACATTATTTTTAATGGCCATAAAATATTTCCTAAAATAAAAACTCATTTTTCAGATCTATGGAGTTCTAGCAATTGAAATCCTCTAAAAATTAGAGAAAAGCCTCCTTGTGAAATAACAAAAAAATTGAGACCACATTCATTTCATTCCAACACCAGTAAGACCCAATTCAAAAAATAGTAATCCTTCCTAACCTCATTTTCTATAAATAGTAAGTGTTACAAACAGTTCATTCTCAGATTTGTCATTACCTTTGCACATCAAGGAAACTCAAAAGTGCCAAATTAAGAAACTAGTAACTAAAATGGACTTCTCAAAATAAGGATTACTAAAAATAGTAAGTGTTGGGATATTGGTCAAGAAACAAGGATGTTGAACCTCTCATGATAAATAAATAGCATTTGGATATGTTCAAAATAGTAAAAAACATCACAGTGAATTGACAAATTCATGATTTCACACTATGCACTTCCAGTTGAATGAAGGAACAATTCTTATATTTGGAGGAGAATACATTTTTCCAATAAGTGAAAGATGATGTAATGCCCCATTCGATGTTTCCCCAGTCCCTGTCTTGATGACCCTGTTACTAAGCTTTTAACATTGTGGTGCTCCTGTTGATCTTTTGTTGGCTTCGCCCTTGTCACAGAGAACAATTGGAATTCTCCCACTGCGTCATGTCTTCTCGTGTCGTGTTGTTGTTTTCTACGGTTGGCCCCGCCTCGTCCATTACGTTTTCCTCCTATTAAAGGAAAACGGTGTGCTCGATTTATCAGGCTCGTAAGTTTGTTCTTGTTAATATGATTAACAAGTATTAATAAGTGGTAATAATAATAATAATATTATTATTATTATTATTTTATTTATCGATCGATGATAACTTCGTTATCTGATCGTCGACTTGTTATCAACTTGTTGTTATCTATCGATAAGCGATTGTAGGAAAACACATAAACTTACACAATCTTTTAATTAAATAAAAATACATATACAATTTAATATAAAATTAAATAAAACTAATATGAAGGCTAGGCGAAAAGCTCTAAAACGTTTGTTGTTAGGGTTTTGTCTTTTTGGCATTTGGAAATGGGGCGAATTTGGGGGGGGGCGCGACAGAGCAAAACCGGGGCATTTTGTCCCATTTTCCTCTATTCACGCATAGGGAAAATGCTGCAAAACGTGGACGCACATGGCGAAACGTGGTTTTGTGTGATGTTGGGTCACAGGTTTTTACTCAAGTCATTTTGCTTTGGGCGTTTTTGTCCTTTTCCAAAGAAATGCATCGCCAAATGTCATCCCATGGAGTGCCATGTTTTCCTTTTGTGGCCTGTGCCAGCATCCTCCCATCCTGTGTCAAAACTTGAGCTCCTTTTCCTGCGTGGATAGCTATTAAAGCACATTGGAGAGAGGGTTTTGATAGATGTTATAGTCGCATATGTTTGGGTGGGCGCCGCTTCAGGTTTTGACCAAATGAAAGAACGAAACAGCTCTCATGGGATGCGAGTTTTGCGGTGAACAGAAGTCACGATTTGCTCAAGAGACAATCACACTATTTCACCTTGCAACAAACAAGTCTTTAGCCTGTGCAACACGTGGGAGCTTTGGAGCAGGGTTTGAGCAATAGAATCTGGTTTGTTTGTAAGATTTTGTTCTTGCAGTGTCATAGCTGAGATGCATGAAAAATGTGGGAGTGTGCTATAGTTGATATGTATGAAAAATGTGGAAGTGTATTCAGGGCGTGTGAACTGTTTGATAGAATACCTCAAAGAGATGTGGTCTTATGGAACATACCCTAACCATGTAAGCTTCATTTTTGTTTAATTAGCTTTCAGCCATGTAGGTTCAGTGCATGAGGGTTGTAAATACTTCGATGGCATGAGTGCCTCTTGTAGAATCATGCCTAGAATTAATCATTATGTTTGCTTGGTGTTTGATGAGCACATGAGAATGTGTAAAAATGTGGAAGCATGCGAACTGTTCGACAATGCCTGAAAGGAATGTGGTTTATGGGCTGCAATGATTGCAGGATGTGTAAAAAAAATGAGTTTGTTGAAAAGGCCTTGGAAACTTTCAAGCAAATGCAATTGGTACGTGTAAAGCCAGATTCCACAACCTTTGTCAGCATCCTCCCCACATGTGCAAAAATAAGAGCTTTAGAATAGAGCATGGAAAACCATCAAGGCATAGAAAACAAGATGTTTTTGTTTGCAATGCAACTTCCCTGGTAGACGTGTATGCAAAATGGTGGAGCTAAGGATGCTCGTGAACTAGTTGACGAAGTGCCCAAGCAAGATGTTGAACCGAAGCCTGCGGCTTCGACCGACTTCATTCTCCAGGCATGGTTCTTCTTCCCTTACCTCTCATAATTCTCATGTTTTAGTTCTCTTTTGCAACTAAATAGAATTTTAAATTATTAGGATTTTTAATACAGTTAAATGTTTCTTAAACTTGTTGTAAAACGATAAATTGTCGTGTCATAACTCGCGAAGCCATTATAACTCATCTACTTTAAACCATGAACTATCACCCTCACTTCGAGATGATTTAGAAAAATCTTACCCATCTTGATCACTCCAATATTGTTTTATTGACCAAACGAATTTGACTCCCCATTGATAAAGTTGACCTTCTCCCTGTTTTAAATAGTTAAATTTTGCATTTTTTGAGACTCACTAAGTACCCTTCGTAACTCTGGAAATGAGATGTGAAGTTTCATTCGTGTACCTTGGTATACGAGGAGTCACCTTGACCTTTGGTTTGACCCGAAATGAACATATGACATCCTTTTGACGCTCTTATAGGAGCCTGTTACACTAGTTTACAATAGTAGAAAGTTGTTAAATCTAGAAAGTTGGCTTTCGTTTTGAACCACCATTTGAAATCTGGATAGAGAAATTAATTCCCATCTTCACAAACCTCTAGTGTTTATACTAGACAATTGCATGGAACATTCAATCTAGGGAAAAACACTTTTTTGGATAGTTTGGAAAAGCCATTTTGTAGGCCTCCGGTCGCAGTTTGACGAGGTTCAACTAGACCAATTGTGACTTGTCGCTCCAGAAAACTTGTCGCCATTTGAAAATGGTTTTCTAGTTCTCAGTCCCGTCGACTCTGATGAATTCTCCTTATATAGGGGAACTAGTAGGAAGTGTCTCGTTGCATGCGCATCCATCAAACATCAGTTTTGGATGTGGTTTTCTAAGCCCTCGAGCTAACTTTTGTCCTTTTACAACTGGGTCAACTACGATCAGTAGCCCCGGAAAATTAGCCGCCAAACGCAAACCATTCACTCTTTTTCAATTCCGTCAGTTGCTATGAACTCTTGGTATATCTGGGGACACGTAGAAAGTTGATCATGGTGTGCATTCTCATCGGAAGATAACTTTTGGAAGTGGTTTCTTAGCCTCTGAGCCCATTTTGTACATTTTGTAGCTAGTAAGAAAATGTAAAAGTAGAAAGTTGCGGACCCTCGTAGGGTTGCCAAATCACCCTGGAAACTTTTAACACACGTAAATAACTATTTAAAACACTATAATGAAACTTGTTGTGTGTATTAGAACTTTTGACAAAATGATGTTTTCTCTCTCTTCCATTCTCTTTCTCTCTCTAGGTTACAAAGTGAAGTGAAATGAAATGCATTGAATACATGTCTCTAAACTCTTTCTCTCGCTGGCAAATTTTAATTATTATTATATGTAAATGGGAAACTGAAAGATGATAATTATGTTAGATTAGGGTGGATGCCATGAAAGCAATTTATAATTGATATCTTGCTCACGTGGTTTTTGCAGAATGAAAGAATGATGACGTAAAGGCTTTGAGTAATTCATTGTTTATTTTTGGTATTATTTTGAAAGACTTATTGTTGAAATTGGTAGTATGTAAAAGTCGTTAGATTATTAAGTTCTTGAGAAATTGGTATTTCTTTCATGGATGTTATTTTGATCCCAAAATTTGTTATGGTAAAAGTGAAATACAAATGTCAAAAGGAATTGAAATTAATACTTTGTAGTGAACTTTCATTGTGCAATTATTGGTTTAATAATTGGTGTTGCGCTTCTTCCTTGAAAATGTAATAAAGGAACCTACTCACAATAGTCAACAACCGTAGTTCAAAATTTGTATATAACTAACCTGCTATGTTAATCCCTTAGTGTAGAAAAATGTGACCTTTAAACGAACCTTTACACTCAATGGAACATCCTAGTTTAGGAAAATAAGATCCCAAAAAAGGGGTTTATCGTCTTAGTAGGTACGTTTAGTGCCATCGACATAAACCAAACATATAGGAGCAACACCGTCAAATAAAGCTTCTGCATCGAATGAATTTCTTGTGGGATCCAGATGACATCATGGAGCTAGTGGAATAGTGGTTCTATCACTTAAAATTTTGTTAAGGAATAGATCCCCTTAGCTATATGTACTATCTTTGGCTAGTGACAATAGAGTGCTTTGATCTGTTACGGAGGGTTTATAGGGTGAATATGTTTTGAATCTTATTCAAATCTATAATAGAGCGTAAAGCCCTAAGTGAAAGTTGGAATTAAACTAAACCCTAGTTGATTAGGATGTTAACTTGTGGGTAGAAAACTATAATTTAACTCCTTGCATACGGAATAGATTTGAAAGATGTTGATTCTAGAGAACCTTAGAAACTGAAATCTTGTCCCATAATCCCTTGTTATGTCATTTTATGACATTAAGGAATAAAGAATATTTCTTATGCGGAATCGTGCAATGCAAAGATATGGGATCTTCGTGAACATAGATCACTTGTGTTCATGTGTAGTTTATAATGCTCCTAGCCATGTACTTCCTTAAGATGTCAGACAAGTGCTTTCGTAACTCTTTTGTTTTAAGATGATGCTAAGAACGAGACCATAGTGCGATGTAAGAGCATATCATATAAGATGAAAATGAGATTGGAGATTAGGATTAAGGTCAATCTTGGAGTCCTTATAACTTAATTAAACTTTTTCATGCATTGCAAAGAATATAAATTACCTTGGTGTGACCAAACTTTGAGAAAACAAAAGATATATAAATATAAATGGAATTCCATAAGTTATTGAACTTTATTAACTATGGTAGCGAAATAACTATTCCGTGATCGAAGGATGTTCTTGGGGAAAAATCTATCTCGAATCTATGTCTTCCTTAATCCCAAGATTTCATCTTGACATCACGTTAGGTTCACTTGTGTAGCAAGGTTAAATTTTAAACATTGAAAAAGCGTTTGGGAAGCATAATCTTAACATAAGAATGAGAGAATTTAGAATCTTGTATGAAATTTGAAATATGGAAAATACTTATGTAAGTTATGAAGATTGTCATAAGGGTAAAGAGAAAAATTAAATGGTTGAACAATAAGTGAAATGTGAAATAAATTTTCAGAATAAGTAGGTGGAAAAAAGGATAAAATTATGCTTACATAATAATGTTATTGGATGTTTAACGTACCTAGATGTAACCATGGCAATGATGTGTTGTGTGTTGTCATCCTTAAGTCCCTTTTATTGTGGTTGTGTTATTCTAGCATTCATTCATTGGGAAAAGTGTGGCATCAACATGCCTATGTTGTTTTCATGTGTCTATGTGATTTGATGACTTATGTGATGGTCGTATGCGAGTCGAGTTTTTGTACTTGGAGTCCTTGTTGTGTTACTGTAGTGAACAATGTAAGTCAAAAAAAAATTATCCTAGTATTTTACTATTGTATTTGGGTGCGTAAAATGTGGGCACTACGGATGAAAAATAAGGTGTTCAAGCATCCTAAATTTGATTCCAATAAAAAGGAAACATTTGTGTCACCGAGGTGAATTTTGAATCCAATAAGAGCAAGGTGATGATTTCCATGTTCTAACTCCAACATTTTGTTAAAAAGGATCATCATGTTTGCAAGAATGGGAAATCATCTCAATCTCACATAGTGAGATTAACTTAGTAGAATTTTTAAACACTTGTTTGATGCCTTGGAGTGTGTTTGCATCTCATAGAAGGAACTAATTGTAATCCTGGTATTCCAATTCAACTGGTGGTTGAGTGCAAGGAACTTCATTCATGGTCCATCAAAAATGGGTTCTTCGTCAACAAGGAGCTTTCCCATCTCTATATTTCCACTTCTCTCTCCTCCTCTCTCTCTCTAACATTCTAATCCTTGATTAAGAATGTAATTTTTCACTCTTTCATCTTATTCACTTAAGTGAATTAATGTTACATTGTAAAAGTACCTTTTCAAAATTAAGAAAATACTTAGTTTCATTCCTAGGGAGTTTAAAAAGTCACATTGTGGCAAGATGAAATTTCACATGGGGGAGAGGAATAGACATTTTTGTAAGCTATAAATTGGAATGGATTCTCCATTCTAAATCGATTTCAATTTTTATTGTTGTAACTTGTTGGATTTCACTACTAATTAAACAATAAAAGCCACATTTCTTTTATCTATTTGTGTATGTTCCTTCATTCCCTCTACTTTCCAACTTTACAAGCATTGTAATATTATACAACCAAAAATGAACTTTGTTAACTTGATTAATGGATCTATAGGAATTTCTCTCTGAATTTTTTGGTCTTGATGATGATTTCATGGTTGATTTCTTCTGATTGAATGTTGACCTACTCTGGTTACTATTGATGATAAATTTCTAGTTTCTACTCAGAACATTAATCCTCTCTCCCTATTTCTCCTACTCCCCTTTACCTCTCTCTAATATATTTCCTCCCTTATACATTTTATAAGTATTTTTTCCATATGTTTAGTGGAGTATTCATGTGTGATCCCCATCCTAATGGTCACCCCATAGTTTTAGTTAGTTTACATTCAATAATATGATCCTCCCCATACCTAAGAAGGAGGGGCTTAACCTCGTGACCATTGCTGAAAACAAATAATATGTACTACAACAATGTATTTCGCCAAAAATTAATGGTGACTCTATTTGGGAATGTTTTCCCTTTTTCAACCCCTAAAATATCTCTAAAAAACATATTCTAAAAATCTATAAAAATCAAAAACTAATAATACCAGAAAAAATCCCATTTGAATGTTCCAAAGGCTTGTTGTAATCTGATCTATAAACTAACACGACCCCACGTGAAAACATTTTTCCAAATTGATCCTTTAATAAATAATCATTTTCCCCAAATTAAAAAATATGAATTGATTAAAATATTATCTAAAACTGATTTAAAACGTGTTCAAAACTGAATAAAAATCTGATTTCAAAATGATTAATCGTTTCTAATTTACACGATCAAAGGATCATAATATGATTTTTAAGAAATGTGTAAAAACATTATAATTTTTCTCAATATAGACACATAATCTATTCACTTGGGTAAATTTCTAGGACCTAAAGCATACTAATGTATACATGATTCCTAAGCAAGAAAACAAGTGGTTGACAACTCCCTTTTGGCCTTTTTCTTTATCTTTTGCATTCTTACTAGTCTTACACATCTTACACCTTATCGGTACTTGAATGATTTATCTTTTATGGCCTCACACAGTAGCACCTAGTTAGGATATAAGATCCCAGGTGATCCTATCCCTCCTAGGTGTTGTTGACCTTCTATATCTTCTTCTTACTCTTTTGGGTCTCTTTTTCTTCTTAGTCACCTTTTAAAACTTTGGGTCAGTCTCTTAGTTGTTGAATATGAAATTCAAACAAGGGAATCATATATATACTTAGTTATTACTTTTAAATAAGGGGCCAAACACTACAAGTGTTATATATCATCACCTAAGCTTGAATCAAGACATAATAGTGTTTCAAAGGAATTCATCTAGCACACTCATACAAGGGACAAAGGTTGCATCACTTTGCATACACAATAAGAGGGAAGTTCATTCTATTCCATCACACACATTTGCATACTTGGAGCAATATAGATCTAGCCCTTTATCATAGTGTAACTTGCAAAAGGGAAACCTATGGCATAATTACACACACATACACAAATAACTACATGGATTCTAAGATGTAGTGAAATGCTAGGTCGTAAGATCACTCTTTGAGTGACCATTGGGTTCAATCTGACTCCTCATTCCGCATCTTCTTTATTAGGTTTAATGTGGTTTATGGGCATGTGAGATAGTTATATATATTTTAGGTTACAGGTACAACTATCAACATTGGAGTGAAACTAGAGTGAAAAACAAATATCAACAATGAAGTTTCTCCAGCCCAGAAAAGGATAGAACCTAAGCATCTAGGTAAACACTAGCACCCAGATCTAGTTAATATTGCCTAGGTGCTCTTGTCCTCCCGTGGAACTTTTTTTCTTGTGTAATTATGATTTCTAGACCCTCAGTGAGCTTTAATGACACTATTTACGACTGTTCAGCGAGTTTCTCAGTCCAAATCACTCCAAGCTTACATGAAATCAGCTAAGTCAACTTCTCTCTCATTTGCTTAGGATTCATATTGTTGCATTCTTATTTATTGAGCCTTACTTGTATTTTATCATCATAATATAATTAGTTACAATAGTTAATTTGTATTAAGATTTAATTCAATTTAGATTAAATCATTTGGTGAACCCCAACTCTTGATCGAACACTTGGATCTTGATTTTGTATACTCTACAGGTTTTGTTCTTATCCAAACCCAAACCCTAGTTCTAACATGACTCCTAAAGTTTCTCAACTTTCCTTATATCAATTACTTTAAAATAATCTAGTTTACAAAGATGCTCTCACAAAATCCATTCACACAATGTACCTATTATGTCAAAAAAGTAGCACCCTAGGATTTGCACATTACAAAACCTTACTTTTGACTAACATGAGATAGTCTCGAGGTGTATGAACTTGCAAATGATACAACCCTCCAGAGAATTTCGGTTCCTCTACCTGTTTCTAATGCTAAAAATACTCCTAGAAAGGGAAATGAAACTATCCTAGCATAACCTATATTTTCTAAGGGACCAGGGAAGAAAGAGATGCATAAAATGAAAATCCTAAACTAAGGGAGGTGATAGCACCAAGAAATGGGGTTGGAAATATCCTTAGTGAGTGAAAATAGGGAAAATGAGGTAGAAAAAGGTAGAAAAAGTGCCACAGTTCAAAGAACACATTCAAACCTCCAATATCATGGAGCACAATGAAGTTAAGTCCTACAAAAGAATACAACATGCAAAATATACCAAATAATGTAATAAAAAGGCAAAAGAGGAAATACAACTTGATCTAGGGAAAGAAAATCCACAAAACACCAATTTTATTGCTCAAAATGATGTACAATCCATTACAATGTAGGCACAAGGAAAAACCCTTTACAAAATGCATAAATTTGAGGCTTGTTGCTCACAAGAGTGTTGGAACAATTTTGGCAAAGTTCCTTTACATTCCAAAATGTCTCCCCCCATAAATGAGGTGTAATTTCATATATATAGAGAAGGGGGACTACTTACTAGGCATATTTTCATTAATTTCTTATATAGGGGTATGGACAACAATATCAATTCGCTTTCCAATGGTATTTTTTGTGCATGGCGAACAGGGGTGCCATACCTCATAAAACCGGTTGTTGAGCACAGTCGTATCTAAAACTCCTTGTTGATTCCTAATAGAAACCACCAGCTAACACTCGAAAAAAAACACTGACTAACACTTGACAAGAATGGCGAGATTCACCACCAATGAGGGAATGATTGTCACATGACAAGAAGAAATGTTGTCACCCGACAGTGAAAGGAGGTTGACGCACGTCAAGAAGGAAGGATTGTCACACGATAGAAAAGGTACATGACGAGGAAGGAGGGATGACACATGATAAAGGGGTAAGGATTGTCACATGATAGAAAGGAATGCTTTCATGCGATAGCGGGAAAGCGGTGACATGCATCAAGAAGTGGAAATTGACACACGTCAAGGAGAATGGTTGATGTGCATCAAGGTGGAAACAGTTGACGTGCGTTAGGAAGGGATGTTATTATGTGATAGAAAATGGGTAGTAATGTGCATCAAGAAGACGTTTAACATGCAAAAATGAGGTGACAATTCGTAAATTTTCCCATCATGACCATTAAAACAAACTCGAATCCAAACCTTTATCGCGGTGTAAATTGATCCCCATTAACTATCAATGCCTAGACCTGTAGGTTCATCCATTTTGAAAGGGGGTGAAATTATGGATAATAGTACCTCCCTCATGATACACCACCTTCACAACTAAGTTTCATTTTCAATCATCTCTCATACCCACCTATTAGTCCTGATAACACATCTTATCAAGATATCTTATAGTCAATTCAAGCTATCTTATAGTCAATTCAAGCTTTACACCATGCTTTTCAAGATAAATTTCAAGCTATGGATACCACAATTACATCCCTCAAATCTGAAATATAACATCTCAAGGATGTTTCTCATGCCCATGCTAGTGCTTCTTCTATATTTCATCATGATCCCATGTCTACTACATGTTCTCATATAAGCAAGGTCGAGGTCTTGCCATAACAAGTACCTCTCAAGTTTGATTTGAATTCTAGATAATATGATATATTATTTTCGCTTTACTCAATAATCACTTAATTACTTTCTTACCTAATCATTACCACCCTCCTCATCAAGTTATTCAATACAAAATTAGACCATATTGTAATTACCATGGGATTAATGGACATTGTGACGAAAATTGCTATGCTTTAGAATAAAAAATATGACATCTAGAGCATAAGGGTTTCATTTCATTTTCTACACATCATTCTTCTCCACACTCATCTCCAGTTACCAAATCCCAATGGGTTCCTAAATCTGATCCCTCTATGTCTAGTGAGCATCATGCCATACTTACTAATGTTCCTTCTCTGGTAATTCAAGAGCCACCTATCCAACCCAATATCATACCACCTTTAGAAGTACCTACCCCATTACCTCCTCCTAGTATGTCATCTTTACTATTACCAATCACAAATATATAACCACCATCAAAGTGAGAAAAAACCAATTCATTCTACACAAGTTGTGATCCATCACCTACTTACATCTCCTCCATTAGACCCAAAATATGATGTTGGTCATACTCTTGCTTCTACCTACCATTATGATGACCATATATTTTCTTATGACACATTTCAAACTCCACCACCATGGCATGGTCTCTCTCACATCATCACATAGATCTCCATCACTCACACACTTGGGGGCATCAAACTTCCCCAACCCCCACACCTACATAGTTGCATGTTATAATCAACAGTTGCCTATCCATACTATTCACATACACATCTATACATTACTTTTTCTTTGCAATTCACGTCAATATTTCTAGCAGCACTTTCTCTTATCTACACTATGATCACACCTTACTACATCTATCTATGCTCCTATACTACTCCATACATGCTTTTCTACTCATTCTTATTTATGGATCCTTCTATTGATGATACACATACTACTTTATATATATGGTATACATCCTTTCATTCACTATACATACTCTGGATATTCTTTCTCACAATGATCACATTTATTCACTAAAGCACTCTGATATACACACTTGGGGGGCATTGCACGTTCTCCTCACTTCCATCACTATTTGTCTTTATCATCTATTCATAGCCTATCTATTATACTTCATACTCCGTGCTTCATGATAAATATTTCCTAGCATCTAATCTCATAAAAATATAACACCTTTATTACCTAATGACACACTCTTGTTCTATAGTTCATGCTTGATTGTTGAGGGTGCAATTCCTCCATGAACCTCACTTTTCGCATCTTGGCTACTCTCTCTTGCTATGTGCTTCATGAATATATTTTTCAGCATTACCACATCGTCGGTACACATACTTTACCTTCATTACCCAATGACACACTCTTTTTCTATGGTTCATGTTTGAATGTTAAGGGTGTAAATCCTCCTTAAACCTCACTTACCGCATCTTGTCTACTCTATCTATCACTAAGTGCTTCATGACTATCTTTTTAGCATTTCCACATTGGTGGTTCACATACTTTACCTTTATTACTCGATGACACAATGTTTTTATACGGTTCATACTTGACTATTGATGGAGCATTCCTAAATGAACCTCATCTCATGCACATCCGTTGGGGGAACGTATCTTATCCCATCTTGCACATCACAACACACCATCACATACACACACCATCTACACATCTTCAAAGTACATTTTCTCTTGTTATCCTATACTACTTAAATGGTTGTACTTTGTTTCCTAAGATAGTCAGATACTTAGTATGTCACTATATTTTTCTATACACACATGCATGTTCACGTGATCTCTTAAGGTGAATGTAGGGATTTTAACGATTCTTCC
Organism: Taxus wallichiana var. yunnanensis; assembly: GCA_018340775.1. Taxonomy (NCBI): domain Eukaryota; kingdom Viridiplantae; phylum Streptophyta; class Pinopsida; order Cupressales; family Taxaceae; genus Taxus; species Taxus wallichiana. Next base: position 398,427,961 of record CM031237.1, on the reverse strand, counting down.
ATGATGCATGATTCTTGACACTATTCTTTACCCGTCCTGCCAAGGCTCTTAGGGGAATATACCTTTATTACTCTCTTACTACAAATCACAAGTCATATCGTTTTTGTATTTACTTCTTATCACTTACTTTTTCTTCTCTATAAATTCTTTGACATACTACTTATCTTTCTAACATACTAACGAGTGCTTCATGAGTAGAATATTCCTTGTAGGGTTACATACAACCATGGTTGTCCATTATTTATTTGTTGACTACTATTTACTATCATTTGTGGGCAATACCCTATGTCTTGCTTGATCATTATTTTCTAATGATTTATTTTCCCTGATGGTCTTGTGACATTTTGATTGATGTTCCATGTCTGAAACCCACTTTTTGTGGTCTCTCTTGTCTTCTTAGTTGTTTGTTACATTGTCTTATATTTCATGCTATCTCTTTTTCACTGACACTTGTTTCTAGCCTACATTTTTTTATGTACCTTGGTCTCTACCATGCACATCCCCTACCCCTTGCATATATCCACTCTCATATATGCATATTAGTATTAGGTCCTCTCCTTTAGGATGCATGCTCATACATTTGTCACGTTTACCCCAAACAAGGGGGCATCTATTGGGTGAACATATCACCCTTCCAAAGAGCTCAAACCTCTAGAATAGATCAAGACAATACAGAAATGGATAGACATATTACCATATAACAAATCCTACTAATGTATTATAAACACTTGCATTAACTACCTTTTTAATTATATTTATATCTACTACACATATTCCTCAAATTATATCCATTATCTTTATAAATATAAAAACATTAAAATAATATTTTTTATATTTATATAATGCTAAACTAAAAAGATAAAGACTACTTTTTTTTAATAATAATAAATAAAACATTATATGTTTAAATAACTCCAACGTAAGTACTTTAGTTTAAAAGTTGAAGTTTTAATTTATTTAACCATATATAGGTCTTAAATATGAGTAAGGATAATGTTTAAATTTGTATAGCGGTTAGGATTAGGTAGTTAAAATTTAGGTTTAAACTTTGTAAGGTTTAGTACTTAGGCCACCAACCCAAACACACACACACACACACATATATATTATAGTTTTTTAATTTATATAATTACATGTAGTCAAACTAGCCAACACAATAGACAAACCATATTAAAACATTATATAATTCATTATTATATCTTAAGTTATAGTATATAGTATAGTATATACATAGTTTTAGGTTTAGAACATGACATGGTATAGTTTTTTTTTTAAACTATAATATTTAATAAAACAAATGTCTTTTTTAAAAATTTTAGAAAATATGTATGGTAGTTTATTCTAATTTAATTAACTACTTAGGTTATAAATTTAAGTTAGGAATTAATATGGTATAACACATAAGTATTAATATTTAAATATATAATTTAATATGCATAAAAGAAATGTAAGAATAAATGGGGCCAATAATACACATAGGGTAGTACCATTAAAACATATAGTTTTTAGGATTGCAATAGAAAATTAGAAGGGGGCATAGGTTAGACATAAGAATACTTTATTCCAACATAAATCTAATCAAGTTTATTTAAAGGGGTATTTTCAGACATGGAAAATTATTATTATTATTTTTTGGAATAATAAAAATGAAAATACACACTTAGAATTTTACACGGGGAACAAGAGTAAATTACAAACCAATAGGAAAAATTGATTTACTATTCTCAAGGAGAGTTGTCTCCCGTAGAAACCTTATAAAATTAAATTCACTTGATATTTTCCCTAGGTGTTTCAACACTAAAACAAACTAATTAAATATAAATATGAATATAAGTCTATAATAAACACAAGTATTAAATATTAAATAAATTCTCTTCAACTATTTTATAATAGATTTTAATATACATATTTTTTTAAAAAAAAAAATAAAAAATTAAATATAAACCTTTTCCAAAGGCATTTATTAATAAAACCATATTATTTTTCTCGAAAACTATTAAAATGCATGAATTTTATTTAATTTTACTATACAAGTAAAAATAAACAAAACAAGAGTTAATAATTTTTTAAAAATAAAAAAACAATAGTTAATAATTTTCCACTCAAGTAAATGTTTGATTTTTAATATAAAATTTTATTTATTTTAAATCAACCAACCACAAAACACCTGTGTAAATTTATTTATTTATTTATTTTTTGGAAATCAATTAATATAGTTTCATATCATAATTAAATTAAATATATATTCCAGCAAAATAAATAAAAGAACCATAATAATTTACTCTTTTATTTAATTTCTTTCCAAAATTTACAAAGAAGGAACTTATCTCAATTTGGCAATGGACTTTGCTATGCTCAATTCCTAGTCCACTTGGATGTAAGCACCAAAACCATGGCCGCATTAATGAGGGGAAGAAAATATGCTTAAAAGCACAAACCGATGCCCTGGCCAGGAACCATCCGGGGTTGTACTTTGTACCCCCGATTAGGACTCCTCAGGAGCCCCTCCCTCTTGCCCACAACCCTGCTTACAAACCTAGCTTTCCTGAAAATTTCCACAAATTCTTTGAAATTTCCAAAGATCTTTTCTTTTTTTTTTTTTTTCCCCGATCCTCAACAAGTCTTACAAGCCATTTAAATATTACTTTTTCCAATTCGGTTTCATTACCAAAGGTTACAATGGTAACTTCCAAATTACAAATTTACAATTAGTTTAATGTAAATAATAATGTCCCGACAAGTTCCTCTCTAATTAAACCTTCTCATTTTTTTTTTTGAAGTTACACATCAATATTCCAAAGTACTCATGATATATATATATATATATATATATATATATATATATATATATATATATATTTTATTAACCAATATCATATCGGGGATTTTGGCACATCACAATCCTCCCCCTTGAATCAACTACTGTCCTCAGTAGATCCAAAGCTACTCTGAAAAACACCACACAAAAAAAACACGAGTGATTAGTAAAACAGATCAGGATATTGTTCTTTAAGATAATCTTCTCTTTCCCAAGTAGCGCTATCCACATCACAAGAAGACCATTTTACTTTAATTTCTTTAATTTCTCTGTTCCTAAGTTTCCTAGTTCTAGTTTCCAAAATCATTTCTGGTTCAATTTGAAACTCACAAGTAGGTTCTACAGTTATGTTCTTCCAATCCACAACATGTTTATCATCAAAAACATATCTTTTCAACAAACTCACATGAAAAACATTATGAATTCTAGACAACTCGGAGGTAGAGCCAATCTATATGCCAAGGTTCCTATTCTTTCAATAATTTCAAAAGGCCCACAAAAATGAGGAGCAAGTTTAGCATATTTCCCTAACTTCAAAGAACTCCTTTTTGGTTTAACTTTCAAAAACACTTTATCACCTACAAAAAACTCTCTAATAGTCCTCTTACAATCAACAAACTGTTTATGTCTATCCTGAGCAACTTTCATATTTTGTTTTTCCCTAGCTATGATTTCTTCCATTTCTTTTACGTTGTCATTGCCATACCAGGATCTATGCTCGAGATTAGACCAGGAAATAGGGGTAGCACAATTTCTACCATAAACAACCTCGAAAGGAGTCATCTTAGTAGAAGTATGGTAACCTTGATTGTAAGAAAATTCAATCAAGTGTAAATATTGCTCCCAGTTTCTGGTTTATCCCCAGTATACATTCTAAGCATGTCCTCTAAAATTCTATTAATCCTTTCAGTTTGGCCATCAGACTCAGGATGATATGCAATGCTAAAGTTTAAGCTAGTACCCAACTCATCAAATAAAGATCTCCAAAATGAAGAAGTAAATCTAGGATCTCTATCAGTTACAAGATTTTTAGGAATTCCATGCAGATGAAATATCTCTTTGGAAAATAAATGAGCTACATCAAAAGCAGAAGACTTAATTTTAGTAGGAAGAAAATGAGCCATTTTAGTTAATCTATCAACAACAACAAGAATAGAATCATGTCCATTCCTAGTTTTAGGAAAACTAGTAATAAAATCCATACTAACATGATTCCCATTTCCAGTCAGGTATAGGTAAAGGTTGTAACAAACCAGGTTTACTACATTGCTCAGTTTTTACCTTTTGACAAGTCATACATTTACGCACATAATCACAAATGTCTTTTTTCATCTTTGGCCAAAAATAATTTTTCTTAACAGAGGAGTAAGTTTTATGAAACCCAGGATGACCAACTATAGGTATGTCATGAGAATCTTTCAAAAATTTGTTGCTTTAGATCAACAAGATTAGGAATGCACATTCTATTTTTATAATACAATAATCCACAATTATCAAGCAAATAATGAGAGATTTTATCCTGCAAATGCACATTTTGAGTTCCATTTTTCAAACCAACATATATATCACAAAAATATTTATCAGTAGGTAAAGCTTCTTTTATAACTTCCTCAAAATGACTTCTTTTTACAGACACAACATTACAATAAATTATTTTTCTACTTAAAGCATCAACCACAACATTTTCTCTACCAGAACATACTGAATATCAAAATCATATTGGCTTAACAATTCAACCCATCTTCTTTGCCTCATATTTAACAAGGGTTGTGTGAAGATATATTGTAAACCTCTATGATCAGTTTTCAAGACAAATTTATTTCCTAATAGATAGTGTCTCCAAATCTTTAAAGCATGAATAATTCCAAGCAATTCTAAATCATGAGTAGGGTAGTTTTTTCAGCGGCATTAATTTCCTAGAACCAAAACAAACAACTCTATTTTCTTGCATTAACACACAACCAATTCCAGAATTACAAGCATCAATAACAATGGTAAATGGTTTAGAAAAATCAGAGTGCATAATACAAGTGCAGTAATTAAAGCCTCTTTTAATTTATTAAAAGCAAGGTCACACTCTTCAATCCAACAATACTTTCTATCCTTTTTAGTTAAATCAGTAAGTGGAGAAGCAATTCTTGAATAGTTTTTAATAAATCTACGATAAAAACTAGATAATCCAAGAAAACTTCAACTTCATGGGAATCTTTAGGTATATGCCATTCTTCTACAACTTTTACTTTTGATGGATCGGGGGCAATACCTTTTTCAGAAATAATATGGCCTAAATAAGAAACTTCATTTTTAAAGAATTCACATTTACTCAGTTTCCCAAAAATTTGATGCTTCCTTAAAGTTTCTAACACCATTCTAAGATGATTTTTATGTTCCTCTTCAGTTTTAGAATAAATCAAAATGTCATCAAGAAAAATGATCACAAACACATCTAGAAAAGGATGAAAAACATCATGCATCAAAGTCATAAAAGTGGCTGGAGCATTAGTCAAACCAAAAGGCATCACAACAAACTCATAATGGCCATATCTAGTATGAAAAGTAGTTTTAGGAATATCGACTCTTTAACTCTAATTTGATGATAGCCAAAACGTAGATCAATTTTAGAAAAAAATTTAGCACCATTTAACTGATCTAACAAATCATCAATTCTAGGCAAAGGATACTTGTTTTTAATAGTCACTTTATTCAACTACCTATAGTCTATGCATAGTCTCATGGTGCCATCTTTCTTTTTAACAAACAAAACAGAGCACCCCATGGAGAAACACTAGGTCTGATTTTTCCTAATTTAATCAATTCAGCCAATTGAATTTTTAACTCAGCCAATTCAGGTATGGATTGCCTATATGGTACTCTAGAAATAGGTTCGCTACCAGAACAATGTCAATAGCATGCTCAATAGATCTCCTAGGAGGTAACTCTTCAACGCCAGAAGGAAAAACATCCATAAACTCATTAACTAAGGGATGAACATCAACATCTATTTTTACTTTTCCATTATTTTCAGTCACAACAACACAAAATATTTTACATTTTTCCTTAATACATCTTCTAACTTGAATAGAAGAAATAGTTTTCAAAGTAAGAGGTCTTTTCATTCCTTGCATAACATGAGTATTTTTACAAAAGTCTTGAATACAAACTTGCTTGCTTTCAACTAATAAGAGCATGATTTCTTTCTAACCAAGTCATTCCTAGAATAGCATCATACTTGACCCAAATTCAACACATGAAAAGACTCCATAGAAGTAAAACTATCAATTTGAAATTCTAAGTCTTCCACTAAAGCTCTAGTTTGTCAGACTATTCTTCCATCTGCCATCTCTACCGAAATTGGTTTTATGTTTCTGGAAAACAAATTCAAATTTTTAACTATTTTAGGAGAAATAAAACTATGACTACTACCAGAATCAATCAAGAAAACAAGATCGATACCATTAACAAATCCTTGATAATTCTACTAAAGACACTTGTTTATGAACAAGTACCGTGTCCACAACAAAAAAACTTTCATTTTTTTCTTCTTTTTTCTCCTCCGTCTTCTGCCCCTTGTTTTCCCACTTTTTCTTTTTATGAGGACAACCTCTGCGAAGATGATTTCCACCACAATTCCAACACTTAATATCTTTAGGTTTTAATTTTTCATAATCTTTCCTTCCTTGTTGATTTTTAAACTGAGAGTTTTTACATTGAACATTTTCTATGAAGGGTCTCTTTCTATTCTTGAACTGAAAACTAGTATTTTTCTTTTTGAACTCATCCCATTTTTGAATAATCACAGTTTTAGATTTCTCAAATTGTTCTGCAATTTGTGCGGCCTCATCTACTAACTATGGTTTACCACACCAAACATTTTCTTTATACTCTTCCCTCAAACCATTTATAAATCTAACCACTCTATCGAACCAAATAATAAAAGGTACAAATCTATTTAATTTTTCAAAAATTTGCTTATATTCATTCACATTTTTCAAACATTGCTTCAAATCAAAGAACTCATTTTGTCGTTGCTGCAAGAAATGATCAGAGAGATACTTCTTTTTAAACAAGCTTTTAAATTTACTCCATTTAACCTTGTGAGGTTTAAGCTTTTCAGTTTTTAATGTGTCTTCCCACCAGTTTAAAGCGTGTCTTTTAATTGAAAAGCAACAATTTGAGTTCTTCCTAGCTTACTAGTCCTTTGTAATTCAAAATACCTTTCTAAATTTGTTAACCAAGTTTCAGCTTGTTCACCTGACCCTACTTCTCCAGCATATTCAGGAAATTTAATTTTCCTAGCAAATAATTGCATTTCCTTTGAACTTCTATGACTACTAACATTTTCTTTTTTAAAATCAAAGAACTAGAAGAATCAGAAGAACTTTCCATTTTCTCAATAGAAGTAGATTCATTATCAGAAGGTGCTTTTCTCTTTCTAGTAGATTTTTCCGATTTAACAGATTTATCTCTCTTGTTTTTACAAATGACTTCCGTAAATTGATTTTTCAAAGATTCTAATTGCAAGGTAAGATTTTCAACTTCCTTCCCAATTGTTGATTTTGTCATTCCAGTTGCTCATTGTATTTTGCACCCTCCGAGTAACTCATCCCTGCAATGTGATATCCACTATCTGGAGATACAAACAAAACAAATAAGAAAATCACTTACTTACAGGACTCATAACTCACAATCAAGGACATCAAAAAGGCTCTGATACCAAATTGTAAACACCCCTTTCCCCGCACCAGAAAAAGGCCAACGACACCATTTATCATATCAAAAAAAACAATCATACACAAAACAATACTTCTACACCAAATTATACAAGGTAAAAATATTTTCCACATAAAAGAAATGATGACATATTACCATATAACAAATCCTACTAATGTATTATAAACACTTGCATTAACTACCTGTTTAATTATATTTATATCTACTACACATATTCCTCAAATTATATCCATTATCTTTATAAATATAAAAACATTAAAATAATATTTTTTATATTTATATAATGCTAAACTAAAAAGATAAAGACTACTTTTTTAAAAAATAATAAAAATAAAACATTATATGTTTAAATAACTCCAACGTAAGTACTTTAGTTTAAAAGTTGAAGTTTTAATTTATTTAACCATATATAGGTCTTAAATATGAGTAAGGATAATGTTTAAATTTGTATAGCGGTTAGGATTAGGTAGTTAAAATTTAGGTTTAAACTTTGTAAGGTTTAGTACTTAGGCCACCAACCCAAACACACATATATATAGATTATAGTTTTTAATTTATATAATTACATGTACAGGTCAAACTAGCCAACACAATAGACAAACCATATTAAAACATTATATAATTCATTACTATCTTAAGTTATAGTATATAGTATAGTATATACATAGGTTTAGGTTTAGAACATGACATGGTATAGTTTTTTTATAACTATATATATTTAATAAAACATATTTTTAAAACATGTCTTTTAAAATGAAAAATATGTGGTAGTTTATTCTAATTTAATTAACTACTTAGGTTATAAATTTAAGTTAGGAATTAATATGGTATAAATAAGTATTAATATTTAAATATATAATTTAATATGCATAAAAGAAATGTAAGAATAAACGGGGCCAATAATACACATAGGGTAGTACCATTAAAACATATAGTTTTTAGGATTGCAATAGAAAATTAGAAGGGGGCATAGGTTAGACATAAGAATACTTTATTCCAACATAAATCTAATCAAGTTTATTTAAAGGGGTATTTTTAAGACATGGTAAATTATTATTATTATTATTTGAATAATAAAGATGAAAATACACACTTAGAATTTTACACGGGGAACAAGAGTAAATTACAAACCAATAGGAAAAATTGATTTACTATTCTCAAGGAGAGTTGTCTCCCGTAGAAACCTTATGTAAATTAAATTCACTTGATGTTTTCCCTAGGTGTTTCCAACACTAAAACAAACTAATTAAATATAAATATGAATATAAGTCTATAATAAACACAAGTATTAAATATTAAATAAATTCTCTTCAACTATTTTATAACAGTATTTTAATATACATATTTTTTAAAATAAAAATAAAAATAAATATTAAACCTTTTCCAAAGGCATTTATTAATAAAACCATATTATTTTTCTCGTAAACTATTAAAATGCATGAATTTTATTTAATTTTACTATACAAGTAAAAATAAACAAAACAAGAGTTAATAATTTTTTAAAATAAAACAATAGTTAATAATTTTCCACTCAAGTAAATGTTTGATTTTAATATAAAATTTTATTTATTTTAAATCAACCAACCACAAAACACCTGTGTAAATTTATTTATTTATTTATTTTTGGAAATCAATTAATATAGTTTCATATCATAATTAAATTAAATATATATTCCAGCAAAATAAATAAAAGAACCATAATAATTTACTCTTTTATTTAATTTCTTTCCAAAATTTACAGAGAAGGAACTTATCTCAATTTGGCAATGGACTTTGCTATGCTCAATTCCCAGTCCACTTGGATGTAAGCACCAGAACCATGGCCGCATTAATGAGGGGAAGAAAATATGCTTAAAAGCACAAACCGATGCCCTGGCCAGAACCATCCGGGTTGTACTGTACCCCGATTAGGACTCCTCAGAGCCCCTCCCTCTTGCCCACAACCTTGCTTACAAACCTAGCTTTCTTGGAAAATTTCCACAAATTCTTTGAAATTTCCAAAGATCTTTTCTTTTTCTTTTTTTTTCCCCTCCTGATCCTCAACAAGTCTTACAAGCCATTTAAATATTACTTTTTCCAATTCGGTTTCATTACCAAAGGTTATAACGGTAACTTCCAAATTACAAATTTACAATTAGTTTAATGTAAATAATAATGTCCCGACAAGTTCTTCTCTAATTAAACCTTCTCATTTTTTTAATTTTGAAGTTACACATCAATATTCATGATCACTTCACGCTTCACTTTTCCACTCATCATGTTATTGGAAACGTTATTCTCTACAAGATTACAAGGTACACATCTTCTATCTACTTTATGTTATTGATTATTCACTCAACAACATAAAGTGGGGGAAAATGTAGACATAAAATCTATGCACTTGGGTACATTTCTAGGTCCTAAAGCATACTAATGTATACATGATTCCTAAGAAATAAAACTAATGGTTGATAACTCCTTTTTGGCCTTTTGTTTTATCTTTTGCATTCTTACTGGTCTTACACATCTTACAGCCTTGCCAATACTTGACTAATTTATATATTATGGCCTAAGAAACTAGCATCTGGCTAGGAAAAAAGAATACAGTTCTCAAGTCACTCCTAGGTGATCCTAGGCCTTCTTTATCTTCTTATTAATCTTTCAAGTACTTTTAAAACCTTGTGTTTTCTTGTCAATTATCAATTATGAAATTCAAACAAGGGAATCATATATATACTTAATTATTTCTCTCAAATAAGGGGCCAAGTACTATAAGCATTATTTATCATCACCTAAGTTTACATCATGGCAAAAGAGAATTTCAGAGGAATTCATCTAGCACACTCATACAAGTGACAATGATTGTATCACTCTACATACACAACATCGGAGGGGAATTTCATTTTATTGCATCAAACACATTTACATACCTGGAGAAATCTATATCTAGCCCACTATCATAGTACAACTTACACAAAGGAAACATAGGGCATCATTACACACACATGCATATATAACTACATGGATTCTGAGATGTAGTGCAATGTTAGGTCATAAGATCATTCTTCGGGTGACCTCTGAGGTCAATCTAAATCCCAATTCTACATCTTCTTTATTAGGTTTGATGTGGTTTGGGGGTATGTATAGCTAGATATCTATTTTACAAGTTACATGTATGACTTGATATTAGAGAGAAACTAGAGTGATAAACAAAGACCAACAAAAAGATTCTCTTACCTAGAAAAGCCAAATCCTAAGTATCTAGGTGGACACTAGCACCCAAATCAGTCACTAATTCCCAAGCACTCCTATCCTCCCATGGGAACTTTTTTCTGTGCAATTCTAATTTCTAGAACCCTTAATGATCCTTGAAGACATTGTTTCCCGCATGTTCCAGTAGTTTCTTAGTTCATATCACTCCCAGCTTGCACTAAAATAAGCTAAGTCACCTTCCCTCTCTCATTTTCTTAAGGTTTCATATTGTTTTATGCTTATTGTTTGTGTCTAACTATACTTTTTCATCAAAATAGACTATGTGTATGATTAGAGTATTGTAGACATGTGCTTCCTTGTTGACCCAATTTGACCATAAACTTTGACCAGCAGATCAACAACATTCGTGTCTCGATTCACATGTTCCAATAGGAGTTGGAAATCTATCAAATTTATCTTCCATACTATAATGGTTTAGGGAAATTAGGGATCTTCTAGCCACCCAAAATGTCCTCTGGATCACACCTCCCTAATAAAAACCTTTTGGTCCCCAAAATGTCAGGTCATCCGTTGAATCTACTAAATGAATCTATGCATTTCACCAACATACGAAACTAGAATATATCATAGTGGTTAATATTTCATAATATTGAAATTATTATCACAGAAATGGACTAGTATGAAATAGACAACAAAAATATTTCTCGTAAGTGTCCAATGAATCCCTATGACTCACGTTAATGCTACAAATGAAAAAATTAGATTAGTATGAAATGAAGACCAAATTCCAATGATAGGTGGGTGTCCCCGATTCAATAAAAATTGTCAAATCTATAAAATATCACTAAAATCGATCAATATGAAATAGATGATAAAATTACAAACATAGGTGAGTGTTCATTGACCCTATGAAACTACAAATTATTGTCAAGTAGATCAGTATGAAATAGATGACCAAATTCCATTGATAGGTGGGTATCCACTAACCTTTTGAAACTATAAATCATAAAAATATCACTACAAAATATCATGGAAATGATTCGTAAAGTAAAATCAGCTGTAAAATGCCTATAAAGAGGTGAGAGTTAGACTGAATCCCTGAAATTGCCATTGAAGATAAAAATTTCTATCCGACGTAATATTGGGGATAGAATCAAAATTCCTACAAAAATTTCACATTCCAAATCAGTGAAATTTTCAATTACTACAAAAAAATTTGTTAGTGTAAATAATGTACACTCTAATTGTAACCACATGTGACAGTTACCAATAAATGCCTGAAAATCAGGGACTGAAAACATGTGGATGCACTAAGTTTGTATATTAATTACAAATACAAATGGTGCCCAAACAGGTTTTATAAGCATTCATATTTTGCACACTAAAAATGAAAAAAGATGCAAATCCAAAATTAGACATACTTGAACATGCCCACTGAATTTGTATACTATGTTGTCTAAATCACAATGGAAATTGTCAACCATAAATGTGAGAAGGAAATCCAAACATGATAAACATTTCACTTGTATCTTCCCTACAGGTGATACCATTACCTTTTTCTACTTTCAAAATGTTTCAAACATGGGTTAAAAACTCCTATCAATTAATAAGAATCTCATAAAAGCAAAGTTATAAAAAACATGCTAATCAATACCATATCTATGCAATTAAAAACTATTCAAGAAATTAGTTTTACCAAATCAAGGGTTGATCCCTCTTCTCGGTTCAATAGCTTGAATAGAAGGTTACACCATATAAACCTCTTAGGGCAAGTGCATAGAGATGGGGGACCAAAAAGCGGCAAAATTTTTTATTTGAAGTAAAATGCAAGCACCTTTTGGGAAAGTATGATCGCGTTATGAATTATTAGGATTGTTAATTACCAAGCTTAAAATGAGATCCCATTATAACGCGTTAGCACTATAACGTGAGTGTGTTATAATATTTTTTGAAATGGGATTTAAATATTTGTGGTTTACGTTAAAAGTTATGTAATTTCATTGGATTGTATAATATCCCCCTTAAAATTTACAATTGATGTTTGTTCCAATATTGATGAATATTAGTAGGACACTCCTTATCTTTCTCCTAATATGATTTACTATATACATGAAATTGTTAAGGAATTTGGACATAATAAAAAATTTAAGGTAGACTGAATATGTTAATGTAGAGAAACATATATTCTTACAACGAATTATTCTAAATCGATATCCTCCCTTAAGACCTTAACATGAATGAATAAAATTAAATATTAAAGTCACATAGATTATTAAATGATGTATATGATAAATTATGTCATCCTGTGTAAATTGACTTATGTGGAAAAGTTCACATTATGGAATTTGGGATAGTATGGGTCTATTACAAATATTGATTACTATGATTTTTCTATGAACTAATAAGTATAATTATATTCATGTGAATCAAGGAAAATTGTATTTATGATAATATTAGTTTTATCTCTGAAATATTGTGTGGTATTTCAAAATAGAAGGTTAGTAAGATTGGGTGGTCATCTCAATAATGGGTCCCACCCCAAATGAAAGGTCTTAGATATATTTAATTGGTGTGTAACCAAGTATGGAGATGGTTTCTTTTTTTTTCGTTGTTATGAAATATTTTATTATTAAAAGAACAAAATCTCAAAAATAATGGACTTAACTCTAAGTACTTGGTAATGTGTTATGTGCTTCCATTATATTCCTTATGAGTGGTTAAAACTACATGGTGTTCTTGTATGAACTATTCATAGAATTTTGACTGCTTAGAGGTATGTTTACATGGTCAAATATAATGGATGTTCCTCAATAGGGATTTTGTTCTTGAACATGATTTTTGAGTCTTAGGTGGGCCTGATTATCTACATGTGTGTTTGAATGTTATTTGCGCAAAAAAATCTAGTTCATAGTTTAGTGTTTTCCAAAATATATGTGAATCATAAGAATAAATGAGAGTAATGAATTTTTCTTGCACTAAGATTTAAAAGGAAAATGTTAAAGCACATAAAATAAATTATACATAAGGTTTACCTATTCATCATCTACTTCTAGTTGTTTTGTTTTCTTTAACCTTCATCTTTGTCCTCCATTTTTGGGATTATTCCTTTTCTCCAAATTCCTCTCCTTATGAGGTGTATCCTCAATATATTCTTATTCATCTAAAGAAGAATTGTCTACATCTTCATATGTATTCCTCATTATAAATATTTGATAATTGGAACCCCACCCTAGAGTACACTCTACAATATTCTTCCCCTTAAGAAGATTTCTATTTTTTTCCCTCTTGCCAATAATTTATTTTATACCTTGGTGATGGCTTGTTTCTATCCTTTGAATGGATTTACTCTACCAAACATTTTATGAAAATCCCATTAAACCTTACTAAAATGGCCCATATACATGTAACAAAACACTAGAAAAATGGCCCAAAAATCTGCAACGAACCCCTACAAAAACGACCCACAAATTTGCAACAAACCCTTGCAAAAAGGGCCCATAAATTTGTAACATCTACAAAGGCCAAAAGAATCCTTTTCAACATATTTTACATAGCATAACAGGCTAAAATTTCTTCACATTTTCCCACAAACAATGAAAATGAGTGCAAATTATTTTAGAGGTCCATAAAATATCCAAATTCGAATGCAATGGGACATTTTATTCCCTTTTGGTGTATTAATATTTTTTTCTATTTTTTTATGTCTGATTGGGACATTAGATGGGATGGTAATAAAGTTTCCCTAATGTCCCAAAAATAAATCCTTTTAAAGTTTTCCTAACATCCCCATTAAGTTGACTTAACATCCCATGTGTGTATTTATTAAAAATTATGGATATTTTAATGAATTTTAATTAAATTATGAATTTTGGTTATCATAATAGCTAACAATGTTCTCAAGTGGTGAAACAAAGATGTCAAATGGATGGTGTTCATTAGTGTTTAATTTTAGGTTGAAAATTTAAGGTGTCATGTTAGGATTTCATATTATAATGTCACATTATGATATTGCATTAGAGTGTCATGTTAGGATATCGTGTTATAATGTCCCATTAGGGTGTCATGTTAGGGTTTTGCATTTGGGTATCATTTTAGTGTGTCACATTAAGGTGTTTTCATATTACAAAATTGGATTAGGGTGTTATGTTAGGATGTCACATTACGACATCAAATTAGGTCTTGTGTTATGGTTTCATATTAGGGTGTTGTATTAGAGTGTTGTGTTAGGAGAAAATAGGGTGAATTATGTGGAATTGGGTGAAATTAGGGGAAAGGGTGTCATATCAATATGTAAGGTTAGGGTTTTGTGTCGGTATGTCACATTAGGTTGTTGTGTTAGGGTGTTGTGTCAATGTGTTGTGTTAGGGTGTGTAGACACTCAAATTTGGCAATTTATTATTTGACAACATTGATCTTGACATTGCACAATTTCATGTACAAATATACTCTCTTCACTCTTGTTTGCCACACCCTAATAGATATTCGGTTACTTTCTTATATTTGCATATCTATTTTCCATCATTTCTTGAGATTTTATAGCATAAAATACATCTAAAGACATATATCCCAGGACCCATAAATCTAAACTATGTTTTCCCTCTTAGAGAAAATTCTTAGTTGGTTAAGATTGACACATGTCAATCTAGACCCTAATGTACGGTTTTGGATGACATTTTTTGAGACCAAACTCTCAATTTCATCATCTTCATATGGAATAATATTACCTCTTGGTTGGCCTTTCACAATAAAATAACCATCGGAAGCCTATATAAGCAAGTCAATCATACCTCATTTAGGTTCTTAGCACTTTGTGTTCTCCTCATGTAAAATCAAGCACTAAAGGCACTTACTTCTCCCTAAACAACGAGATAACATATGAAAATTCATTAGGGAATAACCCTCTATATGTCTAAAGTCTCCTACCAAGTGTAGGAATCTCTATCTTCTCTCCACAAGCAAACAAAGTGACCCTTCCCAAGTATTTGAGAAATTTTAAAACTCAAACAAGGCATGGTTATTGAGTTCTGATTGTACTACATTGTAGATATCACATGTTATTAGAATGACGTACGGTTTGAGCCCTATTTAGAGTAGTGGAAGGAAGAGCAAGAGGGTGCCCACAACCCACCTACCTTTGTTTTTAGGAACTTCATCTTGCACTACAAGGGTTTAAGGGTTTTAGTAGAGTTTATAGAGTCATTACAAAGGTGAGTGAAGAAGACCGACATACAAAAGTCATTTATAGGAAAGTGAAGCATCCAAGAAGTTACAAGACCATATTCCAAGCAAGGTCGAGACCATATGGAAGGGTCAAAACCATGTATACGGTCTTGACATATTTCTATGATTTTTACCAAATCCAATCTATAGTTTTGGTTACAGAAACAAAGCATTTCTAGCCTTAGATCAACTTTTTCATACATTTAGTTCACTCAGAATCCTTCATATCCTCACAAGATTAGATAAGTGTAATTTTTCCTTTGTGTTTTGATAGTTGTTAGATCAATAGTCACTTTATAAAACTATCAAAACACAAAGGAGAAATTATTCTAATTTGTGCAATTAATGTTGGAAGTTAATTAAAGTAGAATATCCTCCTATAACATTAATGAATCCTTATTTTGCGTTTTATTTAGGAACGTTATAAAATCTTTAAAATAATAAGATTAATCACTTAAAAAGTGAAACCAGGTGTCATGTCATCATGTCGCATTAGGGTGTCATGTAAGTGTGTGTCATAATAGTGTGTCATAATAAGGTGTCATAATAGTGTGTCAAACGAGGGTGTCAAATAAGGGTATCATGTTATTTTATCAAATTAGGTTTTCAAACCAAGTTTCATTAGGTCGTATTAGGGAAATTATGATATTTTATGTCAAAATAGGGGAAAATGGGTAAATTATGTCCAATTAAGAGAAAATTACCCTAATTCCTTATAGATGTTATGTAGTAAACTCAAAAGACAAAATGGCTTTCACATAGCATTTTTGAATCTTTTTTAGGACCAAGAGAAATTGAAGGAATGGAACTTATCAACATTCAAAAGTAATAATGTGATTGATGACAGGAGCGGGCTATTCCCACATGCGATTTTCCGCAGGCTCGGTTTAGAGACACGTAGCCGTTAGTGGGAAAAGCAACATCTCATTTCCATCTTGTGCGGATTACAATAGCAAGAAGTGGATGGGTCTCGGCGCTCACAATAATTTGGGAATTTTTGCAATCGCTTAAGCATAGAGAAGATGGGGGGGACCTCCCTTAAATTGAGCCAAGTGCGGACCCGGACTTGAAGGATAATCTTGAGCTATAGAGCATTCTCAGCAAGGGTGGCATTACCAACTTCATGGAGAAGGTTCAGGGGCATGATCAAAGCATTTTTGTGTGTTTTGCAAAGGAATGGAAGGAGCGGACTGTTGATTATGGGGGGCAGAAGATCTTGGTCAATGAAGAACTTGTTGCTGAAGCGACTGGCCTTAGTTTGGAAGGATACCGCTTCTTTAACAAAAGGGTTGACAGAGATGCTGAAGAGAGGAGATTTGTGGAAGGATCTGAGAAGCTAATATATGTTACAGCGGCCCGCTTGTTAGCTCGATTCCTCCACCCTATGATGAGGTTACTCACATGATGATACGGTTCATCTCCTTGGAAGGTAGGTTTGTCACTGTTCCTGCTAAACATCTTATCTTTCTTAACCACTTCCGTAGGAATCGTTTGGTTTGTTTTCCCCATTACTTGCTGAACTCTCTTGAACGCTCCATTTTGGAGTTTCAGAAGCATACCCGGGTGGTTCCCTTACACCAAGGGCTTATTTTTTTGCTCCATAAATGTTGTCTTCTTAAGTACCCTGGTCTCCCTTCCTCTCCTAGCTCGGTTCCCCCTCTGCGCCGGCTCTGCTTTGCTACCAAATGTTGTTTCTCCATCTGCCCCCGCCACCGCTGCAGTCACCCCCCTGCCGGTTGTCCAAGCTTCTCCTTCCATTCCCCTTCTTCTCCCACCACCCACCTCGCCTCTACCTCTAGAAGACCGGTTACCAGGGCCTCTAGAAAGCTTAACCTTGAGACTCTTGTTGTGGAGAAGGGGCCTTATGAAATGAAATTGCACATGACCTTCCTCGAATATTAGCAAGTGCAGGTCCCAGGATGTGCATATGGAAATTTCTTCAAAAAGGTTGGATGCATTAGAGGCTGATATGAAACTGCTTAAGGATGAGGTTAAGAACTTGGCTAAACAGAAATATGTAAGAGAAAAAGGAGGAGGATTTTGATAAAATGGCCAGATTGGTGATATCTACAAGAAGTTGACCTCCTTAGAATTCTATTTAGGGAAGGCCAAAACTCGACATGATTACAACATGGCCATCTTTAGGGTGATTGAGGAGTTCATTGAACAACATGTCAAAAGTGTCTCCAACCTCGGCGGTGTTCCTACACTTTGGGGAAACGAAAAGGAAAGCAAAGGACCATTGAGCACATAATACCGATGCTGCCCACATGACAACTTTGGGTATGTTCCACTCTGGAAGAATATCAAGACAAACATTGAAAAAGCTGCCAAGAAGTAGTTATAGTTGCTTTTGCTTGTTCTTGTATGTTTTTATGCTTTTTTTTTCTCTCTCTTTGCTTTTTTACGATAATTTTGTTGTTTTGTCTCGTTTGGGTAGTTGTTTTTAGGCTACTTGAGCTTCATTGTAACACTTGGATTTTGATCCTTTTCTTTAAGTTCACACTGCTATATTATGGCTCCTAGGCCATATTTTGTTCTCAAGGGTATAGTCCCTTTCAAAAACTATTTGCCAATAATTTAAAAAAAAAATCGAAAGTAATAGATTAAATTATGTGTCAAGTGGTTCCCTCATGCCATTTAAGGAAAAGAGGCATGAAAAATATTTCTTAGACATATATATTTTCAAGAAACCTTTATGGTAGAGCCACATGGAAATAGCTTGTCTTTCACATGTTATGCACCACACTTACACCTATAAAAAATTATAAGGACCTTTTTCTATTAGTATTTACTCTTCATGGTGGTATCTAGTTATAAATATTTAGTGTATCCATTTGGCCTAAGTTCTTTTGGTTAAATCCTTTGGACCTTTTAGGAGTGGAAATTATACTATTACTGACATATTTGAAAAATATTTTAAGTCCTAGTCACCTTTTTCAAAGATCAAAGGTAAAATGGCCTTAGTAATAAATATTTTGAATCCCACGCTTAGATCCAAATGGAATTTCTATACTACTCCTATATAAAATTGGCCTCAAATCCCCTCCCCAATTGTCGAAAGATTTGAATTGAAATGTATCTACTCCATTTATATGGTATAAGCCTTCATTGGGTTATCAATATCTCTCTCCCAAGGTGAAGCCACAGTAATTTATTAACAAAAAATAAAATCTAAAAAAAATCCTCTTTCATTTGGAGTATAATATTTCTCACTATTTAATATGTTGTGGTTGAACCCAACAAGCTCAATTTCAAGGTGCATTCTCTATCAAGGTTTTTTTGTACGTGTAAAATTGATGCATATGTGTATCACTTGCTCCTATTGTTATGTTTGTGGTCGAATTAAAGTTCTTTTTATCATCTCCATGGATACCAAGTTATCTATGCTTGTATTTTCAACCAAAACTATGTAACCTCTTATCACACATCTTATTCAAAAAATATGTTACTCCAACTACCATATTATTTTTTTAAATTGGGATTTAAATATTTGTGGTTTAAGATAAAAGTGATGTAATTTCATTGGATTGTAAGATATCCCCTTCAAGTTTTCAATTGATTTTTATTCCAATGTTAATGAATAGTAGTAGGTCACTCCTTATCTATCTCCTAATATGATTTACTATATACACAAAAAAATTAAGGAAGTTGAACTTAATAACAAATTTAAGGTAGAATCAATATATGAACGTAAAGAAACATATATGCTTACAACCAATGGTTCTAAATCTATATCCTCCCTTAATACCTTAACATGAATGAATGAAATGACATATTAAAGTCACAAAGATGATTAGATGACGTATATTATAAATTATTTCATCCTTGTGTAAATTAACTTATCTAGAAAAGTTAGAATTCTAAATGGAGCCTAGGCATAGTTCACATTAGGGAATTTGGGATAATATGTATCTATTGCAAATATTGATTAATATTATTTTTCTATGAACTACTAAGTATATTTTTATTCAAGTGCATCAAGAACACTTGTATTTATGATAGTATTAATTGTATCTCCAAAATATTGTGTTGTATTTCAAAATGGAAGATCAATAATATTAGGAGTTCATCTCAATAATGGGTCCCATCCTTAATCAAAGGTCTTAGATGTATTTAATTGGTTTGAAACCAAGTATGGATATGGTTTGTATTTTTCATTGTTATGAAATATTTTATTATTACAAAAAAAAAAAAAAAAAAAATCAAAGATAACATGGGCTTAACTTTAAGTACCTAGTAATGTGTTATATGTTACCATTATATTCCTTAAGAATGGTTAAACCTCCATGGTGTTCTTATATGAACTATTCATAGAATTTTATTTCTTAGAGGCATGTTTAAGTGGTCAAATACAATGGACGTTCCTCAATAAGGATGTTTGTTCTTGAACGTGATTTTTTAGTATTAGGTGGGCCTAATTATCTATAAGTTTGTTTGAATGTTATTTGAGAAAATGTGGTTCATATTTTAGTGTTGTCAAAAATATATGTTAATCATGGGAAGTAATAAGAGTAATGAATATAGTTATTGCACTAAGAACTAAAATAATAAATGTTAAAGCACATAAAATAAATTATGCATAAGGTTTACCTAGTCATCATCTACTTCTAGTTGTTTTGTTTTATTTAATCTTCATCTTTATCATCCATCCTTGGGATTATTCCTTCTCTCGAAATTCCTCTCCTTATGAGGTTTATCCTCAATATATTCTTCTTCATCTAAAGAATAATCATTTGTATATTTAGAGGTATTCCCCCTTATAAATGTTTGATAATTAGCACCCCACCCTGGAGAACACTCTAAAATATTTTTCCCCTTGAAAAGCTATCTATTTTTTTCCTCTTGCCAATAATTTCTTTCATCCCTTAGTGATGGCTTGTTTCCATCCTTTCAATGGATTTCCTCTGCCAAACATTTTATAAAAATCCTACAAAACCATGCTAAAATTGCCCAAAATATGTAACAAACCACTACAAAAATGGCCCATAAATATGCAACGAACCATTGCGAAAATGGCCCACAAATTTACAACAAACCCTTGCAAAAATGGCCCATAAATCATGACATCTACAATGGCCAAAAAAAATCCTTTTCAACATATTATGCACACCATAAAATGTTAAAACTTATTCACATTTCCCCAAAAATAATGAAAAAGTGTGAAAATTATTTTAGAGACCATGAAAATCTCCACATACAAATGGAATGGGTCATTTCAATCAATTTTAGCGTGTTAGGGTTTTTTCTTTTTTTATATGTGATTGGGACATTAGACGGGATGTTAGTAAAGTTTCCCTAATGTCCTAACATAATTTTTCTTTTAAATTTGTCATAGCATCCCCCATTAAGTTGAATTAACATCCCATGTGTTTATTTCTTAAAAATTATGGATATTTTAATGAAATTTTAATTAAATTGTGAAGTTTGGTTATCATAATAGCTAGAAATTTTTCTTGAGTGGTGAAATAGAGATGTCAAATTGATGGTGTTGCATTAGCGTGTCATGTTAAGTTGACAATTTAAGGTGTCGTGTTAGGGTGTCGCATTAGAGTGTCACATTATGATGTTGCATTAGAGTTGTGTTAGGATCTCCTGTTACAATTTTGCATTAGGGTGTTATGTTAGGGTTTCACATTTGAGTCATGTTAGTGTGTCACCATAGGATGTTTTCATATTACAAAATTGGGTTAGGGTGTCATGTTAGGATGTCACATTACAAAATTGGATTAGGGTCTTGTGTTATGTTCTTATATTAGGGTTTTGTACTAAAGTGTTGGCTTAGCATAAAACAGGGGTGAATGATGTGGAATTGGCTGAAATTAGGGGAAAGGGTATCATGTCATTATATCACATTAGGGTGTCTTGTTAGGGTGTTTTGTTATTGTATTGTGTTAGGGTGTGTAGATACTCAAATTTGGAAATTTATCATTTAACAATGTTGATCTTGACATTGTAAACTTTTATGCACAAATACACTCTCTTCACTCTTGTTTACCACACTTTGATATCTCTTTAGTTACTTTATTATATTTACATACTTTATAGCATAAAATGCATCTAAAGACATCTATCTTAGGACCCATAAAGCTAAACTACGTTTTCCTTTTGGGTAAATTTTTTTTGTTTCGATCAAGATTGACATTTATCAATCCTAACCCTACTATACTGTTTTAGAACGACATTTTTAGACATACATCTCGATTTTATCATCTTCATATGGACTAATATCCCCTCTTGGTTAGCCTTTCAAAATAAAATAACTATCGGAAGCATATATAAGAAATTCAATCATACCTTATTTAGGATCTTACCACTTTATGTTCTCCTCATGTAAAAGTAAGAGCAAAATGAACTTACTTCTCACAAAATCATGAGATAAATTATACAAATCCATTAAGGAAGAATCCTCCATGGGTTTGAAATCTCCTACAAGGTCTAGGAGTCTCCATCTTCTCTCCACAAGCAATCAAAGTGACCCTTCCAAAGTATTTGAGAAATTATGAAACTCAAGCAAAGCATCATTGTCGGCACAAAGTTGTCGAGTTTGGATTACACTATGATAGATATCACATGATAGGAGAATGATGTTCAATTTGAGCCCTATTCGTAGTAGTGGTGATTTTATAAGTGCACATGGGTGCCTGAACCCACCTAGCTTTGTTTTATAGGAATACCATCTTTGTAATGACCCAAAAATCACACACACGAACAACACGGTGAAATACGGGATAACTTTTTTTTTTGACTTGCTTGACACATAACATGACGCAACATGTCATCACCAAGATACAACTAACACTTTGTGAACAACTTGATACGAGGATGGCCATAAAGGCAAAGCACGGAAACGTTCACACCTATCAAGGACAATTTACTCTTCTTTTGACAAGACAACATGGAATTCCAACCACATGACACACTCACAATAGGGCATCCCATGAGGAATTTCTTGTTACATTTTCTTGTTTACTAAAGTGTCTCTTAATTCTTAACTTACGTTCTTATAAAATTTCATGTAACGATTCACACAATTCTTTTCACAAGGGAGAACTTCTTTCTTTTCAACTGTTGCCTAAATAGCTTAAGGCCAAGCTTTCTAAACTAAGATCATCAATTTTATGTCCAAATATTTCTTATTCATTTGATTTTAGAACATTTTCCATTTCTTACAAGGTTAATTAATCTTACACAAGCCACTAACACATGTTCTACAACTCTATTGCACAGGTGAAGGCATAAGCTCCGATTGAGTGGAAAGTACCGCTTAGGGTTCATAACAATAACCTTCTTGTTTAAGGATCAAACTTTGACCTTGCTTACGAAATATCACCATGAATCAAGGCAAGGGTTAACAGAACAGGACAACAGAATTTAGCTTCAGGGTCACATTGTTTACTATCAATCTTTCATTGAAGTTAAGAGTTTATCGAGATCGGTTAATTGTTCCATCTAGACTTTACTTAATTAGGTTTGACAAAGAAGAACATTTCAAACGATATAGAGATATTTAAGGTTTTTATTAATCAATTTCCCTCCTACTTATTAAATCCTATCATCTTCTAAAATCTAACCATCGATTTCACCATGAGATCATTTAAGGTTTCACCGTAAAAGGATAGTGTTTATTAGTTTGGCACGGGAAAAAAAAAAAATAATAAGAGTAATCATTTTTCATTACAAGAGATAGTTTCCTCTTGATTGTTCCAGGTCTCAAAGGTCATCTAGTAGATCACATCTACATTATTATATTCATATATATAAATTTTAGTTTAACTTTTAACAGGACTATCCAGCTCACTTTATAGTGCTTACAAACTTATTGCTACTAAGCCTTAGGAGGATTTACAACTCAACATTTTAACTCAAGAGCAAAGCTTAACGGTACTCGTTTGCGGAAACAAAACAAGGTTATATCAATTCATTCCAACATGGTGCACAAATCAAAGGGACATACCATCTCTATCGAACCAAGACTAGGGAGCAAGAGAGTAATAACATGGGACATGCCCCGCTACTATTCTAAGGATTAAAATTCACTAGAATATCACATAACCAAGCGGTAATCAAAATTTCATCTTTCACATGATAACCAAACAAGCCAAAGTTTCAACAGTTACAACAACAATACTCTACAATACATTTACTAGGCACTGACCCTTCTTCTAAAATGTCCAAAGGCCCTTTCCAAATTTTATAACATAGTACACATTCGTACAAAGGAACATCATAACCAAGATTGATGTAATAATCTACAAGTCTTTCCATCATCTAACCACGTAAGCCATCTGCAACAAATTTTCTACAAGAGTCAGTTCACGAGAACTGAGCAAGATAAGGCTACACAAAACCACCATAACTATTATCTAACAATATCACAAAAAGGAAGCACTTTATTACAAGAATTGGTTCAAACCTCTAAACACTACTAACACATCAAGTTATAATAAAGTCTTCATCATGCCAATCAAAGAAGGAGAAGACCTTGTACTTCAGTTAGGAGCAAAACAACGAAAGTAATAATCGTATGAGAATGGCCCTTGGCCCTATAAGGAGATATAAACAATCTAGCAAAGAAAAAAATTCCCATCAAGTAAGTAAATAACAATAATTACAAGATTGAGATTTGATATAAATAGACCAACCATCTAGAATTTTATCAAAGGTACCAACGCATAGGCTAAAATAATACATTTCTAAAAGAACAAAAGTTGATCGGCCCAAGAAAGGGGAAACACGGGTTTCAAAATTTAACACAAAAAGTCATGTACAAATGAGTTTCAAACCGGAAATCAAATAGAGTTTACACACAATATAAGTTTCGAAGTGAAGGCATAGTATACTAGTTTTGACCATTAACTACAAGATTTTCCAATCATCCAAGAAGGGTCAAAGTCTTACAGGCTAGTAGCTAGCATGCGAGAGGATAAGGGGGCTCCGTCACACAAGAGTATACAATAATGTCATCAACAATTTTTAATACACTAAAGGCTTGCAAACTTCCACAACAATTCTAATGTTTGATTCATTTAAAATAAATTATCCATTTCCCGAAACAACCATATTTTACGGCAACCCTTGGTAACACAGTCAACCGTCGCACAAATAGATACAAGCATAATTTCTAAGTGACTTTATCAAAACAAAACCTTCCGCTATGAATTCATAAGATTATCACACGAAAGCTGGGTTTTTCCCGAAGGTCAATCACATTTAAGGAAATCTCCATCACAACCTATTACGGTAATTACGTGCATAAAAACTGACCAATATTAATTAATAGCGTTAACATTACAAGGGAGAAAATAATGCAAGTTAGGAAAGATAGAAGAGCGCCATCAGAAATAATTCTGAGAGGGGGATTAGACCAAACTATTCTAGTGTCAACGAGGTATTGGATTCGCACAATGAAACCTCCAGCTTAGTTGATCCGAAAAGCTAGTTATGATTCAAGTTGATAGGCATGGTCAAGGTACTTCTTGAGGATGGCCTTAAAAGCCTAGAAACAAGATGAAGGATAGTATAAGAGTCTAAACACGCGAGACGGCAAAACACGTTGCACACGAACCCTTTTATTCTACCAGTTTTAATACCGAAACTCTAAGCTGGCTAGCCCACGCATTGCTCGCACAATCCTACAACCTTTCTTTCTCGATGCCAATAGGTTATCGAAGGGACTTGCGAAGGGGCTAACAAAAAAAGTCAAGGACAAACTTGGGTGCTAGAACGGGGGTTTCATAGTTAATGTAAACTTACTTCCATGATAACGAAAATGCTAGCTTGATCAACATAATAACTTGCAACTCATTCACAGAGAAGAATTAATACATAAAAATACAGATGAAGTTCTATCATTCGAGTAAGAGAAACATAACATTCAAAGGAGAGGGCACACGCATCCTTTCGACCCACATTCTGTCAATGATAAAAGCTAAAACAAGAAGACACAAGCAAAAAGGGAAATCTCCCATCATGACATCCAACTGACAAATCAATGCAAGGAAAAGTGGTTCGATTTCACAATATTTTTAAATAAAATAACAGTGGAAAGGTGTAGAAATATCTTGCCTGTTTCTCCAGCTTCAACAGGTCGTACAGACTCCACACGGGCCAGCATAAAACAATAGCATGAGACAAGGATGTGAGTACTGCTGCTGGCGATGTCAATGGGCCAAATGTGATAACTGGATCGACTGATGGGGCAGAAAAATTAACCGTTGAGTCCTTTCGCAAATCCACCTCACACCGCCTCGTAGTGTCAGCTAGAATCCCATAATCTTCCCCATTTGGAAAAACAGCCAACACCCATGGGTGGGACTGATATAGAGATGTCGTACTATCACCATAACCCCAAGCATCAGTGTTCCACGTAAAGACACGCTTTCCTGTTCGCTCGAGGGAACCACTACCTTCTCCAGTGCCATATAAAGAAGAGCCATGAGGGCTCAATGGTGACAACTTTTTGGCCATGCACGCACTCACAAGATGGAATATAATCTGGCACCCCCGACATCCAATCTTAGGTTGGTAGAATAGATGAACATACTTCAGCTTGTAATAGAGGAGATATGTTGTACATAATGTCACTTGGGCTGCATATGTCTCAAAATATTTCGCTATTGACTTTACTAATAACTATTTTCATATTATTGTCAACCGCAAAGAAAGACAACTGAATCACCAAACAATTGCATTGATGCTGCTGGTAGACATACTTCAACGATCTACCATTACTTTTGAGGACTGACTGTTCAGCCAAAGCTTTACTATGCGGGTCAACATGATCCTCCAGAGAAAATATCGCAATGCTTCATTGCCATTAACAATCTCCTTTCCCGCATACACAACATTATATGTGCTTGTATATATAAGTCTCCTCACACCATACTTAACACAGGCATCCAATACAAGGCAAGTTCCATGATTTGAAGCTCGGACACAAGACATAATGATTACATCACGCTCCTGGCTCTGAAAGGCATCAACCGTAGTGATATATAAACCTTTTCCTTCATCAGATCTGAGGACAACATCAAACTCTCGGTGCAAACATTTCAGTTGTAGCTTGAAAGTGTGATAATTTCAACAGAGATGTCTCCAGCATAGATCAAGGGCACAAAATCAGACCCCAACGCCTTTCTACTGTACAAAGACACTCCCATGAAGATTTTCCATTACCCAAAATAATGTTTGCAGGAAAATCCCTGTCTAAAGTCCTCGCCCCAACTGTTGTCACCCATGGTGACAGATTGGTGACAAACAGCTCCCCCGGACCTTCGCTGCCTGCAGAAGAAGACACAAACACACCCCTCTCCAGCCCCAAAGGCACCCATTGCAATACTATCTAGATAATATGGCACAGCACCCCCGCCCACAGAAAGAGAAAGCACATCCACACCATCTTCAACAGCAGTATCAAACGTAGGAAGTATGCCAAAATCATAGCAACCAGACATCCAACATACCTTATATGTTGCAAGCCGAGCTTTGGGCGCCATTCCTTTCACTGCGCAACTCTGATATGAAACAGATCCACCTGTATGAGATACTCTTCCCTGAGTTACAGCGTAAGACAAGTAAGAAATCAATAGAGAATCTCTGTACTAAATTTCATCGGTCTCCATAACACTCTCACCGTCACACATTTTGGAGATACACAATCGGTGTATGTTCGATCTGAAAAATATCCTGCTACCTTCATCTCCCAAGACATTTTCTCCAACATTGCATAGATCTCCTGTGCCTGTGGGTGCGATCTGTCACCTACACGAAAGCATGCGC
The DNA here is from genome assembly GCA_018340775.1 of Taxus wallichiana var. yunnanensis. Taxonomy (NCBI): domain Eukaryota; kingdom Viridiplantae; phylum Streptophyta; class Pinopsida; order Cupressales; family Taxaceae; genus Taxus; species Taxus wallichiana. Next base: position 398,400,219 of record CM031237.1, on the reverse strand, counting down.
CATTACTTGCATATCATGCAATTTCACGGACAGTATAATGGAAGGTAACAGGTTGGCCTTTTTCACATAGTTTATTGTAATGAAAATGTCTTTGCCGTCGTACTTCACTATCAAACTTTCTTCGTATTCCGTATACTTGCTGCACATTGATTTATCAGATTTGGTAAAGGGAGTTCGATGGATTTTGGCAGTCGAGCTCATGGCTTCAGATTTTATGGGGTTGGGCCATACCGTAGTTGCAGGGTGTTGCTTTGTGGATTTCGACAAGACCACACCTCGCAGCAACCAATGAAACGTGGAGGTAACACGCCTACCTCACTAGCCTGAAGCTTCATCAAACAAAAACGCGCACAGGGAGGAAATTAGGGAGGAAAAACGCCATGACAGAAGGATTTTACTCGCCTTTCTGCCCACGCAACAGGAAAAAACGTCCCTCAACCACTCCACGCGTAGAATCTCCAAGGGAGATCTCCAGACAGTCAACAAGAAGCAGGTAAGATTTGCAAATCAGAAATAAATGAAGGAGGAAGTGCGACCACCAGCAGAAGAGTTGAACACGCCAAGATTAATGACTCCACCCTCCACGCCAAGGAGATAAAGCTGACCGACAAGGTTGTTTGGGGTCATTACAATCTTGAACTACTAATAAGTTATACAATTATACTATTATACTTTCAAGAGTCATTCCAAAGGTGAGTAAAGAAGACATACATACGTAAAATTATTTCTAGGAAAGTGAAGCATCCAATAAGTGATAGGCCCATATTACAAGTAGAGATAAGACCATATAGTAGGGTAAAAACCATGCAAGTGGTCTTGACGTATTTATACAATTTTGACCAAATCCAGGTCTCAAGTGACAGTTCTAGAATGAAGCATTTATAGCCTTAGATCATCCTTTTCCTACATGTAAATCATACAAAATCAACTAAATGAAATTTCTCCTTTTTGTTTTGATAGTTGATAGATCAATAGTCACTTTATAAAGCATTATTCTGATTTGTGCAATTAATGTTGGAGCTTAATTAAATCAAAATATCCTCACGTACCAATAATCCATCCTTAACTTATGCATGTTATTTAGGAACATTCGAAAATCTTTAAAAGGTTGAGATTAATCACTTAAAATTTGAAATTAGCGTGCCATGTCAACATGTTGTATTATGGTTTTGTGTCAGTGTTTCATAATAGGGTATCACATTAGGGTGTCAAATGAAGGGTTCGAATTAGGGTATCATCCTAAGTTATCAAATTAGGTTGTCAAATCCAATTTCATTTGGTCATATTAGGGGACATTATGGTAGCTTATGTTAAACAAGGGGGAACTTGGGTAAATTATGTCCAATTAAGAGAAATTAGGTCAATATAAGGGAAGTTAGGTTAAATTAGGGGAAATTACATGAAATAATATCATTAAATTAGGTTAAATTATGTCAAACTAGGGGAAATGAGTCAAACTAGGGGGAAAATAGGTTAAATTAGGAGGAACTAGGATGAATTATATGGGATTAGGTAAAATTAGGGAAAAGGGTGTTGTGTTAGGTTCTCACATTAGTGTGTCACATTAGTGTGTCATGTTAGGGTGTCATGACAGTGTGTGATGTTAAGGTGTCATGTCAATGTGTCACATTAGGGTGTCATGTCAATGTTTCATATTAGGGTGTCATGTTAGTGTGTCATGTTAGGGTGTCATATTAGTGTGTCACATCAGGGTCTTGTGTTAGTGTGTCACATTATTGTATTGTGTTAGTTTGTTGTACTAACATGGCATATTTGGGTGTTTTGTATATGTGTCACATTAGGGTGTCATGTTAGTGTGTCATATTAGGGTGTTGCATAAGGGTGTCAAATTAGGGTGTCAAATTAGGGTGTCATGCTTAGTTGTTAAATCAGGGTGTCGAATCAAGTTTCATTAGATCAAATTAGGGTCCATTAAGGTAACTTATGTCAAACTAGGATAGATTGGGGTAAATTATGTCCAATTAAGTGAAATTAAGTCGATTTTGGGGAAATTAGGTCAATTTCGGGAAATTAGGTCAAATTATCACAAATTATGTCATTAAATTTAGGGTAAATTACGTCAAATTAGAGGAAATGAGTCAAAATAGGGTATAACTATGTCAAATTAGGAGAAAATATGGTAAAGTATGTATAAATAGTTGAAATTAGGGGAAATAATATTGTGTTAGGGTGTCATGTAATCGTTTTGTATTAGGATTTTACATTAACATGGTGTCATATTAGGATGTTTTGTTTGGTTTTCATGTTAGTGTGTTATATTAGGGTGTCATATACGGTGTTATATTAGTGTTTCGTGTTATGATGTTATATTACAGTGTCACACTAGGTTGTCACATTAGTGTGTTGCATTAGGGTGTCACATTAGTGTATCCCATTAGGGTGTCACATTAGTTTATCATGCCAATGTGTCACATTAAGGAGTCAGTCGGTGTGTCAAATGAGGGTTTCAAATGAGGGTGTTGAATTAGGGTGTAATGTTAAGTTGTCGAATTAGGGTGTTGAATCAAGTTTCACTAGGGATTTAGGGTAGCTTATGTCAAACTTGGGGAAATTTGGGTAAAGTATGTCCAATTAAGTGAAATTAAGTCATTTTTGGGAATTTAGGTTGAATTAAGGGAAATTGTGTCGTTAAATTAGGGTAAATTATGTCTAATTGGGGATAATGGGTCAAAATAGATGAAAACTACGTAAAATTAGAATAAAATAGGGTGAATTATGTGGAATTAGGTGAAATTAGGGGAAAGGGTGTCTTATTAGTATGCCATGTTAGGGTTTCGTGTCAATGTGTCGCATTAATGGTGTCATGTTATGGTGTCATGTTAGGGTTTCATGTTGTTGTGTTGTCTTATGGTGTCATGTTAGGGTGTTGTATAAGTGTTTTGTGTTAGTGTGTCACGTTAGGGTGATGTGTTAGTGTGTCGTGTTATGGTGATGTGTCACCGTGTCATATTAGGGTGTTGCGTTAGGGTGTCGAATAAGGGTTTTATGTTAAGTTCTCAAATTAAGGTGTCAATCAAGTTTCATTAGGTCAAATTAGGGGACATTTATGAAAACTTATGTCAAACTAGGGGAAATTAACATAAATTGTGTTCAATTAAGAGGAACTAGGTCAATTTTAGGGAAATTAGGTCAAATTAAGGGAACTATATCATTAAACCAGGGTAAATTCTGTCAAATTAGGGAAAATTAGTCATAATAGGGGGGAATATGTCAAACTACAAGAAAATGTGGTGAATCCTATGGATTTAGGTGAAATTAGGGGAAATGGTGTCGTGTTAGTGTGTCATATTAGGGTGTCGTATTAATAGGATGTTTTGTTAGGGTGTCATGTTATGGTGTCACACAAGAGTGTTGTGTTAAGGTGTTGCAAGTGTTTCATGTTAGTGTGTCACATTAGGGTGTTCCATTAGTGTGTTGCATTAGAATGTTATCTTGATGTTTCTTGTTAGGGTGTCATGTCATCGTTTCTTATTAGGATTTCATGTTAAAGTGTCTAATAAGGGTTTCAAATTAGGGTGTCATATTAAGTTTTCAAATTAGGGTTTTGATTTAGGTTTCATTATGTCAATTTAGGGGACATTAGGTTAATTTATGTCAAACTAAGTGCAATTTTCGTAAAGTATCTTCAATTAAGAGAAATTAGGTCATTTTTAGGGAAATTAGGTTAAATTAGAGGAAATTAGATCATTAAAATACGATAAATTATGTCAAATTATGGGAAATTAGTCAAAATAGGGGAAAACTAGGTCAAGTTAGGAGAAAATCTAGTGAAATATTTGGAATTAGCTGAAATAAGGAGAAAGGGTGTTGCATTAGTGTGTATTGTTAGGGTGTCATGTCAATGTATTGTATTAGGGTTTCACATTAACAAGGTGTCATATTAGTGTGTCATGTTATGGTTTCATGTTGATATCACATGAGGGTGTATTGTGTTAGTGATATTGTGTTAGTTAGTGTGTTGTGTTAGTGTGTCATGTTAATGTGTTGTGTTAGTGTGTTGTGTTAGTATGTTGTGTTAAGGTGTTGTGTTAGTGTGTCATGTTAGGGTTGCATGTGCAATGTATCATATTAGTGTGTCAAACAATGGTGTCATTGTAAATTATTAAATTAGGGTGTCAAATCAATTTTCATTAGGTCAAATTAGGGTAAATTAGGGTAAATTATGTCAAACTAGGAGAAAATTAGGTAAATTATGTCCAATTTTTGGAAAATTAGATCAATGTTTTGGAAAGTAGGTCAAATTAAATGATTATGACATTAAATTATGTCAAATTATGGTAAATGTGTCAAAATAAGGGGAAATTAGGTCAAATTAGGAGAAACCAAGGTGAATTATGTGGAATTCGATGAAAATAGGAAAAAGGGTGTCCCATTAGTGTGTTGTTTTAGGGCATCATGTCAATATAGGTAATAGGGTGTCACATTAATAGGGGGCGTCATGTTAGGTTGTAGTGTTAGTGTATAATATTATGGTGTTGTATTAGAGTGTCACGTTAGGGTGTCATGTTAGGTTTTCGTGGTAGGGTGTCACGTTAGTGTGTTGTTTTAGTGTGTCATTTTAGTATGTTGTGCTAACGTGTCACGTTAGGGTGTTATGTGAGTGTGTTCCATTAGGGTGTCATGTCGGTGTATCGCATTATAGTGTCTTCTCAATGTGTTTGTATTAGGGTGTTGTACTAGGATTTCAAATGAGGGTGTCGATAAGGGTTTCATGCTAATTTTTCAAATTATGGTGTTGAAATAGGTTTCATTATGTCAATTTAGGTGACATTGGGGTAATTTATGTCAAAATAGGGAAATTTGGGTTAATTATGTCTTATTAAGAGAAATTATGTCAATTTTGGGGAAATTAGGAGAAATTATGTCCTTATGTTAGGGTAAATTATGTCAAATAATGGGAAATGAGTCAAAATAGGGGGAAATTATGTCAAATTAGGATAAAATATGGTGAATTATGTGGAATTAGTTGAAATTGGGGGAAAGAGTTGTTAGAAGTAGAGAGACTGAGAAGAGGAGGTGAATAAGTCTTACAAATTATTACTTTATTTAACTTTTCTTCCATACATCATATCAACCATCCATTCAACATACATAACCAATGTGAGCTTATTAGGTGTGTATCAATCATCCAAAAGTACATGAAACAAAAAAGAATACAAGTACACAACATATAATTTGGAAAACCTTAAGGGGAAGAAAACCCACTAAACATCTACTTATATTACACAAAACAAAGGACTTACATGAATATTACATATCACACAAGATTTCTTTAGTGAAGCACCCATGTCACAAGGAGCACCCACCCCTATTTAGTATAACACCCACTATATAAGGAGGCTAACACCCCCTAAAATGAATAATAACCCACCTAGACACTTGATAAATAAGATCACTTAATTATTAGTACTCCTACAACAAATTGTGATCACAAATTCAGTTCCATGCACATTAAACCATCTCAAAATTCTCTCTCCTTACTCAAATTTGCTCCATAATTTTTTGATTAGGTGTAATGAATTTGAACATCTCCTCCTCTTCTATTATCAACTCTTCATGCCTCTTTTGAACTCTTCATGCCTCTTCTAAACTCTTCCCTTTATGCTCCTCTTCCACCTTTTCTCTCAATCCCCATCATCTCAACTCACTCAAATGAACAAATACATGCACTTTATATACATGAATCATCATAACATTAACCATAGACCAGCCAAGAAAAATTAAGGTCGGTCATGATAACATAAAAATACATCTAAAAATCATATAAATTTATTCCAAGAGATCCAATAGGTCGGCATAGTTCACACCATCAAGAACTATCCCAAGGCTTATTAATTAGGCCTAAAACAAACTCTTCATCTCCAACAAATGGACTATGACCATCAAGGACACACTACAGACTCACCATGACTCCATCAGCTCCACATAGCTTAGATAAAACCTCTAATAACCTTCTACAAGCTCAATATCATCTGTAACAGCTACCTCCTCCATGAAACACACCACTTTGCAAGAACTTACATTAAATTTCAATCACCTAAAAACTAGTTCACACGAGTGAACAACTCCACATGGAAACCCCACCTATCAATATGAATTTTCCACATGAATTGATGCACCATGACTCTAACTCACTCTCTAGTTCCATGAGACACCACCAAACAGGGCACAACACTCCAAGGCATCCATCTCTCCTACCTCGCTTAAGCATGTTGATCATACCCAGAAATAGGTCACTAAGAACAAACAACTTGGTACATCAAATCTCATCACTAGGAAAAAACAACACATCAATGGAAATATCATTATGTATACTATCTAAAACAACTCACTTCACTCTCCAAAATAGGACTTAAGGCTCCAAAAAAATCAATCTCCAGAACTGCTCAAACTTGCTCTAAGGACTCAAGAACTTGTCTTGAGGAAACTAATCTCAAACACCTCCAAAACAACTTCCATTCTCTTCCATGACATTTATCACATCAAGGGAAACCAAATAAACCTCTCCAAGCATTCACAAGCATAGGTCACATGGAGAAAATTTCACTTTCACACATATTCCAAACCACCTTCTTAACAAGCCTAATAGGGATGATTAGGCCATTAGGACTTAGGCAAGAAAACAAATATATAAATCAAACCATGGCTTTAAACACATCATGAAGTAATTTTTACAAGCTATTCAAGCTCAAATAGCTTTTCTCCAACATGAAAAACAACTCATCTCAACTTAAACCTCCATGACTAGGTTTTAGCCCTTAAGGCCAAAAGCAATAGGGTGACTTGGAGGACATGTATCTTGAATATTATTCACACAACATATCTTAAAAATTTAATGGTAATCTAGCACACCTATGAAGATTCTTGAAATAATTCACTTCTTTCCATGAAACTTCCATCTCATCTCTGAAATAGTAAACCTCCACAAAACTATAGTTTTTTTACATCTTGCTAAAACACCTTGAACATGAAACCACCACCATCATGATCCTTAAAGAGTCCTCTACATTCTTGATTCATCACATTTTAATTTCCACTTAATTTGGATACCATACACTTTATATTTCCTCCATCTCTTTAGAACTAGGGTTTTAGCAAGGGTTTTGACCTGTCTAACTTCTTAATGATTGTTCATAAATATATGACATCCAAATGAATTATTTATTCTTGAAAAATATTCTTGGTTCCATAAAAATACATCCTTTAAATTATTATAATTCCATCCAAATCCCACACTTGTGGGTGAGAAAATGAACTTCACCATCGAGCTAGATTTTTCACTCTTAAGAGCTTAGTTTGACCAAAAATCAGTTTTTATGCCTTTTCTTGATCCTCTTAACCTGAAATTTGACCCAGAGCATCATAAAAACCTCCTCCATGATTTATAACATTCATCCATGCTCAAATACATCTGAAAATATCTAACCATCATGACTTTCATGTGTCTATATGCCTTGTTCTCAATGCTTGCTTCTCAAGGACCTTAAATATGTACTTACCAACTGAGATATGACTTGATACTCCTCATAAACATAATATTACATGGCATAACACCTTTTCCATTCTCATATAATATTTCATTACTCCATACTTTATGCCATCAACTCATCCTTCTTGACCTAGGTCTAGGCTAGGCCTAAAATGACCTGACTCACCACATAATTCACATGAGCCGACCATGATGAACTCTTATAGAATCGTTAACACTTATTACACATCATAATAAACACGTTAGACACCATAAAGACATTTGGAAACTCATACCAAACCACGCAACATCTTGCTTGTTTGACCATGCACTAAGACACCATGACATGAGTACAATATTGACACTACTAATCAACCTTCAACTTAACTCATGGATGAGATCTCATGGACACACCTAAACCAACTTTACACCCTTATACATTAATGTGCCACTTTACACCAATGACAACACTAGACACAATTCTCAACCAAAGTGTCATGTTACTATGTTATATTAGGGTGTCATGTCATTGTTTCATATTAGGGTGTCATGTCATTATTTCATATTAGGGTGTCATGTCATTATTTCATATTAGGGTGTCAAAGTAGGGTGTCATGCTAAATTACCAAATTATGGTGTCAAATTATGTTTCATTAGGCCATATTAAGTGAAATTGTATAACTTATGTTAATCTATTGGAAAATTGGGTAAATTATGTCCAATTGAGGTAAAATAGCTCAATTTAATGGAAATTATGTCATTAAATTAGTTTGTCATGTTATGGTATAGCATTACAGTGTTATATTATGTCACATTATGGTGTCAGATTATGGTCATGTTATGTGTTAGTGTGTCACATTATGGTGTCACATTACATTACATTAGGGTGTCACATTAGGGTAAAGTGTCAAATTAGGGGAAGGGTGTATTTTTAAGGTGTCACATAATTAAGGTGTAAATGTTTTGTGTGTTTATGTTTAGGATGACACATTACATTTTTCATTAGGGTTTTGCATTGCAGTGTCACATCAAAATTAGGGTGTATCCATTAGACATTCATAAACACAAATATTACAATGCACACCAAAATTAGGGTGTAACCATTACATGTTCATAAATACCAAAATTTCAATACACATCAAAGTTAGAGTGTATCCATTACACATTCATAAACACCAAAATTACAATACACATAAAAATTAGGGCATATGCATTACACATTCATAAACACCAAAATTACAATACATGCCAAAATTAAGCATTCCAAAAATTATGATTCTTCATTCTGATCATTTTCAATGTCATCTAATGTATCATGTGACACATTTACATTATTTTTAATTAATCTTTGAGTATCCCTAAGTTTTATTTGTGTCAATTCACCCATTTCTTGATCATTTCCTTTTATTTTTAAGAGAACTTGTGCTTCAAATTCTTCATTTTCATCTTCTAGAACATCCTCATATTCTACCTCAACATCATCACCTTCTTGATGCTCTTCTAATTTTGTAACATCTTCTTTTCAAATTAAACATCTTCAATATTCTATTTTGGGTGTGTATGTCATGGAAAAGGGAGTGAGAGCAAGAGCAAGAGTGGAAAAGGAAAATGATGGGGGTTTTAAAAATCACATGGTAGGAAATAATTCACATTACAGGATATCCTTGAGATGGGCGTCTAGAGACTTGGGACACCTCATATTTGGATGGGAAAATGTATTTCCAAAAATCTGCAGCGTCTTGGGTAGATAGATTAGTTGTTCAAAAATAGATAATGTGGATTTTTACAAAGGACCTCAAGCCCGAATCTAAGAATGGTATTTTAAATATCTCTATTCCTGATTGTTTAGCAGAGCGAGATAATATTGGATGTAAAATTATCTTATTGGTAAATTCTTTAGATCTAGACCTAATGTTGAATGGTTTTGAGAATGGGCTCATAGAAAGTGGAATCCGAAGGGATCTTTGGATAGTGCTTCTTATGTTAATGGTTTTTTATCATAAATATTTATAATAAGGAATAATGTAAAAGAATATTTTTGGGAGGTTCCTGTTTTATGGGTAAGTCAAGTCTTTTTGTTAATAAATGGCATCCTAGATTTGACCCATTTAAGGAAAACCTATAGGAACTACATGTATGGGTCATACTCTCTAATCTTGTAATGGAGTTCTCGGGAGGAATAAATCTTATCGGGGATTACTTGGGAAATCAAGTTTCGATAGTTTATAATCTTATAACTAAGGATTTAGAAATAGATTGATCTATGCTCGATTTTTATTAACATCCCTATTAGTAGTTTATTACCTAAGTAACTTAGGATATATTATAAATATGGAAACTGGAATCAAAAAATTGAATACGATTCATCTCCACTTTTTTTTCCCAAAATTTCGCAGAGTTGGATATAATTCAAGACAATGTAAGGAAAAGAAAGGAAACAAGTCAAAGAAAGGAGATGGTACTCATATAAATGGAATTCCTTCTAAGCTTTCCAAGGAGTTGGTAGAAGGGAATTACTCTCCTCTAAAATACCCTATTAATGAGAAATTTAACGGGAACCACCTCAAGAGGAGGGTCCAACAAAGAATGATGATGATTTAGATGATTTTATAGAGGTCATTGGGAAAAAAATCTAAAGAGTCTAAATTCAAAAAAGTAGAAATAAAATTGGTCTTCTTTGATAATCATTATAGGAAACACAGATCCTCAATGTAGTTATGGATCAAGAAGAAGAGTTGGTCAAATCCAGGAAGAAGAAATTTGGCCTTTTGAAGTTACTCCTTAAAAATGATTCAAATAATCGGGGTAATCCTCTCAAAATTAAGGTAAAATGAAGATTTTTTTCCTTATTCTTTAAAATTGGAAATGGAAAAGGAAAAAAGTGAGTGTAAGAAAATTAAAACCAGAAGTGTCGTGATAAAATTAGATCAATTAAAAGTATATTTGGGTAAACAAAAAATGCAAAAAGGAAAAATCTTTAATAAATAGAAGAGGGAAAGAGTAGGATGTTGGGAGATTGAAGCGGGTAAGCAACATTATTTATATTCAAATTTGTCTCCCATGCCTTTTAAGGTAAAAAATGAAGATCATTTCTTGGAATGTAAGGGGTTTGAATAACCCAAATAAACAAAAGATTTTGAGTAGTTTTAGGAAAATTCATAAACCATACAATTTGATGATCCAATAAACTAAGATGAGTAGAGAGAGGTTGAGTGAAGTTAAGAATAAGATTTGGTATAAATTAGTGATCAAGGAAGTAAGTTCTAATGGATATTTAGGGGGTTTGGTCACTCTTTGGAATCTGGACCTTCTTGAAGGTTTTGTGCTTACTTCCTCTTCTACTCATTTGGAAATTTGTTTTAAAGAGAAGGATAAGGATCATACTTGGATTGTTTCCAATATCTATGCTCTAATTCCCTGGTTAGGAGGAGGGAGCTTTGGGCTGAGCTTATTACTTTTATAAGTAATTAAAGAGATGGAATGGTTAATTGGAGGGGATTTCAATACTCCTTTAATTCTTGTTGATAAAAAAATGTGGTTTGCATAGGTATAGTGAGAGTATGGATGATTTTGTTGAGTTTTTGTCTTAGGGTGGGATGGTACATATTGAGCTTATAGGTTCTAAGTTTATGTGGTCAAACCAAAGAGTTGGGGATGATTTAATTAAAATTAATCTAGACATAATCTTGATCAACACCGAGTGGATGTCATACTTTGATGGGTCTTTATCTTTGCCTAGAATTGGATCAAACCATATTCCTAATTTTTTGAACTATGGTAGTTCTAATGATGTAAAAGGTGGGCCTTTTAAATTTATGAAAATGTGGATCCTTCATCCGTATATTTTAACTTAATAAAAGTGTGGTGGAAAGTTTATGTTAGAAGTAATTACATGTATAGGCTCTTAGGAAAACTGAAAAATGTTAAATATAAAATTAAAATATGGAATAAAGAGACTTTTAGCAATATTTTTCCCAAAAAATCCATATTTTTGAAGAACTAAAAATTTTTTTGAATAAATGGAATTGGAAGGATCATATCAAGGGATAAGGATAACGAGAAGGACATTCTTTATAAATTTCATTCTCTAGAAGCTATGGAGGAATCCTATTGGAAAAAAAAATCTAGAGTTCATTGGCTTAAAGAGGGAGATAGATATACTAAGTTATTCCACTTAACTACTACAATGCATAAAAACGGTAATAAAATCTTAGAAATTGTGTCTAGGAATGGTTCCAGAATTCATGAGAAAGCAGAAGATAGTGGATGAATTCATTGAATTTTTCTCAAAACTATTATCAAAGTCCCAAGTGTTGGATCTAAACAAGGAAAATAGTATTACAAATTTGTTTCAGCCAATCATATTTATTACTAAGAATCATGATCTTGTTAAGGTTCCTTCATCTAAGGAAATAAAATCAGCGGTTTTGATTTAGAAGGTGGATTGGATGCTTTCCCGACATTTTTCTTTCAAACCTTTTGGGATATTATCCATAAGGATGTTGAAGATGATTTAAAGCATTTTTTATTCATGGAAAACTTCTAAAGAGGTCAATAATACTTTTATATCCCTTATTCCAAAAAAATAGGAGTGGAGAACCTTAATGATTTTAGACCTATCATATTATGTAATACTATTTATAAAATCATTACTTGAAAGTCTCTCCTTGAGTATTAAGGTCTTCTTAAAACTTAATTTCTCCTAATCAAGGGGTATTTGTGGAAGGAAGACATATATTGGATAGTATTATAACTATTCATGAAACTATTTGTTCATTGGATAAGTCAAAAAGAAGCCATGTTAGTGAATATTTTAGTGCCCCCTTTATCGGTGCTCTCATTTTGGTTACGTGTGACTCATAGTATCTATAATATCATGATGACATATACATTATCAGCATGACATTGTTGTTTGATAGGGATATTACTACTTTAGTTCACTTTGTTTTGAAATGGCATTAATCATGATATTGTATTATTAGTATTACGATGTTGACTACATTCATAGGTTAAATATGAGGTACACGATGTCACTATTCATTATCGGATATTACGGATGATGATGATATCATGAGTTATTATAGAAATTTTTTATTGATATGGGATCCATATTTGATGTATGATGATGATTATATCATTTCATTCAGTGGATGATTTGTGTTTTTGATATACTTCGCTAGCTTAACATGGCTTATATGGATGTTGATTTTGATGCATATGATTGTATCATATTTTTGTTATCATATTGGGAAGATATGAGGTTTGCATTGAGTTGTGCAAGTGATAGGAAATAAATCATGAGGAAAATGTGGGACTCAAGGAACACATGCCGCTTAGCACAAAAGGCCTAAAGGCCAAACCTCTTCTTCTTCTTATCGATTACTGACACCCCCTTTCTCTTATTGTGGTTTGTCATGTTGGTTGCATGTTGATGATATTGCATGTTGCTTATCTACTAACTAATTTTTATGCTTCCTTGGTTTATTGCTAGCTAGTGTTAAATGTTACCCTTTCCATGTGGTTCTAGCATCTTATTTTGTTTTGGAATGATGTGTTGAGGTTAGGTGGATTAGACCACCTAATCATGGATTATGTGATCCTAATCACCCCTCCTAAATGTCACATTTTTCCCAAACTCGGATTTGGGAAAAATGTGTCATTTAGGAAGGGTAAATGGCAAGCAAGGGACCTCATTTGCATGGAAAAGATGCCTAACCCCCATCCCTATGGGTGGGTGGGATATTTTCAATGCAAATGAGGCCCATTGGCTCATTTTTCCTCCCCACACACTTCATAATTTATGTCCATTTTGATTTTTGGGTTTGTATGGGATTTGGGAAATTCCCTCATCATTGCTTGGGCTATTTTAGATTTTCCTTTATTCCCTTTTGGGTGGAATTTTGTGGATTCTCCATTGGTTGGGGTTTTGGTGGAAGGTGACATTTGTCACCTTCCCATTGCTTGTCTTGGTTTGATACTTCTCTTTTTAAACCCTCACTTCCATGGAGATGGGGTTCTTTTACTTTGGGAATTTTGGAAAAAGCTTGGAAGCTTGGGGAGTTTTGAGCTATTTGGGAAGGCATCTTTGGAATCTTGGCTTGTGGAACACAAGGTAGGGCCTTGTACACTTATATTTTTACTTAATTTTTCCTTTCATTTTGTGTGTGTGATCAATTGTGGAAATGTACATTATGTGTTGTTATTTTTGCTCCACCCACCCTTGAGGGGTGTGGGTTTTGGGAGCTTGTATGGGAAGAGGGAGGAATTTTCCTCCACATTGTTTTCGAACCCTCCTACATTTGGTTTGTAGGTAGGGATGATTTACATTTGGGTTGGAAATTCATCCCTACCCTCAAGAAGGAAACACTTATGTTTGAAAATCCTTCTTGGGGGAGTTTGGAGGGATAAGGGGAGTTTTGGAGTGATAAGGAGATGGTGAAAATATGGAGAGATAAGGGATATTTCTTATGGGTGTTTTGGCATGGATAATTGTAACATAAAATTGGGATTCCCATACCCTCTTCCCAAAGCTAGAATCTTGGAGCTTCTTAGCATGTTTACTTGGTTGTTTTCGATTTTTGAATGGCTTTTAAAATTTGGTTCAAATTTTGTGTGCTTTCAAACTATCATATGTGCTAAGTGGGTGAGTTACCTCTTTCCCATGGGCTTTGGGGGAGGATAGCATGCCACCTTAGACTCCTTGGTGGCATGTAATGATGCCAATTGGTTGGGTGGTCACCAGGAACCTTTTTGTGATTTGGAGATATCTTGCATGTTGGTTTTGGGAGCTAGGTGGAGTTGATTTTAAGTTGTAGAGTTATAGATTTGAAGTACATTTTTACTATGTTTTGAGCCAAATTTTAAATTTGTCTCCTCTTGTTTAGAGGGATTTTTTACTTGCATTTTATTGTATATATTCAGTATGAAATGGTCAAATTAATTCTATTATAAATGATTAAGTTGTGTACTTTTGAATAGTTGAAAATATGATTGAAACTATTGTTGTAATTGTACAATTTAATCAATTTTCTAGTTATAAAATACTTATTTCTATTTTCTAAATTGTGTATTCTTCCTTTGGAATGAATAATTTAACTTAGAAAAGAAATAATTGTTTAAATGCATGGGGGAGGGATATTAAATGTTACAATTATATTGTTATTTCCTTCGCAGTGACTATATATGTGTGTGTGTGTGTATGTGTGTATGTGTGTGTATGTGTGTGTGTGTGTGTGTGTGTGTGTGTGTGTGTGTGTGTGTGTGTGTGTGTGTGTTGTTGGAATGTTTAATAAATCTTCCAAGTTTAAGAAAATCTCCTCTTGCTCTGAATTTTAATTCCTACACTTATATTGCAAATCTGATTTTAAAATCAACAAGATATCATTGTTTATAAATCTGGAAATAATCCCTCTTGGTGTATCTTTATCTGCTACAATTTTATTTCAAATAAATCATCTCTTCTGTTCATATTTCAACTTTCTTTAGATATCATTGACTATGTCATTCAAATAAATGATTTTGGAGATGTATGTATAAATAAACACACACACACACACACTGATTTAGTATAATGCCTTGTTTAGTATATGCAAGATAGAAGATAGAAAATTTTAGGAGGAAATTTGGTATTTCATAATGAATTCAAAATTTACTATCGTTGAAATGAACACAAAAATATATACATATATTTACTATCTCAAGAATACATCCCCAAAAGGAAAAAAATTAAATTACTATATGTGTAATGAACCCGAAATTTATTTATTCTATGTTGAATCAAATATTGACATTACCTCTTACGATTATATATATATATATATATATATATATAAAAAAAGGGGGTTTATTATATATATATATATACATACATATTTTTATTAAAAAAATGGGGGTTTAAGATTGAAATGAATTTTACTTAGCAGTAGTTTTATTGGAGTTGTGGTTTTTTAAAATTAGAAAAAAAAGAAATATATTATGTGAGGGGTGGAATGACTACCCCACCTGCCCCACACACTATCAAACCCTCCCCATTTGCATGTTACTTGGCCCTTGTCCACCCCATACAAAGGTCCTTCGGCCATTTTCTTACACACATCACCCTTGTCTCGGCTCTCCCTTTCCATGGCAAAGGCCAAAATCCGTGTGTGTGTGTGTGTGTGCATGCCACGTGCGTGTGTGTGTGTGTGTGTTGCGCATATATATATATTTTATCATGAGAAATTTTTCATATACATCCGAGAAAAATGTATCTTATGATCCTTGTAATATAAAAAAAAAAACTTATCAAAAAAATTATGGGTATGGGCTTTTAAAGATAAAAACAATAACCCCTTATACCATTGCAAATTTCGGTGATCTGCATGGAGGAATGGATGATAAAAAAATCTTGTAACCCTTCTTTCTTGTGCTCTTCTTGAGATTCCATTCCTAAAAAAAAAGACAAAAGAATGTAGAAACTGAATGGCGAAGGAGAGGAAATAAAATAAAACTTAGGTTTTACCAATATATCCTCAATTTTAATTTTAGGGAAAACTTAATCCTATGGTGGAGATTTAACTGGTCTAATGGTTGTGATTAAGTGTGCACAACTTTAGTGATATGGGTGTTTTATTTTATTATGATCTTTTAATATGGTTTTATTAATTATGACTTAAGATTATTTTTGAGTGAGTTTAATTGGAGGGTAAATTAAATTTAAATAGCCTAAATTTATATAATTAACCTAGCTTATGTTTGTAGAATTCCCTTAGTGGGATAATTAAATAAATTTAATCTTCGTTTTAATTTTCATATTAATATTCGAAGGCATGGGCCCATTTTGGAGGAAAAATGGAACCCATGACCATACTAATTATTTTGGTTTTCTGCAAACCAGTTTTAAAAATAATAATAATAATAGTGTATTAATTGTTCTCGAAACTATTATTAACTTACCGTAAATGAATTTTAAACTCATAATCACTTTTTCCATGCAACAAGTTATATCACTAGTGGAGTCCTTCTCCTTTACCACCATCACGATAGGTTTATCATTGATGTTTATTAAAATAATTGTGCATTATTTAACTCACAGTAGCGATGTTATGTTGACTCTTTGTTCCCAAGTGTAAAAATAAAATTGTGTACAACGCAAAAAAATGATTTAATTCACCTTATCATTCACGATTGTGGGTTGGCGTTGCTTTGTCATATGTTGCAAATTAGTTTCATTACTTTCATTATAGGTGATCGTAATGGATGAAGAACTAAACAACCTTTAAAAAATTATTACTACTTTATTTATGTTTATCTTATTTTTGGGATGGTATGTTGTCTTTTTACCATTTTGAAACTCGCACTAAGCGGAGCGCAACAAAAATAGACATGAATAAATCATATGATCGTGTTTCTTGGGGATTTCTTCATATCATTATGGTTTGTTTGGGATTTCTTCCTATCATTATGGTTCGTTTGGGATTTCTTCATATCATTATGGTTTGTTTAGAATGTATCTCAACTCCAAAATACTCTATTCTAATCAATGGAAAAAGTGAAGTATTTTTCTCTGTGGGAAGATGCCTTCGCCAAGGAGATCATATTTCTCATTTTCTTTATATTATTATGGTTGAGACTCTTAGTAGAATTTGTTCTGCCAGAATGAGGACTAGAAGTCTAAAAGGTTTGGTTATATGAAATGTGTTAGAACCTATCTCTTTACAATAATTTTTTGATGATACATTTCTCTTGGGTAGAGGTTTTTTCCTGAAGCTCATGTTTTTAAAGAAACTCTTCAGGATTATCTTGAGGTGATAGGGAACCTTATAAATGTGAATAAAAGTTCTATTTTTTCCTAAATTTTGAAGGGGAGTTTAGAGGAGAATCTCTCATATCAAGGAACTCCCTATTAAAGTATTTCCTAATGTTTATTTAGGCATGCCTCTTTTTAAAGGGAGAATGGAGATTGAAAGTTTGAATCCTCTTATTAATAGATTTCAAAAAAAAATTGGCAGCTTGGAAAGGGGCTCTTTTCACTCAAGCGGAAAAGTTCAACTCCTTCAATGTTCTTTACAAATATTAATTTTTTATCTTATGTCACTTTTTAAGATGCCTGGAAAACTTAGTAATAATATAGTTCAGATCCCATTTAACAAATATTAACTTTTTGTAAAACCCTAGATAGGTTATTTCAGAGTCTCGTGCAATAATATAACAATAAAGCATAGAATGTGACACAAGTAATAAACAAGATAATTTAAAACCCTAAGCACAAGAGAGAGGAGAAAAGATTTAGTTGATTTTTAATAATTTGGAGGTGTGGGAATCTATAAAACTGCTGGAACTGAAGTGCAGATTGTCTCAAATGAACCTTAAATGGGTGTCAGGGTCTATGTAAAACCTCATAAATTGGTTTTCACAAGGATGCTAGATGTTTTCCAACCTTTTCATTTGATCACTTTGTGTCACACTAAGTTCATAGATGTCACATGTAACCTATAATCAAATAGATATCCTACAAAACTCCAAAACACATCAAATCCTAAAAAATAAAAAAATGTAAATGGGGAGTCAAACTAACCCCAAAGGTCACCCGACTGAGTGAACTTATGATTCAGTCTTGCTACACTACATTCTAGACTCCATGTAGTTCTATGTGTATGTGTCACATAAAATTGTGCCCTAGGAAGCTCTTGTGTATAATGATGCACTTGATAGTGAGCAATACCTAAATGTACCAATGTAAGTAGATAAATGGATGGAACAAAATAAATTTCCCCTCTTATGCATATATACACAATTATTACTCCCTTGTCCCTTGAATGAAGCCAGATGGATGCTTTGATGCTCTTAGAATTCCTTTGGATGCAACCTTAGGTGATGGTAATGGATTCTTAGAGATTGGTCCTTTAATTTGATCATATAACATTGTATTTATATGATTCCTTCTTTGAATTTCATAATTAACCATTAAAATTCCAACCACTAAGAAAACAAGATACCCAATGGCTAGAAGAGACCCAAAAGTGGCAAGTAAGATACAAAGAGGTCGATGGAACCCAAAAGGGATAGGGGCACTTGGGTGTTGACGTCCTGGTTGGGAGCTAGTGTCTAGAATCATAAAATTTATAGTAACAAAAATCAGACTAGGAAATAGGATGTGTAAGGCCAAAGAGAGAATAAGAAAAAAAGAAAAAAGGCCAAAGATAGTGGTCAATTAATTCTTTATCGATTAGGAATCATATGAATGAAAGTATGTGATTAGGACCTAGAAATGTACCCAAGTGCGTGATTTTGTGTCTACATTTTCCCCAATTTATGTTGTTGAGAAAAATCTCATAACATAAATTATATAAGAGATGTGTACCTGATAACCATGTATATTGATGGTGAAAGCGTGCCGACGAGACAAGAAAAAGCGTGGAGTGAATAACATGAAGTGTGGAAGCTAGAGGAAGGGGGAAGTGGAAGTGACCCTAGGGGTGAAGCGTATGTAATGCATCATGTTGTACTTATTGTCTTTTTCGTGCTTGATGTTGGTGTAAGGATGCTTCTTGTTGTGTATTAAGGATAAACCTAAAAAGAAGTAGTCAAATATGTGTATAGAAAAATTTCAATCCAAATGTGTAAGAAGTATGCAAAAGTGTGTAAAAATGTGAAAAAGTAGTAAAAAGGAACATGTGCACCTGATTTGTGAAGAGTGAAAAAGATAGAAAAATGTATTGAAATGATGATGAAGAGTGATTTTTTTGGGTGATCTCACACCAAGTACAATTTTTTAGGGTGATCTCATGCCACTACAAAATAAGTGTAAGGAGAAAGGTCTAGTGTTATTCTCCATCCTTTGACTACTTCCTAAAATTTATACACCATTGCATATGGTGTGATCATGTCTTACTCAAGTTTAATCTAGTTCGAACCAAAGAAAATAGAAAAATGGAAATAGAATGCATTCTACTTGTTGGAGGATTGTGCATGTATTGTAAAATTTCTATAGAAACTGCTGAAAACTATGTTGATAAGAGAAAAATTGTGTATTTTCCCTTGGTCATAGGCACCCAGGAAAGGTCGAGAAGTCCTAGGCACCCATGTATGAATCTAGGGTGCTAGTGTCTATGTTGAACCAAAGACCCAAGTTAGAATTTGGGTCATACTTTGACTATGTCTAAGATTTGTTTATGTGTTGAAATTTGTTGTATTGAAACTCTATGATGATGTATAGGGTGAATGATTCACCTAATGGATGCCCCTCGTGTTTGGGGTGCATGTGACGTTGATAGGAGAATGTGTCCCAAAAGAGGACCCAACGTTGAACTAATTTGATATTACAAAAATGATACTAGTATATAGGAGGGAATGTGTTTGGTAGAAACCAAGGAACATGAAAACAATGGCTAGGATATGTGTTAGTGTAAACAAGATAAGCATGCATATATAAGATAAAGTGTAATCTAACAAGAAAGAAGACAATGTATATCACGAAAAGTGGGCTGCAAACATGGGACATTGCTCACAATGTTGTAAGATAATCAAGGCTGAAGTAGCCAAAAGCATACAAGAAATGAACATGACAAAACATAGGAAAAGCCCACAAATAATGGCATACAATAGAAAAAAGTGACAAGAAATGTCAAACAGAGTATCGACAACCATGGTGACAAATAGTTCCTGCAAAGAAAATGTTGCAAATGAAGCACCCATTAATATGTAAGAAAGATATGAAGTAGGTAAAAGCATGTACATATCCATACAAATTAGTGTGTTAGGAGTAGTAGAAAGTAGGAAATAATGGAACAATATCACCTGTGATGTGTACGAATGTAGATGCCCCCATGAGCCTCGGTGAGACAAGTAAGAGGTATAATGCCAAGCATCAATGTTGTGTGTAAAGATCTGTGAAAAGTATGCATTCACAACTCAAGAAAAACTGAACATGCATGTGTATATAGAAAATATAATGACATATTAAATATCTTACTAGCATAATAAGAAAAGTGTACATGTGAGTATAGGTAAGCAAGAATGATGTGCACCCAAGATATGCAATATATTGTTTATAAATGTGATGAAATGGTATGCAAGATGAATTTGATATGAGCAATGTTCCCCCCAAGAAAATGTGTATGTATGAGATGAGGTTCATTTATAAAATACCCCTCGATGGTCAAGAATAAGCCATAGAACAAGAGTGCGTCATTGAGTAGTGGTGTGAATGATGTGTGCTCTACAAAGATTTGATCATGAAGTGTATATTGTAGAATATGATAATATGATGAGCGATAAGAAGATGCTAGAAATATGTGAAGTGAAAGTGTGTGAGGTTCATGAATGTATTGAACCCTCAACAGTCAAGTGTGAACCTTAGCACAAGAGTGTGTCATAGGTAATGACGATACAAGAGGTGTATCAAATTGTATACGAAAGACTTAGATGTGAAGTACTATATGTGATGAGAGATGCCTAAGAATACTAAAAGGGGGGAAGAGAATAATCGTGATGTCCCCCAAGTGTATGAGGATGAAGGAGATCACATAATATCTTCTAGGAGATCATCATTTTCATGGTCGAAACCAAATGGAGAAGCATCGAGACTTGGTAAGAAATAGTATCTAGTTGATCATGTAAAGAGCCATTACGGTGTAGATTATACATGCCCATTGTGTATTCTTCATCAATGAAAGGAGGTAGTGGACAACCATGTGCATACCATCATGTAATATTTTGGTTAGATAAGAAAGGAATCATTGCAAATGAAAACATGGTCGAAAGGCATAGGAAATGAGATGTCAATATGATTAGGATCTAAGGTGCCCCTAATATAGTCAATCCAAGATTTCTCAAGTGCTAGTGGAGAAGTGTGAGAATTATGCATGCAAGAAAGACTGAAAGATGGAATACATGAAGACCATAGGTAATAGTGATGTGAACATATCCATGATAAAGATGAGGAGAATGAGGTGGAGGGATGAGATCATCCAATGTGAATCCTATTGCATCCAAGCCATCATGTGTGCATATATAGTATCAGAGAAAGTAGGATCAAATGGAATATGGTGCCAATAAGATTTATTCATGAAAAGCATGCATGTGAAAGGAGGAAGCATCAATGATGATTTATCATGAGGAGATGAGGGAAGTGAAATGGCGTCCAATGTATGGATAGGCTCCCAATAAAGTACTATAGCATTATTAGAAGTAGGGGGAGGAATGATGGATGGAACTATGTCCAATGTATAGATAGCTCCTTCAAGTGGAGGTAAGTTTTCTAGGGATTCCATGGGTTGTGGATCATTATAATTAATAGAAGTAGGAGTAGGTGGTGCAGTAGTTGAATCTAAGTTGTAATATTTGAATTGATCACAATCAGTGACAATTGTATATTTTATGCCCTCATGTAAGAATTTAACACATTGATGCATTGTAGAAGGCACTTCTTGCATGACATACAACCATAGCCTACCAAGTAAGCAATTGTATTGAACTGGGAAATCAAAAAAAGAAATTTTAGGAAGGGTTTTTTGCCCAGCAATGATAGGTAATGTAATACAACCTATGCATGGACGTATAGAAGCATCATATGCATGGAGAGAAATGGATGATGGATAACATAAGCCACGTAAAGGTCGATATTTTCAATGAATGATAAAGAACAAAGATTGAGCTCATATCCATTGTCAACTATGGTTCGCTTAACACCCACATTATTGATGTGAATCATGATGTATAAAAGAGGATCATTGTGATCATCGAAAGATCATCGGCGATGCGATACAGAAAATCAATTTTTGAGAAAATACATCTACGAATGTGTTATATACTATATTTGGATGAATGGTAGAAGGAAAACGAGTATTAGCCAAAAGAGTAATGACTTTAACTTGACAATCAAGATTGGCTAGTAAGAAATCATGAAGATAAATATCCATGATGAGAGGAGCTTAGAAAAATGCAAGAAATGATAGAATGAATCCCCAAAGGTGTTCAAAGAGGTCGGGTTCACCAAATGATTTTTAAAAATAGAATTTTTGTAAAACCCTAGATAGGATATTTCATAGCCACATTAAATAATATAACAATGAAGTACATAATGTGACACAAGCAATAAGCAAGATAATTTAGAACCCTAAGTGCAAGAGAGAGAGAAAAGACTTAGTTGATTCACAATAAATCTAGAGGTGTGTGAATCTGGAAAACTGATGGAACCAAAATGCAAACTATCACAAAAAACCTAAAAAGTTACAAAAGAGCTTGAACAGGTCGGACCAAGGTGCTTGGACTAGATCTTGGGGCCTATGCACTAGATACCTTAACTAGGCATCGGTTTTACACAAAACCTCATAAATTGGTTTTCGCATGGTCTCTAGATGTTCTCCAACCTTCACCTTTGATCACCTTTTTTTCGCACTAAGTTCACATATGTTTCATGTAACCTGTAATGAAAGAAATATCCTGCAAAACCCCAAAACACATCAAATCCTAAAAAAAGATACAAATAGGGATTTGGGTGACCTCGCTAGTCACCCAACGAGTGAATTTACGATTCAAGTGTTGTACTACATTTCATACTCCATATATTTCTATGTGTGTGTGTGTGTGTGAAAATCATTTCCTAGGAAGATCTTGTCCACAATGCACTTGATAGAGAGTGATAGCTAGATGTACCAATGTAAGTAGATGTGTGGATGGAACAAAAGAAACTTCCCCCCTATGCGTGTATGCAAAATTAGTAGTCCATGTCCCTTGAATGAAGATAGATGGATGCTTTGATGCTCTTAGAATGCCTTTAGATGCAACCTTAGGTGATGGTAATAGATGCTTAGAGCTTGGTCCTTTAATTTGATCACATAGCATTGTATTTATATGATTCCCTTGTTTGAATTTCGTAATTAACCACTAAAATTCCAACCACTAAGAAAATAATATCTTAATGACTAGAAGAGGCCCAAAAGTGGCGAGTAAGATATAAAGAGGTCAGGGTTCCTAGAGGAGATGGGGTCGTCTGGGGCGCGCGCTAGTGTCCAGGAACTCGAAAAAGGTGGAGTAATGAAAGTTAGACTAGGAAATAGGGTGTGTAAGGCCAAAGAGAGAATAAGAAAGAAATCAAAAAGGCCAAAAATAGTGGTCAATTAGTACTTTTCTCACTTAGGAATCATATGAATGCAAGTATGTTATAAGGACCTATAAATATACCCAAGTGTGTGATTTTGTGTCTACATAACCAAAGAAGTTTTCTTTGGTCTCGTATAGAAAGTAAAGATAGAATTATGTTAGTGGCTTGGGATAAAGCAATCTAACCAAAAGGTCATGGAGTTTTAGGTCTAAAGGATATTAAAGGAATTAATCTTGCTTTAATGGCCAAATAGGGTTGGAGATTGATGAAGGAGGAAGGATTGTAGCCAAGGCTTTTGAAAGCTAAATATCTCAACAATCATAGAAGTCAAGATTTTTTCTAAATTCATAGCTTCTTCTAGTTGGGTAAACTTTTAATAATTGTCTCCTTAAATGTAAATCTCTCCTCAAAAATGGTTCTAAGTGGGAGGTTGGTGATGGATCTAAAATTCACTTCTAGGATGATTGGTGGTTAAAGGAAGGTCCCTTAATTAGTCATCATCCTTGGTCTCTTTTAGCTCCCTTTTATAAGGATTATGTGGGTATCTTTCTTAAATATTATTGGATTAGGGAGGCATTGGTTGGTCTTGGTAGAAAATTTAGTGCTTTGATAAAAGTGTTAATGGAGAGGAATCCATTAGAGCTATTAACATTGATTTGGGTGGTTGTCACATCCCTTCTTGTCCTAAATCAAATTATATTTTTTGGGAATTTTTAAATGATGGTAATTACTCTGTCAAATCGGGATGTGTTGTGGATTTCTTACCTCCTCATAAAATTTTTTGGAAGGAAGTGTGGGATGATATTCTGATTCCTAAAATAAATTTGTTTCTTTGGTTGGTCATTAAAAACAAAGTTCTCACTATTGATAATTTTCAGCAATGGGGAATGACTATTCCAAATAGGTGTGTTTTATGTGAGAGGAATAATGAATATGTTTCTTATCTTTTTAAAGATTGTTCCTTTACTCATTATGTGTTAAATTGGGTTCTTGATTCTTTTAATTTTTCCTAGACTTTTTTGGAATATTTTGCTGAATTTTTCAATCAATGGAAGTCGCCCTTCTCTTCTTCCTGTTTATGTAAAGCTTGGAAGATAGTTCTTCCTCAATGTTTTTGAAGGAGTTTGGTAGAGCGAAACATTAGAATTTTTAAAAGCAAGAATACTTTTGCAAAAAGGGTGGGAGGTAAAATGGTTTGGGTTATTGGAGAAAATCTATTGGTTGTTAAAATTAAAGAAAAGAGATATATTCCCCTTCATGAGAGACATATTATTCAGTCTTTTGGATTTCTTAACAATTTGAGTCACCAACAAAATCTAAAGATTTTTTAAGAAGTTATGTAAAGTGGACTAAACCCAGTTTAAATTGATTCAATCTCAACTTAGATGGTGCTTCAAAAGGTAATCTTGGGTTAGCGGGAGCTAGAGGTATTATCATAAATAGTTTAGGTGATAGGGTTGCGGCTTATATAGGTCCCTTGGGTTCTCAATATTGTAATTTTTTTGAAGATACCTCGGTCTTATGGGGTATTACGTTGTCATTTTCCTCACGATTCAAAAGTTACGTATTGAAGGGGACTCCCTTAATATAATTTAGGTGATAAAGAAAGAGACGGGTGTGAGTTATAACATTAAGAATATAATGGAATACATCCAAAGGTTATTACAAAGGTTTGAAGAAACTATTATTGGCCATATTTACCATGAAGGTAATAAATGTGATGATTTTTTAGCTAAATTTGGGGTAAACACCATACTAAGTCATTATGGCATAGTAGGAATCCTTTACCCATGTCGGATAATAATATCATTAATGAACACAAATAGCCCTTTCATTTCGTATGAGAGGTGGATTTGGTGTACTCATTACCATGAATGTCCTTTTTCTTAAGTGGGTGTTTCTTGGTTATTAGTACTAAAGTGAAGGGTTCTTTGGTTTTAGTTTCTCCTTGGCTTTGTTTCATCTTTTTGAAGCCTATTGATCTTAGACCAAAGATGTGTGGCAGCCGTGTGGGTGTAGAGTCAGTTTCCTATATCGTCTTACAGATAGACAAAGTTATTTGTGACATTCTGAAAAAAGGGGGTCTCACCAGTTATATGTTTAAGCTTAAAAGAAGTAACCCTTCTCTCTCTTCCTGGTATAACGAAAAAGAGTCTTTAACATGGGCTTTATTTCATGTTATAGAGGAGCTAAATGCCAAGGTTTCATGTTTGTCATCAGACGGCGTTAAAATTTTCAAAGACATGTCCAAGAGGAAGGAATAATTGGATACGTTTTTCCATGCTTATGAAAGGATTCTTTTCATGGAAGACAAGATAGCTCAACTAGCTCTTCCGGGTAGATGGGCTGAGATTTGTTTTCATATTATGAAATATGTCACTTTGGATGGAAATTTTTGAAAACTTCATACTCATCACTTCTCTCTTCTCAATCACTTCAGACATAATAAATGTATGAGCATTCCTTTTTTCATGTTTTGTTCTCTAGGTAACTTTGTAAAGGAATTTTAGTACGAGAAGATTGTGGCCCCTCTCCATCAGGGGATCATCCTTTTGTAATTAAAATGGGTTCTCTTATAATTGTCTCTAGGGTTTTATTAAATGAAGGGGATTTTTGTTCTGGTGAGGATTTTGAAGACCTACTTCCTTTTTCAAAGAGGATCAAAATGTTAAAATAAAAGAGTAAAAGTGATAGAGACGTCAATTTGGATGTGTCTTCTAGTTTATATAGTATGACATGTGGGGTTATTTAGGGCCTAAATGCAGGCAGGAGTCAAAGTCTAGATTTTGTGAAAATATTCTTCAAAAAATGGATTCATTGGAACATATGGTGGTTTTCCTAAAGGTGGAAAATCATAACTTGGTTTGTGTGGTTAAGAATTTAAAGGAAGATGTTGTTATTCAAGGACAAAGATTGGATGTGATTCAGGAAAGAGGGTAGAATATGAGGAAAAAGGTTAAAAATTGAAATTAGTTATTATCAGTTTTGATGATGAGGATGAGGACTACATTCAATAATAGTTCAGAAAGGAAGGGCCTAGTTCCAAAACTAGGATTAATTCAAAGGCCCTTTATCTACCTTTTGCAGAGTTTCTTTAGTGGTTGTTTGTCTATGGTATTCTTTATTTTTAGATTACATTTTTGATTCCTCTATTTTTTTTGGATTTAAATTCTTTTTGACTCTTTATTGGTGGTCTTTTGTTTCATTGTGATCTTCAATGAGTATCTTTTTTCATGGCCCTTGGAGCCTTTCTAACAATTACTAATAAAATCACCTAAACATATTCATATTCTTTTGTGTTCTTCCTTGAACCTTCTTGGAAGATATCTCTTGACCTTGGCCCGAGATGTATTATGAATTCCCATCAAAGAATCTTAGAATTAGGACTAATGAAAACCTATGCAAAATATTAAACTATGGGAAAGTGTTAATCATTGAATTAGTGTATATACAAATTATTTACAAACATAACACATTATACTTGATCACATTGTTATGGCAACATATAAGGCTCATTACACTCCACCAACTCCTTTGATAAGTCAACTACATAAAGACTACTGTGTATATTAGGCCTAATATATCTTTTATCAATGGATGAGTACTTTTACATCAAAATATTATAATGTGAAAAATTTAATATTCCACGTTAATTTTTTCTTGAATCTTTCCAATATAATTGAGTCACTCTTTGACTATTTTTTTCACTTGCACTTGCTCGAATAGCTTGGTCAAATGGAATTGCCATGCCTCTTAACAACACTTCTTTTTCTTTTACATTGCTTTATCTTTTGATACTCTTATCATTCACTTTTTCCAAAATGGCCACTTTACTTGTGAACATTGGACAACATGTGACCGAGCTATGTATTTTTGTCTTATCATTCGAGAATCCCGCACGCCACCCATTAGGATAAGAGTGCCTAGATGTTAATGTCCCCTTTGGGAACTTCTATATCTATTTCAAGATCCTTTCTCAAATTTAAATTTTCATATTACTTGTTATCTTTTATAAAACCTTTCTTATCACCTTGGGTTTTTTTGGTTGTTAATGACGAAATTCAAAAAAAGGAATCATGTGTGTGTGTGTGTGTGTGTGTGTGTGTGTGTGTGTGTGTGTGTGTGTGTGTGACTTGTGAGTTCCGAGTTTATTAAATTTATCAAACAAATTAAATATTATATGTATTAGTTAAATAAAGAGATTTAAACTATAATGCATGAAAAGTAAATAACATAAGTAAATAGGTATTTAATGTAGAAAATACAAAGGGTTAAAAAACATGGCAAAAATGTAAGATTCTATTAAAGTGAGAAATATTTACATTCAATAAATGCCCTCCATTCATCTCACTCCTTTCCACATATAAATCAATTCACCTACATGAATTTGATTAATATTACCGACCTACGAGTCAATTTAAATGGTTAAAAGGGTGTGAATTTTCATGAAGCACCCTAACCATTAATTAATTGATTTATAAATATCAATTTAACCATAAACCTAAATTTTATATTAAATAAATTAAAATATAATATATTCTAATTTATTTAATTATAAACTATAGTTTATATAACTAGAACACTTAATATTAATGTTCTAACACTCCCCCTTAATATTAAGTGGGGATCATATGCCAATGTTACTTATTTATACAACATGATTTACAATCCTTAAACCATGATGAGGGTTTAGGCTAGCATATCACATTTGAAGGATTTATACACCTTCATCATGTTAAACTTACCTTTTGGTACAAAAATATTTGGAATCCATAAATCAAAAGTTATGATTTAGGCTAAGCATGATTTGTGAGACTACATCTCATAGTTTCTCATGGAAAATATATAACAACATCTCTAGGAGTCTTTTATAAAGTAAGTACCTCCTTTATAACATGATGCAACATTACTAGACTACACAATAAACTTAGAGTTATAAGTTTACTAAGATCATTAAAAATATTTTTACAATACTTAAAATTTGGAGTAAAAGTACAGATGTGAAGGAGAAAACACATGGATGACCATTAGAAATGGCATTGGCATGCAAAATCCCCCTCAATGGAAACTCTAAAAGGCCAAGCATTGTATGAAACTTGCAGAACTTTACAACACACAATGGCTTCGTAAACATATCTACAACTTGATCTTCATTCGGAAATACTAGAGATCTATATCACCATAGAGAACCTTCTCTCGGATGAAATTTACATATATTTCCATATGCTTTGTTCTCTAATGTTGAAATGGATTATTAGCAATAGAAATACAAATCTGATTATCACATATAAGAGGAGTATTTCCTTTAACTTCCATGTGAATCTCTTCCAACAACCACTTTAGCCACATGGCTTCTTTCGTTGCTTCCATCACACTTCTATATTTTACCTCAATAAAAGAGATGGATATTATCGGTTACTTTTTTCTCTCAAATAATGGCACTTGTACTAAATTTGAACACATATCCAATTGTATATTTTCTATCTATCACATCACCAACATGGTCAAAATCACAATATCCATATAAACATGCATTATCAGAAGAAGTATAATGTAAACCAAAATTAATTGTTCCTTTAATATATCTCAATATTATTTTGGATAACTTCCAATGATCATGATATGGTTCCTACATGAATTTGGATGCAATACCTACTGCATATGCAATGTCAAGTCTAGTAATAGTAAGATAAATCAAACTACCTACAAGTTGCCTGTAAAGAGTAGGATTAACTTTTTCACATGCAGGTTTAGGATCAAGTTTACAACCAACTTCAATAAGAATAACAATTGGTTTATAATCTACCATATTAAACCTTTTAAGTAAGTTAATAGCATATTGTGATTGAGATACAACAATAGAATTTTTATCTTGAAAAATTGTCATGCCTAAGAAATGATGCAATAGTCCTAAATCAGATCATTTCAAAGTATTGTTTCAATTTAGCTTTAATTTTGAAAATTAAACTATTAGAATTGTTAGTAATAAGAAAATCATCAACATATAATACAATAAGAATAATCTGATTATTTTCAATTTTAACAAAAATATCATTATCAAAAGAATAGTTAGTAAAACCAATATCTTTGAAAAAAATGATTTATTTTTGCATACCAAGCTCTAGGAGCTTGTTTTAAACCATATAGAGATTTTTTTAGTTTACACACATACAATTATTTTCTAGGTTCCTCAAAACCTTTAGGTTGAGTCATGTAAATTTCTTATTTTAAATCACCATTCAAGAATGCATTCTTAACATCCATCTGGTGGATTTCCCAACCATATTGAGTAGCTAAGGCAATAAGAATCCTAATTGTGCTCATTTTTGCAACAAGTGCAAAGGTTTCTACATAGTCGATACTAGGTTTTGAGTAAACTCGTGAGCTACCAACCTAGATTTGAACTTTTCAATATTTTCATTGGCCTTATATTTTATTTTGTAAAGCCATCTAGAGCCAACAATACTACATTTTTCTAGAGGAGGGACAAGATCCCAAGTCTAATTTTTTATTAGGGCAAGAATATTCAACTTTCATAGATTTTACCCATCTTTCGTCATGAGATGCCTCTTCAAAAGATTGGGGTTCCAACTCATACATAGTCATTAAGGCATGATAGGTATGATGGCTTCTAGTTATTTTATTATGGTTATCAGGATTAGAGTTTTAAAGAAGAGACTAATCCCATTTAGATATTTTTGTTATAGAGGAAATAGGAAGAGACTCTTTTTCAATTAAAGACTCATTATTACAATCTATTTGTTCATCACATTCATCATTATCAAAACTATTATTTTCTAATTCATTAGGTTCATCATGACAATAGAAACAAAAGGTGAAGAATAACAATGGTTTTTATAATATTTTAGCATTATTGTTCTCAATAACTTCACATTTTGCGGGATCATAGATCCTAAGACCTTTTATTTACCTCCATAACCTACAAAGATGCACGGATAAGAGGTTTGATCTAATTTCTTCATTTTTTCTTTAGGAATGAAGATAGAGGTAGGGATTCCAAAGATTCTTAGATGAGATACACTAGGTTTATTATTAGTCCACTTTTCTAAGGGAGTATATTGAAATAGGGCTTTAGTAGGATTTTTGTTCAGACTATGAAGATCCTTCAACCCATAGAAACTTAGGAACTTGAGTTGAGTGTAACATGGTTCTAGAAATTTCAAGGATGGTGTGGTTTTCCTTTCCACGATATATCATTCTGTTGAGGAGAGTATAGAGTAGTTAGTTCCCTTTTATTCTAAATTTGATACAAAATAAATTAAATGTTTTACTAATATATTATCCTTCGTTATCTATTCTAATTCTTTTGATTTTATGACTAGAACTATTCTCAACTAAAGCTTTAAATTCTTTATTTTTTTTAAAAAATATGATTTATTTTTATAAAGAAAGACCAAATCATGCGAGAATAATCATCAATAAAAGTGACAACATACAAAGAACCATTTAGGGATGGAACTTATAATGGTCCTATAACATCACTGTGGACAAGTTTTAGAGGTTCTGAGGAGTTAGCTTCATGATGACTATGAAAGGGGTTTGTTGATTGCTTACCATGTAAGCACCCTTCACATGTTTCATGAGCATGAGAGATAGGTGGTAAACCAATAACAAGGTTAAACGAGACATGTCATACATGCTCCTAAAATTAACATGACCTAATCTTTCATGCCACAACTAAACATCATTCCTATTTTGAGTAGACAAACATGAAGCAGATGTAAAACCTTTAAAAACATATAAACCATTATTTTGTATGCCTTCAACAATAATAACATCTAACTCATTCTTAATAAACCATTTATCTTTTAATAAAATTACACTATAATTGTTTTGAGTTAGTTGTGAACAAGAAAGAAAATTCATTTTCAATTTAGGAACACACAAAACATCATTTATAAAACCATTAAAAAAATTCTTTTCCTTGACCCTGAACATCGAGAATGGAATGATCACCTAGATAGATTTGATCATTACATTCTTTGATATCAGTTAGAATATCATATCTATAAGTCATGTGCCTAGATGCACCATTGTCTAATATCCATTTGTTTTCTTTGGTAGTGACTAATGCAACATATAAAGAAACTACATTAGGTTTTTAATTATTCTTTTGATTCTAATTTGGTTTGTTCCTTTTTATTTTTAAAATTTGGTTTATTTTTTTTACCCTACAGTCTTCCTTTTTGTGACCAAATTTCCCACAATTGTGACATTTCCCATCAAAACTGACTCTTAAATTCCTTGATTTCTTTTCTTTACTAGGGGTTTTAAAGTTTGATTTTTGATTCTTGTTAAACCTAGAAAAGTTATTCTTAGGTTTTTGTGTGAGAATTTCTTGAGTGGCATTCTCCTTTGAATCAAATTTTAACATGATATGTTCTTCTGAATTAGGAGAGCACTCAGAGTAGAAAGTTTGGGAATATCTTGTTCAGTTTGATATTTCAAATTTAGAATGGAAATGAAGTTCCTAAATCTCTCATGGATGTTCATTTGAATAATAAAATATAACAGTTTATCATGAATCAAATTATAGTTACATCCATCTAATTGAGATTTAATGTTTTTAATTTTTGCTAAAAATTAACTACTTTTTCATCTCCCTTCATGGGAGTTGTCATTAACTCAAGAATCAATTTTATAATTTTTGACAAATGCGTACCTTCATGCATTGATTCTAACAATGTCCAAGCTTCACTCGGACTTTCTTGGTTTCCAATGTGAAGTAGGAATTCATCATGCACACTTTATAGTATGATAGACATTGATTTCTAAACATTTTGTTGAATGTGGATACATTGTTTGTTGTCTCTTGTCTATCGGTCGGTGTCTTCTCCATCCGTTTGACAATAATCTAGATTTTATGAGCCATGAATTCTACCTTAATTCTAAGTTTCCAGATGTTGTAATTTTTCTCATACAACATCTGTGTCTTGTCAATGTTAAATTGATTAGACCCCATTTTTAAGCTTTCAAAAATTTGAATCAAGAGAAAAAACAAGTTTATTATGACAATTAATGTTCAAACCCTTATTCTTTAAAAAAAAATTAATTTTTATGAAGGCAAAAATTTGCAAAGGATTTTTAAAGAGTCCCCTTGTCATTCTTAAATGAAAATATGCATCAAAATTTGAATTTTTTGTCCTCTTTTATGCTGAAATTAGCTTGTCACAAATTCTTACAAAGAATTTGTTATTTTTCAATAATTTTCATAACTATGAAAAAATAAATTGTAAATGAAAATTTAATATTTTTGAAATAATCCCCTAATTATGACATTTTTGCATACCTAACTATTATAATAATTAAAAACTTTGAGATAACTTATTTTTTGAAAAACAAAAGAAGAAAAAATAAAATTATTTTTAGATTTCCTATAAAAAAATTATATTTTCAAATATCATAAATAATAATTTTGTATGAATTTTTTTTTAAATTGGGTAAGGAGACCGAGATCCTTGACAGGACCAAGCTCACAACCAAACTAGTTACCGAGATGTGGGACGAGGTATATTGAGCTAGGATTTGAGATGAAAAATGAGATCTTCACATTTCATTTTCAAGCCCACTTTTTAGGCGAGTCAAAGTTACACGATGAGCTCATCTCCAATGCACCTAACTAAGGATTCAATCAAACATGCTACACGCACAATCTAACCAACCAAAATGGTGAGTTCTACAACGAGCTCAATTCCAAAAAAACAATGTATAGACGTGGCCTAAACCACAACAACCATTCTCCACCGCAGGGATATTTAAATCCATATAACACCATACTTGCCACCAATGTGGGACTAAGTCCTTGTGAAGCATTTCCATCGACCAAGTCGGAGGGCTTTCCACAAAACTCCGAGCCAAGAGGCCTTGCCACACAACCCGAGCTAAGATATAATAAGAAGAATATTTTCAAAGAGATTGCTAGCCATCCAATAGCGATGACACGTTGGCGGTTCAAATTCCTTCGGTAACACATACGCTCATTTTGTCTTGGCAAGTTTTGGTTTGAATGGTTCGATCAATGTATTTAGTGTTGGGTTAAAACGTCCTTCGAAATGAGATGTGAATGAGTTGACTAGTGCTTGGAGTATGTTTGGTTTGACCGATGTGTTTCCTCGACCAACATACATATCAAACGCTTATAACCACGTTATAACCATGACATCAATTTTAGTGACTAAGTATCACATGGAGAAGAGATTAAAACTAGTCAATCAAATCCACTTAAGCGGTCACATGAAAAACAAATTCCAAGTCAATTAAATAAACATAATGCTAGAATATATTGATTAATTAGGGGGTAGGTATAGGATTTTTAAATAACTATTGTGGTACCATAGTTTAAATAAAAAAATATTCCCCATTCCAAGGCTCTTATCCTTGAGCCAATAAAAAAATCTGGAGCTCTATTTTTGTGGGGATTGTTTCCTACTTAGAGACCTTCACTTTCACCCTCGAAGAATAATTTTTCCTATTCATTTAAACATTTGAAAAATATTAAAATTCACATTAAAAACCAAACTTAATTGTGTGAAGCCCCAGAGAAGATTATTAAACACCATTTGCAAAAATTTCATGAGGAGAATGAAAGAGGGTGTCCGCTGAAATGGAGGGGAAGACATTTTTATTTCTCGTGGGTTTTAACCACCCACCAACTTTTGGAACGTTTGATTAAATTAATTTATTAAATTAAATTATTTAAATTACACTCTGGTACCATGTGAGGTTCAAGTAATTTTTTAATTTATCTAAAAAAATCAAATATTACATGTATTAATTAAATAAAGAGATTTAAACTATAATACATGAAAATTAAATAACACAGACACAAGTATTTAACGTAGAAAACCCAAAGGGTAAAAAAACAGTGAAAAGGTAAGATTCCATTAAAGTGAGAAACATTTATAGTCCAATAAATAACCTCCATTCACCTCACTCCTCTCCACATAAAAATCAATTCACCTACGTGAATTCGATTAATATTACCTAACCCCACATGTCAATTTAAATAGTTAAAAGGGTGTGACTTCTCGTGAAGCACCCCAACCATTAATTAATTGATTTATAAAAACCAATTTAACCATAAACCTAAAGTTTATATTAAATAAATTAAAATATAATATATTCTAATTTATTTAATTATAAACTATAGTTTATATATAACTCTAAAACTTAATATCAATATGTTAGGGAATAAGAGATAAAATATGCGGAATAATCCCTCATTAATCACAAAAAAATTAATATGCAAAAAAATATTAGAGATCTCAAATAAAAGTGCAAAATAAAACAACACAACATAAAGAGACAATATTTAACGTGGTTCACCCAATTTGGGCTACGTCCACCAAGAATCACTTGCTCATATTTTATTACAAGCCACCGCTCTCTCAATAAAATACCCAAATCTGTTTGGAGCTATGCTCAACAAACTCTCTGATTCACACTCGAATTCAAAGCACATCTGCAATGTTTTCATTATACCTACCATATGCATAAAACCATATAAGTAGACAACTGCTTAAGTAGTTTTACAAAACCGTGGGTATCAAAACCATGGGCCAAAACCGTCCCATAAACCTATGGGTCAAAATCCCGCCCATATGAGAAAAGCACGTTTCTCGGTATATCGGGCACATTTTAAGGCCCAAAAATTTCGGGGCTATCGCCCTGCACCCCCGCTCAAGGCCCGGCCTGCCCCGAACCCGGTGAGACAATTATGGAAAGTGTACAAGATTTTC
Source organism: Taxus wallichiana var. yunnanensis (assembly GCA_018340775.1). NCBI lineage: Eukaryota > Viridiplantae > Streptophyta > Pinopsida > Cupressales > Taxaceae > Taxus > Taxus wallichiana. The sequence goes on along the minus strand of CM031237.1, from coordinate 398,364,887 downwards.
AATACAGCCTTTCAACATTTTCTCACATGAAAATAGGCTCCACAACCTAACAATCTCCCACTTTGAGACTAGTTTTCCTATGAGCAAGCTTCTCAACCCTTCACTAGTTTTCGTGAAGACCAACCAAAGCTGAACACAGCCTTCAAACCACCTTGGTCATCATGTCCTGCAAGATTCTAACTGGTATGAATCTTCTTTAGCTTCAACTTCTCTTTCTCCAAAGTTGTCCTGATGAAATGGTACCTTAACTGTATATGCTTCATCCTAGAGTGGAAAGCAGAGTTCTTAGATAGGTGTATAGCACTCTGACTATCACTATGTAGCTTTCCTTCCTCCTACTTATGCCCCAACTCCTCAAGAAATTGTTGTAACCAAATCATTTCTTTTCTTGCCTCTGTGGCAGCAACATACTCAGCCTCTGTGGTTGATAAAGCCACCAACTTATGTAGCATGAAATCTAGCTTACTACTTGTCCCACCTACAGTGTAAACATAACCTTTCGTGCTCCTCATGTTGTCTACATCTCTTTCCATATTTGAATCTACATAACCACACAAAGTGGTATCTCTATCCATAGAGCACAAAATTGTCCCCATGACCCCTCTTAAATATCGAAGGATCCACTTTATAGCCTAAATGATCTCTACTAACACTCATAAATCTACTCACTACTCCCACCGCATGGGAAATATCAAAGCCCAGTGCACACCATGGCATACATCAAACTACCAACTATTGATAAGTAAGGTACCTTGACATCTGGTTTCTCTCCTACTTTCTTGGTACACTTAATAACTTGAAATGGCCTCGCCAAAGGAGTCCCAACCGGTTTAGCATCCCGCATATTAAACCTCTCAAAGACTTTCTTAATGTACTTTTCCCGAGATAAAGTCAGCTCCCGTTGCTTCCTATCTTGAGATATCCTCATACCAAGGATTTTTTAATTCCCAAATCCTTCATAAATAATTCACATAGTATTAATTCAATACTTTTATTTCCTACATGTTTTTACTCAACCAACATGTCATCCACATACGCATACGGGATAATATAACCGCCATCCTCAAATTTCTTTGATACACACAATGGTCGAATGACATCTAATATAACCTTGCTCCATCATGAGGCTACCAAATTTCTTATACCATTGATGTGGATCTTGTTTCAAGTCATACATCTTCTTCAATTTGACACCATCTCCTCTTTACCTTTGACCTCATAGCCCTTTGTTTGTTGCATATATTCAAATCACCATGGAGAAATGCATCTTTACATCAAGTTGTTCTAAGTGCAAGTATTTTGTTGCAACTATTCCTAGAACGGTTCTAATAGAATTCATTTTTACTACAGGAGAAAAATCTCATCAAAATATATACCCTTTTCTCATGCAAACCCCTCGACCACCAATCAAGCCTTGTATCTTTCTTTATCTCCTTCTTCCTCTTTCACTTTGAAAGCCCACTTGTTATAATGCTCTTTTCCTTCGGTAGCTTCACCAAATCCCATGTCTTGTTCTCCATGAGATCCCGATGCTCCTCATCCATGGCTTGCTCCCACTTCTTCCCGGCATCTACCTGCATTGCTTCATCAAAGGTCTTTAGCTCTCCAATCAAATAAATAATAAAGAGAAGGAGAAAATGTTCAATTTCTCTTCTTACCCTAAATTCCTCCTCAATATAGGAGTTTGGGGTTCCCGTAGAGGGATTTCTGAACTAATTCATGTGTCACTTTCCCATTCGAAAGATCCTCTACCGCTAATCTTTCTTGGATTCTTCCCCGTTTTCTTGTAATCACATTTATACATGACTTTCTCATTAAAGACCACATCCCTAGATCTAATGATTTTCTTATCCTTAATACTCCAACATTTATATCCAAAGTCATCACCACCATAACCAATGAAAGTACATTTTTTGGATTTAGCCTCTAGCTTGGTCCTATCATCCTTGTCTATATGGACAAACACCTCTTCTACATGTAGCTAGGATTTGTTTTATAGGTTCATGTGCAATAGTGAAACCCTACAACAAAGTGGATGTGACAAAGAAAAAAAGGATGAATACAAGTTTAGACCCTGAAAAGATCAAAAGTAGAGTTGTTTCCAAGACAATAGCACCTAGTTTAGACAGTAGTGCTCAGGCGTACCTATCCTCATCTGGGTGATCCTATATGAAATAGTTTTAGATCCCATTTTTCCAAACACAACATATCCAATCGAGATCTAGAATGTTCCACTTATTTTCTATCCCATAATCATCTCATGTCTTCGAATACAAGCTAAGTCACTCTTATCTCCCTATTATTTACACTTGTTTGTTTCTTACATGATAGATATTTCTTGTTATTGTTGTATTCATTTGATCTTATTCCTCTTATTAAGATTTAATTTTTTTTAAATCATTTGGTGAACCCGATCCTTGCATGCCCTTTATTGGATATTTTTGTTTTCTATCATAGCTAGCACCTCTCATGAGTTTACCACCAAAAATCTTAATGACCTAAATACATACCTTGTTGATCATCCTAAAAACCTTGATCTCTTTCTATTTATTGCTCATGAAGAATCATAAAAGATCTCATTGTCCACTCCTCCAGACACCATTTTTATCCCCTTTATGGCCTCCACATATTCTATTCCATTCTCCTCCCCTCCCACCAATGTGGGGGCATCCACTAGCCATGTTCTTATTTCCACACCTAACACTCATATTTCTTCTCCTCTTATTTCCCACATCCAACCTAGCACTTCTTGAGGAACTCGTGCCTTAGAATCTTTGTGTCATGTTTTACAAGCCCAAATTTGTCAATTACAACAAGACTCTTCCTCTTCTTATCCATCTCTTGATTCTTCGCTTCTTCTTCATAGTCCTCTTGCACCCAGAGGTTTCTTCTTATCCACTTCCTTCCAATTTTTCCTCACTTAATTTTCCTCTTTTTGATGGCCACAAAGATCCCCAAGATCACCTTCGATTTTTTCATGTTGTATTCTTGGATTATGCTTGTGATGACACATTATTGACCAAGTTGTTTCCTAAGAGCTTATAAGACTATGCCTTGCGATGGTTTTATGATTTTTCTTTTCACTCCATTCAATTTTTTAATCCTTTAGCAAATATATTTTTTCCTCACTTTTCTATGAATATTGGAACGAAGATATCATATGCTCACTTGGCCAAAATGTGGCAAGGTTCTAATGAACACCTTAATGACTATGTTTTTCATTATAAGACTAATATTTCTAAAATGAACAATGTCTTGGTTAAATCTAAATTGTAAGATATTTTTATCAAAATCCTACTACCCCTTTTACAATAATTTGTTCTCTTTTACTATTTTCAATCTATTGATCATTTATGTCATACACTGAAAAATCATGAAATCAAGTTACTTTCTTTGTGAAAACTCAAATATGGTGTTAATATTTCTGATCAATATACTAACAAATTCCCAAGAAAATATAACTTTAAGGACAATCCTAGTGAGACTAATCCTATTATCAATGATATATCCCAACCTACAAAACTTCAATTGCAACCTACATGTCATATTTTTACTAGATTGCCATATCCACCACATATGTTGTTGCCTCAAATCTTGAAAAGTAATCTAATTTCTCTTCGGATCATCTTGAGTTAGATCCTAATAGGCCTCATGGAAATAAATTTGATGAACATGTACATTTTGATTATCATAGATGCAATGGTCATTCTACTGATAAGTGTTTCAAACTTAGACATTTAATCCAATATCTGATTGACAATCATGACATTGAGTTTCCTGAATCTATTATTTCTATTTCTAAATCTAATAATGAAAAGCTTAAAATCTTCAATGATCCACTACCTAAATCATGAAAAATCTTATCCCTAATGCTTTGTTCATCCATCCTCCTCCTTCATCTTCAAATCATCCTCTTATATTTCTTGTTGGTAGAAATGATCTTCCTCCACCTATCATTTCTTTTATTGATGTTGATTTTCATGCCTCTTTTCATCATATAGATTACATATTGATGCTTCTAATGGTCCTAATGTTATTAACAATATTATGGTTCATTCTACTTAGAAGCTTAATGAATGTTCAATATATTTCTTACAAGTTATCAATTTTCCATTATCTCAGATGACCCATCGGTCACCCACTTCTCATGGGCATGTCATTCTTCCTATCATTGTTGGGCCTCTCACTATCTCTATGCCTTTCACTATTAGATCTACAATTATGCATTATGACATGGTCTTAGGACTCCCTTGGCTTAGGGTTTCCAAATTCGTGCCCTCCATAGTTCACTTATGCCTTAAGTTTATATATGAGCATCACATTATCACTATTCGAGGCATTCCACCGTGGACTCCTTTATCATTCGATCCTATTTTTTCTTCACCCTCAGTTACTTTTATCACTAGTGGACCTACTCCTACATATCCTCATGATGGCCTCATGGATTTAGCACATACTCCTTTGTAATATAGAGATCTTACTACTCCTAGTGCTTAATCTTAAACATACATCTCCTCCACATGTGACTTATATTATCTCATGATGGATACATCGGTCTCATAGTCCACCTTGTTGGCATAGGTCTCCAACTAGGACACACACTACCCATGGCACATATAAGCCCACTTCATGGTCTCTTTCTCCACATGTACTCCCCCACAATATATTATTTGATCATGATCACATGTATACCTCCTTCACACTATAATATAGTGGGCCCTTTCCCCTCTATCCTTATTGGATATATCATCGTAGCATACACACATTGGGGACATACTATCCCCCTCACTACCCAGTGAAGCACTCTTGTTCTAGGTTCATACACAATTTTTGAGGATGCACTTACCTACATGGACCTCACCTTTCACATATACATTATGGGAAACCTTGCTTCCCTCTCCTAGTCAAAAAATTTCATTCAAATATTTGAAAAAAATCAAAAATACTAGCTTAGATCTTGATTGGATGTATTCTTGCTTGTTTATATTATTTTATGTTGTACATTGTTTATCATGTTACTTTGATTCATAGTATGATCTATCTTTTTCCATACACACATGCACATTCACATGGTACTCTTGAGGTGAATGCATGATACTTATAGGTTATCACATGATGTATGATGTTTGGCATTGTTCTCTACCAGTCCCACTAAGGCTCTTGGGGGCATCTACCTTTCCTATTTCTCTATATTCAAGTTCTATCATTGTAATACCTAATACTTTCATTCCTATTTCCAGTTGTATACATTGTGGCATACTATCAATTTTTCTAACATGCTAATGGGTGCTTCATGTGTAGCATTTGTCTTACAAACCTACTTCCAACCATGGTTATTTGATTTTCTTGTATCTTTTCTATGCTTGTGTCTTGATTGACATTGTTTGTGGGTTATACCCTATGCTTGATTGTGTGTCTTTTATTCTATAGCCTTGAAGGCTTTGAGTGTTTTGTGACATCTTGAGTGGTGTCTTGTGTATTCAACCAGCTACTTGTTGTGTCTTTTTCCATGTTATTGCATGTTTTGACTAGTTTCTATTGCATCATGCCATGTTTTTTGTGAATAACACATTTTGGCTAGCCTTTCCCATTGTTTTGCATGCACCATGGTTGTTACCATGCACATTCCCTATTACCCCTATAAGAGTTCTATTTCAGATGTGCACATTAGTTTCATCTTTCCTCATTTGGGTCGCACTCACCTTAGTTCATCTCACACACCCCAAACAGTGGGGGAAATCATCAGGTGACTATTTCACCCTCTCAATAGTTCATAGACCAGACACATAATGGTACACAACAAAATCATAATATGGGCTAATAACATGGTTTAAAATCACACTTGGGCCAAAATCAGGTGCGGGGACATAAATGCCCAAATCGTGGCAAGAGCGGTGGGCATTAGTGTCCCACCTAGGTAGTTCTTTCTTGGGAGCAAAAACAAGTACAGTACAAGATCAACAGGTGTCCAGTGACAAGTTTCTCCAAAATCCAATAGCAAGTACTCCATTACATGATACTTTTAGGAAAAAAATCAATGATAAGTTACATATTTTGAGCAAGGGAACTAATTACTATGTTTTCTCAGGATCAAATAAGGAATGGCACCTAGGGCATATGCAGGACAATGATATGCCTAGAGTGGTGTGTCATCTATGACTAGTTTTATTGGGTTTGTGACCATTTTTAGTAACATTTATCCATGGGGAAGCATTAACAATTAGAGGGAAAATCCTATAGCTCTCTCAATACTCTTCCTTGGTGACATGACACTCAAATCCTCATTTTAGTGACAAGATGCTTAAATCCTCATTTTAGCGACAAGATGCTGAAATCCTTAGTTTGGAAATAGGACACCTAAATCCCCAGTACTATTCCAACCATCTCCAAGGTAGAAAAACATACATGAATAGTTATATCTCTTCTCTCACGTTATTTAGGTATATTTTATTCTTGATTCACTTGTTTTTCAATACGCATTTCTATTTTTCACATTTACTACATTAAATTTTAATTTCATTTATCATGATCATTGAATACATTTATCTTCATTTACAATGTCCGACCTTATTCAAACAAAAGGAAACGCACAAATGGAATAGGAAGAAATCTCAAGCATAAGACACTCCAGAAAAGGAAATATCCAAGGAAAAAATGTAGACATCATTTCTACTATGCACACAAAGTCACCCTAGGATCATTATCCTCTTCAACATTCCATGATACACATATCATAATCTGCATTTGACATGATATCAAGTACAATCCTTATTCAGCATGTTATCAATTATAACTGCCTACGACTCTCCACAAGGTACGCTCTTCCTATCTACTTTATGTTACCAAATATTCATTCACCAAGCATAAAGTGGGGAAAATGTAGACACAAAATCATGCACTTACTACTTACATCACACCTCTAAGTATGTTATTATATGCATGATTCCTAAGTAAGAAAACTAGACATTAACAACACTTGTTTTGCTTTTACATTGCTTTATCCTTTTGATACTCTTATCATTTACTTTTCTAGAATGGCCACTTTACTTGTGAACATTGGACAACGTGTGACCCAACTTTGTATTTTCTATTTTATCCTCTAAGCATCCGAAACTACTGCCCATTAGGGACATGAGTGCCTAGGAATTACTATTCCCTTTGAAGCACTTTTTTCTTTTTCCTCCTTTTCTCAAATTTGAATTTCCATATTACTTGTTATCTTTTCTAAAACCTTTCTTATCACTTTGGGTCATCCTTTTTGGTTGTTAATGATGAAATTCAAACAAAGGAATCATATATATACATGACTTACTCACTATTATTAGGGGCTAAACAACTTGGGCTATTACTTATTATCTACTACTTGGGAAAAAAGAAACATTCAAGGATTGTATTTGGGTTGCATTATTCACTACATAGGAGGGGCTATTTATGAATTCCATCTCACACATTTATCATTGGGGGCAAGTAGTTGTAGCATGTTATCTTGGTGCAAATGTAAAAAGGGAAACCTAGCTTCAAGGGAAATAATTCAAACACACACACACACACACACACACACACACACACACACACACACACACACACACACACACACACACACACACACACACACACACACACACACACACACACACACACTATAACTACACAAATTCTGAAATGTAGTGTAGCACTCGGTGAAAATCACATTGGGGTGACAGTTGAGGTTAGTCCAACTCAAAAATATACATTATTTATTCCATCTAGTGTTTGATTGATCCTTGTGCAGGAAGTTAGGTTATGTTTTACAGGTTTAATTGTGACAATGAAACCCTACGGAAAAGTGGATGTGACAAAGACCGAAAGGAAGAATACAAGTTGAGACCCTGAAAATATCAAAAGTTGAATTGTTGTTAAGGCACTAGCACCCAGTTTAGACATTAGCACCTGGGCGGTCTTGTACTCATCTGGGTGGTCATGTCCGAAGGAGTTTCAGGTATTAGTTGTCCATATGCAACATATCTAATCCAAATCTATCATGTTTCACTCAATTTTCAGCCCGAAATCATCTCAAGTCTCTATACAAGCTAATTCACTCTTATCTCCCCATTGTACACACTTGTTTTTTCTTGCATTATAGATATTTATCATTATTATTTTATTCATTTGATCTCAGCCCTCTGATTAATATTTATTTTTTGGTAAATCACTATTATATACAATAATTAAGATTCTTACTTATGGTTCACATTCTCGTACAATGTTTAAAGCATCCTTAGGCATGATTCTAGGGCTTGTGTCATCAAGATCTTCTAAATTTTCACATATCTAATTCACAATACAATTATATGGTGATTTGGTGCATAAGTCTCGTAGAAAAGGTTTGTGAGAATATTGTCTTTTATAAACATGCCCAACCCTATCATGCTTCTCTTTTTTATTTTTGTGTACATCATGCTACTTGCTAATTTCCTCTAGTTAGATAGTATGAATTTATTGATGGTATATTCTTCAACTTTACCTACACACATCAATACAAATTAATATAAGTACAAGAATTACAATATTTATGTTTTGAAAATATACTATTATACTCACTCAATATTTATTTCCTGGCATTTTCCTTGTAATGCTTCCTCCAACCATGCACACTCATGATAAAAATCCCATATGTGAGGTATTTCAGGGAATTCCTTTTGTAAATATTTAATTACATATAAGAACATTTGTTGAATAGTATAACCTTATATAATAGAACCCTCTCGAAAGGCTAACTGCTTGAAAAAACCTCTTTAGTGTCTTCATGTGCCTTTCAGAAAAAACATCCATAGAGTATTAACAACACCTATCATCTCAATATTATTGACCAATTGGACTAGTAGATGAATCTAGGAATCAAAAAAATGAAGTTGGTGATTCATTTTCAAATATACAAACAATCTCTGCAATCTCATTTCTCATCTCATTTATCTTAGACATGTAGATCTCCTTTTTGACAACCATCTAAGGAATTTTGAAAGCCTCAAAATGGCCTTTCTAAAATGTTGTGGAAGCACACCCTATCCTCTTAAACCAAGAGGAAATATATGTTATGGTGTCAAACACATTTACTAGATAATGTCATAAATAAAAGATAAAAATATATATAAAAAGTAATTTACATTACTCACAATTATTTTCAGCATACTTTTAAAACGTTCTACCATTCATGTGATTTCAATCCTATTATATGTCCATAAGTAGTGAATGCTCTCTTAAGGGATTACCCATAGAATTAAGGTGGGTGCATTTTTGCATGACCTTTGTGACTTTCACAACATGGATTTTATTTAGAATCCACATAGCCTTTTCATATGTTCCATTATTCTTGGGCCACATTTTTTCCTTTGTTTTACAAACTTTGAGGTGTTTTTATTATTTTAATTTAGTTTTGTATTTTGTTGTAATATGCAACCAGATTAATACAATAACATTCTTGAATATATGCATCATGTCAAGAAGATAGCCTGCTAGCAAATCTTTCCAGTATGGAAGGTTGTATAATATAGATAATATTTTCATTCCCTTAGGAATTACATCTATGTGTGTCTGGTCAACTACACTGATTAATTTTCCCACTTATATCTCCACCATATTTCTAGTAAAACAATATTTTTTGCATCATAAGCATCATTATAATGTTGCAAAAAATCTCCATGAGACATTGAATTTGGTGGTTCTCTCATTTCCACATGACCATTGAAATTTGTTTTTTACACTACGATATTCATGGTACATCCTTAAAAATCTTTTGTCTTTTATAAACATGTTTTCTCAAATCACATGAGTGCCTTGAACATAGTTGGCCACCACAACTTGGGCATGCATGCTTTCCTTTTGTAGTCAAACTTGAACAAATTGATAGTCCTGATAATCATGAATTGTCCAACACAGAATTACATAGCATTTGAATGTTATGTTGTCAAGTGATTTTGAAACACCATACATATATACCCCATTCAAAAATTATTCAACTCATTTATAAGAGGTTTAAGGTAAATATTAATATTTTCACTTGATTCTTTTCAAGGATTAGTAGTGATAGATGTTCTTTTCATAACATAAGTCATAGAAAAATGTTATAATTTATCAAGTACAACAATATCAAATTGAATATGTTGTTGAAAAATCAGAATATAGACTAATCCCATCCATTACAAGACCTAGCCTAACAATCCTTGCATTGAATTTAAATTTTTCGTGCCAAATATCCTCAATGTGTTTCATAACCTAAAAAATGCTTGGTACATACATCATTTTGTGGCTAGTTTTGTTATTGTAATGTCATTATTAGCTCTACAAGTGACTTGCACTGATAAGAAGTTGTAATGTACTAATTAAAAGTAAATGTTGTAAAACTTGAAATTCTATATCCACTAACACCAACATTGAAACAATGTTATTTATACTTAGGATTTGGACAAATTGTAGCATTTGCATAATCTTTCTTGAATAGTACACATTCATTGACACAAGAATCATATTTGTCATATGAAATTCCCAAGGATGATGATATTTTTGTGCTTCCCTATATGATGATGGAATTGTGTTTTTCTTAGGAAAAATGACATTTTTAGTAACTTGCACATGTATAAGACTTTATAGCAACTTATAGTTTTTTAACAATTAATGGAAATTTTAATAATATATTTTATAAGAAAATTATTGTTTCACAAACACAATGTTTTACTTACTTTAATAGTGTTGTTACACTAACATTTGACCATCCAAATCTGACCTTCAAGTCCATCAATGCTAGTGTGGCATTCAACATTGTTGTTCTAGCCTCCCGACTTCAAACAATATTTTTGATAATTTCTTTATGTAATTAATAATTTCATCTTCTATATTTTCCTTTTCACCACCTCCAACTAGATATTCATGGTCAATAATTTCATCATATTCATTCATTGCATTAACACCATCATTGTCATTGTCATTGTCTTTATCTTCCACAATATGATCATGATCATAAATATGACTAGAAGGATGAGAATACAAATGAGTTATCATATCATCTAAACCCCCATCTTGTTTGTGTCTACTTTTTGATTCCTATATTGCACTACTTTTAGTTTCATGTAGTGTGTTACCTCCGACACTAATTGTCTTCTCCATTGGACATAGATTTTTGGATCTAAACTTTCTTTCAAAATTTCTCTTTCTACACAAATCATATTCTTATGGTGCATGGGATAATCAGGGTGTAAAATGGGTCATTTATATATTTTAACCAATGGGAGTGATTGTTCATCTATGTAGTGGAATTTCGACGAAGGGGGGGTGGTTGTTCATATACAAGATTTGAAATTAAATAATTATGAAAATAGATACTCAAGATAAATTTTCATTACATTCAATATAAACCACATAAATACTTCAATAAATTTTTAGCATTGCAAATGAAAATTAACATTGTATATTTGTAAATATTCATTACAATTTTTTTACAGTTTTTCTTTATAAATTCACATACTAAACATCATAACTCTATCATTCATGAAAGCCTATCTATTTCATACTCTCTTTCTATGGCATTTTCTTTAATCTGCAAAAGTGGGACGGTTATAATTATAATGAATAAGAAATTTTTCCTTAGCTCTAATATTCCTAATTTCCTTGACCATTATATAATGAGACAATTTCTTAGGCATGTACTCCTCTTTGACATTTCCACACTCCATAAATTAATAATTTTCTTGCTTTGACCTGCATCCTTTAGAATTGTGTATGAAACTAACAATATTCTTATAATCATACACATGCCCATCTATATGTGTGTGTGATCATACACTATATTCACTTTTTTCCGCTTCTCAATATTTTCTCCGAGTGTTTTACATTGGAAGATGCACAAAGAAGGAAAAATACATAAGGCAAACCGCCTTGCCCAAATGATACGGAGAGGTTTATTTATTGAGAGAGAGGTGGTTGAACAGCTTGCCAACCAAACAACTACATGATTTGTTTTTACATTCTATATAATGTGTTATATTTTAACACCCCCTCTTAATGACTAAACCTAGAAACTATACCAAGTTTATCCCGAAACTTGACAAACAAGAAAGCACCAAGAGGTTTAGTCATTACATCGTCAGATGCTTGCTCTTGAGAAGGACAAAATGAAGAGATATTTCACTTGAGTCAACCAATTGTGAATATAGTGATGATGAATCTCAATATGTTTAGTGCGGGCATGATAGATAGGATTTTTGACCTATTCAACACACCTTGATTATCACAAAAAGTGAAAGAGGTGTAGCGGTGACTGTGAAAACTGAAAATCAACCAAAATCGACAAAGCGATACCGCCCGCAACCAGCACTAACAAGCATCCTTGTATTCTCGCTTCTATGGAAGAGATAGCTACATGGGTTGAAGCTTACTTTGCCAAGAAACAACTCCCAAACCAAGAGAAAATATATTCAGGTGGTAGATCTCTAAGTATCCACCGAACCTCCCCAATCGAGTTTGTGTAGCCAATCAATGTGAAATCTGCAACTCTCGATACCAATGTTGGAAGATGCACAAAGAAGAAACAATACGGAAGGTAAACTGCATTGCCCAAATGATATTGGTAGAGGTTTATTTATTGAGAGAGAGGTGGTTGAACATTTACCAACCGAACAACTACATAATTGTTTTTACATTCTATATAATGTGTTATATTTTAACACCCCTCTTAATGACTAAACCGAAACAAGACAAAGTTTGTCCCGAAATTTTACAAATTTCCTAAAGCCCATATGTTTAGTCATTACATTTATAGATGTGCCATAAGTTGTACTTTAAAATTAGTAGTCCTTAACTGTGATGTAGTTGTCGAATGAGAACAATTTGTTGTGGAGGAAGACTCCACTATTCCAGATGCATTGACGGTACATGGTGAGATGGCATGCCCAGCCACTCACTCAGAGGTTCTTGCTCGAAGGACAGTAGAGCATGACCAGTTTTCTCATTGTGTTGTGAACGATCTTTCCCAACAAAGGGGGATAGATGAGCAAATAGATAAGACGGAGGAGTTGGTTCTCACTCCTACCACTACTCGTTATTTCTCCTGTTGATATAGAGAGACCACTTCTTTGAGACGACGGAGATGGTTATTTCTCCTACTATTGAGGAGTTGGTTCTAACTCCTGCATAGATGGTCACATTCCTCTTCTTGAAAAATTTGGATGAGCACTTGATGGTGGTGCGGGGACGTGATCGAGGTGACTTCGATCACGGGATAATTGAGTCTTTGTATAGACTCCAATAGGCTACACAAGCTTAGATTTTTAATCCACATCTTCGAGGTTCGATTTCAGCACTATGGAGATGGGGCCGACACTCTCACCATTGGTGATTCATCACCGGTCAATGAATCATGAAACAAAGAACCAAAGTGGATCACTTGCCATATCTTTTGTTCATGGGACCAGTTTTTGTTTTGCAGTTCATCTTCATTCGACAACCGCATCACGATTAAGGACTACTTGATTTTAAAGTACAACTTATGGCACTGATCTGTAAATGTAATGACTAAACATATGGGCTTTAGGAAATTTGTAAAATTTCTGGAAAAACTTTGACTTGTTTCCGGTTTAGCCATTAAGAGGGGGTGTTAAAATATAACACATTATATAGAATGTAAAAAAATTTATGTAGTTGTTCGGTTGGTAAGCTGTTCAACCACCTCTCTCTCAATAAATAAACCTCTTGCTGTATCATTTGGGCAATGCGGTTTGCCTTCTATTCTTTCTTCTCTTTGCATATTCCAACAGTTTCCACATTTGAACATAAGCCATAATCTAACATACTAAACTTATACTTCACCAACCTTTTCCAATCTTTGAATGAGTATTCAAGTCCATAGAATGGTAAAAAGGGAATGCCATGATTTTACCTGGTTTTTTATCCAATAATGATGGGGTCAAAATAAAGAGTCCTAAACTTGCATCACATATAGTAGATGGTTGTATCATATATTGTTTCCCACAAAAGATAAAAGGTTCATACATAATAGGAAGATATTTACTCATTTCCCATGCACCAAATGATTTGAAATTTTTGAACTCTACATCATACAATTTCATGTATTTTCTTGTAAGTTCCATATCATCTTGAGAATCCTCCTCATAAGTTATATACGATACTTCCATTTTTCTTTGATCAATTTATTGAGTATAATTGAATACCGGTTTTTCGTACTTGCCCACTTTTTACCTCATATTCTTTAGATGTCTTGTAATCAAAAGGGCATGGTGATTTTTTTGGTGCATCTACTAAAGAACTAGATCTTTCAACAAAGGGTACAAATGAAGAGTTAGAAGCAATAGCCCCATTGGGATTTACCTCAAAGACTAAAATAATCTCACCAAAATGCAACCCCTTCTCATTCTTCTTCTTCCACCTCATCCTCTCCTTTGTAGTGGTATAACCTCATTGCCCTAAAATATGGAAAATATTTTCCAATCAAGCATATATATATATATATATGAATAAAATATAATATATTTCATCATTTTTATAAATCAAACATACATGAGGGGGTACATATAGTCATCATTATTATGAGTCATAGGAGGGCTATTTATAGAAGAACTTGAGTGAGGATCTAGAGGAGAATCCGAGTCATTATTTTGCATCACATTGTCATCTAAAATATTTTCCATATTTTTTAAATGTTATTAGTATTTATCAATGTGCATAATAATATATTTATGTTTCATTTTTATTTGAAATGTATTTTGTTTATCTAATCCAACAATAAATAATTATTAAATATATAAAAATGTACATGGAAATGATGTATGCCCTCCATGTAATACTTAAAGAATTCACTTCAGCCTTTATGTATTGTACCAAGAATTCAATTTATCAATTTAAACAAATTCTAATTTGCATTAATTTTCTAAATGGAGCATAATATGAAGGACCTAGCATTTTGAATTCAACACAATATGTGTGCCCTAGTTTTCTCAATCCAACACTTTTTTTCTCTTTCTCAATCCAACAAAATATTTTTTTCCTAGTTATCTCAATCCAACATAATTTGTGTGCCCTAGTTTTCTCAATCCAACACAATATGTTTTCTCTCATCCAAAAATATGCATATATATTTTAAATGATACTTTTACATATAAATACACAATTCTAGCATTATCTCTAACTTAATTTGTGGCTTTAATAAGCCCTTAAGTCATAAAATAAGGTAGGGTCAAGTTGGGAACAAAGATGTATTTTAAGACACCACAAATGCATCCATTTAAGATGGTCATCAAAGATGATAGAAAATACATTATTTAATTCATCCTAACATCCCCTTAACATCACCACTCAAATATGATTATCAAGACAATATTTAAGTCACCGCAATGTCCCTACTAATGACATCCTAATTTTGGCACTTCACAAAGACACCCTAACATCCCAATGTAAAGTCAGATAACAATGGTGGCTTTAATTTTGACTTTAGGATTCACAATTTTACCCTTGCGACTTTAAAGTGATGTAAATGTGACTTAATATTATGACTTAAAATGGTCCAAAAGTTATAGTAGCCATCTTCTTAGGTCCAATCTCTACCAATAAAATTATGCTCCCAAGTGGTTTTTTCATTGACCATTAAAGCATTGAATAGTATTTGTGGTACCTATTAAATTTCATCATGAAAATATTACGGCAAGATTTGTTATCTACCATAACACTTTGAATTGGAAGTGAATCAACATGTGCATGAATGAATATAGGTTGTGATGCTTCATCCTCATCTAGAGGAATCTTTGACTCATAAAAGGTGATAGGTGCTGTAACTAATGGTGGATTGTGTGTGACATTATTGAAACCATCAATCATATGGTTATTAGCCATATAAGATGGAGGAGATACTAGACGATAAGCCATATGAACTTTCTCTTCTTGTTTATTTTAGCATGATTAGGTAATGGATTAGTAATCAATTGCATACATGCATTAAGTTGAGTAATCATCATGTTGGCAAGTGGCTCAAGATATAGGAGAGAAATAGTCTTGTTATCAGAAGATTTTGGATCTTTTTGCATAGTTCAAAACATATATTCACAAGGTGTCCACTACATTGGTAATTATCACAGGATAATTATTCATCAAACTTAGGTTCTTGTTGCTTTGTCATATCAATGATAATAGGTGGAGACATTTGGACTAGATTAAACTCGAGGAATTTTCATAAGATAATGTGAGGAGGCTACAAAAAATAGTCATATCATTGTGTAGTTTTTGTAAGAGTTGTTGCAAGAACAGGTTGTGTAATATTCACGGTTTAAACTTTCTTGTTATCATTCGGCTTGCCTTTATATGAGGGAATTGCTTGAACTTTTTTACTACTAGATGATTGTGTGGTCTCACAAGTCAATACATTGGCTTATATGATCTTACTCTCATATAATTGACCATTTGACATAAGTCCTCAAAGGTGCGCAATTAAGAAACATAACATGTTCTTGGAGCTTCGAAATAAGATTAGTAGTGAATATTATGATCATTTTTTTCTCTTCAATATGCTTAGGTCCTTGTGAAAGTAAAGTCTTATAGCATAATAGATAATCCATAATCCTTTTGTGGGATTGTTGTTTGACTTGAGTGATTTGTGAAAAATATAAATGTTGTCCAATATTAATTGAAAAATGGGCAAGGAAACATGTTGGCTAGAGCTTGGAATGTTTGTATAAAACCTAGAGGGAGTGTATATAACCAATCAAGAGCATATTCCTTGAGGCTACACGAGAAAAACATTGGTAAGGTATTGTTGTCCAAAATTGACCCCTTGTAATTTTGAACAACTCATCAAACATGGACTTAGCTTTTTTATTCTAAGAAAGCCACGAAGACTAAGCTAGTCACCCACAGAGTGTAGGAACTTAGTGTTCTGGGGGTTTTCCTAACTGTGGAACAAGTGATGAGAGGTCCGGGACTCACGCAGATTTTTATGGAGAAATGCTTTTGTGCGAAAAAGGGTGAAAATCCGCACAACACTATCCTAGTGTTCTGCAGGCTTCTCAGATAACGAGTTTCGCGACATGTAGAAATACAGGTCCGCGAATAGTCTAAGGCATATGGAAGGGCCGCGAGGCATAGGGGAGTGGGATCAATTCTTCACGAATGAAATTCGAGGGTATCATGATGCCACACAACAAAGGATAATTATTTCTCAACATTATGAAGGATATGGTAACATACACAAACCCACAGAATTTACAAACCCACCATGAAAAGAGCAAATGGTCAAAAGTCAAAAATAATGTAAATCCACGATGAGGGAACGAGAAGAGCATGGGTGATATAACATATGTAGAGTTGAATAATGTTACGAAAGACATAACTGATTCTCAGAGATTAATGCAGAGACATCAAATTTCGCGACGCCTCAAATCCATGCTTGTTATGTTCAAAGTGACATTCAACCACTCCATCGACCAAATTTAATTATGGGAATCATTCTTCTCATACAAATCCCGATGGTGTGTGATAAAACCCATGTCAGGTGCCCACACCTTCTTGCAAACATCAATGACATTTGGTCATTGGTGGTTGAATTCCTATTTTGGCACCTATCTCCTCTCTTCTCCTTTTCATTTCTCTATAAATTTAAAACTCGTGCATTGTAAAAATGATCCTCTTTTGTTGTAATGGCACCATGCCAAAATGGTGGCTAACTTCCCACAAGTTCCAAACCTTGAACTTGGTCTCATGTATTGTATTTTTTCTTTTGCCATTGTTGTAATCGGTGTGCATATTTTGAGCAATGAAATCGAGTGTTTGTGGTTATCCTCTTCCCTAATTTCATGTTTTATACATTCTTTCCCTTATGTTCTTCCCCGTGGTGTGATGTGTGTGTCTTTTACTTGCATATTTCTCCATCTTTGTGTTCCATGGATGTATGAGAAGGGTGAATCCTCATGGTTTTGGCCTACGGCATGTATGTTTCCCTTTTGACCTATATTTTCTCCCTTTCCTTTCCCTTGTGGAGAGTGATCAACCTTCCTTCTCTCTAGTGTTATCACCACCCCTTAGCTTTGTATTTTCCTTTCTTGTATCTTTCTCCCCTAGTCCCTTGGAATTATTAGTGTAGGATTAGTTTTAGGAGTAGTTTTAGCATTAGAATTAGGTTGTGTTATGCAAGTTTTCCCAAACCTGCATAACAAGGAAGTTTCCTTTCTCCGGAGGTTGATCTCACTTTTGCAAGACCCACATTGTAGAGATCATCCCATGTTGCCTCAAAATGTTAAATCTATGTGATTCGGATCATGGTGCAATTTTGAGCTCCGACAGTCTTGACACCCCTAGTGGAACAAGCTTTGAAGGACATATTTTTCAAGCGTCCCATTACAAAATTTTAGAAACCTTGGTTCCTTCACCGCTTTGCTCCAACAATTCTAGCATGCCCGGTGGGATAGGTAGGAATATCTTTACAACTTCACCTCACCAGGTTTGATGTGTTCTTAGTGATATCTAACCTTTGGAGCTAGTTTTCAACACCTCTTGTGACTCCACTGATCCAACAACTCATTTTCTCATCCACAAACCTTTTGCTTTCTTCCTTTCCCTTCACCCTTCCACTCATTTTCATGTTTCCATCTCATTCATGGCTCTCCAAAGAGCTCTTCCATTCTCTCATTTTAGTTCTTCACCCCTTCATTTACAGTAATGGGATGATATCCCCAAGATAGCTTTAATAAACTTGCCTCTCTTCCATGGAAATGGAGATCAATCTCTCAATTGATCACATTCAAGACATAGCAAAACCATTGCGTCAAACCGGATAAGAAAACATTTGTCTTAAACTTCTTGTTTCATCCTTTAGAGGAAAAGTAAAATATTGGTACACCTCTTCCATGGAAATGGAGATCAATCTCTCATTGATCACATTCAAGACATAGCAAACCATTGCATCATTCACAATGTCATAAGAAAACATTTGTCTTAGACTTCTTGTTTCATCCTTTAGAGGAAAAGTAAAATATTGGTACAGTGGTTTGGCTCCTCAATACATTTCCACGTGGGATCAGTTGGGAGAAAAACTACACAATCGATTTAAGGAGGATGCCTATGTCATTTCTCTCATGGAATAGCTTAACAAAATACAAAGATTTTTAATGGATTTCATATCAGATTTCAGCATCAGATTCAAAAGGATATGGCACAAAATTCCTCAAGAATTCAGACCCTCGCAAGGTATGGCATTCTAGTATTATTTGAGGTCCTTTGATTTTGATTTGGATGCATTGATCCAAGCTCTAAGAGCCAACACTCTTCCTCGGGATTTTGATATTGTCATAAAAGGTGAGAAGATTCTCATTCAAGTTGGTCAAAGGAAACCCATCCCTATTGCTTTCATTCTTCCCTCTCCTTCTAAATGCCCTTTGTCTGACAATGCAATTAACCAACAGTCCCTTGTTTATATCCCATCTCTAAGCAGTTTCATCATGTATGATGATTGTCAAACCATCGAAGAATTGTATGATTTCAATTGGGAGCATGAGATGGTGCAAAATGGGGCATATATTTTAAAAGGAAGTCAACCAAACCCAAAGAGGAGGATGTGAATCCACATGAGGTAGAGTTACTTGCAGAAGAAGCAGAACATAGTCCAATTCAGCTTGTAAATATCCATGTTGTGAAAATTTTGCATGATGATCTCATTATTGTAGTTGAGCTTAAAATAAATTGGGCAAATCACAAGGATCAACTCATTGGTCCCAAGGCCACATGCCTAATCAAATACCTAGCTAGTTTGGAGCCAAAATAGAGTTACCACTGGTCATGTTTATTTCAAAGCACGAGGAAGATCATCAAAGCATTAAAGGTCAGTTGTCGCACCTCCAACCAAATGCAGAGCAACTTGAGGAAGTATTCTTTATTTTCTTAGTTGATACTTTGGGAA
The DNA here is from genome assembly GCA_018340775.1 of Taxus wallichiana var. yunnanensis. NCBI lineage: Eukaryota > Viridiplantae > Streptophyta > Pinopsida > Cupressales > Taxaceae > Taxus > Taxus wallichiana. The sequence continues at coordinate 398,344,963 of CM031237.1, read as the reverse complement.
ATGGAGAGGAAAATAGTTTCAAGCCATTTTTCCACTCTCATTAAATACCATGTTCATTTCCAAATCACTTACATGGTCTATTTTTGTAAGGAAAGGTATCTATTTATGCCACCCTATATCAGGTTTTTTTAGCTTCCTTTTGTTTGGTTAGAGTAGGGTAGTGTAGGTTTGATTTTTGTAAAACAAATGTTTTTGCACCCTCTGCGTGTTTCACTTGACATGTGTATGATTTTTCATTTTGTATATATAGTTTTCGTAGGCCCTTGTTGTTGCACAGTCTGGTTCAACAAGTTTTATGGTAGAAATCAAATAATTGGAGCAATCTTAAATATATTCTTTTGGCTCCACATATCAACTTCGAGTAATTCCACTTCAATGTTAAGTTCATGTGGATTTAGGAGATAAATTTTAAAGGTTTAGACCATTTTCTTCAAGGTTAGGATTGACTCAATGCCCAATGGATGCTTCAAGGTAGTTGGTCTTCACCATCTAGTAGGCAGATGTCCCTAAAAGTTGTCAAAACCGTTTTCCAAAATTACCCTTCTAATTTTGAACAACTCATCAAACATGGACTTAGCCATTTTTCTCTAAGAAAGTCGCGGGAGACTAAGGTAGTCATTTGTGGAGTGTAGGAGCTTAGTGTTCTGTGGGTTCTCCTAATATGTGGAACAAGTGATGAGCGATTCAAACTTATGTATATTTTTATGGAGAAATGGTGTTGTGCAGCAAAGGGTGGAAAGTCGTGGAACACTATCCTAGTGTTCCACGGGCTTCTCAGATAAGGAGTTCTAGGATATGTGGAAATGGAGGTCCGTGGATAGTCTAAGGCACATGGAAGGGTTGCGAGGCATATGGGAGCAAGCTCAATTCTTCGTGAATGAAATATGTGGGTATCATGATGTCGCACAACAAAGGATAAGTCTTTCGCGACATTATGAATTAAATGGTAACATACACAAACCTGCAAGAATTTACAAACCCACCAACCAAAGAGCAAACGGTCAAAAGTTACACAATAATGTAAATTCATGGATAAGGGAAGGAGCAGAGTGTGGGTGATATAACATATGTGAAGTGAATAATGTTACGGAAGACACAACCGAATCTGCAAATCAATGCAGAGACATCAAATTCTGTGTGGCATCTCAAAGGTGAGCATGTCCCGTTTGAAGTGACATTCAACCACTCCACCAACCAAATTTAATGAAGTATGGGAGTCATTCTTCTCCTGGGAATCTTAATGGCATGTGATAGAATCCATGTCAGGTGCTCACACCTTCTTACAAACATCAATGGTGTTTGGTCCTTAGTGGTGGAATTCCTATTTTGGCATCTCTCTCTCCTTCTCTCTTCTCCTTTTCATTTCTCTACAAATCTAGAACTTGTGCATTATAAAAAAGATCTTGTTTTGTTATAACGGCACCATGTGAAAATGGTGGCCAACTTCCCATGAGTTCCAGACCTCTAACTTGTCTCTACATTGTATTTTTTCATTGTTGTTGTAATTAAGTGTGCATATTTTGAGCAATGTAATTGGGTGTTTGTGGCTATCTTCTTCCCTACTCTCATGTTTTATGTGTTCTTTCCCTTTTGTTCTTCATGTGGTGGGATGTGTGTGTCTTATACTTGCAAATTGTCCATATTCATGTGTCATGGATGTATGGGAAGGGTGAATCCTCGTGGTTTTGGGTTGCGGCACGTCTATTTTCCCTTTTCACTCGTGTTTTCTCCCTTTCCTTTCCCTTGTGGAGAGTGATTAACCTTCCTTCTCTCTGGTGTTATAACCACCCCTTAGCTTAGGATTTTCCTTTCTTGCATCTCTCTCTCTCTTGGTCCCTTGGAATTGTTAGTGTAGGATTAGTTGGAGTAGTTTTAGCATTAGAAGTAGGTTGTGTTATGCAGGTTTTCCCAAACCTATGTAACAAGGAAGCCAACCTTCTCCAGAGGTTGATCTCACTTTTGCAAGACCCACATTACAGAGATCATCCCATGTTTCCTCAAAATCCTGAATCTGCATGATTCAAGGTAGGGTGCAATTTTAAGCTCCAACAGTATTATCATGCATGTGGTCCATGAGAAGGCGTAAAGGCATGAAGGTATTGTTGGGATTGATCTTACCACTATAATATGATAATTTTAATGGAGCAAAGTTAGGAGGTAATAGATAGTTGACAACCTCATGTGCCAATGGGTTATTAAGTAACCTAGTGGAGCTTGTGGTGATTTGAGATCGATTTTGTGATAAGAGATATATTTTTTCATGCATGGCTTGGAGTTGTTTGAGATAGACATTAGGAATATAAGTATTAGGTCCTTGTGTGGAAGCCATGTAACATGTATGTGTAATAGCTTGTGAGATCATGTGTAAACCCCCATGATATGAACATTAGATGTACATAAGGGTTGATTAAGCACTTGAGTAGTAGCACCTAAAGGGGAAAGAGACCCTTTAGATGGTGGATTTGAGGGTTGTGCACTTTTTTGTTAGTGATCTACTTGTAACCTTGTAAAAATACGATCAAGGTGTTGTGGTGTATACTTAAGTACTCAAGTGAATATATACATTTTGATTGTGGGTATAATTTGTTGAATTACATGTACTTGATTGGCATTAGGATCATATTGCTCACCTTCATCGTCGATATAATTTCAATGACAACCGTATTTTTTAGAAGCCGTGTGGGATCACCTTGAACACAAACAAGGTCTCCCTCAATTTTTTAGGAGTAACCTCACCGAGAGAGAGCACAAGAACTTTTAATGTATGGGTCATTTTCTTAAGACGTTGAGGAACTAAAGGTATTTAAATGTGATCTATTTGAATACCACTTAATTAAGCATTTCGATGTGTTAGCATTGTGAATTTAGCTTCCTTATATTGCATATGATGATAGTATTTGATTATGCTCCAAAGAGAATAAGGGTTTTGAAAAACCTTAAGGATAGATGTCAACCCTAAAACCAACCACAATAGACTAAGATTTGAAACACTAAGGTTAATAATATAAATAGTAGGTTACATGTACATTAAATGAGTTCACCAAAATGTAATATCAAAACTAGATTTTTCCTAGTTAAGATTAATTACTAATGTGTAAATATGAATCTAGAATTAGAAATACAATAAATGTGTGGATCCTATAAACATGTATTGTAATTACAATGGATATTTAAACTCTAGAAAGTTAAATAAACTAAGCATATCAAACGGTCGTTGGCCCAATGATGAATTTTCTTGGCTCACAAAGAGCCCACTAGGATTCAATTCTTGCTTATTGCAAAGGCCTGGAGATACCGTAATAAGGGATGAGGTCGAGATCGCCCCCGTGAATTTGGCGGAATGGAAACCCCTCATTCCTAGGCATCTAAGCCTAAGAATTTTGTGCATCTCACTCGTGCGAAAATACAAGTTCAATAAAAAGAATGAAGCATGGGTAAGATTTTGAACATATTTACCCAAAACTAGATAAGACAAAGTGATAATAATCTAAAAGTATGTAAATGATTTGTGAAGGGTGTTGTTGATTTGTCCTACAAATCTTGAGGGTTGAAACTAAGAGGCAAAATTCTCGTGTGTTGAAAAAAAAAGTTCTCTATAAGTGATTTTTAGGGTTTAGCTTAACTATGATTCTGGGATTGTGACCTTTTGTATCTTTAACTTCATATTCTATGTTCGATTTCGATGATCGCACTTTTATGACTAAATCGGGGTTTCTTCTTCTTAAAACCCTAGTTTCCTCTCTTTTGCTTGAAAACATAAAATGGGGTGTTAGTTCGATTGGTCAGACTGACCTCAACAACCCCCATTGTTGAGTGTTGGTTGCATAACACTACCTCAAAAGGGCCTCGAACCTATGTAATTCTCCCTACCTATGAATGTGTAATAAACGATGTGTTGTTGAAATCCTACAATGGCCTCTGGCACTTGGCAATAATCTTGGGTGTAGATTGTAGCATGTGATGATGACCTAAGACAACTTTGCAACAAGTATTCGAACTTAGTAACTAGCTTATGTGCTTGAGAGAGTGATTTTATAATTGAGTACTTTGTTGTGATCTTCTAGGTAGCCCAAAGATGTGAGAGAAGAATCCCTATGAATGGGGGGTGATTGTGCTCTTATGGGTGACTGCGCAAAATGTTTTCCTGTTCAATTGACACTAGGTCAATTATGTTGACTTGTGCATTTAAAAAAGTGAATATTAAGTAAGTTGTGAACAAAATCGTTGGTCTTATGATGAAATAAGTCGCCCAGTTTCATCCCTCATGTAATTGTCTTGCAAATTTGCAAACTCGGTTTTGACATTTAGATAATGTGGCCAAATATATTTTTGACTTGCAAAGATGGGTAACAAGTATGCCACAGGTGGCCAAGGATTGCCAAATTGAGCAAGATGTGTGTAGAAATGAATCATTTGAATGCACAATAATTAATAGGCTAAGATAAATGTAGAGGATAATTGTCAAAAGTCATTGGTCCAGTTGTAGGGTACAATGCATATTACACACACTTCAATCGATTAAAACTTCTCATTTAAATGTACAAAAAAAATTAATCAACCAGCTTGGGCAAAGACTAATTTGTAACATAACAAATGATCATTGTCTACAAACATTAATTGAGATAAACCGCATTAAACATTACATACAAATTGACCTAAAATTACTTAAATTTAAGGTTAGACATTTCTAATGGCTACAACGTGTGTAAGTAAACATTAAACATTACATACAAATTTGTAATTTCTAATTGTCCATTTCTAATGGCTACAACGTGTGTGAGTAACACAATAAATTTGTAATTTCATACTTATTCTTTAGAAGGATAGCCATTAACTCGTGACGATAAAATTTTATTATTATCATATGATTACTCAAATCAAAGCATTAAAGTAGATTACTATATGATACATGATTACTTTAGGATGGTAGTGGCTAGCGAGACATTACACGTAGAACTTTTCTTCCATAACCATTTTTGTGTAAATAATACACCAAATTTGTAATCGAATCTCTTGTCCAGGTCATACTTATCCTCTATAAGGATAGTCATATAATCATGAAAATAGATCTCATTCTTATCATATGAAAGCATGAAAGTAGATTACCATATGATATATGATTATGTAACGCTAGTAGTGGCTAGCGAGACATTACACCTAGAACTTTTCTTCTATAACCATTTTTGTGTAACACACCAAATTTGTAGTTGAATCTCTTGTCCAAGCATACTCATCCTCTATAAGGATAGTAAAATCATGAAAATAAAATCTCATTGTTATCATATGATAACTTGAATGAAAGCATGAAAGTAGATTATGATATATGATTACTTAACATTAGTAGTGGCTAGCGAGACATTACACCTAGAACTTTTCTTCCATAATCATTTTTGTGTAACACACCAAATTTGTAATCGAATATCTTGTCCGGTCATACTTAACCTCTATAAGGATAGCCATAAAATCATGAAAATAGAATCTCATTCTTATCATATGATTACTCGAATCAAAACATTAAAGTAGATTACCATATGATATATGATTACTTAACGCTAGTAGTGGCTAGGAAGACATTACACCTAGAACTTTTCTTCCATACATATTTTTATGTAACACACCAAATTTGTAACTGAATCTCTTGTCCAAGCATACTAATCATCTATAAGGATAGCCATAAAATCATGAAAATAGAATCTCATTCTTATCATATGATTACTCAAATCAAAGCATGAAAGTATATTACCATATGATATATGATTACTGCATGTTTGTAGTGGACAGGAGACATTACACCTAGAACTTTTCTTCCATACTCTCGTAACTAATTAGACACAAGCATTTATCAAGAATATTCCAAAAACAAAATGCAAATAGAGAAGCTTTATCCCACTCAACCCCATGAAAGAAAAATGAAATAAAGAAGCTTTAGTTTACACAATCCCATCAAAGAAAAGTCTAGGATGCATATTAAAAAATTTGGACAACATCTATTTCCTAATGTTGATGGTAAACGAGAGCATGTCGATTGTATGAAGGAGAATGCATGGACGATAAGGACATAAATAAGTGGACTTCAAGAATACTTTCAAATGTAAAAACATATTCTGACTGATCATTTCTCAATGGCAATATGATCTTTGCGATAGGACATTTATAACTCTGCAAAATCTTTTCCAAAAAGAGATGCATTACCAGACCCAAAAGTTAGTTTCATAAAAAGCTCCTAAATCCGAACATTTAGATATGACTTGTATAATCTCTCATCACATTATCCACAAACCGAACAACCAGGGGCTAAGTTATTACTAGAGAAGGTAAGACGTGAAAATCATTTTTCAATGGACAAATTTTGAAAATGTCTGCAACTGAAGACTTCGAAAAGTTTGTATCTTGCTCCAAACACTTAATAGGCTGTTTCCTTTAGTATATTGGGAGCTTCTTGTGGTGCAGCATTTACACAAGGCGTTATCACAGTATAATACAGTTGAATTTTAAATTTTGAAAGTACAGACTACACTTAAAACAGTTTACATAGTGGCAACACCATGATCAACCCAATAAATTCATGAGTTTTAGAAATTTGGTTTGTGAAAGGCTAATTTCCCAAGGGGATACATTCTCCAATGGAATATGGTCTCGGTCCTAGGATTAAAGTGGTCCTCTTATTGGCCACATCTAAGAAAAAAATTTCGTCCACGAAATCACTTTGCTAGCATGAACACCAAGATCGTCTTTTTGCATTAAAAAAGCAAACAGTTTATTCAATAATCAAAATTAAAATAACGCACTACCCCCAATAGAAAAGGGAATTGAATCTCTATTCTCAACCAAAATTGCCAGTAAATTACAGAAACATTTTTGCTCTTTTCCGGCACAACTAACATTGTGAACGTAAAAGTTCAAAATATCACATATTAATTACTGGCATAACCTTAGGAGACTCAAATTTGTCAGTAAACTAAAGAAGAGTTTTAGCACGTTTCCAGAACAGCTAAACATTGTGACATAGAAGTTCCAAACATCACAAATTAATTACTGGCGCAACCTTAGAGACTCAACAAACATCTCTTCCTCTTCAAATTTCAAGGGACCAGATCAACTAAGAAACTGTTGAATTAAATGTAAAAATACTACAGAATTCTAGAAAAATGTTACCTTGTTTATATTAGTATTTCCTAAGATTTTAATGAAGAACCCTGCTTTGTAAAATATATCAGTATGACACGAGTATGGATAATACTCAAAAACAACCAACAAACTTGCGGATGACAATGCAGTATCTCAGATCTTCACTAAACACCACATGCGTGGATTTCAACATCACAATAAGAAACATCTATAATCACAGATACAACTTATGCACCTGTTTAAGTTATTGCATTCTGTCTGCAAGACTCAAATCTTAAACAATATTTAGCCCTCAGGTACTAAGGATCTAACAAAAGTCCCACGTTTGGGTTGCATCATTCCATGCCAGCATCTCATATCTTAAACAAGGTATCTAAAGAAGCTTAACCGAGGTTTGTCTTTCTTCTGTCGAAAATCACTTCCCCATCTATAAAAACCGTCCAGAAGACAATGTTCTCACTCACCTTGGTGCGCTAATTTCTTCCAGTGACCAAACACGTACAATGGTTGTCGTACAAAGATCTGCTCTTGCCTTTCTAAAGTGCCTTTTGACTCTTTAACTCCAATTTCTTCTCTCTAGAATTAAAATTGTTATGGTTGTATGTCCTTGTGACAATTAACTTAGTGATGGAACAAACTTTATCAAAATACACGAATACACAACAGACAAGAAAGCTCCAATTGGAATTGTCACTATCCAAGAAGCAACTATCTCCTGCACTGTTTCAACTCGAACATTGTTAAGGCCTCTAGAAAACCCAACTCCCATCACTGATCCTACTTAAGTATGTGTAGCAGAAATGGGAAGCCCAAGTTTGGATGCAATAACCACAACACTAGCAGCTGCAAAATCCCTTGTTGGGGTAGTTCTGTAATTTTCTTGCCTATGGTTGTAATCACGTTATATCCCCATATCATCAAGCCGGCAACAATTCCAAATCCACCCCATGCAAGCACATCAATCGGCACAACTATGTCTCCACCTAGATGTGCTCCTTTGAGGATAGATAAAGCTGCAGCTATGGGACTGTACGTTCCCAAAATTGTAGGGTATTGCACCCCCGGAACAACGTTACATGTGCCCCAATGATAATACAGGTCTCCTTGCAAGGTGTTCGGGATCCAGAAAAGCTCTCCAAATATGTGTTAACATCCCGCATGCCCCGCTTAGCCTCTGCGTACTTTGTTTTTTCCTGCCCCCTCTTTTCCTTTACTTTTCGGTCTTTAGTGACAAAACCACCGCCTCGCTGGCGGCGGTCTTGCACGCATTTTTCCGAATGTTTCTTTTATCGCGACTCGTGTAAAAATCAACGTTTACCAGCTTTTTTCACCGCCTTTGCTTGTATTTATGATTTTGGTTCCCTGGAATAGTGTTTTTGCATTGTTTATGGTTTAAGAGATCAAATTGGTTTTCACCTTTGGGTAAATGGGATTCTATAAATAGTTGGCTTGTGCTCAAGCAAATGGCCCCTCAAATTTGCCTCTCAATTTCTCATTGCAGTAGCTTAGTCTTTCAATTTTGCCTAGGATTCATAGTTTTATTTATTGCATGCATAGTTAGTGTTGTCTTGTTGTTAGGAAGCCACATAATCTTCTTGTGCTAGTGTTGTTATTGTTTCATGCAATCCATTGGAGTAGGACAATTTAATTTTCAGTAGGAAGCCATTAAAGTTGCAGGTTTGTTCATCAAAAAGAATAGTTTCAGGTTCTGGATGTTTTGTGTTGCATGACTCGTAATAAATCCCGCTAGGAATTGCATAAGCCAAGCTCTGTTCTCTTGCGCTATCCCTCTCCTACTCGCATTGTATTCAGTCTGCATCCTAAGCTGCCATTATTTCGATACCAACTTCTGTTGATGCTAACATCACACGCTTTTCTGGATTCACGTGAGCACGAAGGAACGAGGAGATCACACTGAGGGGACAAAGCCATACACAACCGAATTCGCCACTTTTCGTTACGAAAATTCCAGTTCAATCTTTCAAAGTTCTAGTCAAAACATATCAAATAGAGTAGTCAATCATTTCATTTCAGTTAATCTCACTTTCGATATTGCCGGGAAAGCTGTGGGGATTGATAGTTTCTAAGAAACTATGATTCACTCCTCACTTCTGAGGTAGGATCGAGAGTCTTTCAAATAGATTAGATCAGTTATCTGGTTACTTAGAATAGATTTACAACTGCACAGGCAAGTAGCTATACTCGGCTACTTTGTTTGTTTTAAATTTCGTCATTAGTTTAATTGTCAATTTCTAGATATATTAGATAATTGCTCTTTTAAATTTTGTTCAGTAGTTTATCAATAAAATCAGATTTAGGAATATACATAGATATATCTTGCGTAGTTAATTTATTCTGTCATTAGTTAGACTTATATCATTTCCTTTTTGCATGACAATCACGGGACCTAGAGAGCCCTAGAGAATACGTATTCGAGCCAATCGTGCCTCAACCCAATCTTGTTATGGCAATAATTGATATAGATCAGAATCTTAGAATCCAAGTCTTCCAAACAACAACAGACTTACAACAGATCAGTTCACAGTTAAGAGGGTTAAACATTGAAGACGACCAAGCACACACGTTTTGGTCAAACCAGCCAAACTACAGATTACCCTAGATAAATATCCGCATGACTGTAGAAGGGCTTGAAAGAGAGCAAACGTTCGGTTGTGACCCTTTGGTCCCACATCCAGACGTAGGAGACGTTCTCACTGACATAGACACCGGCTTAAGAATTCAGGTTGCCAGAACGCCTGTAAGGTACTTTGAGAAGATTGCACAACTTGTAGTTCTAAATATAGAGGCTGAAAAGGCATTCGACGCTAAATACTAGGGATTAGAAATTGATTCCTCGTATGACCATAAGCAGTCCACAACAACCAAGAATCTACGGTTGTGATCCACAAATCCCACAACCCAACGAGTCCACAGGTCAATCCGACGTTGACGCTGGCTTACGCACATTAGTATTTAGATCCACTCCACTTCCACCAACCATTATCGCACAGTTATCCTTGTTAGACATAGCAGCTAACAAAGCTAAGGATTTCTGGACTAGACCAGAGAATCACCCGTAGAATCCACTATATATCCATCATCCATTTTCATGACCCTATCTGGAGACATACACGAAACAATCCCGAGTCATTTTCCACGCATCCCACAACCCATAGATCGAATCACGCCAGAGCTCGATATTGATTGGAGCCTTCGAGCAATCATCCTCGCCAACCAATCTATCACACCAGTTCAGGTTAGGAGGGCCTTCTTTGCCTTAGATTCACAGATTCCATTAGTGTGTGTCAAAGACATAAGACTACCCAATTAGTTTGTCCATACCCCGTGTATTCCATCCGCACCGGCTATCTCAAAGACGACCTCGGGAGGTCGGGTGCAAGGAAGAGTTACTTGTAGATTCCCACGCTCACTTGTCACTTTTCCATCGTACAAAATTGGTGAACCCAACGTGAAACAAACAACGTTTTCATCTTTTCCACCTCATTAGCCTTCGCATCAGCTTCACCAACAAAATTGGTGAACCTGGCGTAAAAGGAACAGTTGCTTCACTCTCGCCTTTTCCCTTTTAGTGTTTGTCTTCTTTCATCCACCTTCGCTCTTTCCCATTATTTTGTGGGTATTCATATACCCCCCGAATATGTCGGGATTCGATGCATATGGCAGACCTCTCCTAGGTCTTGAAGCATACTATGATCAACTGAATAGACAACCATCACCCTCGCTCTCAGCATGGGGTGACAATTATTCAGCTAACCGATTGTCAACACAAACTCCACCTCCAAGGACTAGATATAGTTCATCTTTCCAAACAGAGGAGTTGGATCAGCTCACTCAAATGCAACAAACAGAGCCTTCAGGCTCGAACAACATGACGTTTACGAGAGAATCTGGTTCATCTCCTCAGGTGTTGCTTAGACCACAAATTAGTAGACAATCAGATCCATACCTATTTTTAGATGATGAACATTTAGCGCGTTATGCCAGGAATGAACAACGCTCTCAGAGTATGTACCCGCCTATAGGAAGTTTACAAACGCAACCCGCGGTCTCTTTTCACAAAAATACCTCCATGCCACTACCTATGGGAAATGCCCTTGGTGAGACTTGGCAGGGCAACGATCAGTTCATAGCAGGGTACCATATGCCTATACAACCTTAGAATATACAACGAACCCCACTAAGGCGAGTAATACTGTGACTTCACCAAATGAAGTCATCTCAACTTTAGTAGAAAAGGTTAGAGGATTAGAACTTGCTCAAGCAAGTCAAAATTCTCAATTCATACAGCAAATTTCCAATCCTCCACATCATTCTAGCCAAGTAGACCTCCTCATAGGAATAGGCACATTAGGCATGCCTCCTTAGTATTCACAAAAAACACCAACTAGAACCACCGTTTCTAACATCGTTCCAGTGGAAAATATGATACCTCCCGGTCTAGTACAAAACAATCCATTCCTAGGCAATACTCCTCCATACTTAAACATATATTCCAAATCACCACAAGGATATATGTTCTCTTCTCCCGGCATGTTCGCTCAACCAAAGGGATTTCCTTATGTCCCTGCAAATGCATACACTACGCCATATCAACAACCCATTCCACCTCCACCTCCTCAGTAAATGCCATCAATGGTCGAAACCTATGCGATAGGGACTTATTCAGAATATTTGAAAGAGCCCTTAGACTTCACCATATGAAGCGTCTTGCTTCCAAGACCTCTTCCCGATTTTCCCAAATACAAAGGGGAAGGAGACCCGAATGCACACATTAAGGCCTATGCCACAGCCATTCGAGAGCTGCTCCCTTGGGATGGGGTTGTTGCCAAAATATTCCCCAAAACCTTAGAGGGCATCGCCCTCGATTGGTATTATAGAATACCTGAAGCTTCCATCCATTCATTTAAACAACTCGTTTCAGAGTTCATCAAAGCGTTTGACATGAACAAACTGTTGAGAACATGAATCAGGGAATTCTTGCACATTAAACAAGAACACAATGAATCTGTTGCTCACTTCATCCAAAGATGGCGTACAGTCCTTTATTCTTCGGCAAGTGCTCCAAACATGGATCGATGGAACTATGCGATTTATTCCTTCATTCTCTCAACAGAGAGGTAAAGGAAGAAGTCCAGAAGTTCCCACTAAGGACTTACAATGAAGTACTTGAGAGCGCTCTCTGAATAGATCAAGCGGCAATAGATAGCAATCGCAAGATGTATGGAGCAAACGGGAGGTTAATCACCCCCAACCAGAATACTACGACTTATCCTACTACCACAAACGTCAATCAAGGACCTAAAATCCTTAACAAAAATTGCGGCGCAACAACCGATGGAGTAACTGACCAAGCTAAAAAGGCCAATGTTGTAAATACTCCACCACTGGTTAACAATCAATGGAACAACAACTTTACCCCAACAATCAACACAGTGGATTTTAATCATCCACAACAACAACAACAACGGCGGATCCAGACACAGGGTCCAAGCCAAAACTCAACTGGATATCAAAACCAAAACCAAAACCAAAAACAACAAATGCAAAACTTTAATCCTAATAGGCAACGGTTTGATCAGAGTTTTGGACCACAATATGCGCCAAACCAACAACCCAGGAATTACAATCCTAACTCGTATTGTGGTTTCCACAAGATTTGAGGCCATGACACTAGAACGTGCCGTGATTACAATAAATTCATGCAACATCTGCCAGAGGAACAAAGACAACTTTTCATAGATATGTTCTTGGTAGATCCTACATCACCGGCGCTAAATACTTTCACAGGGCGTTTCCCTCAAAATGCACCCTCAAGATCTTCAATGATCTGCTCCCAAATCACAATAACAAAAAGTTAAATTCGAATGGGACGAACAAGGGTGTAATGATAGGGAACAATGATCATGAAGCCTTGACTTCACTAAATCCACATGTTGCACCACAATTAGGAAGTCAGCCACGACCCAAGATAGTCGGTTTAGTAGAGTTAGACACTTTGAACTACCCATGGAAGTCAGAACAAGGACACGAGAGTATTCCTCTCAGCCAAGTCCAAGTTACCCGCTAGAGGCAGATAACATCCACCAAATATTAGTAAAACCCATAGGTGCCTATGATTTAATTAATGACCTAACAAAAACCTTCTCTCACATCTCCTTTTTGGACTTGTTGAAGAACTCTCCTGCCCACAGGGCTGCTCTTTTAAAGGCATTAGGTTTAGGTCATTTAATCAACATCACTCCACCTCCCAAAACATAGGTAAACCATATAGACTTTGATATCCACCCTCCGGGACACTCGGATAGGGATACCGAGTTTATATTCGAAATAAACAAAATGCCAACAGACGCTATGAGATTGCACACAGAGGTGATCCAACCTTACATTTGCAAGTGTGGGTTTATAACAATTACGTTAAACGTGCAATGGTTGATGATGGGCAATAGTTAACATAGTCCCCTTCTCTTTCCTTCAAAAGCTAGGGTATGGAGAAACAAATTGTTCCATGACTCGGAATACACTAAGAGGCTATGATAGCCTTAAAGCCACATCGATTGGAACTATAATACTACCAGTCACCTTAGGACCCAAAACAATCCTGACTGAGTTTTATATTATAGATTGGGAAACCAACTATAATATGATCCTCGGCCGACCGTGGATACACCGTATGAAGGCAATCCCTTCTACGTTATTTCAAGAAGTAAGATTCTTACACTTAGGAAAGATATTCATAGCCAAAGGCGATCCAAAACCATTCGATATACACCTAGCGGACTTGAAGAAAAGGCCAGTGTTCACTCTGAGTTTGAACTCCCAACAAACCAACTTAATAAACCAACCGACGTGAAACTCGGAAGAAAAGTTGGTACCTACAACAGAACTAGAAACTATGAGCCTAATCAAGAATATCCCAGCCCTCAAGGATGAGGCTAACATTGTCGAAACAATATCATTAGGAACTACTGCAAAGATTGTCGAATTGCTAGAACAAGATCTACCAATTTTCCTACCATTTGATTCTATAGGCATGGGATATACCCTAGGTGTTGGTTCTCTTCCAGCAGAGGATCTCTGCATGGTAGAAGTAACCGAAACCGAAAAAGTTGACGTAGCAAATGTCCCAACGTCCATCTTCCCAACTAAATATTGGACTCTCCATTTTGATGGAGCTAGATGTCGTTATGGGGCTGGGGCAGGTGTGATCTTTACTTCACTCGAAGGAAAGATCTTACCATTCGCCTTTAAATTAAACTTTGAATGTACAAATAATGGCGCTGAGTACAAAGCCCTCCTCCTTGGTCTCATCATAGCTAAAAGGATCGGTGCTAATAACATCGTGGTGTTAGGAGACTCCTAATTAGTAAGCAAACCAAGTCTCGAGGTGTATGAGACCAGAGTGAACACTTACACTCTACAAAACAATAGTATTAAATTTAAGCAAGAATTTGACTTCATATCCATCGAAGCAATCCTGCGAGAACATAATCTTCTTGCAAATTCGATAGCAACCTCGGCCGTCACGCACTTCACTCTAAACAAGTGAGTTGGAGGATACCCATTTCACAAGATCCCTTCGTGACTAAACCATCAAATCCTCTCTTAACGAACATAGCTGAGAACAACTCTACTATCTTAGATCACGTTGATAGTGATAGAGCCACTCTTGATTACTTAAATGCCTATGCAGTGTTACATCTCACCCATCACGTGGTAGATTTGTCCTTAATACCACATTCATCTTCTTACTTTGGAAATCCCATGATAGAGCTTCCCCCACAAAAGGAACTCGGCATATACACGGTAGAGAATGGAGACAATCTGGAACTACCTCCAACTCCGCCTAAGTTTGAAGAAGGTAACGCTTCTTTAATCGAAGAAACGATTGATATTAACATCGAACGGAGGAAGAACCAAAGATCTTGAAACTAGGATCTTCGTTAACCCCAGAAGAAATAGAGATACACACTCAAATCCTCAAAGAACATCAAAAGACTTTTTACATTCAATTATAAAGAAATGACAAGGGTTGTACCACACATCGCAGTACATAACCTCATCACCAAATCAGATGCAAAGCCAATTAAACAAAAATCGAGACCAATGAAACCCAAGGTAGCTCTCATGGTGAAGGAAGAGGTAATGAAACTCCTCCAAGTAGGATTCATCAAACCGGTTGATTATTCTCAGTGGGTATCTAATATCATTCCCGTTCTCAAAAAGAATGGGAAGATACGCATCTGCATAGACTTCCGAGACATTAACAAGGCGTGTCCCAAGGACGACTTCCCGTTACCATCCATTGACGTCATCGTTGACACAACAGCTAGGTTTGAGCTTTTGTCTCTCATGGATGGATTCTCAGGATACAATCAAATCAGAATATCCGAACAAGACCAAGCCAAAACCACATTTATAACTCCTTGGGGAACCTATTGCTACGTTGTTATGTCATTCGGTCTCAAGAACGCTGGCGCTACATACCAACGGGAAATGACATACATATTTCATGATCTTATTCACAAAATCATGGAATCCTATGTAGATGACTTGTTGGCCAAGGCCAAGAAGCGTTGTGATCACCCGAAGTGCTCCGCATCATTCTTTCACGTTTAATAGAATACGGAGTCACACTAAACCCAGAAAAATGTGTCTTTGGTGTGACAGGAGGGAAGCTCCTAGGTTACATTATATCATCACGAGGGATCGATGTAGACCCAACCAAAATCCAGGTTGTTCTTGAAATGATCCCACCTTCGGATGAATCGGAATCAGGTCGTTTCTTGGGAAACTCGGTGTAATCCGAAGATTCATCCCAGATTTAAGCTTTGTCATTCACCCAATCAACAATCTACTCAAGAAAGATTATGGTATCAATTGGACCAAAGACTGCAACGATGCTTTCGAAGTGGTTAAGCGTTTCTTGTTGTCACCACCTACGCTAATGCCTCCTAAGCCAGACCGCCTTTTAATCTTATATTCGCGGGCTACCAATGTCTTGCTAGCCTAGCATGCTAGCTCAATAAGACGATGACAAGAGAGAACGCGTAATCTATTTTATTAGCTGAACGTTGCTTGACTATGAAACACGTTATACCCAAGCAGAATGAGAGTGCCTTGCCATAGTATTCTCAACTAAACACTTAAGACATTACATGCTAAACCAAGAAACAAGGGTCATTGTAAAAATAGACCATTTACGAACTTTCCTCACACAAGGGTCCTTGTCTAAAAAGGTTGGATGCTTTATAACCTTAATGGGTGAATTCGAATTAAATTTTATAAACCAGAAGTCCATTAAGGGATAAATCATTGCAGATTGGTTAGCTGATAACCCATTAGATGGAGGCGATCTAGTAGATCTGGACTTTCCCGATGAATGCATATATTACATTGAAACCAAACCTCCTATCTCTGAATGTCCTTGGTATACTGATATTGTTAATTATATCATGGACCATACATATCTAGAAGGTGCTACACCACAACAAAGAAGGTGGTTACGCATTATCGTAACGAAATACGTTGTTATAGAACAAGTGCTCTACCATAAGGCTTTTGATGGAATGCTCCTAAGGTGTGTTAACACAGAAGAATCCAAAAAGATCCTCCATGAATCTTATAGTGGAATATGTGGAGGCCACTTCGGTGGTCACACCACCACTCACAAAATACATCGGATGGGCTATTTCTGGCCCACTTTAGAACATGACGTAGTAGAGTTTGTACGCAAGTGTCATAAATGCCAAGAATTCTCCCACGAGATTCACATGCCGACACAAGCTCTGCAACCAATCGCTACTCCATGGCCCTTTTCTACGTGGGGCCTAGATTTGATAGGAAAATTATCTCCTTCGTCAACAGATGGCCATAACTTAATAATCACGGCCACCAAGTATTTCACCAAATGGGTAGAGGCTATGCCTCTCACCACCGTACCAGGTTCTGTGATCGCCAAGTTCATTTTAAACCAGATCATCTGCAGGTACGGTATCCCACAAATAATTATCATAGATAATGAAACTTTTTTTAATAATGATGAAGTCCGTGAATTATGCAATAAATTTAAAATAAACCATCATACAGCCTCTCTGTATTACCCTCAAGCCAATGGACATGTTGAAGCAACAAACAAGACATTGAAAGCTATTCTCCTCAAAACGGTAAAAGAAAACAAGCAAGATTGGCATTTAAAGCTATATCCAACCTTATGGGCCAACCAAACCTCGATAAGAACACCAACAGGAGCAACTCCTTTCTCGCTGGTATTCGAACAAAAGCAGTTCTCCCACTTGAGGTTGAAATACCCAGTCTCCGCATCTCATTACAAGGGATTCTGGATGAAGACGCTTATAGAGAAGCACGTCTCTCCCAACTAGAAAGCCTAGATGAGGCCAGGTTAGATGTTGAATAGCGGCATAGAGTCTATGCTTTGACCGGATGTGCTGGCAGTATAATAAAAAGGTCTATGAACGAGATATATATGAAGGAGATCTAGTTCTACGACTAGATAGCCGGATTGATAAAAATACCTCCGAAGGAAGGAAATTTCGCCCAAATGGTTGGGCCTGTACCGAGTCACAAAAGACTATATAAATGGTGCATATCTCTTATGTACACTGGAAAGTGAGGAATTCAATGAAACAGTCAATTCCTTGCATCTTAAACGATTCTATGCATAAGTGACTAACACTATCTGTATAATTATATCTACATTGTATCTTCATGTAGTTAGGTTCATTTTGTCCACTTGTTTCGTACCATTTTGTGATCAAAGAACTTATTGTTCAAGAAATTCATTACAAACTTCGATGGTATTGGTATTATCATTCCAATCATACTCCTTCATTTTCATGGCATCATCACTTATTTCTCAATCATTTCATCAAATAAAGCTAGATATGACAAAGTCTTAACGGTAACCATACCAAGGTCTGCATGCTTGTTCTCACTTTTGGTTTCTTCCTAAGATAGGTGTCTTGCCTATGGTATGTTCTAGAAGCTTCATAAAGTGTCACATCTATCCCATATGTATATCTCTTTGGAAGTAAGAACATACCGACATTTTGCTCAAATATAGATCAAACAGAAAAAAATTTTATTTTTATACATTTCCTTGCCTACCAACCTTCGGTGATGAACTTGTGTCTCTTATTAGTGACATAGGGTTGGGAAAGGATGGGAATTCCCTTACTCACCTATGCCTTGTCCATGGTGATAAGCCCATGCTTCTTACTAGTAGCATGGGGCAAGGTGTGGGGGTCCTCTTGACAATAAACGTTAAAGGTCGTAAGCAAACAGTTCAAATGAACCTTTGAAATCTTGAGTCAAAAACAAATGAATCAGATGTCTAAAATTCCAAGAGAGCTCAAAATCCTGAAAATCAAATTTTGTCTACCATGTGGCCATCTACGGATCTAAGTCTAGATAAACCGCAAAGTAGGTAGCATTCTAAACTATGGAGTCACTTGGGTAGAGTAGGTTTGTAGCATCCTAATTTGGTTCCACCAAATCTTTGTCTATCTCTCATCACTACCATTCAACAAATTTCATAACTTGTGCCCTTTCTACCTCTCGGTGATGAGCCCTCGCATCTTACTAGTTGCATGGAGATAGGAGTGGGGCAAGTTCATCTACTCATCATACCGGTTTCTCATCTCATTTTGTTAAAACAAATATGAAGGACCAAGCAATTGCTTATAGAAACTTAATTTCAAGATCAGATTATGTCTACATTATCATATATCAGCATCACAAAATACAAAAAGAAAGAAAGCATTTATATCATTTTTCCTCCATTGTATACATTCTGAAAAGCATATAAAAACAACATCATAGTTTACATGCGGAAACGAATCACAAGAACATAGATACCAAAGGTCTGATCCAATATATATATATATATATATATATATATATATATATATATATAATCAAGTTTCCTATACAATGCCATCATGCACTAAGCATGGTCAAAACGCTCAAAGAGCCCGGGAAATACAAAATACATCATACAAACAATCTACGAGAGCCGGCGGCCTCTCAACCCCTATGAGATCCCTCTGAAGGTGCACGCCCACGTCTAGGACTCCGGCTACACCGACGCTCTGAGTGCACGAAAGGCTCACGATCTCGAGGAGCAGCTGCGGTCTCGCCATGAGAGTGACTCCTCATCAGGTGCTCTGCTGTCCTATATCCTGCCAACTCGGTATAGAGGGTAGACACCATCCTGGCCACATGCCAGACAGGGAAAAAAATTCGGTATGCCTACCGGCTGCTGAAGGCTCCCCTGCATCCACGGATAGCTCTGCATGGGTCTTCTCCATGGGGATCATCAGGGTATCAGTGCATACCCGGCGAATCAGGTCTCACCACTCATCAGCAGTCTCTGCAAGCAAAGGAGAAAAACGAATTAGAAATACTCAAAAGATAGAAACAAAAGTAAACAAAAGGAGAGATAGCAACTAAGGAAATCCTAAACAAACTTTAAGGAGAAGGATGATAACTCACTCGGATCTCCGGGCCTCCAAGATGGATCCCTAGGGTCAGCACCTACCACAGATGCCGCCACTGACTGATGCACTCCTCCTATGCCTAGGGCCACATAACATCCTACTACGAACTCATCCTCTCTCGCCCAATCCCTGAGAAAGTGGATCCTCTGAAGCTAGGGTCACCCTCTCTCGCACTCTGCTCCGCCCTCTCCACCTATAAGATATCCTGAGTGTCATGCCACTCAGGATCGCTATCCTCCTCTCCGCCCGACTCACTGACCTCAGCCTCGGTCTCCTCCTCCGTCTCCCTCCCGTGAACTCCTCGAACTTAGAGTCTATATCAATGGGGTCTTCGTTGTTGTGGGTGGGACTAGCGGCAATCTGAAGTAAGGATGTCTGAGGAGCATCGGCTCTCCCTCGAGTGCGTACTACCCTCCTAGCTATAATGGGGACACCAGGAGTAACAACGGTCCAACCCCGGCCTCTAGGACCTCCCCTGGCCTCCCGAACTGATCTGTATACTGGCACCACTGGGGAAGCATACCCATGTAAGGAAGGCCAAACTACTGAGGCACTCGACCAAAAAGATGTATCTCCACCCTCCCCGTCCTATCCACGAGCTACCCTGTGGTGGAGCAAGAGATCAAAGTAAGAGCCTCCTCGCCCCATAACCCTGCCATGGCCTGATAAGGTGTGGCCTCCATGTCATCAGTGGTCAAGGAGGTGACTGGCTAGTGAGGTGCTCTGAGCACCGACATGTCTATCCATTTGGCTGCCCTCAAAGCTCCGGGATCTACCACCTTTACACCTCTCCTATAAGGGATGAAATGCTAGTAGACCTAGCTCATAACCAGGGTCGGATGGCTCAATGACTATCCCCGTAAAACGAACCACCCAAAGACAGATCATGATAAGTAGTCCTAAGAATGTCAGCTCCCCATGCGTAAATTCGGCCATATCCCTCAATCTGTGCAACAATGGGGGACCAGCAATATAGTAAGGTGTCTCCTCCCTTGTCCCCGATCAATCTTGAGGAAAGGATCCCCATAATGGCTTGACGAATCAAGGGGATAGGCAGGCTAGGAATAGATCAAACCCTCACCCCCTTCTTCGAACCAAAGGGAGATAACTCGGGACTCCCATATATGAGGCCGACTGCTATCTCGAGCTCGTGACCACCGCCATCTCAAGTGTGAGCCATCTCCCGATGATCGGGACCCCCAAGATGCGGTAAACATCCTCCAAAGTGATGGTCCACTCACCCTTGACTCCTGGTAATCGGAAAGTGTTCCGATCAGCATCCCAATATGAAAACAAGTCACAAAGTATGTGACTAGAAGGTGCAACATGTGGGACCCATGATATGCGCAATATACCGGCCCTCTGAAGAGTGTCCTGCTCATCCTGAGAAAGGGCATCCAATACTGCTGGAAGCCAATCACACTCTCTCTCTCGGCTCCATCGGATATACTCCTCCTTCGCCTGCATACACCCAAAAACACACAAAAAGGAGTAAGTTAGTATCTAAATGACATTAGAAAAATCATGAAAGCAGGTAAGAATGCTAGAAACGCAAAAATGAATTCAAATAAGTGTTATTTATGTATTACGTGAAGGACCGCCACCACGAGCGGGTGGCGGTTCCAATCGCCGCCTTAAAGGCGGTAGTCTTCTGCAACCGCCACCTTGATCGACGGTGGTCTCGTAACCGCCACCCCGCTCGGTGGCAACGGTCGTGTCCCAAATTTCCACACGGGTCGTGTGCCCTAAAAATGCCTAAAAACACAAAAACACGACCATTTTGACCAAAAGAAAAGCCTACCCATTAGGCACCCCCTAAGTGACCCCATTAAAACTGACATTTTCAAAAATAATCCCCCATGACAAAAATTTCTCCATTTTAACATTTTAGGGACAAAACGATAAATCAAGAAAAACTAACCTCGTGATATCGCAGGTTGGTGTTCCGCCATGGAGGCATGATCACAATCTCGTCCCAACGCTTTGACTATACTCGCCAAAACCCTCACCGTAGGTCCCAGAGCTCAAAATCAATCAAATCAACACTCGCAAATGAATAGGAAAATGGGCCCACTTTTACATATATAGCATCCTAACTTGTTTTGAATGCCCCTTTTCATAGGTTTGGAACACCGACGGAGGTAAGTTCTTGTCCCTGCACAAATGGTACATCCTCATTTTAGATTATTTTAGTATTTATTTTCGATCTATTTTGTCTATCTGCACTTGAGTCCTCTTTTCATTTTACAGGTAGCGGGAATTTTGGATGGTGTCATTTCGACACACGAGTGTGTCAAGTATAATTTCTTACTTCCCATTTTGGGACCGCCATACTCGGACCCACCATTTTACGCCTCTTCATGGCTAAAACGCTTCTCCAAGGGGGCAATATGTACGTACCCAAAATTGTAGGGTATTGCACCGCGAACAACGTTACACGTGCCCCAATGATGATACAGGTCTCCTCGCAAGGTGTTCGGGATCCGAAAAATCTCTCCAAATATGTGTTAACATCCCACATGCCCCGCTTAGCTTCTACATGCTTTGATTTTCCTCCCCCTCTTTTCCTTTACTTTTCGGTCTTCGATGACAAACCCCGCCCGCCTCAGGCGCAGCGGTCTCGTGATCACCGCCCAAACAGGGGTGGCGGTCTGTAACCACCACCACCCCGCTCGGTGGTGGCGGTCCTACACGTGTTTTTCCAGAATGTTTCTTTTATCGCGACTCGCGTAAAAATCAACGTTACCATCTTTCTTTAACCGAATTTGCTTGTATTTATGATTACGGTTCCCTGGAATAGTGTTTTTGCATTGTTTATGGTTTAAGAGATCAAATTGGTTTTCACCTTTGGGTAAATGGGATTCTATAAATAGCTGGCTTGTGCTCAAGTAAAAGGCCCCTCAAATTTGCCTCTCAATTTCTCATTGCAGTAGTTTAGTCTTTCAATTTTGCCTAGGATTCATAGTTTTATTTATTGCATGCATAGTTAGTGTTGTCTTCTTTGTTAGGAAGCCACATAATCTTCTTGTGCTAGTGTTGTTACTGTTTCATGCAATCCATTGGAGTAGGACAGTTTAATTTTCAGTAGGAAGCCATTAAAGTTGCAGGTTTTGTTCGTCAAAAAGAATAGTTTCAGGTTCTAGATGTTTTGTGTTGCATGACTCGTAATAAATCCCGCTAGGAATTGCATAAGCCAAGCTCTGTTCTCTTGTGCTATCCCTCTCCTACTCGCATTGTATTCAATCTGCATCCTAAGCTGCCATTATTTCGATACCAACTTCTGTTGATGCTAACATCACACGCTTTTTGGATTCACGTGAGCACGAAGGAACGAGGAGATCACACTGAGGGGACAAAGCCATACACAACCGGATTCACCACTGTTCTGTACAAATTCCAGTTCAAGCTTTCAAAGTTCTAGTTAAAACATATCAAATAGAGTAGTCAATCATTTCATTTTAGTTAATCTCACTTTCGATATTGCTAGGGAAGCTATGGGGATTGATAGTTTCTGAGAAACTATGATTCACTCCTCACTTCTGAGGTAGGATCGAGAGTCTTTCAAATAGATTAGATCAGTTATCTGGTTACTTAGAATAGATTTACAACTGCACAGGAAAGTAGTTATACTCACTACTTTGTTTTAAATTTCGTCATTAGTTTAATTGTCAATTTCTAGATATATTAGATAATTTCTCTTTTAAATTCTGTTCAGTAGTTTATCAATAAAATCAGATTTAGGAATATACATAGATATATCTTGCGTAGTTAATTTATTCTGTCATTAGTTAGACTTATATCATTTCCCTTTTGCATGACAATCACGGGACCTAGAGAGCCCAAAGAATACGTATTCGAGCCAATCGTGCCTCAACCCAATCTTGTTACGGAAATAACTGATATAGATCAGAATCTTAGAATCCAAGTCTTCCAAACAACAGCAGACTTACAACAGATCAGTTCACAGTTAAGAGGGTTAAACATTGAAGACGACCAAGCACACACGTTTTGGTCAAACCAGCCAAACTACAAATTACCCTAGATAAATATCCGCATGACTGTAGAAGGGCTTGAAAGAGAGCAAACGTTCGGTTGTGACCCTTTGGTCCCACAAATGATACGAGAGACGTTCTCACCGACATAGATACTCAGCTTAAGAATTCGAGTGCCGAGCACGCTGTAAGGTACTCTGAGAAGATTGCACAACTTGTGGTTCTAAATATAGAGGCCGAAAAGGCATACGACTACTGGATACTAGGGATTAGAGATTGATTCCTCATATGACCATAAGCAGTCCACAACAACCAAGAATCTACGGTTGTGATCCACAAATCCCACAACCCAATGAGTCCACAGGTCAATCCGACGTTGACGCTGGCTTACGCACATTAGTATTTAGATCCACTCCACTTCCACCAACCATTATCGCATAGTTATCCTTGTTAGACGTAGTAGCTAACAAAGCTAAGGATTTCATCCATTTTCATGACCCCGTCTCGAGACATACACGAAACAATCCTGGTCATTTTCCACACATCCCACAACCCATAGATCGAATCACGCCGAGCTCGATATTGATTGGAGCCTTCGAGCAGTCATCCTCGCCGACCGATCTATCACGCCAATTCAGGTTAGGAGGGCCTTCTTTGCCTTAGATTTGTAGATTCCATTAGTATGTGTCGAAGACATAAGACTGCCCAATTAGTTTGTCCATACCCCGCGTATTCCATCCCCACCGGCTATCTCGGAAGGACCTCGGGAGGTCGGGTGCGAGGAAGAGTTACTTGTAGATTCCCACACTCGCTTGTCACTTTTCCATCGTATAGGGACTAATGTCATTTCGCAACATCATTTGTGCCATATGCAAATGACATGAAGCAAGTGACAAAGATTGTAAATATCCAAAGACACTCTACACTTTGTTCAGCTGATCACCTTCCGGACCAGCTATTTCTAATAATAAATTGACCTATCTAGAAATTTGTCTATCACTTGATTGTGGCTCTTTTGACAACCCAACCATATTGCCAAGTTGTTGTTGAATGACTTTGCTTATAAGAAAGGCTCCTAAAATACCACATCCAAGAGCTTGTGTTGTGGCAATCAATGGAACTGTGCTCAAGGGAAATGCTATGAATGAAATACCTGTGACGCCTAAAAATACTGCAATAGGTGCAGCGGCCGCTGCAGCTTGCCCTGGATTTGGAGCACTGTATACGAACTGTCAAGAAATCAAGTTAGTGAATTCTGTTTACAGAGCTCAAAGAAAGAGAATATCCCTTCATAATCTCTTTACTAATTCATATTAGTGGGTTTAGAAACAGATAGCTTTATTTTATTATAAAAGGATAAGTCATAAAATTCTCTAATGTTTTGGGCCGTACTGTGCGAATACATTTGTAAACAAGGAATGAAATTGCAGCACCTATAAAGGTGGATATAACCCATGATGAAACGACTCTAGCTAGTGATCTCCAAAAGACACTCCAACTCCTCCATACACCAACCCAAAACCAACCATTTCTCCAATGATGCAATGAGTAGTAAAGACTCCATCGCAGCACAGAAAGGGATATTGGGTTTGTATTTGACATAAGCAAGATTCCTACGAGATGCCGAAATAGCTCGTAGAGGCGATCCAACCCTATTTTTGCAAGTTTGGATCTACAACAACTATGTGAAGTGTGTGATGATCGATGATGGGGCAGCAGTTAACATCGTCCCCTTCTCTTTTCTTCAGAAGTTAGGATATGGGGAGACTAATTGCTCCTCGACACGAAACACATTAAGAGGCTATGATAGTCTCAAGGTGACCTCGATCGGGACCATAGTATTACCAGTCACTCTTGGACCCAAGATGGTGCTTACTTGAGTTTTATATTATAGATCGGGAAACCAACTATAATATGATTCTTGGTCACCCTTGGATACACCACATGAAAGCAATCCCGTCCACCCTATTCCAAGAAGTCAGATTCCTGCATTTAGGGAAAGTCTTTGTCACTCAGGGTGATCCAAAGCCCTTTGACATACATCTGGCCAACTTGAAGAAAAGGCCAGGGGTCCACTCTGAATTCGAGCTTCCCACTAACTAGTTAAACAAACCGGTAAGCATGTTACTAGAAGAAAAGTTGGTTCCCACGACGGAATTAGAGGTTATAGGTTTGATCGAGGGTATTCCGGCCTTCAAGGATGAAAGCATTGTTGTAGAGACAGTTTCGCTAGGAACTACAACAAAGATTGTTGAACTATTAGAAAAGGATTTGCCTATCCTTCTTCCCTTCGATTCCATGGGTATGGGACATGCTTTGGGACCTGGTTCCCTTCCAACAAATGAGGTTTGCATGGTAGATGTAACCAAAATAAAAGAAGAACTTACAAAGGATGACTCAACATCTGTCTTTCCGAGTAATTTCTGGACTCTCCACTTTGATGGGGCCAAGTGTCGCTTCGGTGCCGAGGCAGGTGCAATCCTTACCTCGCCCAAAGGAAGGGTTTTACCTTTTGCTTTCAAATTGAATTTTGAATGCACAAACAATGGGGCTGAGTATGAAGCTCTTCTATTAGGTCTCATTATAGCCAAGAGAATGGGCATCCTCAATATTAGGGTGTTGGGTGATTCACAACTAGTCACAAATCAGGTATCCAAGGTATACGAGACTAGGGTCTGAACACTTACAACTCTATAAAACTGTCATGTTGGACCTAACTAAGGGGTTTGATTTCATATCAATTGAGGCAATTCCACGTGAACAACCTTCTAGCAGACTCTATAGCAACTTCCGCCTCACGCTTCACCCCAAGTAATGATTTAGAGGACACCAACTTCACGGTTTCACTCTGCTAAATCCTTGATTCGCAAAGCGTCTAGTGGCGTCAATGTTGACATACATGGAAGCTGAGGGCCAATTTGACTCTTCGGACCTTGTTGATGGGGATGAGTCAACTTTAGCTTATTTAAATGCTTTAGCGGAATTGCATCTTACTTGTCAAGAGGTAGACTTTTCCCTAATTCCGCGTTCCTCCTCTTATTTTGGGAATCCAATGATTGAGTCATCTCCGGGAAGAGATCTTGAAATTTATGAGGTAGAAGAGGAAGGGGACTTGGAGTTACCGCCAGCCCTACCTGAGTTTGAGGAGGGTAATGCCTCCTTAATTGAGGGAACAATTGATATAAACATCAGAATGGAGGAGGAACCAAAAATCTTAAAACTAGGGTCCTCTTTAACTCCAAAGGAAGTAGAAATTCATACCCAAGTCCTTAAGGAACATCGGAAAGCCTTCGCATTTAGTTATAAGGAAATGACAGGAATTACACCACACATTGCAGTTCACAATCTTGTTACTAAGCCAGACGCCAAACCAATTAAGCAAAAATCAAGACCTATGAAGCCAAAGGTAGCCCTTATGGTAAAAGAAGAAGTAACGAAGCTTCTCCAAGTAGGATTTATCAAGCCAGTTGATTATTCACAATGGGTATCTAACATTGTCCCCATTCTCAAAAAAATGGAAAGATCCATATTTGCATAGACTTCCGGGACATCAACAAGGCTTGTCCCAAGGATGATTTCCGCTACCATCCATTGATGTTATCGTCGATGCAACAAATGGATTTGAGTTGTTGTCCCTCATGGATGGGTTTTGGGATACAATCAAATCAAAATCTCTGCCGAGGATCAAGCTAAAACTATGTTTATAACTCCTTGGGGAACTTATTGTTATGTCGTCATGCCATTTGGTCTTAATAATGTTGGCGCTACATACCAATGAGCAATGACCTACATATTCCATGATCTTATTCATAAGATTGTGGAATCCTACGTGGATGACCTGCTGGCCAAGGCCAGGAAGCGTTGCGATCACCCAGAGGTGCTTCGTATCATTCTCTCGCACTTGATTGAGTATGGAGTCACATTGAATCCAGAGAAATGTGTATTCGGTGTAACAGGCGGAAAGCTCCTGGGTTACATTATATCTTCACGAGGAATTGATGTTGACCCGCCAAAATCTAGGTTGTGTTAGAAATGGTTCCACCATTGACGAGTCTAGTATTAGATCTTTTCTTGGGAAACTCGATGCAATCCGAAGGTTCATCCCTGACTTGACCTTTGTCATTCATTCATCCAATCAACAATTTGTTAAAGAAAGATTATAGCCTGGATTGGACGGAGGAATGTGATGAGGCCTTCAAGGTAGTTAAGCAATTTTTGTTATCCCCTCCCACGCTAATGCCACCAAGGTCATATCGCCCTTTGATCTTATATTCGTGGGCTACGGACGTTTTGCTAGCCTGTATGTTGGCACAAGAGGACGATGACAAGCGAGAACAAATTGTTTATTTTATCAGATGTTACTCTATTACGAGACACGCTACACGCAGGCAGAAAAGGAATGCCTTACCATAGTTTTCACAACCAAGCGCTTAAGACATTACATGCTTAATCAAGAGACAAGGGTCATCATCAAGTCAGACCACTTACGGACATTCCTCATGCAAGGATCCTTGTCTAAAAAGGTTAGGTGTTTCATTACATTAATGGGCAAGTTCAAGCTAACGTTTGTAAATAAAAATCAGTTAAGGGTCAAATCATCGCAGATTGGTTGGCTAATAATCCATTAGATGAGGGTGATTTGGTAGATTTGGACTTTCCCGACGAGTGCATATATTTCGTTGAAACCAGGCCCCCTATCTCTATATGTCCTTGGTACACTGACATCATCAATTTCATCATGGACCACACATACCTAGAAGGGGCAATATCACAACAAAGAAGGTGGTTACACATAATTGCTATCGCAAGTACGTCATCCTAGAATATGTGCTTTATCGCAGAGCCTTTGATGGAATGCTATTGAGATGTGTTGATTCTGAAGAGTCTGAAAAGATTCTTTATGAGTCACATAGTGGGGTATGTGGTGGTCACTTCGGCGGCCACGCTACTACCCAAAGATACATCGGATGGGCTATTTCTGGCCCACCCTCGAACATGATGCGGTAGAGTTTGTGCATAGATGCCACAAGTGTCAAGAGTTTTCCCATGAAATCCACATACCGACACAAGCTTTACAACCGATCGCAACTCCATGGCCCTTCTCCACGTGGGGCCTAGATCTGATAGGGAAATTCTCTCCCTCATCAATGGATGGCCATAATTTCATAATTACAGCCACGGAGTACTTTACCAAGTGGGTAGAGGCCATGCCCCTTACCACTTTGTCCCTAGCTCTGTAATCGCTAAGTTCATCTTGAACCAGATCATTTGTAGGTATGGGGTGCCACAGTCATTATTTCTGATAATGGCACATCTTTCAAAAATGACGAGGTGCATGAGTTGTGTGCAAAGTTCAAAATAAGTCATCACACAACTTCTCTCTATTACCCTCAAGCTAATGGACAAGCCGAGGCTACCAATAAGACTTTAAAGTCCATTCTTCTAAAAATGTTAAGGAGAATAAACGAGATTGGCATCTGAAGCTTTTTCGGCCTTGTGGGCCTATCGAACATTAGTTAAAACACCAATGAGAGCAACCCCCTTTTCTTTAGTGTTCAATGCTGAGGCAGTTCTACTATTGGAGATCAAACTACCCAGCCTCCACATTTCGTTACATGGGATCCTAGGAGAAGAGGGTTATCGAGAAGCTCGTCTCTCCCAATTAGAAAGCCTCGATGAAGTTAGATTGAATGCTTTGAGCAACAACAGACACAGGTGTGTACATTGACCGCATGGCTCGCAATACAATAAAAATGTGTATGAACGTGAGATCTACGAAGGAGATTTGGTATTAAGACTTGATAGCCAAATTGACAAGAAGACTCGGCGAGGAAGAAAGTTCAGACCTAGGTGGATAGGTCCATATCGAGTGGTGGAAGATTATAAAAATGGCGCATTCCATTTGTGTACTCTAGAAGGTGAGGAGTTTAGTGAATCCGTGAACTCCCTTCACCTAAAGAGATACTATGCATGATCCATCAACATTCTCATATGTACATTATTGCATCTACATTGCATTTTCATTTGTCCGTTCATTTTGTAAAAAGTGTGATCAAGGAGCTTATTCTTATAGCAATCCCCAAGAACTTCTGAAAATATTGGCAAAACATTCAAATCATGTCTCTTCAAATCTTCATTGTATCATCAACTATTTCTACATCATTTCATCAGTTCCAGCAGGATAAGACGAAGTTTTGACAGTAACCATACCAAGGCCTGCATACTTGGTTCTACTTTTGGTTTCTTCTTAGGATAGGTGTCTTTTGTTCATGGTTTGTTCTAGAAGCTTCATGGTGTCACATCCATCCCACATACATCTCCTTGGAAATAAGAACATTCTAAAGATTTTTCCCAAATAAGTAAGTCAAGTACAAATCAACAAAAAAATTTATTTTACACATTTCTTTTCCCTACCAACCTTCAGTGTTGAGCCTGCGTCTCTTACTAGTGACGTAGGGTTGGGAAAGGAAGGAAATGCCCTTACTCGCCTATGCTTTGTCCATGGTGATGAGCTTATGCTTCCTACTAGTAGCATGGGGCAAGGTATAGGGGTCTCTTTGACAAACCTAAAAGTCATAAACAATTAGACCAATTACTAGGAAATCTTAAGTCAAAGCAAAGTGGATTAGATGTTCAAAATTCCAAGAAGAATTCAAAACCTTAAAACCAGATTTTGTCAACCAAGTGGCCATCTATGGATCCAAGTCTAGATAAACTGCAGAGCAATTCACATTCTAAACTATGAGGTAGCATTAGTGGGGTAAGGTTGTAGCATCCCAATTTGGCTCTATCAAACCTCTATCTTCGTCTCACCACTACCATTCAACAAATTTCATGGCTTGTGCCCTTCCTAGCTCTCGGTGTTGAGCCCTCGCATCTTACTAGTTGTGTGGGGTTAGGAGTGGGGCAAGCATATCTATTCATCATATCATTATGTCATCACATTTTGTCAAGACAAATACGAAGTACCGAAAATTGCAAAAGAAACTAAGTTTTAAGATCACATTGTGTTTGCATCATCATATATCAACATCATGAAATACAAAAAGAAATCATTTTGTTATCATTTCACATCCATTGCATACATTCTAAAAAGCATAGGAAAGCGAAATTCTAAACATCTAGATTACACATGAGAGATAAGCCAAAGAGAGTCAACTCGGATACAATGGAATGCCAAACCAAAAATAGAGTCTGTATATCATAATGGATCAAGTTTGTATACAATGTCATCATGCGCTAGGCATGGTCAAAAACGCTCGCAATGAGCCCGAAACACACAAAAATTGTATAATGTCAAAAAACGGTATCAAAGAAATAAAGGCTCAGTGGCCTATCAATCTATGTGGGATCCCTCAGATGGTGCGCGGCCGCACCTAGGGCTCCTGCTGCGACTACGACGGCACTGAGAATGGACTGAATGGTGTGAGTGCTCATGGTGGCACCCACTACCCGTAGCCTCACTATGAGAATGGCTTTGTCTCATCAGTGCTCAATGGTTTCGTGCACTGCTCACCGTAGCATGAAGGAGGTCACCATCTCCGCGATCTTCCAGATAGGAGAAAATACGTCGATATGTCGGCTAGCGGCTAAGGGCTGCCCTGAATCAATAGCTAACTCAGCCTGAGTCTTCCCTGAGGGGATCAACAGGGTGTCCACACATACTCACCGGATGAGCTCTCGCCACTCGTGTGCGACGCTACAAAAAGGAAAAGAAGAGATAGTGAGCAAAGAGAAAATCACAAAATGCAAGTCAAAAGAGAATACTAAACTAAACCTGTGAAAATCAATAAGCAAAAATAGAGAGAGGAGTATTGAACATACTCGGGTCTCCAGGCATCCATGTGGGATCAACGGTTGCTGCGGCAGGTGCTTTGGTGGCTATGGAGCCTCCCCGAATCCAAAGGCATGGTGTTGTCCCATCACAGACTCATCATCTCCTCCAAGGGTCTCCTCTGAGACTAGAGTCTCTCTCTCCACGCTCGCCTCCTCATGCGCTACTTCTAAGGATCTCTGGGTGTCATGCCACTCAGGGTCACTGTCATCTCCCTCCGAAGGTCCTGCCCCCTCATCCTCCTCTCTCGCTCAAATCCCCCTTTGTGTCGTCTCCCGCCTCCTCCTTAGAATTGGAGTCCAAGTCAATCGGCTCATCCTCCTCCCCACTGTGAGCAGGAGCTGCCCCAATCTAAAGTAAAGGTGCTTGAGGAGCACCAACTGCTCGTCGAGCCTGAACTACGTGCCTAACTACAATAGGCACACTAGGAGTAACAATTGTCTAGCCAAGATCCCCTCTAGGACCTCTTTGTGCCTCCTGGATAGTCCTATAAACAGTTGTCACTGGAGGAAGCATGACAGGGTATGGAAGACCGAACTGCTGAGGTACTGGTCAAAGGGATGAATCTCTAGTCTCTCGGCCTGTCAACTAGCTTGCTCGTGGAAGAGCAAGCTACCATCATCGCAGTCTCCTCACCCCATATCCCTATCATATCTTGATAGGGTGTGGGGGTCATGTTGTCGTAGTCAGAGAGGCCACCAACTGATGTGGAGTCCGGAGCACTAACATGCCTGTCCATCTAGCTACCCGGACAGCCCTTGGATCTGACACCTCCACCCCCTGCCATACGGGATGAAATGCTCATAGACCCAACTCATAACCAGAGTGGGGTGGCTCAACGATTGCCCCTGCAATCTCACAACTCTGTATAAATCATGGTATGTGGTCCCTAGGATATCTACTCCCCAGGCATACCTATGGCCATGAGCCTCAATCTGCGCAATGATGGGGCCCCAACAAGTACAAAAGTGTATCTCCCCCTTGTCCCCGATCAGTCTCGAGGACAAGATACCCATGATGGCTTTCTGAGGGTAGGAATGGGAGCAGTAGCAATAGACCAAACCTTTATTCCCTTCTTCGAGCCAGAAGAGACAATAGCATCTCCCATGTATGTAGCCTGTTGTCTCATCACGGCTCTGACCCCATTGTCTCCAATGTCAGTTTCCTACCAAGTACTGGGAGACCAAGAATGCGATAGACATCCTCCAAAGTGATGGTCCACTCCCCCTGACACCTGGGAACCGGAAAGTGTTCCGGTCTGCATCCTAGTAAGAAAATAAGTCACACAAAATATGACTAGCAGGAGCAACATGGGGCACTCGTGCTATCCGCTAGATGTCTACCTACTTGTAGAAGATCCGTCTCAGCCTGGGTCAGCTGATCTAAAATCCTAGGGAGCCAATCACACTCTCTCTCTCTCTGCTCCAACGTATGTACTCCACCTTTTCTACATCCACCAAAACATGAGAAAAGAGCAAGTTAGTAAAGCACACCACACAATAAGCTCATCAAAAACATAGTAAACTCTCAAAAATCCAAAAAGGTCAAGTTTTGAGCATGTTTTGATGTTTTGTCCGAACCGCCGCCCAGTGTAGGGTGGCAGATCCCGGACCGCTGCCCTGAGTTGGGCGGTGGTCCTGTGACCGCCGCCTGCTTTGGGCGGTGGTCCTAAACCAAATTTCAAAACGCGCCATGAACCCTAAGGAAGACCAAAAAATGATAAAATTGACCATTTTTTCTAGAACAAAAGCATGACCTATGGGCACCCCCCTAAAGACTTATTCAAGACAATTTTTGAAAATCTCCCCCAGGTGAAGTTTTCAACATTTAAACTTTTAGGGTACAAAAAGACAAAGAAGGAAATAACTAACCTGGGAGCATGCTTGGTTGATCTCCCACACGTGGAGGCATGATCATGATCTCGACACGAACGTATTGACTGTATTCTCTCGCGAAAACGGTCACCGTAAATCCAGAGCTCCAAATCAATCAAACAATCCAAATCAACAATGCACAAATGAATTAGAAAATGAATTTGTTTTGATATATATATGGTCTTTCTAACCTCGTCTTGAGTATATGTGTTCACAGGGTTCTGAGCGTTGGCACAGTATATTTCTACATCCCCGTGCAAATGGTAAGTCCTCTTGTCATTTTAATTTAGTGTTTATTTTTCGATATTTTATCTATCTACACTTGAGTCTTCTTTTTCTCTTGCAGGTAGCGGGAGCTTGACGGCGAGATTTCGACACATGGGCATGTCAGGTATAGCCTCTAACTCCCCATTTTGGGAACGCCATACTCGGACTTTACGTTTTACGCCTCTTTCATGGCTAAGACGCTTCTCCAAGGGGGCAATATGTACGCACCCAAAATTGCATGTGCTACATTGGCGGGAAAATAGTTATAAAGGTCCCCAATGATGATTCAAAATCCTTTCGAGAAGGTGTTCGAGCTCCAAAAACCCATTTACAGTATATATTTGTGGCCTAGATAGCCTTACTTATCTTTTCCTTGCATTTTTCCCTTTTCCCCTTTCATTATGTGCTTGTTTTGGCCTTTAGTACCATGACCGCCGCCTTACGTGGGCGGCGGTTCGCAAATCGCCACCCTGATTGGGGCGGCGGTCCTGAAACCCCTGCCTTGCACAGGGCGACGGTCCTGATCGATTTTTCTAGAATCTTCATGCAAGAAATTGCATGCGACGATTCACTTAAGTTTATCTTTTGAACACGTCCAGTGAGTCAAATTTGCTAAAAATAGCTTCGTTTGCTTGGTTCTCCTAGTTCCTTCTATTTTTAAATAGATTTAATGAGTGGAACTACCTCTTCAATTCCTTGTGCATGAAGTAACCTTCTAGCCTCCATTCCTATATATTCCATGCTTGTATTCAAGCAAAGCCCTAATAATTTTGTGTATCTTGCATTGTTGTGCTGTAATAATCTTGTTAGGAATTACATAGCCAAGTTCAAATCTCTTGTGCTATCTTTCTTCTACCTACATTATGCCCAGATTGCTTCCAAGCTGCCATCACTCAAGCGCCATCCTCTTGTTGTTGTTCTTTGCATTCCCATCCTTGGACTCACATGAACGCTCAGAGAAAGAAAGGAAAGAACTGAGGGGATAGATACTCATACTTCGGATTTGCCAAAGCTCTTGCTCTTCCAGGTTGGAGTTGTGTATTTGTTTGCTTTGTTTTGTCAAATTGCATATCAAATAGAGTAGAGAAACAATTCATTTCAATTAATCAGATAGTTACAAGTAGATCAAGTCAATAGGAATTTTTCTCTTCAATATTGCCAGGGAAATAGTGGGTGAATGATAGCTCTGTTAGAGTCATGATTTATTCTTCACTTTTGAGGTAGAGTTGGAGAGATTTTATTTGAATTAGAGTAGATCTTAGATTTAGATTCACACATCTGCATAGATAGCTAGCTACATCCGGCCAGCTATTTGTTTTCTTTAAATTGTTTGTTAGATTAGATGCATTGTCTGAAAAGTTAGAAAAGCACAAAAATATTTATTTCCATAGATTAGCTTGTTTTATTGTTTTGTTCTTATATATTGAGAAAACACCAAAAATATAGTTTAGATTTCATTTGATAGATAGTTTATTCACCAAAAACGAATCAAATTCATTTTGTATGACCATCAACGGTCCGCAGTAGGAAAAGACCTACGGTTGTGATCCTCTGGTCCCACAACCCAACAGGCCAGAGTTAGTAACTGACATTGACACAAGTCTGCGCTTAACAAT
Organism: Taxus wallichiana var. yunnanensis; assembly: GCA_018340775.1. Taxonomy (NCBI): domain Eukaryota; kingdom Viridiplantae; phylum Streptophyta; class Pinopsida; order Cupressales; family Taxaceae; genus Taxus; species Taxus wallichiana. The sequence goes on along the minus strand of CM031237.1, from coordinate 398,309,716 downwards.
CTTACACACACCCGCCACATACATAGAGAAAATAAGATAGTTAGAGACTTTAAACATAGCTGCTAACAAGGCCTACGACTTTTGGACTGCTCCTGGGAATAGGATTTGACTGCATGTATGACCATTCCAGGGCCTCAGCCTCAACGAGTCTTTGGTTGTGACCCACAGGTCCCGCAACCCAACGGACCTACTAGTTAGTTAGATATCGACACTAGCCTATGCATGCAGTATTCATATCCTCACCGCTTCCACCTAATATTATCAAACAACTTTCATTGTTGAACATAGCAGTCGATCAGGCTAAGACTTTCTAGAACGAGACCAAAGAATCACCCTTAGTTCCTGCAGCTCCGCTACATCTCTTGTCTCAATTTCCATGACCTTGTCTAGAAACCCATACGAGGCACCTACAGGCTACTTTCCACGTATTCCACAACCCACCAATAGAATATCGATTGAGCTAGACATCGATTGGAGTCTCCGAGTAGCTATTATATCAGACCCTACCATCACACCCCTTCAAGTTAGGAGAGCATTCTTTGCATTAGATTCGCAGATTCCATTATTGCGTGTCGAAGACATAAGGTTGCCCAATTAGCTTGGTCACCACCATCACTTTCACTCCCATTTCAAATTCCACACCGGCTGTCTCGGCACGACCTCGGGAAGTCGGTTGCGCAGAAGGTCACATGTTGATTTTCTGTCGTACAATAGCCCAAGATGCCTAAATAATCAATATATGCATAATAATACCCTTAAGGTAGGGTAACACCATACAATGCTCCTTAAGGAAGGAGTAACTCCATAATCTCCCAAGATGGGAATCCACTTCGAGGGGGACACCTCCAATATATCTCTACCAAGTAGAAGACTCAACTCATACTATGGCATCCTCATAATGATACTCGCATCCTTTAAATAGGATGGGTAACACCTAATCCCAATGGAGGCCGACTCATTATCCAATATAAATAATCCCTATGTGAACCCATATAACTAAGGGGATGTGTGTCACATGTCAAAGATCTCCATCAACCCATATACATTATAATATCATATCCCATGTGAACCCATACATATAACTAAGGGGATGTGTGCCACATGTCAAAGATCTCCATCAACCCATATACATTATGATTTCATATCCCAAGGTACATAGTAGAGTTTCCCAAGGATGACATGATCAACATTGAGATCCTTTACCATGTCAATGACCCTTCCTCTTCATTACTATCATGATCAATAATGCTCAATAAGGAAGGTCCTACTAGATGAAGGATTCAAAATAAATACTACATCCTTATGGCTAACTAGGACTTTGGGATATTCAAAAATGATCTACAAAAGACATGACTCAATTGTTGTGGCTTCGACAAGAGCAATCAAAATCCCTTTGGATCTATTTGGATCCCCGTTGATGCAAATGAACCTAGAACACCCTCTATAATCACTAATTAGATTCATTTACGCCAAATCATGCCACAAATCTTTATAAGCTTCCCAATCAAATCATAAGAACAATAAACATTTCAATACCTTCTGTTGATGTTTCCAACCATTTCATGATGTTTTAATTTCTTAATGTAACCTCCACTTCTTCCCTGCTCAAACATAGATTGAAAATCTAAGAACATAGCTAGTCATGTTTCCTATTTGTTATTCCAAACCACTTAAAACTCTTACACCATACATCCTTCTATTTCTGAGGACAACTCAACATTCAAGAATCTAGAACTTCAAATGTCTTTAAACCACTTACACTCCTCCTTAGTCACAGGAGCTAGGGTACTTTCCTTAAGGTCTTAATTTTGTTTCTCCACAAAACTCCTCCATATGTTGTTACCACTCATTCCTCTTCTTTTGTTCAATGCATCATTCACCATACTCTCCTCATTAGCCTCTCGCTTTCAACAACACTACCAATCAATCATGAAAAACATAAAGCCTTTCTATATTTTGATACAACCTTGTAACTTAGATCTTAGACTTATATTGGCTTATCTAGTTCAAAGTCTTCTCTTCTTACTCAAGAACCTTGTCTTGCCTCTTTGGATTTCTTAACCCCATCATTTCATGTATTCGTTAAGACATTCTCATGTGATACTTGATCTCATTGAAATAACAAGAAATTTGCCTTCTTAATCTAATGGTCCAACCCTATGTTTAGTGTTCTTACTCATCTCTGTAGAAACTTCATTTACAAATACTTGAGAACTATTCCATCTAGTTAAGCAAATCCATCACCTTCCACTAAGATGTTTTCATGTTCACAAATCTTCCTCTAGCTTAAAGACACAAGGAACTTCAAGAAAACCCTATTTTGCCTCCAAACTTGGCTACTTTGCGTACTAGCCTTGTCGTGAATGAAATTTTAAGATAACGGTCAATAGACAAAGTTTCACCAAGAATTAGTACACTTTTGGGATATCCATTTGGTTTGTTTAAATGTGGGTAAAGACATTCGGAGAGGGTCTCTTAAGGGAATATGGACAATTTTAACTTGGTCATGCTCCAATTAGGTCTCCAAACAAGCCTAAACAAGACTGTCATAAATAAATTCGTCCGTACAACACCAAATCACATGAAACCAAGAAAATTTGTTAGATTATCATGCTTGGTCACTATATACCAAGTTTCGCTGATTTTCATTGGGTAAAATGTATGTTATGGGAATTTTACCTTATAAACCCTAAATCAAGATTTTACTAGACCCGAGATAAAAAAATTCATAACTTGGACAAATTTACACTGGAAGATCTAAAATCAATTTCTAAAACTTTGTATACACATCCCCAACCTTTTGTCTTTGGACTCTTCCACATGGTACTTGCTTTGATTGCTCTCAACAATAACCTTTGCTTATTGTCAAGTGTAGAGAACCATGTTTCTAGATAGTTTTCTAGTTTTCAAGTCGTAGGTTGTGGTTCTAAAATTTTGATGCTCCTAAGCCCTTCATAATCTTTTTGAATAACAACCTCAAACCCTAACATGCCTATTTCATAACTTCACACAACATCCTACCATCATTCTATAACATACATGGATAAAACCTTTGCTTCTTGATAGTCTTGAACTTATATGATGATCCTCACTCTTAAGATCTCTTACATATACTTCACCACCCCTGCACACTTTATTCATGTGTTTACCTTTACCTATATAGTCACATGCAAACTCATACTAGATCCAAACATGGAGCAAACTAGTTAACAAAAGACTCATACATAAGTCATCTTATCATTAACAAAAGAGGACATTTACAAATCAATAACAAAATCCTTCACCACGGATGCAAGATCAAAACTCAAAACACTAGATATTGCTTGCAATAAACACATAAGATCCCTTCATTCATCACATGTCCAATCGCTTACAACATGCATACAAAGGAGTTACTTATTTCATATCCATCTAGTCATAGCTCCGGATCCTATGACCATTCATGACTCAAAACCGATTAAAACCCCCTATGAGTGCTCTAGAATTCTACCTCCTTATTTGGTGGTGTCTCTTCATATTCTTTCAAGAAAGAAGTTACAAACTACAACTACCTAACTAGTATAAACTTTCAACTACAACCTCACTTACATGGGCTATGTTATGATCGTCATGTACGGATTTCACTAACACCTCGAGGTTTTGGTGTAATGGTTCGTTACATTTGGTATCAAAGCGACCACCCAGGGTCGAGTCTCGGCACGAGTAACTATGCCAGCATTGCAGTGTTCGCCTAGGGCTCATATAGGGTAGGGTGTGGTCCCGCTATACGGGCACAAATCTAGCCCGAGGTCCGGGCTACGAAAGCATGGTGGGATGTTATGATCCTCATGTGCGGATTTCACTAATGCCTCAAGGTTTTAGTGTAACGGTGGTAAAAATTTTGAGAAAACCTTGAGGCGTTAGTGAAATCTGCACATGATGATCATAACAAACTCAATCCAGAGATTGCTAGTATATTGAGGACCAAACACGATTTCCACAACATGAACTTCAATACTATGCAATTCCTTGATTATTCCTAGGGAATCCTCTAAGAACCAAAGTAGTTGCATGAGGAATTTTCTAAGATGTGTACACATAAGGTCCGTGAGAGGAATCTTGCAAGGTATGGAGTTAAGTTTGTTGAGGAAGTTCCGTTAGGGTTTCTCATAAGTTCCATAGCAGCATTGAGGTTCTAGGCACCTCATGAAAGATTGTTGTGGATGGATCATAAGAGGGAGAGGAAGAAGACTACGGTAGAGTAAAGTTGGGGACTCTAAAGACTACGGTAGACCTTGTTAGCTCAACTCATATTCTTATTGCTCCTAGTAACCCAATGTTCCAATGATGAATTCCAAGTGTAATTTCCACTAAACCATAATATGTCTCAACCATTAACGCCATATTTGCGAGCACCTATAGAGAAGACTATTTAATGTCATCTTTGAGAAATGAAAATAATAACGCCTATAAATAGGGAACATAACCTAAAGTTGCAACTCAACTTAGCCAATGACATCAACCATGGTCGATGTCATCAATTAGACAAGGTCTTCTACTAGACATCATCGACTGTCTTCTACTTGTTATCATCAATCACAAAGGCATTGGCTGCAATTGGTCCAATAAAAGGTGAAGGGAGAGAGAGAGAGAGAAAGGGTGAATTAAAAAGGGTATGAAGGTGATATGGTGTTATAGGAAGACAATCAAGATGACATAAAGTGGTAGTACAAAGGTGTCAAGTGGTGGTATAGTGGTAGTAAGAAGGCTAAGGCAAGTGACATGATAATCTTTCACGGGTGCTACGAATCGGCACACCGACCCGATCCCGATGCACCCTTTAGTCATGCACTTAGAGGGATTAATATACCAACATCATGTAAAGAGAAGTCGTTATCAAGTGAAAAACAAGATGTATTCACCATGGTTGATGTCAATAGTACCACTAATAGTGTCTTTGTTCCTCTAATACTATAATGTTATCCTCATTTGTGGGCCGTTTGTACTTTTTCCCCATCTATTTTGTTTGGATTATCAAATTCACACAACATACACTTAAACTACTTGGTCCATGTTATCCACATTCCGTACATTTTCCTTCATCGCGACTTCACAAATGTTTGTCATTTGTTTTACACTCATGGTTTGTTTTATACTTCATAAATAGCTAACAAAGAATTCATTCACGATAAACATTTAATCAGATGCAAGAAATTGAAATATAATCAATGTTACAACATCATCAGAAATATCAGCACTCGTAAACAAGGATAGTAGTGTTTTTCACATTTATTAATTAAAAGTAGAAACCTCATTGCACCATGTCACAACCCCATATAAGAGCCCTTTCTTTCACCGATGCAATGATGCTATTAATAATTTGGACCAGATGTTTGGGATTCATAATATTGACTCTATAGTTTTCAGTTGAGCGACCTTCTAACATAACAGAAGAGATGTCTTCAGAGAAACTGTTTTGTCCCTCGTTTCTTTTACAATATTTTTTCTTCTCTAATCCCTCACATACTGAGGGAGTCACATTCGCAATTTTATCAACAAGGTCTGCATTTGTGTTTCTTACTTTTACTTTGGGGAATAAACTATAATTTTCTCCCCATGATTCTTTCAATTCATGAATTTTAAAATCCTTTGATATTCCAAGAGCAGAAAAGAGAATAGCTGTCTCTTGTAAATCAAATATATGCTCTCTACTATACCCATTAAAATAATCAATGGATTCCACATTTTGAGCAACATTGCAAATGGATACCAAATTGAAGAGAAGCTGTTGCACTTTTTCCATGTCTGAAGATTCCATTCTATTTGTGTGATTACTTTCCCAGAAATGCAAGATATCATTGAGTTGTGTTAAATTTGCAAGAGCCATCCGAGTGATAAAGACAAAATAGTCATCAAAGTTCATCCCTGCAAATCAGCATAGGCAAGTTCAGCATACATTAGTATCATTCAACTACACTATGCTCTTCCCAGTAATCAATATAGTAGAACTCTTCTTCCGTCTCTCTTAATTCAAAATTGTTCCCTTACACATTCAAAAAATAAAGGTAATGGAATAATAAATAATAAATTAAGAGACTCAAGTCAAATAATGCCAATTTCAAACTGAGAATAGTAGGTCAAAGAAAACTGTCTTCATAGAAATGAAAGGAGACCACACTTCTCTATCATTGTTCTACTGTGAAATATCATTTTTACCTTTTGAATACCAAGATATGTGCGTCTCCATCTATTTAACATAAATAAGAGGCTACCTGTATTAGCTGCCAAATTGCGCTGACAGAGACTTTCAAAGTCATCAGCTATACTCCTTATGTCTTCAATGTACTCTTTTGTTTCATTGTAGTCCTTTACCAGTAGGTTCCACTACACGCCACAAGAAAAAAACTTATGAAACGAAACAAAATTAAATCTAAGCACTCACTTTACAGGATTCGGTTTTGTTCTCATATTTTAAGCTAGAGCATTACTACATACACTAATATTCACTATGCAGTTCAACTTACTACCCATGAAATATTGCAAGCATTGAACCAGTTGTGGTTAATTGAAATAGTACCCTCCTGCAAAAGATATTAATAATCCTTTATAAATAACCCCTTACAATAAATAACACAATTGAACGATATCGACAGATAAATTGATTATAGCGATAATTTTAAATGATCTGATCTATCAAGAGGATTTTAAGCTCAAACAGATGCTTAACAAAGGGACACAATCATAGCACCAAGCCTGAAGGTCTTTTTCTCTTTTCTAAATGAAAATAATCTAATTAATTAACAAGGAAAAAGCCTAACCTAGCATTACTAAAAGCACTAAATAATAAAAATGTCTGCAATGCATAACAAGCTCTTTTAAAAATTTGAAACATTATCTAGGCAAAGTAGCATGCCTTTTCCTTCTAGCATGACTTCTGTCTAGAAGAGCTACAAAAATACAGTTCGTGTAAGTTTAATCAATGATAAGCAATACACTCGTAAGGGTATGCACCCTACATTATTGGGGGTAATGATTATTTCTCAATCACTGCATACTTCACAATGGTAATTGCTTCCATCCAATGAGTGACAACTTTCTTGGACATACAGTAGCTACGGAATTGAGGAAGTTCCATTTTATTTCTGATTTGAAGGCAATACTCTCGTCCCAGCTTCTTGAGTTCGAGTCGTCCATCATCGGACTGAATCACAGATTGTTGTTTGGGTTAAGAAGTAGCATTGTTTGATTTTATTGGCTTCACTGCTTTTATCAAAAGGGACCCGGGCCACCATTCACTAAATGATAGAATCCAATGTAGATTTAATGGTATCTTCCAAGGGCAGATAATGTCTATGCTGCCGCTTGACTGAATCTTCAATTTGCATCTTATTATTTGATATGGTTTCTCCATATTATAAAGAGAGACAAGCAGAAATGTTACATTGTTGTGGCTTGTACGGAACTGAAATAGAGGCCAAATAAGAATGAAATAACACTAAAATCCTGGGGTGTAAATGATTCAGGCCAGTTTTGACATTGTATGTTAGATAAATACAACTTTGGTAAGGTGATTGCTCTTATAATGGTTGTGTTGATGAGTGGCAAGCTAACAGGCTGTTTTACCTTGCTAAGCCAAGATACAGGCTTTGCATTATATTTGATCATCATTCCTTATGTCTTGGTTCGAGCCCCAGTGCAAATTTAACTCCAAAGCAAGCTGGTTTGCAAAGCTAATCTTTATTCACTCTAAGAGACATCAGCCTATATAGACCAACTAACTCAACCTGCTGAAAAGTTTCAACCTACTATTACAAGAGAGAATATTATTAACGTCTTTGTAGTTATACAATATGCAAGGCATATAAAGAATTTTAGTTAAAGCAATGTAGTTGGGCTTTTTATTGTGCAAATCCAACAGGAAAAGGGCTATATCCCTTGTTATGTACCCAGAATTATGTTGTGTACACTAGGGCAATATAGAAGTTCCTCAGGAAATACTGATAGACTAAGCCTATAGCAAATGCTTAGAGTCAGAAGAATTCGTAGTTTGTTAGTATGATACTTCTAATCTTCACAAGTACAGGATCAGTAGATGGGTAAATCCTTTGTTTCTGTTTATGCAAGATGTCAAAACAATCACAGATTTACCAATGACAATGGACTCTTCCATGACATGCTCTCTAGAGCATAGCTCAAAGAAAAGGTATTTTGCCAGATATGAAGTGATCCTGCACGTAAAAATAGTTTCAAATCCACGGACTGAAAGAACAAATCACAAGGTTGTCTTGGTGCATGCACCCTATCATATTGGACCGCGCCGAAGATGCACCTGGCCATATGTGGCCGCACTGAAGATGCACCTGGCCATATGTGGGCAGCGCTGGAGACACAACTGCACTGGGTACACACACTACATCAGCACCCAAGGCACACTGGGTATGTTTCCCTTAAAACAATCATAGATCTACCAAAGAGAATGCACTCTTCCATGACATGCTCTCTAGAACATAGCACAAAGAAAAGGTATTTTACCAGATATGAAATGATCATGCATGTAAAAATAGTTTCAAATCCACAGAATGAAAGAACAATTCACAAAGTTGTCTGAGTGTGTGCACCCTACCATATTTGGGGCGCACTTGGGATGCACCTGACTGTGCGTGGGCTACATTGGAGACACACCTGCACCGAAGGAACACCAGGTGTGTTTCCTTTAGTTTCATCTGCATCTTATTGAAAAATAATTAAGCAAAAACTCAACTGGTCAAATGCAAAATTCAAAACATAAATTTTGTTAAAAACTAGTATACTGATTCTTCCCCGTCCCCTACACTCCTAACACAGATTTCGTCCATATCCAGTTCAGATACAATTTGATGTCTACTGACCCAAATACAGCCAGATTCATCTGCTGACAAATATAGGCATACTCGGGCTGTCTAGGACATATTGTGGACAAATCTGAGGTATATCGGGGTTCATAACAAGAGTTTTTGAATTTTATTTTAATTGTTTCAACTCTAAAACATAAGTTAAAATGATGTGAACCTTAAAAATTCAAAAATGTAACATACACAAAACACAAAAGCAAAACAATTACCTCTCATTGCATACTTATCTCTTTCCTCGTTTAGGGTTGATAATTTTATCAAGCAACATTGTTATCTTCTTCTTGCACTAGTACAAGTGTCCATTCACTGCCAAGGTGATTAAGAAACTTGAAAGGAGGATTCTTGGATTGAAGATGTGGTTTTTTTTTTCATTTTGTTTTCAATCTTCATAGACTTCCTTAAGTCTTGTTTTCATTTTAAATTTTAAAACAACTTTTATTCATTCATTTAATAAATTGGCAAGTGCATGTAGGCTATGCCCTAGGGTATTTTTTCCCTTCTCATAAGGTGCTTCCTTTTTAAAAACTTGCAGCAAGTTCTACCTCAGCTGACCAACTCCATTCAAAATCAGTCTACATTCACCACTTTGGAACCATGTCACAATGCTAAAGCAGGTTCCAAGTGGTGGGTGTTTTATTTGGCAATGCCATGGTTGCAATGCCAAATACAAAAGTTCTTTCAGTTGGGTGAAAGCCCACATGTGTGCCATCCCTAGTCGGGCATCAAAATTTTCCTGGGGAAGAGGGGTGCACCAATACCAACATCAAAAATTCTTTAGTGCATCAAGGAACAAAAAGAAGCAAATACGTCGCATGCCTTGAAATCGGGTCATCCTTTGGAAAAGAATAGATCTTAAACAAATAAGCCATCGGTTTGCCTATCTTGTAGTGGTTCCCAAGATGAGGCCGTAAAACACCTATTTTTTGGCGACAGTGTCCATGCAAGACAAGGATTCTCCTCTTTCACACAAGAGAACAGACTAACCATTGGAAAGGTCATTTTAAAATGAGGCCAAAGATATTAGAGATGAGCATGATGCAAAAATGTGTACACAAATGCTTTGTCCTTCAATGTTGTCAAGGCATCATATAGGCATAATATGGTGAGAACAATCAACAAGGCCCCAAAAGGGTACATTGGGCCAAGTCATGAGAAGCTCCGCACCACCCTATTGGCAAAGGAAAAAGATATATAGAGGACTGATTGCAGCTAATTAGGGATTTGTGAACCGAAATGGGAGTGTCCATCATATTTGATGGTTGGAAAGATGCAAGAAATCGACCTTTAATCAATATGATTGCAATATGTCCTCAAAGGGCAATGTTTTTTAAAACAATTGATTGCGAGGGGCATGCAAAGGATGCCCAATTCATCACCAACATCTTCTTCGAATCCATTAAGGCGGTGAGGTCTCAAAATGTTGTCCTAGTCATAACAAACAACGCTAAAAATAGCAAAGTTGTGGGGAAGTTGGTAGAGGAGAGGGGCACAGTTTTTGGACAACTTGTGTTGTCCGTTTACTTACTTTAATGCTGCAAAAGTTCAGTGGCAAAATCAAGTGGATTACAAAGAGGTATGTTGAGGCCGAAGAGATCCAGATGTTTTTGACGAACCATCACTTACAAGCCATCTTCAAATCATTCTAGCATTTGGAGCTACCGAATGTAAGAGAAAAAAACATTTATTTTATTTATGATGTAAGTTTTTAAATCTAGTACTTGTAGCTTTCAAAGTTCTCAAACTTTTTTAATATTCTTACTTTGGGTTGTTGAGACTCTATTTGCCTCGCATACAATCATCTTGGGACGACCGGTGAATATGTGAGAGGCACTTGGCAACATGGTCATCAATAGCCTTTGGATTATATGGATGCAATTGAACACCGTGGGTCCTAAAACGTGAAGATGTTGATCTTAGATGACAACTTGTGTGCTTGTGTCAATTACTTGTTTAGTTTCACCAAGCCCGTTATGAGTACAATATACTTTATTGACATGAATCAGCCATGTTTGAGGGAGATCTATGATAGCATTGACATAATGATTGAGAGATAAAGGCCTTTATAAATACAAAAGAGCAAGATCCCGAGGAAACATTTTTTAAAAAAGTACACAATCATATGTCAATGATCGTGATGGAACAAATGACCACCCCGTTGCATCTCCTTGCCTTTGCATTGACTACTAGATTCTACAACACAAAGATCCTTTCTTGGATAAGAAGGGTGCCACCAAATATGAATGTTGAAGTTAGTGAAGCATATAAGTTGGCACTCTCTCGGGACAAGTACAAAAAGGATGCTCATACATGGTGGTACCTCCATGGCCAATGATCCATATACATACAACCTCTAGTGATCAAAATCTTGTCACAAGATTTTTTATTTTTTTATTGTCCTTTTATTTTAATATTTTAAAATTTAAGTTGATTTTTATGTACTTTAATAAATTTTATTTTTGCATTCACTTTGCCTTAATAAGTTACAAATACAAACTTCTTTTGAGCACAAATGGAGTACATACAACTTCACCCACTCACATAAGTACAACAAGTCATGGCAAAAAGGACGAATTGGTGTATGCATAGTATACATGCTCGACAAGTACTCATCAAGTTGGCAAGTACTCGCAATTTTTTTCTCGCTAAGCAAGTACTTGCCAAATCTTTGGCTCGATTTTTCCATAGTTACCTAAGACTCGAGACGGCATGACAGTGTGACGGGGTTTCTCGGGACGGCAAAAAAATTCTAAATTTTGGGGACGGCGAGGGGACGGCTAATTAAAAATATATAAATATTTAAAATATAAAAATATAGTGACTAAACTATATAAATAAGCTGAAATAAAACCATTTGAGATTTAAATAAGTTGAAACTTGAACTCATAAACATCAAATACATTCTTTAATATCATAATATCAATATGTTAATGTAAGTTACATATGTCATATTTGAATTTTGAATTTGAGACTCAAAATTAAATAAGCTAAAATAAATTATAAAACCATTCTAATTTATGATTGATCAAGTGACAATAGTTGATATTCATATCATTAATCTCATATTCAAATACACCAACAATTGTCTATTGTCAATATTACAAAAAAAGAGGACAAGTATCAGCTTAAAAATCAGAATAAACATCTGAAGCAACATCCATGAACTCCTCGCTAGAACTATCATCCTCATCCTCAAAGTGAAACGCAATCAATCCCCATTACACAGTATTGTCCTCTTCAACCTGCCTCGGCTCCTCGAGATCTACATCCCACCGTAATGTTGGGGTCTCCTTGTACTGAGGTGTCTTGCAATCCATAAGATGCAAAGCACTGTGTACAGCTACAAGCTTCTCCACTCTCGCAGAGGTAAGCCTATTCCTCTTAACAGAGTGGATCCAACCATATGTAGACCAATTCCTCTCAGAGGTAGAGGAGCTAGAAACCTAGGAAAGGAGGTGAATGGCAAGTGGTCGCAGCAGTCCTGGAAGCCCATACAGTCGCCACCAACTCATTGGCTTCTCATGTGCCAATGTTACCCTGTCCGCCTTTGCTGATGTTTTGTACCCATCAAGTTCAGTGAAGTTGAGCCACCCAAGCTGATCTGTGAAGCCTCCTATGGACTACATTTTTAAAGGCCTTCATAAGGCCCTTCTTCACCTCATCATCATCCAAAGGGATAACTCTACTTGGCCTCTCCACATACCATTTAGGATTCAATGCATACACAACCATATGAAGAGGGGTGTTCAACTTCTCCCATCTCTTTTGAATAATGGGTTGTATATGTTCATTGTAGAACTCCAAAGTGGGGTCCCTCACCTAAATAGCTTCCTTCATTTGCCCAAGCATTTTGTCAATGCACTCATAGATCTCACCAAGATTGGGGCTGTTATAATCCCCATATTTGATGACACTAAAAACTGGATCTATGATTGATATGATGTGTTTCATATCAACCCAAAATGTTTCCCTCAACACCACATCCTTCACTCTTTTCCCTTGCTCTGTCTTGGACTCACAGCACCTAGTCCAATCTTGTGTCATAATCATAATTTGTAAGGGCTCCTACAACTCGTAAATCCTCTTCAACAAAATAAAATAGGATGCAAGGCGGGTGTCAACTAGTTTCAGAAATTCCTTCTTCAAAAAATTTTGAAAGAGTGTCAATGATGTGTGGTGATTGCATATGAACTTTTGCACGTCCCTGACCTCATTCACTATTTGGTTGACCCACTGAATCTTCCCTATGTCTTTCAGTGCATTGTTCATGGCATGCACACAACATGGGGTCCAATAAATATGTATATACTCTCGCTCCACTAGCTTGTCTGCGGATCTAAACACATAAGTTGCATCCGTGACAACCTATACAACATTTGAAGGTCCAACCTCCTCAATGGCATCCTTCAAAATTTGAAATTGGAACTCAGCATCTTTCCACTTCCTAGAACAATCAATTGCTCTCAAGAAGTACGGTCCATCTTTGCAAGAGACAATGATATTGATGAGAGGACGGTGTCTAATATATGTCCACCCATCCATAATAATGCTACATCAATGTAGCACCCATGTGACCTTCATCTCCTCCATCAACAAATTAACCTTAGAATAGTTTCTATCCAAAATTGTTGTTCTCAGTTTAGTGTCTCTAGGAGGCACATAACTTGTACCTGCTTTTGCAACCTTAGCCATAGCCTCCTTGTAATAAGGAGAGCGAGCAACACTAAATGGGATCCCATTAGCATAGAAAAATTTCCCAATAGCATCATCTCCGCCTCTTCCTTTGCCTTTGAATCAAACATGTATACAATTGATTGGAGGCTACCCCCACGGCCTTTCTCTTCCCTTTGCTTTCCACTTCTAACATTCCAAAACTAGAACCAGCCAAAGTATTACTATTCTTGTCAATCCTATGAGATCTTAAAGGAGTGTTAGCCGCAATGCTAGTACCACGAACTTCTAGAACATTGTCTATGGTATTTCCATTGAAAATTCTCACCATCTCTGCTCTCTGCTCTAGTGAAAGGCCCTTACAAAGGCCAACCCCCCTTCCTGTAAGGTGCAACAAGTGTGCATTGGTCCCGTGATGATGTTATGTCAAGTCACCGCACATGTGTTGCACTTCTATAGTTTACTCGCCCCTCCAGGACATGGGGTTCTCTAATTCATACCCTCTCCTACTCTAATTCATACTCATACTCGGAAGAAGAACTCATGGTGATGATTGTTGCAATGAATAAAAAAACAACCATAACTATATGATTATGTAATGAATTAATTTTTAAAAAAAGATAACTATAAGTATAAGCAATGATCATAATTTTAATTTATAAACAATGAAAACAACCATAAGTTACAACCAAACCCTATGCAATATGTTTTATTTTTAACTTTTAAAATGTATTTAAAAAAAACTAACCAGTATGCATTTTGCAAAATCCTACAAACTATAAACATGCTTACATTGTGAATGTAGATGCAAAAACTAAAAACAGCCCCTAAAAAATGCAAATAGAATCTAAATTTTAAAATGGAATTAAAAATGTAATTAAAAAAAAAAACCTAACCAATATGCATTTTGTAAAATCCTACAAACTATAAACATGATTACATTGTGAATGTAGATACAAAAACTAAAAACAGCCCCTAAAAAATGCAAATAGAATCTAAATTTTAAAATGGAATTAAAAATGTAATTTAAAAAAAAACCTAACCACTATGTATTTTGTAAAATCTTGCAAACTATAAACATGATTGCATTGTGAATGTAGATACAAAAACTAAAAATGCAAATAGAATCTAAATTTTAAAATGGAATTAAAAATGTAATTAAAAAAAAAAACTAACCAGTTACAACCAAACCCTATGCAATATGCATTTTGTAAAATCCTACAAACTATAAACATGATTACATTGTGAATGTAGATACAAAACAAAATATAAATTTTTAAAAACTAGAGACTTTAACAAGCATTGTAAGCAAATAAAATTATAAATACCTCTTGCTTGCTCTTTCTCTCACTCTTGCTCTTGCTCTTGCTCTTGCTCTTTCTCTCACTCTTGCTCTTGCTCTTGCTCTTGCTCTTTCTCTTGCTTAGTGTGAATATGGAATGAACCCATATTGTCATTTTATAACATAGAATGACACTTTTAGTGTTATCTAAGACTTTGACATGGTGAGATGGCGGAATAGGGTTTTCGGGATGGCAAAAAAATCTAAATTTTGGGTGCGAAGGGGGGACGACTAATTAAAAATATATATAAATATTAAAAATATAGTGACTAAACTATATAAATAAACTGAAATAAAACCATTTGAGACTTAAATAAGATGAAATAAAACCATTTGAGATTTAAATAAGTTGAAATCATAAATATCAAATACATTTAAATTATTAATTATACATAATTTAATAAAACCATTTCAATTTGAGACTTAAAAATTAAATAAGCTGAAATAAATTATAAAACCATTGTGATTGATCAATTGACAATATCTGATATTCATATCATTAATCTCAAATTCAAATACACCAACAATTGTCAATATTACAAAAAGAAGAGGACAAGTTTCAACCTAAAAATTAGAATCAACATCTAAAACAACATCCATGAACTCCTCGTTGGAACTATCATCCTCGTCCTCAAAAGAGAGCCCAATCAATCCCCATTGCATAGTATTGTCCTCTTCTACTTGCCTCGGCTCCTTAGGATCTACATCCCACCGTAATGTTGGGGTTTGCTTGTACTCAATTGTCTTGCGATCCATAAGATGCAAAGCATTGTGTACAACTACAAGCTTCTCCAATCTCGCAGCGGTAAACCTATTCCTCTTAACAGAGTGGATCCAACTATATATAGATCAATTCCTCTCAGAGATAGAGGAGCTAGAAATCTAGGAAAGGAGGCAAATTGCAAGTGTTTTGCAGCAGACCCAAACGCCCATATAGTCGCCACCAACTCACTAGCTTATCATGTGCCAATGTTACCCTATCCATCTTTGCTAAAGTTTTGTACCCATCAAGTTCAATGAAGTTAAGCCACTCCAACCTGATCTGTGAAGCCTCCTCTGGACTATACATTTTTTAAAGGCCCTTTTTCACCTCATTGTCATCCAAAGAGATAACTCTACTTGGCCTCTCCACATACCATTTGGGATTCAATACATATGCAGCCATATGAAGTGGGGTGTTAAACCTGGTTTTCTGGGGAGACGTGTCCCCACATAACACTGATTTACATTTACCATTCAATTTAATTGTAAGTTTGTAACTGTAAAGTCATCATTTGGAATTAGAGCAGATTATATTATCCTCTAGAGTCTATGTAATGGAAGAGTGAATAACGTTGATGAGGCAATGACATGTTTTTGTCTCAGACTTATGAGTTTATAAGTAGATTATTTTCAATAGATCTGGAATGCTTTTTTGGCATTAATACTGGCATGTTCATGATAGTCTCTAAGAATTTAATTTTGTAAGCTTCCTGTGTAATATTAGCATTATGGTTGTAAGTTTGCAATCTTAACATCCTTGACCTATTTAGTTGTGTTTCCAACTTCAATGCAGCACTGTTCACATTTGGTAGCAGGATTATATATTTGGGTTTGTTTCTATTTCCACATGATCATGCATCTGTGCAAATGATTGTGTTATGTGAGTCGTCCCTGCTCACATTTGGAACTGTGGTAGCAGAAACGTCCTGCATTTGATCAAGTTATTACCCTGTAAGCTCAGCCACTCAGTTGATTCCGTCACTATATCCTGACGTTGCATCAAATAAAATACACCCCTAAGTGTCCTTCGAAGATTACTTCACCAGTTTCAAAGCTTGTATATTCGGGATAATCTGCAATCAGAGATCTGAGCATGCACATGTCCAAGCCCAAGCCATTTTACAAGTCTGCACTCTTATCAAAGTGCATTTTCCTCCCACTGAAGTCCCAACTGTGTCTGGAAGAGCAAGTTGTACGTATTTCATTGAAACTAAAATTTCTTTATGTGGATTAATCTTCCTCCAGTCTGGTTTACATATTCCATGTGGGTGAGCTGCATAGAGTTGTTATGCATACGGATTTTACAATCAAAAGTTGTGATATTATAATAATTATCAGAGTTGAACAGTCGGCTGTAAATTTCATAAATGTTCTTTTGTTTTTCAATTGGTCTTCAACACTGCCCATGGGTTTTAACTACAAATCCTGTGGTTTTGTATCATAGCAATCGCACACCTAACTGTGCAATGTTAACGCCGAAGGGGTAGGGTAGATGAGGTTGATTTTGAGGGAGCAAAACATAAAAGGAGGAAAAGGGGTGTAGAAGAGGGGGTGGAGGGAGGAGAAGCAATCGGAGAGGAAAATATTGGGTGGAACCATTTTGTGGAAGCCATCTGTCTTATGAGGAGGCACATATGTAACAGGTGTACTTGTTGTCGATTGTTCGATAGGGAAAGGGGGTACAGTGTGCAGGGCATGTCGAAATATACTTTGGAGATATCTTGAAAAGCAAGGTGCGCGAGGACTTGATCCTTGACTTATTGTTTGGAGGTTTTAATATTTTTTAATGAAATACTAATAAGACATTTGAGATAGGTGCAAGATCAATACAATATTAGGAAAAACAACTATATATGGTTATAAGAGATGTGGATTTTGATTATAAAATGAATAATTGTAACGTTGCCACAGATTGAGCTTTTCGAGTCACCAATGAAAATAGTGCAAAAAATAGCACGAATATTGAACATGAGAAATATGTAATATGGAGTTCCAACGTCCATGCCTGGATGTCAAATCAAATGTAAGATGTATTGATAGATTCTTCTAATGTGCAAATATTATACAGAATACAATTATCTTCTCACGCTTCTATGATTTTATAAACTAAAAAGTTCCATTTACAAGATTTAAACGACATTGATAATATATAACGAAGATTGTACTATAGATGTTTGTCGGTATTCCGTAATACAAGGCAATGTTTTGCATAAATGGAACCTCTTTCAAACCTTCGGAATATCAAACAACTCTGCAGCTCATTATTCTCAAGCGTGATGAAAGTTGGGAAAGTGGGCCATTTTGATACAAAGAATAACGCCTTTAGTAAAATCCATAGCAAAGTTCGAACATGGCATTAATATTCTCAAGGTGTCACAAATTGAACAGACAAAGAGGAAAACATTTTGTTAACATATGAAAGATAGATCACAAGAAATTGAGTTCAAAGCATATTGATTTGAGGCAACATAGAATGAAATAATATCTCATGAAGTATTCTTGCTTTGTAAAGAGTTAGGGAATCAATGCAAAACCAAGCCAAGAGATGAGATAAATATACTTGGTGAAGCAAGACTCTTATGAAATTACCTAGACCATTAATGCATGTAGGGAAATTGCAAAAGAATATTAGATAAATACTTTGATAATTTCCTAATACACAAGCTCAAAAAACTAATTCATTTGAACTTTCAAAATAATAGATTTCACTGGATATATATATATATATATATATATATATATATATATATATATATATATATATATATATATTACTATAAGAACATGGGATCGATACATGCCTTTTCTTAGATTTGACAAATAGGATCTTTGGGATTCATAAGATTTTTTCTAATGGTTATAGAGGAGAGGGGAAGGTTGATCAAGGAAACACTCTCATCCTGGAGCCAATCAACCATTGTGTTAGTAAAAGGGTCATTTCCATTGTGGCGCTACCCTTATTGTCATAAGGATCATGATTTATTGAGGTTTATATGTTATTGCAGACAAATCCAACCAATGTGGGATTTTTTTTTTGATTTAATGAGGAACTTCCCTCATGACAACATCCTTATTGACATAAGGATCATGATATGTTGGGATTTACATGTTGTAGATTTTCTTCTGATTGACAATGCAATAAACAACAATGTCGGTATTAGATGGAGATTTCGAAACTTAGTGAATGAGGCACATGCCATCATAACTGCATCCAATCAACTATTATAGAGGGAAGATGCAAGATTGCACTACCATATAAAAATATAAAAAGAAATAGACAGTTTTTTTTAGTTATCTAAGAGTTAAATAACTACTTATTAAAATTATCAATAATTAAATTTAATATTTAAATAATTACATTGTTAATTAATTTATTTAATAAATAGTAATATTCTATTTTCTTCCCATCATCAATAATGAATTTTAAAAACTATAATTATTTAACTTTATATGATTTGTTTTTGCCCTTTTGTTGTGCATTTCCTTTCATAGTGGAATAAGACATGTGCCAAAACGAAAAGGCCATTCCAAGAAAGCCGAAAGGGATATAGGGAAGAAGCGAAATTGGATGGAGAGGAACAACGGGAAAGGAAGATGGGTGTAGTAAAAGACGTTTGAGGGTAAAGAAGGGCCAAGGAAAGGAAAGAGGAATAGAGGAGTTAATGTGAAAATGAAGTCTCTATGAAGAGCACAACATGTATGTCAATCGAAATTAGGAGAAATCTCATGCTTTGAGAAAGATGCAGATGAAACTATAGAGGGAGATATCTAAAAATGCAAGTAGCTGATGGAAAATGTTGTTGAGGCGAATACTTGTTTGAATTTGCAGCTCTTGACTTTATTGGGTTCTTATGAAAAAGTAAATGTAAGGGGAATTTGAATACACATTACAGAGGACACGACAAGGACAGAAGACGCAGAGTGTACTTAAAATGCTTAGGTAGCGATTTCATGCAAAATTTAGATTGGTGTGTTTGGCCAACTATCAAGTTAACGATTAGGGTAGTGTAGTATTCACACGAGTGCAATTTAAGTCTAAAGGGGATAAATAAAAAAGGAAAAGCCAACATGTTCCAACTTTGGAAACTGGCCACAAAGAAAACAAAGTGTGAAAGAGGTCGAGGAAACATATTTTTGGAGATATCTAAAAAGAAAAGAGCGAACAATGAGTACTTTCGATGTCAATAGTTGTTTGCAAATTCAGTTCTTGCATTTTACATGTAGGCAGAACACAAATTCAGTTCTTGCATTTTACATCTTATGTACATGAATGCAATTTGCGTTTAAAGGGACGAAAATGTAAAAAATGAGGACAACCCAATAAACATTTTTATTTTGTTTCAAGCTTGATTATCTTTAGGGGAATAGGTGATTCTTGTACAATCATTTATAATCAAGATATTGTAACGGTTGGCCATGCTAAATCAGCTGGATGTGGGTCTTATTGAAGCTGATTTGACGAGCTTCATGCCCTATTTCTTGAGAAATTAATGCATATTGCTTTCGTTTTGTGCTATTATTTGCACCGATGGCGTGTCTGATGGTATAAGGCAAGAATAGATGACTAACAGCGGGAGTCTAATGGTGACATAAATTCCGAACCATAAAGTGAATAAGCAAATTTTACAAATATAACTAACTGCAAAGGCAATGATATATAAGCTTTGAGTTGTATATACTCAACGCAGATCTAGAACGATAACTTTATTTCTCACAGTTTGTCATCGGAACTCACAGCAGTAAGGTACATTCAACAACCATTAATGAAGAACATGCAATATATCTTCCACAACAAAACTTTAATAACACAATTCAAACTATGCGTTTATCACTCTACAACAAACAAACTCCCTCTTTTTCAATGTTTTTAACGTTAAGATGTCAGGGAAATTTTTCTATTGTGATTATCACTATAATGGTTGCTTTTGTGTCTGATTATTTGAAAGGAAATGCTCTTTTGGATGTATGCATTTGTCTCTTCCTTTTTTAAAGTGAAATTTGTCTACGATTCAAATTTGGTCTCATCCTGAGAGGAATCAATCATGTTTGCCCAGAAAATTTAATATTGAAACTTTAATATTACAGCGATCTCAGTTTTTATTCCCACGGGTAATTAAATTGTGAATCGAGAGACAGCCAAGGCATTTTTTTGTCAGTATTGACCACCCCTAAGACAGAACCCTTAGGAATTAAATTTAAAGGCCAAGTCTACATGTTGAGTCCAAGACAAGCCTAAGTCAATGTCCACTTTGTTGATCTTGGCAACACCGCACCCTAACCAAGTATCATAGTTACCAGGAGACAAGTACTCGAGATAAGGCAATATATGTGTGTGTGTAATATCAAGTTGTATAATATTGTTCTCTAAAATACACACACATGCATATATACATATGTATGTATGTATGTATGCATGTGTGTGTGTATTTTAGAGATAACAATATGATAAAGCCTAATATTAACTTTTTGAAGTAAAGATATTAGATGTCGACATGACAAAAGTAATTATATTGATATTTATCTTTGGTATCTCATCATATTTAGGGTCAAGAGTACAAAATATATATATTTTTAAAACACTAAAATGCAAGTCTCGGGATGAGTACCAGAATCCGAGGCGAGTACCAATCTCCGAGACGTGTCTCTAGTGGTAGGAGACAAGTCATCATGCAACACTGACCTTGCCTCATATAATTTTTGATAAATGAATATTTTCTCTCCTCGGACTCTTCAATGTATTCCATTCTTTGGTGTGACCAATCAACCTTATTTACAAGTTCATGATCTTACACTCTAATAAAACAATTGCCATTTTAGGCATGCAAGAACAAAGTAGTGCAAGTGCCAAGAGGTATAAACATGTATATTATTGAGTCAAATGATTACATTCCCAAGTCTTTATTTTACATGTCAAATTAGTTATGTATCCAACTAGTAACTAGCTTGAACCATATGTCAAGCCATTATCATTAATTGGGATCCATACCACTCCTCAATGTCTTCCATTCTTTGGTGTGATCGATGAACCTTATTTACAAGTTCTTGATCTTACGCTCTGATACGACAATTGCCATTTCAGGCATGCAAGAACAAAGTTGTGCAAGAAGTATTAACATGTATATTATTGATGGAACCAAGTGATTATGTTCCCAAGTCTTCACTTTTATACATCAAATTAGTTATGTAACCAACTATTAACTAACTTAACCCATATGCTGGCCCATTATCATTTATTGTGATATGCTAAGTCACAAGGTTCGAGTTCGCATTCATGTCCGAAAAGGATAAAGTTTGGTTCAAGTTTGCTGAGGATAAAGTTCAAGAAAAAAAAAAAAACATCTTTCATTTCGAACAATTTTTTTCTACCATTTTTATTTTCTGAAAAACATTCATAAATATGTCGAGGGACAAATTGGAGAAAGATTTTTATCCACTATGTAATATCCTTGAAAAACACTATAGATAGATCTAGATATTTTTGTCAAAACCCTAGAGCAGCAAAGATAAAAAATTAACTTTTACGACAACGGCAATCTAACTTTTTAATTAAAAACAGCAAGCCTTAAGGTGCCAAAAACAGAATTTTATTTATTTATTTCAATCAGCTACAATAAAAAATTACTGGTGTCCGGATATAATTATTCTCTCACAATTGATGATCTAAATGGAAAGATAGATGGAAGAGATGAGCATGCAAACTGATTTGACTGAAATTTGCCCCCAAATCTTGAAGCCCTAGTTGTACTTGTTCTAGATGTAGAATCAAGCCCGAGAAGTATGCTCTAGTTGAACTGGATGCACACATATACCTTGAATGGTCACTGCAACCCTTGAATGGAATTGTCAAGCTCGATGTGAGGGTTTCCGTCCTCAAACATGTATGCAAATGAGTGCTTTCATCCTCTATCATTGATGCAAAAGCATAAGTTACTTGCAGACAAAGAAGTAGTTGATAAATTTCCAAATGTTTTTAACAATAAACCCCAAATCTACCTTTATAACTTCCAAGACCCTCTCCACAGGTTGGCGCCCCCTCTAAAAATAGGAATAACAATATAAAATTGTTTTATCCTCTCTCCCATGTTGGCACCCCATCCTCAAAATAGGAATAAACAATATAAAATTGTTTTATCCTCTCTCCATCCTAAAAATAGGATCTTGATGCTCATGCAGCTCATTCTATCTTTAGCGCCCCATAATAGAATGTTTTATTTAATTATTATTCCATCTTTGCACCCCCAATAATAGAAGTTCTTTATTTTATTATTATTTTATTTGACTTTTGCTTTTTGGATTAAAATATAATTCTAGTGTCCTTTTTCCAAATAAAATATTAAAAGGTTAGGAATCTAGTGTTCACATGTTAGTTATGATTTACCGTATGGTAAATTATTATTTACATTATTTGTAATTACTGTATGATTAATACAATAAGTTAGTAATATTGTTTGTTAGATGGTTAAGTCGTATATATATTGTTATAACAATATATATTACAAATAGTTAGTGGTTGGGAATATTGTTTGGGTGAGTTATATGAGGAGATATAATCTCCGTAATTATAGGAATGTCTTTCCTATATAATTGTATCTTGTTTACTGAATAAAATAAAAGAGTATTTTTGTATATTTCTGTTGCACATTCTTAACCAAATTTATTTGGTGTCGTAGGCGAACATTAATCCTCTGACTGCAATGGAGTTTTGAGAGTAGTCAAGGGGCAGTTATTATTCTTTATTGTCCTATGTCATGTCTACACTCTTAGCTTTAATTTCCTCCTAGAATGATTATTGCATGCAACATACACACACATGGATTATCTGCACAGCCCTGTAGCAGTTCACGGTTTGGCCAGTTCTTACCACGTCAAAAGAGATCCAAAAGTTGCATCATACTCAGATCTGAATGACCTCCATTTAGTGCATACTGCCTCCATTCACAAGTTACAAAACATCCTCTACTCACTTCTTGTCTACAGTGTCAGCATTTGATTTGTCCACATCAAGACTTGTTGGCTGGATCAGATTAAGAGCTTTTCCCATATGTTAATAGTTTCATTATTTAATTGACATTGTTCTCATGCAAAGATAAGTTTGGAAATTTAACTTGCTACACGTTTGTGCATAGAGTGCTAGACTATAGCTATATAATGATCTCCTCACATCTCTGCCAGATCAACCCATAAGGCGTTATTGCACTCTCAAAACATTTGGAGTCATTCAAATTCCCTGTGAATTGCTAAAGGAGGCTTAACAGTTACCAAGTTCATTTGGAATCATTTAGTCCATACTCATGCATGCCACATGTGCACGTCAAAAACTAAGTGTAAGTTGTGGTCGGTTAAAAATTATGTTTTTGAATGTTGAAGTTTAAAACCTATGTCAAAAAAAAAAGAGTCAAGTATCCATGCTTATGAGTCGAATGGTTAATGTATGTATGGGTCTTTCGTTTTTTAAGTTATAGTTATATTGTCAACTTTAGTGTTATTTATTTAATTTTGTGTTAGTTGGTCTCATATTTAAAGTATTGTGTCGTCATTTGCCTATTACAAAAATGATGTTATTTTCATCAATATTATTGTTGTCAAGTGTCGTTAAAAGAGTCGAAACATTTTGGTCTTGTCATAGTCAAAGTCATTTTCATTTAAAAAGTAATCTCATTTTATTACTTTTTAAATTTCTAGTCGAGTCTTCTTGTCCGAGTCAAAAGTGTCATTTTCAAATTTGTGAGTTGTCGTCAAAGTTGTGTCATTGTAAAAAGTCCGTAAAATAAAATAAAAAATTGTCTCACGAACGCATTTTCGGTGTTACCCGACGTCCGGAAAATAAACTATTTCACATTGCGGGGGAAGTTATACAAATAAACCCAATGTGGAAACTGTTGAGCTTCATATCCAAATCAGGCTGAGCTAGCAGCATGAAACTAGAGGATGGAGGCATAGGAGGCTGGAGGTCAATCAGCGACCTCTCGTCAGTCGCCAACGACGGGGCCACACTTCTGGTATGGTGACTTGTTTTTTCAGTTGTGTGGTGTGGATTTCAGTTTTTCATATTTTCAGTGTGGTGTGAAAAATAAGAGCAGAGGTTCATTCCTGTTCACGTGTGTATGTGGTTATTCCTACATAATTCCCTGATGTAATAACATAGTGAAGAACAGATAGCACAGTGAAATGCAGCATCATGATTCTTGAAGAGGTTGAATCGGATGTGTTCCTATTCATACCTAGGTTTGTGGTAAACCTTTGTAAAACCATTGAAGGTTGTGCAGATGGTTCCTGCTTGAGTTCCCACACTGAGTAGGTCAGATATGTTCCCTACAATGATTGGTTGATAAACAAATGGTTCATGTACATGTTCCCACACTAGTTCGGTCAGATGTGTTCCCGACAATGTATGGTCGATAAGAAGTTGATGTGTTCCTTCTTCTACCTTCAGTTCGAGTGTGTGCCAAGATCATGAGCAAGCACGGCGACAAGCTGCAGAGGAAGTGTGAATGTTTTTCTACCATGTAAACACTAAGGAGGGGAATGTTAGGAATCTAGTGTTTACATGTTAGTTATGATTTACCGTATGGTAAATTATTATTTACATTATTTGTAATTATCGTATCGATTAACATAATTACCATATTCGCATGCGAATATGGTCAAAATTCGATGCTTGATCAATTTTTAGACAAAATGAACTTGTTCGGTTTGTTTCTTTGCATGCAGCTTTTATGAGCAAAAACGATTTGACAAATAAAGTAATAAAAACAAATTTAAACGTAAATACTCAACCCTAAAGCATTGAAAGGTAAAACCGTAAAAGTAAAAAACGTTAAAAGAAACTTTAAAATAATAAAAACCCTAATCAGCCAAACGAAGACAAAGTAGCCAAAAGTCTTAGCGGTGGAAGGAAGACAAACGCAGCCAAACAGGAACGAAAAACTCCAACAGCGGACGCAGCCAAACGCGAGAGAAGTTGAATCAAATGTCACTGCAACCGAGACATCACTTGCCACCTCCACGAGCCACCTCCATGAGCCAAATGTCACTTGCACCAAACGCCATTGAATATTTTGCACCCGACGCCATTTGAACATTTTGCGCCGAGATGCTATTGATTTTTTTGTCGAGCTCGGTTATTGTGCCATTGTTGTCGGGTATGCCTCTACCTCTCATCACGGTATCATTTTTAGGTTTATCATTTTATGGTTAACGTTCAATATTTTAGTTTTATCATTTTAGGTTTAACGGTTTATTAATGGTCAACTTCAATAAAACTTAAGTTTTGTTTTATTTTAGGTTTCCGTTTAAGTTTTTAACTATGTTTTAGTTTTAGATTAAATTTAATAATTAAAATTTTCTACAAAATTTAAATACGATTTAAGTTATTAACTTATTTAACAATTAACATTACAAATTTCTTTGTATTTATTTTGGTTTACTTGTTTAGTTTTTTATTATTTTAATTTCAATTTTAAATGATAAAAATTAAGTTGTATTTAGTATTTAATATTTATTATAAATTTATAATTCATATAATAGGTTTTTTATAATTTAAGTTGTGAATTATATAATAGGTTTTATTTTTTTTAGAATTAATATTATAAATTATTGTTTATTTATTTGTTTGTATGTAAAAAATATTAAGTAAACCGTAATATTTATTTATTAATTAATTAAACCGTAATTGTTATTTATTAATTTGTTAGTAAGTAAAAAAATTAAAAAATGTTGTTAGTAAAGTAAAGGAAAAAAGAAAAGTGGGTCAAGATGTCTAGCAGCAATCGTTCCTTGGAGATGAAATACATCGTCCTAAGAGATGATAATAAACTACATATGAGATGCACCTTGTGCAATGGGAATATTACAGGCAGTGTAACTAGAGTTCGGTACCATTACTTGGGAGGATCCAAAGATGTCAAGCAGTGTCCAATAGCAAATGTGAATTCAGAGGAAGGTGAATACAAAGATTTCATACATCGAGTTCAAGCTAAATTTAATGTGAGTCGTGTTGGATCATTAGCTTCAGAAGCAAAGAAGGCTAAAATCCAACACTCTATCTCACAAATGGGCTCCTTCAACAGTTCAAATCGCTCTCCATCACCATTTTCAGAAGGAAGTGGAAGTGCAAGCAAAGTGGAAAAGTCACAAGCACAACACAAACATGAGGTAGACAGGTTGGCAGCTAGATTGTTTTATGCAGAGGCCATCCCTTTCAATGTAATTCGTTCCCCACATTTCAAGTCTTTCATAGATGCAACAATTGAGTTTGGGAAGGGTTACACATTGCCTTGTTATGAAAGACTAAGAACTAGTCTTCTTGAAGAGGAGGTGTCATCCATAGCCAGTGAGCTAGATGAAATGAAAAAAAGTTGGAAAAGAACAGGTTGCACAATAGTAAGTGATGGATGGTCAGATTCAAGGCGAAGGCCGCTCCTAAATCTTTTGGCAATATCTCCTCAAGGTGCAATGTTTATAAAATCTATTGATACAAGTAATGAGCAAAAACTTCTCTTTTCATTTCCAAATGCATTGAATCAGCCATTTTGGAGATAGGAGAAGATAATGTTGTTCAAGTTATTACGGATAATGCAGCCAATTGCAAAGGAGCAGGAGAGATACTCATGGATAGATTTCCTCATATCTTTTGGACACCTTGTGCAGCCCATGTGTTGGATCTTTTGCTTGAAGATCTATCAAAAATAGAATGGGTAAGCAATATTGTGATTGAAGGAAAACAAATCTCTAAGTTTATCCTCAATCACCGGTTGACATTGAACTTGTATCGTTCTTTTGCAAAACGTGAGCTTCTTTCCCTATGAAAACAAGATTTGCCACCAACTTCATTACTTTGCAAAGGGAGGTAGAGGAGAGGACAGCATTAAGAAAAGTGGTGGTTACAGATGAATGGGCAGAGTCAAAGCTTTCCAAGGAAACCCATTCAAAAGAAATTGAAAAAATTATCTTAGGGGACACATTTTGGGAGGGTGCTAAGAAGGTTGTAAATGTGTTTGAGCCACTTGTTCGAATTTTGAGAATGGTTGATGGTAATCAGCCATGCATGGGTTTTGTATATGAGGGCATGGATAGAGCAAAGGAAAAATACGGATGATGTTGAAGGATGGTTCATGCTACACCGTCCTCTACATGCAACAGCTTGTTATTTAGATCCTAAATTAGTAGAGGTAGATCATGATGCAGATGAGGAGATAAAGAGAGGTATACTTGCAACCATAGACAGGTTGGTACATGATGAGGATGGGAAGGAAAAAGCAAGAGAACAACTTACTATTTTCAAGAACCAACTCAAAATGTTTGGTGAAAAAGAAGCAAGGGCAAGTAGGATGACGTGGGAACCATCTAAATGGTGGCAGACTTATGGGTCTTCTACTCCACATTTGCAGAAGCTTGCCGTGCGAATTTTCAGCCAATGTTCTAGTGCTTCTGCTTGTGAAAGAAATTGGAGTACACATGATTTAATCCACACAAACAAGAGGAATCGATTAGGGGCTCAAAAACTCTCTGATCTTGTTTTTGTGCATAGCAATTTACGATTGCTTACTCACTCTCTTGCAAATGAAGATGACAACTCTCGCCTGGGAGAAGCATGTTTTGGAGATGAAGAAAATGTTGCTGATGATAACCCTACTACTGCAGTATTAGATGAAGATGCTAGTGATACTTTTGATGTAGAAGCAGGATTTGATGTTGCAAATGTTTAAAATTGCATTTTAATTTTTGGTTAATGCTCAAAACTTTGAAGTTTGAGCAATGGATAATTCTCATCGCTATATATTATATCAATATGTATGAACTATGAATTTTCATTGTCTGAGTCATAAATATAACTTGTAAGTCTTAAGTTTAACATGGATTTTGCTATACATTTATATGTTTTAAGACTTTAGTATACTTGTATGTTTATTTATTTGTATGTGTGATTGATTTTTTTGAAGCAAGTATGGATAATTATTCAGTTTTATATTTTTTGAAAATTTATATTTTTTTGAACCATACCGAACCGAACCGAATTTTTGCAAAATTCCGAACTTCCGAACTTTTTCCATGTCCGAACAACCCGAACTTTTCGAACATGGTAACTATGATGATTAATGCATTAAGTTAGTAATATTGTTTGTTAGATGGTTAAGTCGTAAATATATATATATATATATATATATATATATATATATATATATTACGAATAGTTAGTGGTTGGGAATATTGTTTGGGTGAGTTATATGAGGAGATATAATCTCCAATTATAGGAATGTCTTTCCTATATAATTGTTATCTTGTTTCTTGAATAAAATAACGAAGTATTTTTGTATATTTCTGTTGCACATTCTAAACCAAATTCATTAAAAATACCCTTGGACCACTTAAATTAATTTATTTTCCTCTTTAATTCCCCTTAAGCCTATGGCAAATTAAAAAATAGGCTTCAGGTATCCAAAATCAATTAATTTTGAAAAGGGGACATTATAGTCCACCCTTCCCAGAATTGCTTGCCCTCAAGCAATTGCAAGTTGGGATCCCAAATCCACCTTGGGAATTTGCAATTCCCAACCCTCAATGCTTCATGTGATGCCAACATAAATGACTGTGCAAACTACAGTTGTCTAAAAAATTGTTGTCCAAACTACTTATCATTAGTTGTTAATCTGAAGATTTTAGCAACCTCAATGCCAACATTAGTATTTGTTGAGTCATTTTTCTCAAGGGCATGCTTTATACGTTAGGTTGTAATCAAAGTGCTCACCTTCTTGTGTCGGAATAAGAATTGTTGAGATACCCTCAACACCTCCATCTTTGGGACTCAAGACTCCCGAATTAGTGTTAATCAAAATGTTCTCCTCCAATGCATATCCATCCATAATGCTACTCGAAAATCAATCAATGGCTTACCCTTTGGAATTTCAAGGATCATTCATGATTTGGTGCATCTTCTTCCATCTTGAGCTCGTTGCATCCAACAAGTGATGTCCTTTCCCCCCGACTTCCTCACTTTTATTTTTATAGCTATTTTGCAAATCCCCTTCATATGGCATGAACACAATCTTTGGGAGATTGATGGGTGCTTCTTGAACAGGAACATCTTTTTCAACTTCCTCTTGTATGGTGGATTCCTTCATGGGTTGCTTCCTCTCAATTTCTTGGAGCACTAGTTGTTCTTTCTTCGTCAACCCTTTTATATATTCACACAAGCCTCTTTTATTTGGATTCCTCATTTTGAGTAACTCCAAGTGATCATCAAAGGAAACTTCAAATTTAAGATAATCAGGCATCCCTTGATACTATTCAAGGATTTTGGGGGTCTCAAGTTCGTACTTTATATTTTTACCTACACCTCTTGAATGGGATCTATATTTTCTTGTTGATGTAAGTACTTTGCTTAAATAAACATGGTCAAGGATTACTTCTCTATCTGATCCACAAGCTAGCAAGAATATTGTTCGTCTTTTCCTCAAAAACAACCTCTAAATCTTGCTACCTTTATCCTTCCTCTGGATGTTTTAAAGATTTCTTTTAATCCCTTTGTCGGTACACGACTTCTATCTCTATCACTACCTTGCATGAAGTTCAAAGTTGCACTTTTTTCTTTAATTTCACTTCCAAGGCTAGAAGGAAATTCTCTCTCGATACCATTGTAATATCACCCGACAAACATTATAGATAAATCTGGATATTTTTTTCAAAACCCTAAGGCAGCAATATAAAAAGTTAACTTTTATGACAACAACGACAATCTGATTTTTTAATTATAAAACAAGCCTCAAGGTGCCAAAAACATACTTTTATTTATTTTTCAATTAGCTACAATAAAAGAAATACTAGAGTGTTTGAATACAATTATTCTCTCACAATTGATGATCTAAATGGAAAGATTGATGGAAGAGATGAGCATGCAAACTGATTTGACTCAAAACTGCCCCCGGATGCTAGATCCCTAGTTGTACTTGTTCTGGATGTAGAATCAAGCCTAAAAAGTGTGCCCTAGCTAAACTGGATGAACACTTGTACCTCGAATGGTCACCGCAACCCCTAAATGGAATTGCTAAGCTCAAATGTGAGGGTTCCCGTCCTCAAACCTGTATGCAAATGAGGGATTTCGTCTTTTTACCGCTGATGCAAAAGCGTGAAGCTACTTGCAGATAAAGAAGTAGATAAATTTAGATAAACACGGATATTTTTGTCAAAACTCTAGGGCAGCAAAGATAAAATTGACATTTATGACAGTGGCAACAATCTGATTTTTAAACATAAAAAAACAAACTACAATGCGCCAAAACAAACTTTTATTTATTGATCTCAAATCAGCTAAAATAAAAATAATCAATGTCTGATTACACTTATTTTCTTACAATTGATATTCTATATGAAAAGATAGATGAAAAATAAGAGCATGCAAATTGTTTTAACTGAAATTTACCCTAGATACGAAAGCCCTCGCTGTACTTACTATTTTAGATGTAAAATTAAGCTTGAAAAGTGTGCCCTAGCCGAACCAAATGAACATTTGTACTTTGAATGGTCATTACTGAACCCCGAATGGAATTGCCAAGCTTAGATATGAGGGATTTTGTCCTCGGACCTGTATTCAAATGAGGGATTCGTCCTCTATTGCAAATGCGAAGCGAAGCTACTTGTAGACAAAGAAGTAGTTGATAAACTTCCAATATGGTTTTAACAATAAACCTTAAATTTGCCTTTATAACCTCCAAGGCTCTCTCTAAAGTTAGCACCCCCAACTAAAAATAGGAATAACAATATATAATTGTTTTATCCTCTCCCATGTTGGCACTCCATCCTAAAAGTAGGAATAAACAATATAAAATTATTTTATCCTCTCTCCATCCTAAAAATAGGATCTTGATGCTCATGCAGCCCATTCTATCTTTGGTGCCCCATAATAGAATGTTTTATTTAATTATTATTCTATCTTTAGCGCCCCCAAAAATAGAAGTTCTTTATTTTATTATCATTTTATTCCGCTTTTCCTTTTTGGATTAAAATATAATTCAATCGTCCTCCTTCCAAATAAATTATAAAAATACCCTTGGACCACTTAAATTAATTTATTTTCTGTTTAATTCCCCTTAGCCTACGAAAAATAAAAAGAATAGGCTTGGGTATCCGAATCAATTAATTTTGAAAAGGGTACATTACACACTACTTTCAATCGGTAAATGTAAATATACATACATTTGTAAAATAACGCAAAATCATGTCAAAAACTTCGCATGTAGAAATAATGGATAAATTTCAAGTTCATTTTTGATGAGAATAAAGTTTGGCAAAATTCAAACTTTTTCGATAAAATTCAAAGAACCTTGTGACTTAAGTGATATGTAGCACTCCAATATTTCAAAATGATATTAGTTTATGTAATGTCCCTTTTGTCAATCTAATTCATTTGGAAGATTTCTAGCCCATTTCAATTCCCATGGGCCGAGAAAAGGGTGAACAAGGGAAGTGTTTGTTGATATTTTTAGTCTTTTTGTGAGCATTTACCTTTTTCTTTTGTGGTTTCTCTTATGAGGCAAGTCAGCTGGGTTGGAGAGGTGAAAAGACAAGTTAAAAGATAAAGCAATCATCCTTAAGAGGTCGGTCATGGGAAAGACTCCCTAATTGACCTTTGGCACCACCAAGAAGATATATAAGGGGTCGCTTGGACTCATTTTGGACATGCATCTTATTATAATTTTACACTTGGTTTTTGGGCTGATTGCTCAATTCCATTCCACTAGAGGGAAAAAATCCTTTGGTGTGGCACGCAAGGAGGACGAAACCCTTCCTTGTTCAACTTAGAGAGCAATAACTCTCCAATTGGCGGTTCCAAAAACCTTCAAAGAAAGTGATGCTGCTGGTTTGCAGCTAGGGTTAGAAGGAGAAAGAGTTTTCAAAATCTTCTACATTTATTTTGCACCCTCTCCTAGGGTAGCGACTTGGGTGGAGGAAGGGTTTAGTGCCTTCTAGGACACATTTGGGCCATTGGAGTTGTTCTTCACTTTCCTCATAATTTATAAGGCTGATTTCTCATTTCATTGGTATTTTTGGGGTTTTGGAATCATCATTTCCAGCCCTTAATGTGAGTTGTACTTCTGTTGATTATTTAATTAATTACAGTTGTAGTTTATCACTTGTTTCTTATTTATTTGGAAGTATAGTGGCTGGATAAATATCTTCAATGTTGGATAAAATATTTAGGATCATTCTTGTTAATGCAAAATCACAGCACCCCCAAATGAGTTCTAAAAATCTACTTTTCTAAGGCAAACTCATTTGGTGTGATTGCATAACATTGAACTTTCCCATTGTGGGACCTTGGAAAATGGGAAAGCTCTCCAGATTAAAGGTTGGTTCCTTATTCCTCTATTTAGATGCATACGTGAGAATTTGCAAAGGATCTATCTCTATACCTAATCTAAAACTTGCCAAGGAGACAGGGATAAGAAAGGGGTACAAGAAATAAACAATAACTAAACTACAAGGTGATGCACCGAAGGAATGATGAACACTAGTTCTGCTGATAGACACAAACCAACAAATACATGCAATAATCAAACACAGATAACCAGATTTATAACGAAAGACCAGATGCGAGCAAAAGAGACAGAAAGGATCTAGAATCGATCACAAACGTGTTTTATTGCTCTGCAGATTGATACAATACATTACAAAATAGCCAGGAGGCAAGAAATATATTACAACTTTGATGGAAGGCCTGAAATTCCACAAATTCCTTTGCTAGAAGAAAAAGGGAGCCTGCAAAACAAGGAATGTCCAACCCTTTACAATGAATCCTACCCCATATTTATAGATTCAATCAGAGAGGAGAAAGAGAGGGGGAAGCGGGAAAACAGGTTGAAGCTCAACTACTGTTGTTAATGCCCCTGATAAAATCTGCCCCCAAATCCATCTTTACTGCATCAATCTTTGGTTCGGCCTTGAAGGAAGAGGAAACAATGGAACAGATCAAATCTGATCTAGTTGTTGAGGCAAGAAGATCCTACATTGAAAGCCCAAAGACGTTTCCTCCATTTTCCTTTACCTAACCTCCTCAAAATTAAAGTTTCGACCTCCATGGCATGGGTGAGGCCGAGATCTTTCCAATGGTGTCAGATTCACAATATTTTGAGCCCTGAGTCGAAAGATATGCCCCTTCGAAGTTTGTATCGAGTCCGTACAAATGGGCGGAAAACAATTTGAAAAATGGGTCCCCTTTTTTATATGGGACACGTGGCAGCCAGATTAGAGCAAAAATCGGGCTCGCAGGTCCGCAATTTATCTTTTTGCCCTTTTGCAAAAACACAAAACTCAAAAACTCCCGCAGCCCCGAAGCTCCGCCTTGGACACGTGGCACCCTTTGGTTGGCTGGGGGATGCGCTTCCATCTTTATCTTTGTGCCTTTTGACAAAAGGAAAACTTTCACCTTTTCCTCCGATTCCCGCTTTGGCTTTGACTCGGGCTCGAATGCGACTTTTTTCCTTTGGGCGGAGTTGCGGGGCATTTTGCAACTTTTACCCCTTTTAGAAAAACAAGGGGCAAAAGACCAACTTTTCCCTGTGGGCCGCTTTCCTTGAGACACGCGGCAGTCTGGCGCTAGTTTGGGTTTCCCTTTTGGATTCACCTTTGGAGAAGCGTCGTTAGGACACGTGGCTCCTTCCACTTTGCCTCCCCCATACTT
Organism: Taxus wallichiana var. yunnanensis; assembly: GCA_018340775.1. Lineage (NCBI taxonomy): Eukaryota > Viridiplantae > Streptophyta > Pinopsida > Cupressales > Taxaceae > Taxus > Taxus wallichiana. The sequence goes on along the minus strand of CM031237.1, from coordinate 398,275,398 downwards.
AGTCGATTTTGGACCCTTTTCAATGAATCTGAGCAGGGACTTCGGATCTTCGTCGTTTCTTCCCCTTCTTGTTTCTGGTTCCTCTACTGACATCGCCCCTTCTTGTCTGCCCCTGCTATTTCATAGTTGAGTGTACTTGTAACTTAAAAAATGAATTTAAGACATGGAACGGCTCAACAGAGTCGTTTCTTTTGCACGGGGTTCTTTAGTCCTTCTCGGCCTCCGCCACTCCAATGTTGAGTCCCTCTGTGACCAATTTATAGATCCGAACGAGTTTTCTCAGGTTCCTTCTATGCGGGGTCGTGGCTGATCCAATATTTGGCCTAGGGCGAAATATGGATAACAATTTGGCGACTCACGGGGTATCTGCCTACTAGATGAAAAGACCAAATGCCTTGTCATATCCATTGGGCATGGAGTCAAGAACGATGGTTTGATACTGATTCTACCTCTAATTCACGAGCCCGACTATTTGCACTCTCAATTTTCATAAGAAATCTTGAAATGAAGGTTTATGAGAGTAGAAAATTGTTTTGACCCAGGCTTCATCTGTCTTTCTGAATGGACTGCATAAGAGCAACAAAAACAACACCACAACTATGTACAAAATTGAAATCATACATGCTCCAAATGGAACATGCAAAGTGTGCAAAGCACTTAGGAAAAAAACAACCTACACTACAACAATGCGATGTGCACAAGCACTTAGAGGAAAGAGAAACTAAACTAATATGTACAGGTGAGACTTTCCTTTTAGTAGCAGTGCTTAAGATAGATCCCATTCACTGGAATCTACAACTCTTCGCCCTCCAATGTAGACAATTGGAAAGCATTGCTACTTTTGCATCTTGTGATCATATAGGGGCCACTCCAGAGGGCATCAAATTTGGAATGCCTTCCTGGTTTTTCTCGATCTGCATCCCATTTCAAAACCAGGTCTCCTTCTGGAAGGTCCTTGCTTTTGCCTTCTTGTCAAAGCATTTCTTGATTGAAGCCTGATTCTTCTCTATTGCTTGGAGAGCATGCTCTCTGGTTTCTTCTAATTCTATCAGCTCCGCATACCTAGCCTCCATTGGTTCAAATTCAGACATCTCTAGTTGCTTTATGAGCTCCAATGCTTGGCAACTCAAGTGATATAGGCAACACTGCTTCTTTCCCATAGACAAGTTTGAATGGAGAGCTTCTGTAGATCTCTTGGGCGTTATTCTATCAGCCCATAAGGCCGTTTTGAGCTTTGTATGCCAGGTCCTCTAATTCTCATCAAGAGTTCTTTTGATGATCTTTAGCAGGTTCTTGTTTGTGGACTCGACCTGGCCATTACCTTGAGGGTAATAGTTTGATGAAGTGCTCAAGTAAGTCCCATTCTTAACAGCCCATCCTGTGATCTTGGAACCTATGAATGCTAATGCATTGTCTGATATGATGGTGGTTGGCACTCCAAATCTGGTCACTATCCCTTCATAGAAATCTAGGATACTAGACTCATTGGCTTCCTTGAGTGCCACTGCCTCGGTCCACTTGGTGAAATAATTTGTCACTGTCAGAATCCATTTGTGGCCTTGGCTTGAATTTGGATTGATGACTCCAATGAAGTCCAATCCCCATTGCATGAAAGGTTGGTTGACTGAGATTGGGTGCAATGGAAGTGTTGCTTAGCCTTTCCTTGCCTTTGAAGAATGCACAATTCTTGCACCTTTTGATCCATGTGTAGTAGTCACTAAACACTCTGGGCCAATAATAACCTACTTTCATGATTTTGAGTGCTGTCACTCTTGGAGCAAAATGGCCTCCAGCTTGCTTCACATGGAATTCTTGTAGCACTCTCTCCACCTGATCTGTCTCAATGCATCTCGAGAAATGCCATTGATGTCTCTTTTGAACAAGACACCATCAATAAGAACATATGGGATGGCCTGTAACCTGAAATGTCTCCTTTTTTTTTACTCATCCCATGAGGACATAGGCTGTTTGAAGGAAGTGCACCATGTCTTGGGTCCAACAAGGAGCAGGTACATCATCTCTCCCTTCTTCTTGATCATCTTGTAGAACAAAAACAGCCTCCTTTTCACTTTTTTGTTTCATCTTGTTGACTTGAGGCTAGTTGTTCACACAACCCCTTCCCACGGACCAGCTTAGTGACCTTGATCTCAATGTCATATTCCATGACACGAGTGATCCATCCTACACGTTTTTCATTCAGGTCCTTGCTGAGAAGGAATTCTTTAACTCCCATGGGAGACCAATAGTTGGATTTTGTTGTTTGAAACCAAATGCTTAAACTTCTTCAATCCTCTGATCACCACCAGGACCTGCTTCTCAATGAAGGAGTACCTCACCTCATAATCTTCCAGACTCTGGCTGAAGAAAGCAATTGGTTGTTTTGTACCTTCTCTATTCTTTGAACCAAGATTGTAGAAATCGTGTCACTGCCACCAAAGGCATACAGTATGAAGTCTTTGGAAAAATATGGATTCACAAGAGTTGGGGCTTGTGATATGGCTTCTTTGATAGCCTCAAAGCTTGCTTTTCCTTCAGCTGTCCACTTGAATGCTAAGCTCTTTTTCAGCATCAACGTTATTGGCTTAACAAGGGCAGCAAAGTTTGGAACAAACCTGCGGACAAAATTGATTTTTCCCAAGAAGCTTTGAAGAGCCTTCTTGTGACTTGGCAATGGCAATGCTCTTATTGCTTGAACTCTCTCTGGGTCAATTGCCAATCCTTCCTTTGATACAATATGGCCTAGCAACTTGCCTTCATGGGCCAAGAATATGCATTTCTTAGGGTTCAATGACACCCCAAAACTCTTGCATCTTTGGAATACCTACCTTAGGTGGAAAAGATGATCTGCTTTGCATTCTTGGAAAAAATAGTGATGTCATCTAGATAGATCAGTACTATTTTGTTGATCAACCCCTTGAATGCCATATCCATTGCCCTTTGAAAAGTGGCTCCGGCATTGGACAATCCAAATGGCATTTTTCTATAGGCATAGGTGCCCCATTTGGTGGTGAAAGTTGTTTTGAATTGATCGTCTTCTTTTACCATGATCTGATTGTATCCCAAATAACCATCTAGGAGAGAGAACCTCTCTGATCCGGACACCACTTGCAAAATCTGCTCCATCGAGGGGAGTGGGTAGTGATCCCTGAGAGATGCTCTGTTCAAATCTCTAAAGTCAACACACAGCCTAATCTCTCCATTCTTCTTTCTGACTGGGACCAAGTTTGCAACCCAACTTGAGTGTTTGATTGGAAATATGATACTCGCCTCTATCAGCTTGTTCAACTCTTTTTTCATCAGAGGCTCAATGTGTGGGTTTATTGGTCTCTGCTTCTTACCTGATGGGCTGAGCAGCTGGATCTAGTTCGATTGTGTGTTGTGCTAGTTTTGGATTGAACCCTCTTAGGTCTTCATAACTCCAAGAAACACATCTAGAAATTCTTGGCAAAGTTGTATGAATTCATATCTTTCTTGCTCGGTGGCCACTTTGCCAATTTGAAGTGTTTTGTCTTCTCCAACTAGGATTGACTCTGAATCTTCTCCTTTGATTTGTAAGTTAGCCTTCTCTTTTCTAAACTGATCATTAGGATTGAAAATAGATTCCAGTGTCACTAAGCCTTTGGGAAGCTTGTTTGTATGTAGTTGTACTATCTGATTCCCGTATTGTTGCTCTAGTCTGCTTTGGTTTATAGCTGAGAATTCAACTTCTTCTTACAAAAATTTAATGATCTACTTGATCATTCTCGAACACCTACCAACATGTATTATTATCCGGCATTTTGGCCTCACAACTACATGGATATGTGGTTGTTCTTTGTCCCTCTTGATGTTGTCAACCACATCAAACGTTGCTCCAACTACTTGCAAGTCTATCAATAACTTCATTCTCCTTCCTAGGTATGGACACAATGTTGAAGGCCTCAAAATCCTCCATGAGATCCCATACCCTACTCTTGTAGTTCTTGAGCAGGTCATTTTTGACAGCATTAAGTCCTCGACTTGATTGGCAACTAGTTCACTTGTCACCAAACACTTGCAAGTTCTTGATTCCTAGCTTCCTTGCCCAATGAAGACCTTGGACCAAAGCCTCATATTCAGCAGTGTTGTTTGAGCAAGCAAACTGAATCAAAGGCTGAATAATATTTCATACCTTTGGGGGACACAATCATAGCTCCTCCTCCAGCTCCTTGTCTACTCCTTGAGCCATCAAAGAACAATTGCCATACCTCATTGTCATCTTTATATTATGGCTTAATTAGGTCAGGAAGAGGATGATTCTCTTCATGTAGACAGTAGACACCTAGCTCAGATTCTTCCATCTCCTTATAGGGGTCAAAAGCATGTCTTTTGTTGGCCCACTCATCGAGAGTCAAGTCTGGGATACATCCCACCTTGGTATTTGCTTCACAAGTGCTTAGGAGGTCTTCTTGATCAAAAGCTGAGCAATTGGCATTGATTGGGCTAGGCACATAAGATTCAATATGATAATCAGCAAATGGGTTCAGATCTGATTGTGGCCTTTTCCCCATACCTTGTCTAAAGAGCATATGTGACCAATCAACAGACAGATAGCCTCCAATTTTGGCAGTGAAGTCCTGGACAAACACAAAGCAAAATGTGGTGGCAAATCTATGATGGATACGTTTTGCAAAAATAGTCACATTGGGGTAGGCATGCAGAGTGAGGTTCAGATCTTTGATGATTCCACAGTGTCACTTGTTGTCCCATCTAATTGCACTACCCCTCTAGAGATGACTTCATATTGGAGACCCAGTTGATCAGCTATTTGTTTGGGCATCACAAAACTACTAGCCCCAGAATCAATCATACAATTGTGCACCAATTTGTCTCCAATAATCAATGAGACATAGAATGGAGGAGGTCTCAGGCTCTTACCTTGTTGTTCTCCTTGGTTCCTCCCAGGTTGAACTGCATTGGCAAACACTCTCTCTTGTTGGTTAGGGGTTGATTTGAACTTGACCAATTTTGTATGGCAATCTGCAATAGATCCCTCTACCCCGGAATGGCCAATGACTCCCATAGTGAAATGTTCACACTTGTCCTCTTCATTTGCTCGATGATATTGAATGAGCTATCCTTTTGTTGCCCCTTCCCAGACACATTTCTTTCTTGCACATGGGTTGTTACAACCGGTGCCTGACTAGGTTTGGAAGGTGGCTTGGATTGGTTTTGCATGTTGGGAGTTGTATTTGGAACACCAAGACCTTGTGGAGTGATGGAAGGTTGAGGGTCACCTGAGTTCAGTGGTTGGCCTCTCAATATTTCTCTTTTTGGACCATGTATTGGCAGCTACACTTTGAGAAGGGAGTCTGATTCATTCCATAAAAGTCTTCACTGCCAGATTTACTAGCATAGTTTCATTTGGGGGTCCACCTTGTTGAGCTCCTTGTTGCTGATCTCCCTCTTGGCTAGGTTCTTGTGGCACCATACTGGTTTGCACCATCAAGGCTTGATTTAGTGCACCATTAAAGCACATTGATTGGTTATGTGGCTGATTGCATGGAAAACACCAATCATATTCTTGTGCCATATTGTTTGTGTTTGGGACCAATGCCCTTGATGTTGAAGTTGTGTTTGGATCATATGACTTGAAAGGTCTAGCAACTTGGGTTGTCCTTGGTTTGACTCGATTTGACGTCTTGAGGTGGTGGTCTATTGTGTTGATATTGGGGTCTAGCTTGATATTGAGCTGGGGCTGATATGGCCTGGAACTCTGAGCCTATTGTCTTTTGATGGTCACTAGCTCATTTCCCAGGTTTTGCAGTTGCTTCATCACTTCTGAAGCTCCTTAGAGGTGTTAGATGATGAAGTGGAAGCTTCAACTGAGCTTTGACTCCTGGGGGTGGGTATAGGAGCTAATGTAGGCATTTGGCTAGTATCTGGGTTTCCTAACTCAGGGTACAGAGGCATGGATGGCCTAGGGGTAAGTTTTCATCTGAATCAAATGGTTCTCGCTCTATGGAAAGGCTATAGGCTGCAGGTAAGGTTGTGCCCCCCATTGACTGAATCATCAAAGAAATATCAAAATTTAAAGCCCTAAGAAAGTATAAGAAGGCACCTTCATTAGTGGGCTTTACTTGTTGTTGGAATCCTGTCCCAGTCGTTGAAACTTGAGGTTGAAATCCGTCAGTTGCTCATTCGGGGCTCTCTTGATTGTTGTCAGTTGCTCCAACAAAGACAAGTTATCACCCTTTTCTCCAAACTGGTTGTGAAGAGTTGTGCACAGCTGGTTCCAGTTTTGAATAGAGCCTGCCTCAAGGCTCCTGAACCATTGTGAAGCTTTACCTTTGAGTGAAGAGGCTAGCAACTTGACTGTAATGTCCATCTCATGGATTTCATGGATTGTATAGACATTTGCAATATCTTGGACATGGTCACCAGGAGAAGTCTGGTTTTCCCCAGTGAAATATGGGATGCTCTTTAATGCTGCAATCGGGACCGAATTTTGTGCATTCAGGGTGAGTGGGTTGCTGCTAGTGAAGTTGACATATGGATTTGGTTGTGCCATTCTGATTGGCCTAAGAACCCTTGCAGACTAAAAGAAAGGCCTTGTAGGTGGAGGTGTTGACAAGGTTATGCTTGGTGGAGATGGAGACCTCTGAACTCTTCTTCCTCTCCTTTCTCTCTGGGGATAGACGCAAGTATTCAAATATACCTTCTTTCCTTGCTCTAGACTAGGTTTTTCTCATGAATCTCCCAAGCTTGGGCTCTTTGAAACAAGTGGATTCTTCCTCTGTTGGAGTCGCCAGATATGCAAATTTGAAGCTTCTTAAAGCTTGAAGATCGCAACAAGTGCACATCAATCTTGTTGCGATGGAATGGAGACTTCTTTGTCCCACCGGGTGCCAAAACTATTTAGTGCAAAATCACAGCACCCCCAAATGAGTTCTAAAAATCTGCTTTTCTAAGGCAGACTCATTTGGTGTGATTGCATAACATTGAACTTTCCCCAAGGTGTGGGACCTTGCAAAATGGGAAAGCTCTCCAGATTAAAGGTTGGTTCCTTATTCCTCTATTTAGATGCATACGTGAGAATTTGCAGAGGATCTATCTCTATACCTAATCTAAAACTTGCCAAGGAGACAGGGATAAGAAAGGGGTACAAGAAATAAACAATAACTAAACTACAAGGTGATGCACCAAAGGAATGATGAACACTAGTTCTGCTGATAGACACAAACCAACAAATACATGCAATAATCAAACACAGATAACCAGATTTATAACGAAAGACCAGATGCGAGCAAAAGAGACAAAAGGATCTAGAATCGATCACAAACGTGTTTTATTGCTCTGCAGATTGATACAATACATTACAAAACAGCCAGAGGCAAGAAATATATTGCAACTTTGATGGAAGGCCTGAAATTCCACAAATTCCTTTGCTAGAAGAAAAAGGGAGCCTGTAAAACAAGGAATGTCCAACCCTTTACAATGAATCCTGCCCCCGTATTTATAGATTCAATCAGATAGAAGGAAGAGAGAGAGAAGCGGGAAAAGTAGGTTGAAGTTCAACCACTGTTGTTAATGCTTCAGATAAAATCAGCCCCAAATCCATCTTTATTGCATCAATCATTGGTTCGGCGCCTTGAAGGAAGAGGAAATGCAGTGGAATAGATCAAATCTGATCTAGTTGTTGAGGCAAGAGATCCTGCATTGAAAGCCCGAAGACATTTCCTCCATTTTCCTTTACCTAACCTCCTCAAAATTAAAGTTTCAGACCTCTATGGCATGGACGACGCCGAGATCTTTCCAACGGTGTCAGATTTGCAATATTTCGAGCCCTGAGTCGAAAGATATGCCCCTTCGAAGTTTGTATCGAGTCCGTATAAATGGGCGGGAAAAAAATTTGAAAAATGGGTCCCCTTTTTTATATGAGACACGTGGCAGCCAGATTAGAGCGAAAATCGGGCTCGCGGTCATGATTTATCTTTTTGCCCTTTTGCACAAAAAACACAAAACTCAAAAACTCCCGACCCCGAAGCTCCGCTTGGACACGTGGCACCCTTTGATTGGGTGGGGGATGCGCTTCCATCTTTAACTTTGTGCCTTTTGACAAAAGGAAAACTTTCACCTTTTCCTCCGATTCCCGCTTTGGCTTTGACTCGGGCTCGAATGCGACTTTTTCCTTTGGGCGAGTTGCGGGGCATTTTGCAACTTTTATCCTTTTTTAGATGACAAGGGCAAAAAACCAACTTTTCCCCGATGACCCGCTTTCGCTTTCCTTGAGACACGCGGCGAGTCTAGCGCTAGTCTGGGTTTCCCCATTTTGGATTCACCTTTGGAGAAGCGACGTTAGGACACGTGGCTCCTTCCACTGCCTCCCCCATACTTAGTCGATTTTGGACCCTTTTCAATGATACCGAGCCCGAGGACTTCGGATCTTCGTCGTTTCTTCCCCTTCTTGTTTCTGGTTCCTCTACAGCATCGCCCCTTCTTGTCTGCCCCTGCTATTTCATAGTTGAGTGTACTTGTAACTTAAAAAATGAATTTAAGACATGGAACGGCTCAACAGAGTCGTTTCTTTTCGCACGGGTTCTTTAGTCCTTCTCGGCCTCCGCCACTCCAATGTTGAGTCCCTCTGTGACCAATTTACAGATCCGAACGAGTTTTCTCAGGTTCCTTCTATGCGGGGTCGTGGCTGATCCAATATTTGGCCCGGGGAAAAATATGGATAACAATTCTATGTCAAATTAGCTTGTCATTGCATGGGAATTGATGTCATTAAGTGTTGTTACAGTTTGCTTCCATAGAGGATTTATACACTTATTTTCAGCTGGTTTTGAAGGGTGTGTGATGCCCTAAAAGTGTGGTTTCCAGTTCGCTGCTAGGGTTTCAGAGCTGCTGTTATAAAAATCTGATTTCTCTCATTTGGGTTTGAGGCCAAACCCTTATTTTCAGTTTCAGCCCTAGAAAGGGACATTACAGTTTATTAACTTCCTTAAAAGACTTCAACATATTTTGGCTTTGCTTCAGCTATTACCAAACATTGATAAGTTTCCATACAGATAATTTAAGTTTTTTATTTGGTATGGGTTGCATGGTATGAACAGTTTGTTAATATGATTTTTAGTTGGGAGATGTTCATGACAACTCAATGACAGAATTTTTATGATAGTTGTAACCTTTAAATAGAGCATATTTGTACCTTATTACTCCAATATAGAAAACAAGATAGTAACATAATAATGATTCATGTTCTACAAGCTCTTCTGCAATTTTAGCACTTAAATTAGCCACACTTTTACCTTCTATATGGTTTATTTAACCGCGGTTTCTGTATAAGGATGTAGTGATCTCTTCTTGGCTCAATTTTTGGTTATGCATGTAATCTCTGCACTTGACTTCACTTTATTCATAGGAAATATGGAAGTACATTCCATATCAATGTGTCACTAAAACCCACAACACGTGTCGAAAGAAAATGTCATGAAAATGTGGAGTACTAGCCAGAGACCTACCATATTCTTTACTTGGTGATACCAACCACTTGGAACAAAGACGATTTCATTCCTTTCTTGGACACACTCAAGCCAAGATGTCTGCACAAATGCCATCAAATCAACCGAAATAGAAAAACAGAGTAGAAATAGAGAAGCTGATAGTGTCAATGAATTCACTATTTATGATAAAAAAGTTCGTAGGAATGGAAAATAACCTCAAAAAAGCCAGGAAATTGCTTTGCAGAAACATCCCCATAAATATCATAGACTGTGTTCTTCATGTACCTACAAGATAAAAGAAGAAAAATTAGCTCAAAAATGTATGCAGCATCAGTGTTCATAATGCAGCTTCACAAGGATTTTTCGTTAACATACAAAACTAATTGCCAATTTATCATAGCTGGACTGAAATAAAAACTGATTATCACTCAAAAAAAATGCTCTAAATCTATCATTGGAATGAGTTTTTATATTTCTACAATATCATAAAAGATTTTGATCAATACCAGTCCTCATTGCAGGAATCATCCAAAAACATCTTGCTACGATGCACGTGACAGAGGTTAATGTTTATTTTGAAAAAAATCAGTGAGGGGCAGTATAAGTTTGGATATAGACAAAAAGGCAAAATAGGAGTTCAAAAATGAATTAAAAAATAAGTTATAATTGGCATCCAAAAATAACCAGATGTTGTCACAGGGACCACAAAGTAGTAGTTAAGATCATAGTAGCAAAAGTGGTTTCGGGAAAGCAATCATTTTTCCAAAAGTATAAGTTTTTTCACAAAAATCACGATTAATCAAGAAAATATAGAAAATCAGAAAACCACCAAAAAAAACGTGAAATAATTTCAAAGTATTTCCATTGCATTGAGATACATATTAGGCATTTCAATTGCATAGAGAATAGATACAAGTTATGAGAGGAAGATAAATGAGATTGTACACCATCAAAATTGACAAATTGTTTTCTTTCATTAATCTTTATACTATTCAATTTCATTACATTACAAAAAAAGTGAGGGAGCCAATGGCAAGGTAGACTAGTGATCAGTATTCAACAAGTCTAGATGTTGAAGCTCTAGTGTCAGATCCTCTCCTTATTTGAGAGATGAACTCGTCGCCATACCCACACTCCTCCAATATGTCCAACTCCCGGTGTTACGCGGGACTTGCCCCCCAAAACCAGTGTGTCCGAGACATCCCGAACATCCTAGTGATGCCAAGATGGGGGAATGTCCCCTTACATTTCCATGTTTGCAGAGAAGAAAAGGGACATCTTCGAGATGTCCCGGAATGTGAGGGAACGTCCAAAACGTTTCAGAAATGCCGGGGGCAGTTGGGTGTCCCGGACGGTCGAGGTACATACCGGGATGTCCATTCATTCATGGCGGCACAACAGTTTTAAAAAGCATTTACTTTTTCATCAAAAACACTTTTTTGACATTTTTTTAATGGCAAGTAATAATAATATAAAAGAAACATAATAACATAACCCTAACCCTAAAAGTTACATTCTAAGTTATAAAATGACTATATGGCCTCATTCCATATCACATTCAATATTCACACTTGAGCAAAGTGAGCAAAGAGAAGAAGAGAGCAAGAGCAAGAGGAAGAAGAAGGGCAACTGCAAGAGAAAGAGAGAGCAATAGCAAAAGAAGAGTTATTTAGATTTTTATTTGCTTACAACGCTTGAGAATAGACCCTAGTTTTTAAATTTGAGCTTCTATTTGCATTTTTAGGAGCTATCTTTAAGTTTTTGTATCGACATTCACAATGTAATCATGATTATAGTTTGTAGGATAGTGTTTGGTTGTTAGGGTTAAAATTTTATTTTTTTAAATCTTAAAACATAAAACTCTTGATTATTGATTCATTGAATAGGTTTGGCAAGGTTTACCATGATAGTATGATACACATTCTTAAAAACATTAGGAATACAAAAACTTTGATACACATGAATGTAGATACAAAAATGAAAAACTTAATACTCCTATGTTTGATGTTTCAGTTTCTATGTTTTTGTTTTTTAATATTTTTTATTTTTTTGCATATAGTTATGGGCCTAATAGCCTATGGCTGTTTTTTAAAATCATTGCATGTACTTGTAGTTATGGCTGTTTTTTTAATTCATTGCACAATGCATATGGTTATGGATGTTTTACTTTTTCTTAATCATTGCATATACTATATAGTTATTGTTGTTTTTTAATTCATTGCATAATACATATAGTTATGGCTGTTTTACTTGTTTATAAATTAAAATTTTAATTATTGCCTATAGTTATTGTTTTTTTTTTGTTGGGTATTATTATGGTTGTTTTTAATTCATTGCAGCCCCAACAATCATCACCATGAATTGTTCTTCTAAGTATGGTTATGAATTAAAGGAGGAGAGGGTTGAGATAGGTGGAAGTGTTGGTGATGACATAATTGGGGGAGGTGAAGAAGTGAGACAAAATGTAGTTCCAAAGAATGGTAGTTCAGTTGGTGGTGCTACTAATCGCCTCTCTCAAATGTTGTCCACATTTACTAGTGGACCATTTGATAAGAAGAAGCAATTGCAACAACTTGCTCAGATACTTAAGAACCTCAAGTCTAGAGGGGGGAGTAAATTATGGAAATGCAACATATGTTCAAAGACATGGCATGACAGCATTGCCAAGACCAATGCACACTTGTTGCACCTTACGAAAGGGGAGTTGGTCATTATAAAGTTCTTTCACTCAATCAAAGAGCAGAGATGGTGAGACTTTTTAATGGAAATACCACGAACGACATTCCAAAAGTATGCGGTACTAGCAATGAGGCTAACACTCCTTTAAGCTGTCTTAGGACTAGCAGGAATGCTTTGGCTATTTCTAGCTTCGAAATGACAAAAGTAGAAAGCCGAGGGAAAAGAAAGGCCATAGGGGCAGCCCCAATAAAATTGTAGGCATGTTTGATTCAAAGGCAAGGGAAGAAGCAGATAATGCTATCGGAAAAAAAAATTATGCTATTAGGATTCCATTTCATGTTGCTCACTCTCCTTATTACGAAGAGGCTATGGCCAAGATAGCTAAAACAGTACAAGTTATGTGCCTCTTGAAAACACCAAATAGAAGACAACAATCTTGGAGAGAAACTATTCCAAGGTTAATTAGTTGATAGAGGAGATGAAGGTCACATGGGTGTCACATGGATGCAGTATTATCATGGATGAGTGGATAGATATTAGACACCATCCACTCATCGATACCATTGCCCTCGCAAAGATGGACCGTATTTCTTGAGAGCAATTGATTGTTATGGAAAATGAAAAGATGTTTAGTTCTAATTTCAAATTTTGAAGGATGCCATTGAGGAGGTTGCACCTTCAAATGTTGTACAAGTCATCACAGATGTAGCTTATGTGTGCAAAGTCGTGGATAAGCTAGTAGAGCGGGCCTACAATCATATTTATTACACCCCGAGTTGTGTGCATGCCATAAACAATGCACTAACAGGAATAAGGAAGATTCATTGGATTAACAAGATATGAGTGAGGCCAAGGATGTGCAAAAGTTCATATGTAATCACCACACATCGTTGGCATGCTTTCAAAGCTTTGCGAAGAAGGAATTCCTTAAACTAGTTGACACCGCTTTGAATCCTATTTTATTTTGTTGGATAGGATGCTTAATGTTGCAAGAGCCCCTACAAGTTAAGATTATGATACGAGATTGGACTAGGTGGTGTGAATTCAAGACAGAGCAAGGGAAAAGAGTGAAGGAAGCGATTGTGAGGAAAGCATTTTGGGTTGATGTGAAATACGTGACATCAATTATAACTCAAGTTTTTAGCATCATCAAATACGGGGATTCTAACAACCACAATCTTCGTGAGATATTGGGCAAATGAAGGCAACTATTCGGTGAGGGACCCCACTCTAGAGTTCTACCATAAACATATTCAGCCCATCATTCAACATAGATGGGAGAAGTTTAACACCCCACTTCATATGGTTGCATATGCACCGAATTCCACATTGACACATGACAAGCCGGTGAGTTGATGGCGTTTGTATGGGCATCCAAGATTGCTGCAAACACTTGCAATTAGCCTCATTTCTCAACTTTCTAGCTCCTCTTCCTCGAAGAGAAATTAGTCTACATATTGTTGGGTCCACTCTGTTAAGAGGAATAGGCTTACCTCTGTGACAACAAAGAAGCTTGTAGTTGTACACAATGTTTTACATCTTATGTATCGCAAGACAACCGAGTGAAGCAGAGACCCCAACATTATAGTGCGATATAGATCCGAAGGAGCCGAGGCGGAGTAGAAAGGACAATACTATGCAACGGGGATGGATTGTGCTTTCCTTTGAGGACGAGGATAATAGTTCCAATGAGGAGCTCATGGATGTTGTTTCATATGTTGATTCAGATTTTTAGGCTGAAACGTGTCCTCTTCTTTTTGTAATATTGACAATTGTTGGTGTATTTGAATTTGAGATGAATGATATGAAAATTAGTTATTGACAATTGATCAATCATAATGGTTTTATAATTTATTTCAGCTTAGTTAATTTTTAAGCGTCAAATTAAAATGGTTTTATTAAATTATGTATAATTAATAATTTAAATGTATTTGATATTTATGATTTCAGCTTATTTAAATATCAAATGGTTTTATTTCATCTTATTTAAGTCTCAAATGGTTTTATTTTAGCTTATTTATATAGTTTAGTCACTATATTTATATATTTTAAATATTTATGTATTTTTTTAATTAGCCTTCCCCCACTATCCTCAAAATTCTGAAAAAATTGTCATCCCAAAAACTCGTCCCAAAATCTTAGGTAACATTTCCGAATCCTCTTTGTTTAAAATAAGCTCATCATCATTTTCAAGCCATTCAAATTCAAGATCAATTTCATCAAAGGTCAATCAACTGCCTTCCTCAATGGTACTGACATTATCAAGTAGAATGCATATGTTAGTGACTTTTGTGCATAATACTTCCTAACCTTTTCTAACCTTGGTATATGAATTGAGAATTAAAAAGTGCAACATTTTCTAACCTTATGCTCTCTTAATCTTTAAGCAAAGCTTGTGGTGGACTAACATCAAATCATTCATCTTTTATTGACTAATTTGACTGTTTTGGAAATTTTGTGCTTGAACACACTCCAACTACACTTGCGACGAGATGAGCTACATGGCGGGCACAAAATGCGCATTGTCATCCATCGAAGGTGTTTGGCTTCTTTACCAAAGAAATCCCACCATTGTGTTGCGAGAAAAGATTTTGTCAACAGCTTTAACATACACACTTCAATCTACATTTTACAGCTTTAATGAATGTATGTAAAAAAATCTATGTGGTTTGAAGGTCTTCCTTTCTAATGGCTAACTTATTAGAGAATAAATTCCTTTCTGTTTGTAAATCGACAACTCTCTCATAGTTGCCTCTAGCTCAACTCCGTTTGGGAAACATTGTCTCCATGCACTTAGCCCTCTATGACCTCCTCATCATCTTGAAATGAATCGCTAAAGAACGTTAGATTCAAGAAATAACCAAGACCATGGAGGGAGAATGCATTTTCAATCCCATTTGTTATCCACTATCTCCATAATGGCATGTACTTGGCCATGTTCTCCAATCTACTCATAATACCCTCTTTGGCCATATCCATGGCCTCATACAAATAACCCATGGGGTATTTATCCCCATTGACAAGTATCAATACGAACTAAAGGCTTAGGGAATAGGACAATTTGCTCTTCATGGTGGGTCACACATTCTCCAAGCTCTATGCTACTGTTCTTCACTTGCAGCTTTCTGAGTTCCTCGATCAGTACCATTGTAGAGCTAAGGGGCAGGCGGGCTTCCGACCGACTTACCAGACTACCGACCACATCCTTACTCTTCGGGCTATCATCGAAGAGGCTCGCCACCGCTCTTCCAGAGTTTTCTGTTGTTTCGTGGATTTTCGGAAAGCCTTTGATTCTATGCCAAGGGAAGCCCTTTTCCACAGGCTCAAAGATATAGGCATTTCGAGACTCTTCTTACAGCCATCACACGCCTTTATGAGGAGGTCCTTGGCCGCCTTCGCACTTCTGCTGGCATGTCCGACTTCATCAGGAGTACCATTGGTGTCAAACAGGGCTGCCCCCTTTCTCCTACCTTATTTGGGATCTATATCGATGAGCTTGAGGACTTTCTCAAGGATCACATACAGGAAGGTGATGGGTGCCTTCTGCACCAGGTTTTGATTTACATCCTCCTCTTTGCAGACAACGTAGTTCTCCTTGCTTCTTCTGCTGAGGGTCTCCAAAGGCAACTTGATGCCTTAGCCCTTTTCTGTGATCATCGACAGCTGACTGTGAATCTTGGGAAAACCAAAGTTATGGTTTTCAATTGTCTGAAGACTTCAGACCTCCACTTCTTCTTTAAGGGTGTGGAGATTGAGATCGCTTGCTCTTATACCTACCTGGGGATTCTTTTCTCTGGGCCTCGTTTTAACCTTCGTCCTGCTCTCCAACCCCGGGTTAATAAGGGCTATGGTTCTTTGGCGATTCTTGAGAGACAGTGTTTCTGCCACCACTTTCAGGACATTCCCTCCAAGATGTCCCTCTCTCGATTCCTTGATTAGGCCCACGGTTCTGTATGGTTCGGAAGTTTGGGGTCCCTCTCTTTTGGACTCAGATTGGGCCACTATCGAGCGCGTTCAGATCCTCATGCTCAGACGCATTATCAAGTGCAAAGAATCTGTTCCTCACCACATTATCCTCGCTGAGTTTGGGGCTCGCCCTTTTCGGTTGGAGACCATCTTCAGCCTTGTGTTGTTGTTGCACCGTATTCGGGGTATTCTAGTTCTTCTGTTGACAAGGACAGGTACACTTATCTTGCCTACTGCTCCTCTGAAGCTATTGCCCTCTTGCTCCACCGGGTTATTGCTTCCTCGGATCACAGTAGACGTTCTCGTTGTTGGTATGCCTGCGTTTCACGCCTCTTCGAGTCCATTGGCATCCAGATGGACCGTCTCCCACCCTTCAGCTATTCTCTGGATGCCCCTGCCCACCTGCTACCCAACCAACATGATCTTCATAGGATTATCCGTGATGATATCTACAGACAGTTCATCCAGCACACATGGACCAACCCCTTAGGGGTTGCGTCCGAAGATGTCATTCTATGCGGCACACTTTCTCGAGATCCGTGATGGGGTCATCCTCAGACCCATGTACATTTCCCGACATTGGTTGCAGGTCCTCCGTATCTCTCTGGGTCAGTTTCGAGTGGGCTCACATCGACTCCGTATTGAGACTGACCACCACTTAGACCGCTCGGAGCGGACTTGCCTACTTTGCTCTCTCCAAGAGGTTGAAACCGAAGAACACTTCATTTTCAGATGTCCTGTTTACTATGAGATTCGTGGGCGATTCCATTTCCTGTTTCGCGAGCTTCCTTCCTTCACAACTTTCTTCAAATACTATGATCAGAGATGTCTTGCTCTCTACCTTCGAAGACCATCAGGTTCTCGGGACAGGCTCCTCCATCCCCCCGGCGGATGGCTACTAGACTGATCACTTACTTCTTCCCATTGCTCTCCCCGGTGAGAGGGGCTAAGCGGCATTTGGTTACGTGTCTGGACCCCCAGTCTAGGTCTATCAGGTCTCGTGACTCTGTTCCTTCCTCCCGAGGCTCCATATCTCAGGCATGTCCCAAGGCACCTCCACATAGACAACGATCCACCGGGCCTACTCTGAGGCACCGCCTTCCTCCCGAACGTCGGCTCCCGGGCATTCCACGGTCTTCGCTTGCTGCTTGCCGTCGGTGCAAAGTTACTTCTCATCCGGCCTTACGTGTTAGGTGATGTTGTCGGGATGTTGCTCCTTCCGCTCCTCCTTCCGCTCCCTCCCCACACTGTCATCTCTCTCCTCTTCGTTCCTGGTCTCTCGGCATTTGTTGTTTCCTTCTCCTCCTCTCCTTCTCTCATTGTATTTCGAGTGACCCGTTTGGGTCCTCTCGCTGGGTTTGTTTGCTTTGTACTATGCCGTCCCATTGACCTACTTCTGTGGTCATTTGTTGGACATTAATAACATTATCTTATCTTATCTTATCTTCCGCTTCCCAAAAAGACGGTGGGAAAACATACTCACCCACAATTATGTCGTCCATATGTTTTGCAAAGGAAGAGTCCTTCAACTCAATTGAAACGAACATGCATTTCAAATTCATTTTTTGTTGCATAAATTCTGCAACCCAAGGAAGTGGATTGCTAACCTTGTCACCCCAGCCAAAGAAGTTTCTTTCCATCAGTGAATGTGTGCATCATACTTGAGCACCCTTGTGTGATTGTATATGAACTTGGTAATTGTGCGGGCCTTTTGCAAAACCTCTTTCACCCATGGAATTTTGCTTATGTCCTCCAAGGTCAAATCAAGACAATGTGCCGCACATGGAGTCCAAAACATAGTTTCATAAGCTCCAAACGAATAAGTTGCATCGGAATCGAATTCCGGTTCATAATCGCATAAATCAAATCATCAATCCGCAGCCCCCCTATCTATAGATGTTCACCATCCCCCCGGGGAGGGACCCTAAATAGAAATATATAGATGGCGATAGATCGAGGACCCACCCTATATATCTTATCAAGGCGCCGTGAGCCCCCTGTCTATATCCATTGAAGCCACATAGAGAGAGTCCTCTCCCCGAGAGATCTATATGTGGGGGTTGAATATAGGCCATTGGGAGACATCCATTGATCAATCGGATTGGGCAAGTCGACACCCCCACATAGAGAATTGAAAATTTTAGATATGGCTATAGACTAGACTGCAAAGCGGTGAGTTCGATCAATCCCGGTGGCCCTATATCTCATCTTAGACGGACGATCCGAGCCCGATCTTGCATCTCCCCCTTCACTTCACTCCCCTTCGCAAGCTCGCCCGGTCGGCCCCCCTATCCCCAAAGGTTAGTGGATGGAATGCACGATGACGATCATGGCGGACATTCACGCTGTGGAAGGACGCCCCCTCTCTATATATGGGAGAGCCCGGTAGATATCTACTTTATCTATAAGAAGCCTCCCCACATCCATGCAAGCAACAAGATTATTTGTAATGAAATGGACCACATTTTGTGGCCCCGCCTCAATCACAACCTCATCAAATAAATGAAAGAGAGACTCGCCAGCTTTATTGCATCGACGATGCATCGACACTCTTAAGAAAAATTGTGTCAATGTCACACGACATAAGGAAGTTGATGAGTGTGTGGTTTTTTTCATCCATCTAACATGATAGTGCATCCCGCTTTTTGTCATTCCTCGCAATTTTGTACATGAACATCGCTCACATCCTATAAAACATCCTTTAACAAATCAACCTACAAAGCCTTATATGATGGGGCTTTGAACCTAGGACCTACAATTGCAATTGCCTCCGCCATACTTTTCCAAAGTATGGAGATATGACTAACTTAAACAACAAGCTAGAATAGTACCAAAAGTTGGAAATTATCTTCTTTTCTTGTTAATGAACAATATTTTTCTAATCTATACTCTCTAGCATGGGTTGTACTCCGTGTAGTGTGAGGGCTAAAGAACGCATGAATATTTCCTCCACCTATGTTTGGCCCACAAGCTATTGATCCAAGGGTAGATTGAAACCTTACCTCCTTTCCCTGTGCCTATTTTGCAAATGGCCCTAATGTGCCATCAAATAAATCAACCGCATCAGCAAAAGTTAGATCCCACCTTCGTACATGTCATTGTCTTTTTAGCCTTCATCTCTATATATGATTGCAATCTTGTTATAACCTAATAAGTGACATCAATGGCACATTTATTGGTGTAAGGAGCAACTTCGTGCCACCGTCGTCTTGCCAGATGCAAACTTGAAACAGTATATGCCTCCATTGCATACACGGCCACAAAAGTTGCATTTGACCTTGGTTTTGTTTGAGCCTTCAATTTCCGTGCCATAGGTCCATGCAAAATCTTTCTCACACATCATGATGATCAAATCTGCAGTTGCATAAAAAAATGTTTAGGCACTAAAATATTTTGAGGGTGTCAAGTTTTCCATTATCACTCCCACCTTTCAATATACCTAAATCTTTGATAGCCAAACTTCCTAACATACCATGCACCTTCCTATATACCTGAAGGTACATGGAAGAGTAATGGTACAGAAGAGTGAGCCTCTCAATATACCATGCCTCTCCATATACCTCACCTTCCTATTTATTTGAAGGTATGTCAAAGAGAGATGTACATGAGAGCAGGGTGATATGTGAGAGTAGAGTGGCACCGAAAGAAATGGCACGTGAAAGGTCTTGGTTCTATCTAATGGCTACATGCTCACAAGAGGCAGCTCAGAGCTGTCTGACACTGCAATCCCCTTGCACCAAATTTACAGCCAAACAATTGATGACTAGAAGAAAGAAAGAAGAAGAAGAAAGAAAATGTTTTAGAGATGTTTTTTTTTTTTTTTGTTTTTCTCAATGTAAATTTTGTGATCCCTAACACTATTAGTACATACATGATAAAATAATAAAGACCATTTACCAAAGTAATGTAGAATATTTACAAACATTAAACATATAGTAATATAGAAAATTTACGTCTTCTAATTTGCAAAACATTTTGAATTTTTTTAAAATGATTAACCTTAATCCGAAGGACTCAACGTTTAGGGTTAGGGTGTATTAAATTTATAATTAATAAAATTAGAAGACTTTAGGTTATTTAACAATTTAACATAGCCCAACCCTAAGAGTATTAAATTTGTAAATATCCTCAAGTCTTCTAAATTTATAAACATTTAGATTTATTTCAAATAAAATCCTAACCATAACCCTAAACACTTTAGGGTTATGGTTAAGGTGTATTCAATCTTTTCTAAGTAGCCAATACATTTTGTATACAGATACGGGTACGGAGTATCCTATATGCGGATACGGCAAAAAAATTGGCCCGGATACGGCATCGATACATAGTACAAAAAAATATATAAATTCCAGCCTACTAAATAGGAATTAAGTTATTAACCACATATTATGCATATGAAAGACAAAATAACTTATAAGTTATAAGCTAAATAACCACAAAAGACAACTCATAATTTGTTAAAAGCTTAAAAGTTAAATTAAACACAATGTCATGATATATTAAATTCAATTTATTACACCAATGATCAAAGTTCAAACTATCTTTCAATATTCATCATATTCCTCTTCATCAAGAGCATCAACATCAACATCATCATCATTATGTGGTTCATTAGAACCACATGGACTCAAACCACTCCCACTAGGGCCACTACCAATAGCACCCCCTTGTGCATATAGGTCTCACGATGCCAAAGAAGTCTCCAATCCCTCATCATCTAATGGCAGGTGGGAATTGGAAGCATCCAAGGCAACTATCTCTGTATCAATATCCTAAAGTTTTGTCGACCCACCCTTGTAATCCGGTTGTTTGTGGGATAAAAGGCGCAAGTTGGAATGTATGTATACTAAATCTTTTGCCTTTTTAGCCCTCAACTTGTTGTGCTTCTGTGAGTGGATAAAGGTATATGTACTCCAATGGTGCTCAGAGGAATATGAACTCGTAACCTATCAAGGAAAAGTCAATGCAAATTAAACACTCAAACTTGAATTTTCAAATACTAAAAGTTCAGAACAAAAAAGGAAAGAGAATTAACAAAATTAAAACTTACCTATGCCAAGACCTTGATTGCAAGAGGCTACAAATACAATGATGCTTGACCATGGAGGTACCACCACATATGAGCATCCATCTTGTATTTGCTCCGAAGAGCAAAAAGGCTATGACATGTCTCTACTATGAAATTGGCAAACTATATCATAACCATGTCCTCGGCCTCAGGACTAGGGAAGATCCTACACAATGCCAACATATATCCCTCACTAACTACCGCATCCCTACATGTTTCCATCCTCCCCAACAAAGAAAGGATCTATGTTGTAGAATCTAGGAATCAATGCAAAGGCAAGTAGATGTAATGGGGTGGTCATTTTGTACTTATTTGAAAAAGTTCTCCTCGGGATCTTATTCTTTTGCATTTATGGTGGACTTTATTTTCTCAATCATTGATTCAATACCATCATATATCTCTCCCGACATTGTTGATGCATGTCAATAAAACAGATCATGCTCATAATGGGCTCAGTAAAACTCAACAAATATTCTACTTGATCCCACCAAGTGTCATCTAAGATCATTTCCTTCACTTTTTGGGCTCGTACAGTGTTTGATTGCCTCCATATAGCCCATAGGTTGGAAGTTACCATCCTGCTAAGTGCCTCTTGCACCTTCACAATTCGTCTCAAGATGATTGTGTGTGATGTGAATTGAGTCTCAACAACCTAATAAGAAATGAGAAACAAAAATTTAAAAAATTAAAAACTTTTGAACATTTATACATACATACTTTTTTAATACAGATTTAGTGGCTTCAAAAACAATCTTACACTATAAGAGTACAATAGATTTTTCCCAAATTTATTTCATTTTCAAGTTTATTTGAATCCAACACAATGGTGCATCTAGATTGAGGCCGTCCATTACTAAACATCGGAAATTTACGAAGAAGGTGAATCATCATTTGGAATAATAATATTAGCTTTACTATATTTTGTATTTTAAATAAGTCGGTTTTTAAAGAGAAAACAACAAAGAATAATTATTAGAAAAGTTAGTTCTAATAATGGGACTCGGATACTAGAGATAGCTCGGGTATGGTTGTTGACTCCAATCAAAGCAACGAACAGAGGGATGAGTAGTTCGAGACCCGGATTGAGAACGAGGTTGTCAACCATTCGAAAAGGGTCATTATCAAGGTGGCTGGTAGGAGGGATGGTGGACCGAGTACCGATCCCGTAGAGCAGGTCACGGTGAACTAATTGTGTATCTGCTTTGACCTTTTCTGTTTGGTTTGATTTTTGTCTCTATCCCTTTGGGATCTCGAAAACTCGTTATAATTCGCAAACTCTTGTAGTTTAGCCCGTTTGTGTGGGGGCCTATTGTCAAGTACTTTTGACTCTACCTTCATGGCCTTGTTTATGTTTTTGTCTTTGAAAACTTGCTCCTCTATGTATGGGGTTTTTTGGTCCCCGTTTAAAACCAAATTTTTTATCTTATCTAAAAAAACAAAGAGAATTATTATTAGAAAACGCAACAACAACTTGACATCCCCAAAAAAGGGTTACATCCAAAAGGTGTCCTCCGATATTTAGGGACATCCTGTTATTCAAAGACATCCCAAGGACATCCCCGTGCTTTTTTCTCACATAGAAACATGCAGGGGACATTCCCTATCGTGGGATCATCCCAGACGTGCTAGTTTGGGAAGACATGTCCCCGTCTAACACCGGTAAATCTTCTAAATTTTTAAATACTTCGATTAGCAAACAAAACTAACTCTAAACACTAGAAAACCAATTTAGGGTTTATTTGAATTTTGTTCAAAAAAATAAAAACAAAGTTTACTTGGTCAGTGAATATTGAAAGCAATTGATAAACACCTATATATTGTTTGTAAAATGTCGAAAAGCACTCCAAATCTGACTAAATCAATGAAATAAAACCCAAAAAACTCATTTTTTTACATTTATAGATAGTAATTACGATTTTTTGAATATATTGCAATTTATCTCAGTTTTTTCATACATTTATGCAAAAAATGCAATTTTTTGAAAAATCGCGATTTTCAAGGTTTGAATTGTGTTTTATGGCAACCTAGCCCACAAACCATACAAACATGAAAAAAGCAGCTTTTAATGATGAAAAAAATAGTTTCTAGGACGGTTGGCGATTTATTGCAATCAATTGTCAATTTTTGTGACATTGGTTAAGATATCCCTAACAAGGAGTTAAAAGGAAAAATGTAAACAAACACCTCAAAAGACATAAGATAGTAATAAGTCTTGGGGACAAGGGGATGGGGGTACGGAGGGACTAAGGGACTAAGGGACCGAGATGGCAAAAAACTTCCCAAACTTTGGGGACAGCAGTGGGACTTCTTTTAAAATAATACATAAAAATTAATATTTCAATATTTAACTTTTTTCAATGACATTTAGGGATTTAAACTGTATTTTAGGTACTTTCAAGATTATAATTTGATGTTCTTGGTAAAAATAACATCTTTTTAAAAGTAAAAACATCATAAAACTTTTGAAAGATTTAAAAAAATTGGGGACGTCCCCTCCAAGTCCCCAAGTCCCCGAACGTCGGGACGCCTAGACGTCAACAAAATCTAGGGACACGCCCCTACGTAACACTTGTAAAACATTGAAACGGAATGCTCCAATTAATTTAAAAATTAAAAATTGTTGAGTATGGAATATGCCACAATGATAATAACTAAGAGTTGCATAAGGCATTATGCACCAAAGGTCTTGCCAATCCAAAAGCGTAACTTTAGTGTGCAAGTCCCTGAATTGATGTCTTATCATCCACTTTTCCAGCTAACATCTCGGGACAGCAGGATGGGGGAACAGGGGGAACGCCCCCCAGGTCCCCGCGTTTCTGGTAGGAGAATCACAAGGATGTCCTCGAATATCGGGGGCGCCCCCTTTTTGGGGATGTCGAGACATCTATGCATCCCGAGGACTTCACGGGGACATCTAGACGTCATTGGCTATTTTTTTGCTTCTTTTAAAAAAAAGACTTTTTATTAAAATCCAATTATAAGAATGTAAAAATTATCGACAAAGAAATTTAAACAAAAAAAGGCCATAATCTAAATTCATCATGAATATTTATCACAATCTATATATCTCTATGCGCATATTCATCTTAATGGCAAATATTTGATGGCTAGTAATGATTGTGGTTGTCAATCACCTCTCTGGGGCTTAGTATATGTTAGCTGAAGATTTGGATTAAAAGATCTTACATCTCATCATCCTAGATTTGGCTTTCTTAGGGCTTAGATTGTAGAGCCTTACATTTAGCATCTTAAAACTCTCCACAAGGAACCTTCATGTCGTACTAATAAAACCCTATGATTAACATGCGTGCTCAAACATACAAATCAAACTTTCAAAATGAAGGGAAACGCAATGAAATCCATAATCTCAGTAAAATCCAATCAAACAAGACCCACTTAACAAGAAAATATTGTTGACGTTTTCTGAGTTGTGATCTAGCAGCAAGTTGGAGTGCTCATGTCAAAGACGACATATCCCCCATGTTAATACAGCTATTTCAAGAAGGCATTATAAGTGGAGAGCAACCGACTCTGAAAAAATGGGCCATCATTTAGGTAGCCATAAAAGAGAACAAAGGGTCCCATCAACCTGGAAGCACTTGAGAACAATTAGTAACTTAATGTCAATATATATATCAGCCATTCCCGCACCATCCCCAAAATTTGGAAATCTTTTGCAGTACTGGTGTCCTGGAGTCTTAGGTAACTATGATCAATTACCAAATCTGGGGTTCTGAGTAAAAATGTTGAATAGTGCTGGAAGTAAACTACCTAATTAGTCCCCCACTAAATGTATCAATGATGATTGAAGCTGTAGGATGCTTGTTGCCACCACTGGGAGAAATTGAGAAAAAGAATTTTTTTAATCAATCTAGCAAGCCTTCTAAGGCTCTGGTAAAGACTGACTCTTGAAGATCCACATCTCGTAATGAAAATTAGCTTATACACCTCTGGTCATGATACATGTGCAATCTCTGGTATGTTCTTTTTTATGGTAATTACATTAGTGTTGTATTTTTATTGGTATAGCAAATCAGATCGTGGACTTATAGCAAAAGGGGGAAAAAGCACAGGCAAGATTGCTCGCTCCTTAGAGAAATTGGCAATGGAAAAAATCAAGAAGGCTAAGACTGTCAAAGATAAAAACAAATTATTGGTAACTTTCCAGATGTTATTAGCGCATCAACTTCCTCGAATTTGATGTAGACAGTAGTATTTCTAGCAACTCTAACTTCTTCAGCAGGCTATGCCCCACTCACCCATTGTTCGCTTTTATCACCATCCACCTTGCTTTGTCTTTTCACAGCGGATTGAGGACAGGCTCGGCTTCTTCCTTTCAAGGTAGCCCATCTACTCAAACTTCTTCATAGGGTCTATGTTCTTGGTTGTCTTCAGCATTCCCACTGTAACCTTGTTAGTGCAGGGACAGATACACCTGCCATGTCCTCTACTCTATCCCTGCCAATCAACCTTCATTTATAGCCAGTTGTGATGACTTGAGCATGACACCGATGATAAAGCATAGGGTTCTTATGAACTAGGCCAGTCCAAATCACAAAGATGTGGAATCCACATACTTATAGAGACAGTTCAAACTGTTGAGCCATAACTAGCAAGGAAAAATCCATTTATGGACACACAGTCCAACGACATTCTTACCATGAATATCTCCATTTCTACATCTATTGTTAAATTAGAATAATACCGATAGGAATTTTCAAGTCATCAGTTCTTTTTTACAGTTGGGGACATTATATAAAGCAACTGAATAATCAACATCTTCCTAACCATCATCTATTCTAATTTACTCCCCGTTTTTTTACTGAGACATTGACTCCTTCCTTTTTGTTTATCATGCTGAGAATCCTTTTCTATATCTTCTGAATAGAGTGATCAACAATACACATCCAAGCTTCTGGACACATATTACTGATAAATATCTTTTCATTAAGTCTCTACTTATGTTGATTTTATGTACAGTCAACAGGTTTATGCATTGTGTGCATAAATTAATGCAGTTGCATTGGTTGATGCATCCTGTAGCTATGATCATGCTTATTACAATGGGAGATTCATCGACTCCATTGAGTTCAGACCTCAGTTTTCCGAAATTGTTTAGTATAGCTTTTTCTTTTCATCAAGAAATGGTCTGGTATAATTTTTCTTTTGATCAATTATTCCTATATCCCTAACTACAAGTTGTTGATTACAATATCAATGATAGGGATTAACCAGATAGCAATGATGCTGGCTTTCAAGTATTGACACACATAATTGAATCAGATGCTACAAAACAAGTATGCTTTTGTCATATATACAATATAGTTCAGGTACTTTTGTGTGATTAATTACTTAGCGTGCTTTCCAACTATTCTCATTTCTTTGATTCTGAAAGGTTTGCAATGTCATGGTAGGATATTTTACACCAAATCTTTGGGCTAGTGAAAAAAACTGAATCCTTGACAAAAAAATTAAGTAGAATGGCACACCTGTGGTGCAGATTATGAGCAAAGCCTGGTCGGTCTGTTAGGGAATTAAAATGTGGGTTCTATGAGCTGGAATAAAAGGCTTTTTTCATTAAAAGGAAAAGCTTGAAACTCTTAAATTCCTACTTCTCCTCTTTTGCAACTATAATTATATTTTACAACAGCGAAACGCTTGCATTTTTAGAAGGTACCTGTCATATAAAAGATGTGACTGGGAGGGTGAGAGAAAATGCCAGACTTTCTTCCCACAAATATTTGCTGACCAGCTATAGGACCTGAAGACATCCGCATGCAATGGAGTCCATGTCCCTGAGAAGCAACCATAAAATTGGAATAATATGAAAAAACCTTAATTTAATGTAAATATTATATAGTTCTACAATTGGTACAAAAATATACTGATCAATTATCAAAATTAAACATGGCAAATTAAATAATACCCAAAGGCTCAAGTGAGTGTCCAATGAGTTGGGGGAAGGACCAGGGGAGAAGACCCATTGAGGAAGGGCACGGAGAATTGGGAGTTCCCGCAAGTTGGGGAAGATGTTGCAACTTATACCTTGTGCAGACCAGTCTTTGCATTCATGCAAACCATCCCCTTGGAAGATTTTTGCATATAGAAGTAGAAACATATCATTGTTGGTACCTTTTAGCCATTTTGGAGATGATCGGTGAGTTTATAAGAGGAGAGAAGACCTATAATCTAGCTTGTATGTATTATTCCATTAAGAATATTAAGATAACATGTATTCCAGTGGCAGGCCATTGGTCTAGACTCTAGAGGGGCTTCAGTTGGAAGCGTTCTATTAGGACAAGGGGAGTCAGTTCAATTCCAATCCTGAGGTACCAAAGTTACTTATATTGTTACCACAGTATATGCTCAATTCGGCCATAATTGCATCCATCACCCTTGCCATTCATAGTCCTAACACTGGGGACTGGGTTCTGAGGAAACATTAGCTGGGAGGAGAATTTCCAACGGGTGAGGGTTTTCACTTAATTATTGCATTCTTTGCAACAGATTTGGTGTCTTCTATGAATGAATGAGTAATGTTACTTCATATGATTGTGTCCTGCGATGCTTTTCCACTTCCCATTATTGTTGTGATTTTTATTTCATGAATAAAATTGTTTTAAACCTGCAGAATATTTCAGAAACAAATCACACTTTACCCATAAAATTTCTATTTTCAGCTACTTTCCACTGCCTAGCCTTCTTTAGATGATCTAGGCGTAAGGCGTAACATGTCATTCTATCAATGGCAAGAATCTCCTAGCAATGTTCTGCATCACCCTTCCTCTTCATCTTATAATTGTCATTTGTATAGCCACCTTAGAACTCTGCTACGGTGAGTTTGATACACCAATCTAAACACTTAAGTCTGCACACAGTCCTCAACATCAGACCATAACATCTTTGACTTTCACTTTCAAACATAATGGTGGGGGCATAGCAGTTTTATGTGGGGCAAGTCCCCTGCATTTTGGTGACATCCCAGACGTCCCGAATGTTTTGGGGACTTGAGGACTTGGAGGGGACATCCCTATTTTTTAAAATCTTTCAAAAAAATCTGATGTTTTTACTTTTAAAAAGCTGTTATTTTTACAAAGAACATTAAATTATAATCTTGAAAGTACCTGAATAGAGTTTAAATCCCTAAATTTCATTGAATAAAGTTAAAATATTCAAATATTAATATTTTATATATTATTTTAATAGCCGTCCCCTTGCCGTCCCCAAAATTTGGGAATTTTTCCCATCCCGGAAACCCCATCCCTCCGTCTCCCTGTCCCCCGTCCCCGAGACTTAGGTAACTATGGGGCAGAGACTGTGTGTGTTTTTCAGTTGTCCAGCTGCCAATTTGACTCATCTTCCTAATACAACAGGTGACACCACGTCATCGCTCATACTTTACCTGCATGGAATTTAATGTCATTTCCAACTCCACTCCATGGATCCTCGGTGATTTCTAGCCTTCAATTCTACAAGGCCTTCCATCCTGTATTTTAAGTTACATAGTATTCCTTCACTTTTCCTATGTTGTTCTTAACTACTCTTTACTGAATCTTCGATCTGTACTTGTGCATGCTTTATGGAATCTTCAACTTATACATTTACATGGTCATGGAATCCTCCATTTGTTCTTGTGTGTGCTTTATGTGCAAGGATGAGAGCACTTCTCTAATTGTGGTAACTTATGGATCATAGCATATACTATTGTGTATTATTGATTATTTGGAAGCTCCCGGTATATGCTATCCACCTTAATCTTAGGGTATTTCTCCTACATATACTATGCATGTGGTCGCATGCTTTTACGGATGGTTGCATGCTTTTATTGATAGTCGCATGTGGTTCCATGCTTATAAATATTACATGCATGCATATTCAGGTTATGATAGAGCTGATAATTTGATTGGCCAGTGTTGTTTTTAAGTGTTAATATACTTTTGCTTGCCATTTCAAAACACAGCATCTGTTTTATGTGAATCTTTTTTTGTTTCTGGCTAATTTCTCAAGAGCCGCACCATGGTAATCTTAGCTTCTGCTAATTATATCCTCTGTTAGAACTTGGGTTTTTGGCTTTTACCATCATTGCTATTTTCACCCCCAATTTCAAGGTGGATGACCATAAATTTTATCTTTACTATCAAGACACTTGCATGGCAATGAAAATGCGTGGTGAGAGTGTGAGTGTGTGAACAACTGTAGCAAAATGGAAAAAACTTGGCATTTAAAAAAAATTATACATAAAAAAAAAAAAAAAACGATTTTTTTTTGGAATCGAGTTCTTTTTCCATGTAATATGTGACTTGCATGTTGTTGAATTATGCGTTTATTTTTGTTTTACTCACAGGTTTGGCTGTTGTGCTGTTCAACAAGTCAAAATGACATAGGAGTGTTTTCAATGTACGCAATTGGGTTTTATTCATGAGTCCTGCTTCTATGCTTTTATTTATGAAAGCCAGAAAATGGAAAACATTTCACTGCAATATCCTCTTAGCATTCTGGACAACAGTTAAAGACAAATCCTTTGGACTAGGAGATACAAAAGTTTCAGCACACATCAATGGAAGCTTCAAGATTTCTTGGAATAGCAACTGCAGATGACCTTATCTATCAAATTTGAGACAAGGATGGCATTGTATAAGCTTGGGAGGAAATTAAGTCTTTGCTCAAGCCAACAATAACTGCATTTGCCCAAATCAATTGTCAGATGGGCAAAATAAGGCCTTCTGATTTTAAGCATGTTGAAGTTACCTTGGAACGTTCAGGAACCGAGGCTGCAGCTGAGTTGGGTTGGTTAGAACTTCAAAGTATGTCAAGTCTGAAAAGGATTACACTCATCTTGCTCTGCATAATTTACCTTCTCAATATTGTATTTTTCCCTCTTATTACCTGTCTATGTGCTATATTTTTCTTGCTGAAATTGATAGATATACCATAGAAATTGCTGGAAATATGCTTATTACAGAACACTGTAATCAATATTAATAAGCTCCATTCATCCACTTGTGGCCAAGAGTAAACTATCTTAGTAGAGGCAAAAGGGATCACCAAGGATGAATTCCTAATCTAAAGATTCAAAGTGGTCCAACTCAGAGAAATCACAAAGAAGATATGCAACTATTGCGGTAAGTGTGGTCATGACAGGAGCATTGCCTTAAGCAGAAGTGGGACCTTAACAAGAAAAATGTGAACACTAGTAAGGGCAATAAGCATAATGCTTTTCTCTAGCACTTTTGTTGCATGGTTTGATCAATAACTTGCAAAGATGGATGAAATGTTTATTCTAGTGCGTGTCATCGCAGTGTACTCGTCATGTTCTCTTTTTAGAATCTTGATAGGAGTATGAACGTGGCAAGAAAACTTGTGTGCAATCATAATGCAATTGGAAACAGTTGGGAAGGGAGATAATGAGGTAGAAAAGGGTTAGATATATAATGTCTTTCATGTACCAGAATAATCAAACAAGGAACTGGTATTTTAATCTGGAAAATGATTAATCAAGGATATACACAATAATGTGGAGTCCAGTCCTTATCTATAAAGACACCAAATTGTACAAATTTGACATGTTTAACCACAATTCTTCCTCCCTTGATTCTTGTGCTTTTGCTTGTAGTGAGCCCAATATTTCACAAGGAAATAAGATAGGAATAAGTTTATTCTAGGAAAAACAGAAAAATAAAGCGCTATTCTATTCTAGGGAAATAGAATAGAGCAAATAAAGCCATGAAAAGATCACAGATTGTTGTAGAAGAATAAAGCAAACAACTTCTTTATGAGGATAAAGCGAGGATAAGATTATTTTTGGAGAGGATTCCTTGACTATAAATATCGCAAGACTTCATGAAAAGATCACAGATTGTTGTAGAAGAATAAAGCAAACAACTGCTTTATGAGGATAAAGCAAGGCTAGGATTATTTTTGGAGAGGATTCCTTGACTATAAATATCGCATTGACTTATGGTAATATGGGCAATGATCTTTATTAAAATTGTTGGATCTGGTTGAACTGGCAATTTAATACACCGAAGATTGGTCTGTCTTTGCAATTGGGAGTGTCATACCTGAGAACTTTGCCTATTTTGTCTATTGGTGGTATCAAAAAAGAGTTTCACTAATACTTATACTAAGCAATTCTATTATAATCAAGTTTTTCTTTCAGATCTCATAAATTGTGCAACCTACATTTTGAACCACACTACCAAATTGCTTGAAAAATTAATCCTAAAAACAATTGGAGTTTACAAAAGCCTATTGTTGCTCATTTTAGGATTTTTGGAAATGAAGGGCTTGTATTCCCAATGAAAGAAAAAGGCATTTAGAGGTTGTAGTGAAAAAATCATGCACTTTAGACATTTATTTATCCCGGTCTCATACTACTATTTAGAAGGTTCTTGAGTGAAGAAAGTACTAATTAACCCCGTCCTTTGACCATCTTGTTTATTTTATTTCGTCATTTGCGACGTATTGCACCCATATGCCCAGCCATTTTCTAACACCTCACATTATTTTGGCCTCGGCTAGGCGCCCACAAGGGGCACCCCAATCCCACCAGGGGCACCCGGTCCTTTTGCACTTTCCCGCCACTTTTTGGGCCTCTTCTAGCCATTTGACATCTTTATCTTTCTTATGGTCGGCCTTTTTGGGGTTAATTACAAAATTAGATCAAGAGAACCCTATAAATATAAATTTATGAGACCATAATGAGGGACCTAGCATCATCTACTACTATCACTCATCTAGAGTTGCATCCATCTATTGCATTGGCATCCACATAGCTCCATCATCAAGGCACAAGCTAGGACATCTGCATCACACTTCATAGGGGGAGGGATTCTATTCTATTTCATGCACACATTCTATTACATTTTCTACATTTAGCTATTGCTTGCTACTTCACAAAGTGCGACTGGCACAAGAGCACCTAGGGCACGACATGCACACATTCACCATAACTACATCCGGGTCCGAAATGTAGTGCAACGCTCAATTAGTAAGCCCATTGTTGTGGCAGTTGAGGTCAGTCCAACCCATTCATTTGCATCTTTCTTTTTAGGGTTTTGATACTTCTTTTGGTCTTTTGCAGATCTTTCTTCCATTTAGGGTTATCGGCGACATACGGCACGAGGCAAATAAATTGATGCAACAGAAGCGAATACTGCGGATCATCTTCCGACCCAGTGAAGACCAGTTTCAAAGCTTTTACACAAACCAGGGCACCTAGATTGCAAACCGGAGCGCCCACAGGCGCCCCAGTCCTCCTCCAAGTGCTCCAATCTAGCCAAATTTTCCAGATCCACCCTTTTCGAGCCCCCGCGCGTCGTTCCTACTTTCTGATTTTTATCCATCACTACGACACGATCCCGTGAGCAGCTATTATTCAACCGAGTTCTTTTTTTTTCTTTCTTGCATATTAGGGTTAGCATTTCATTTAGCATAGTTGCTTAGATCATTAACATACTATTTTACTTTGCATTTATTTACTTCATTTACACCGTAGCTTAGATTAACTATCCCCAAACTACCTAGTTTAGTTAATTTTAGTTAATTAGAGGCCAAGAGATAGATGCGTTTTTGAGATATGGTGAGTGGAAGGCATATCAATTGTATGGTTTGTAATCTCCGCATGTCTCTCCTCGAGAAAGATGTGAAAGTCAAAGTAAACCAAAAACCTTCTAAGCAGCCTTCCCACTCTATATTGTTAAAGCATCTTTTAATGTTCTTGTTGTAGTTCTTAATTGTGTTGTTCAATTGCATTTTTCTAATTAATAGACATGGCACCACGTGTTGCATCCCTACCTATTAATCCTTCTAACTTTGAGTGAAGCTCATACTACATTATCGACTCGAATGATCAGACTCAACTATCATTCAAGATGTTGGTTCAACTTCACTTGTTGATGCTGCTGAAACTAGGAAGTATCGGGATAGAAGCATACCAATTCTACACTCATAGGAAAAGTCATGAACACTTGTTATCCACACAATTATGAGGAGCCTCAAGGTAACTAGGAATGAATGAATGCTATCTAGCATGAATACAACTCCAAAATGAAGAATCAAGCACGGGAGTCGAATACTCATCCAAGAAAAATTCTTGCAAGTTGTAAATGGGTCCAAAAGACAATTTACATCAAATGGTGAGATCTGTCACATTCCGTGTTCATGCTTTTATTACTTTAGAGACTTTCAGAAGACTGGGTGGCTGCTGCCACATTGATACAACATATTATACTGCTTTGATTTGCTTTAGTTAGCATTATGACATGTTTTGGGAGTAAAATAGTTATTATTAGTTGATTGATTAGCAGAAGATAATACTGTGGGTTCAAATGGTAGTTTTGACTGCTCGTTATATATATATATATATATATATATATATATATATATGTTGCTTACAAATTCATTTCAGTTGATTTGATTATTTGGAATGGATAATGCACCAGGTACTCTTGTCTGCATGTGTACAAGTGTTCTCCAACTCGAGAAAGGGTATCATCAGGAGAGATGGAAAGATGCAGAAAATGAGTATGGATAGAGAGATTTACCATGCATGATACAGTGTATAGAAAACGGTGTCAAAACCATAACTATGGTCATTATTTTACTTGTTGACTAGTTTCCCTTATTTGGTGTCGCCTTGTGCGAGACAGCAGAATCGTCAATTGTTTTGCAACAATGAAAAGAGATTGCGTGCTCTCGTGGCGAGGAGCACAATGTAGCGTTGCGGGCTTGTCGAGCGGCGCATTGTCAATTTACAACAATGGCACGCTTGCATTGCGTCATTGTCTTATGTGTTGCATTATGTATTTGTAGAACATTATAATAATAGGTCTATTGAGTAAAAAAAATTGAGGGTTTCTTTAAAAAGATGTGGGATTAAATCCCTAGTGTTATAAATTGGTTGAGCTCACACAACTACCATTGCATTGTTATAACCGAGCATATATCATTACGCAGTTGAGTTTCATTGCATTACATTAAAACCACGTTGCATTACATTGGTTGAGACCGAGCTCACATCACTTGCACAACCAAGCTCACAACTTAACCGCATTACATCACACCTAGCTCGCACACATCGTGCATAGCTCGATGAGCTAAGGACCGAGCTGCTCTATCTCGCCCGCAAGTTACAAGTCCATCTTGGCAAAAGCCAAAGTGGAGACAACTTAAACAATAATCGGAATAACATATAAAAATTTGCAAATCTTCACCCATGATGCATGTGGGATAAACATTAACAAGGGATCCGTAGCACGGAAGCGACGATGGGCACAATGTGGTGTACATCGGTGAGGCTGGCTTTGGTCGAGTTAAGGCGTAGAGGGACCCGAATGGAGTAGCACCGATGAGTGCAAAGTGACATAGACCGGGAGCCTGCAATCGGGAAAGTTTGGAGAATGATAAGAACCGGGACACGAGTACACTAATGGATGACATGTAGCGCTAATCGGTGGACTCACAAGAAAACCAATCGCATGATTAGTTTTAACCATTAAAATAAACTCGGACCTAAATTTAAATGGCTTTGTATGGGCTAGTCATAGAATGGAAACCATGCATGATCATAAGAGAAAGATAAGTGGAGTTAATATACAGTCTTTGAAAGAGAATAAAAAAGCAAACAAATCCGAGTTAAACAAGTTGCATGAGCTAGGAATAGAAACTGCGGTGAGTCAATTTTAGAGAAGCTTAAAAGAGAGAAACAATGAGCAAATTTAGAGCTCAAAAAGTTATAAAACAAGGAGAAGCAAACATAGAACACACACAAAATACAAATCTAATAGAGAGATCACACGCACAAGTTTAGATAAGAGGAGAAAAGAAAGACAGAGACTTACGTAGAGCGTAAGACCACACGCAGTAGAGAGAAAAAGCTTAGAGATCGGAAGAGTGGGAGAGGTCTTAGAGCACGAGATCTAGACAAAGAGGAAATTGTAGCTTTCATAATCCAAGTTTTCTTCCATACTTGTTTATATGTTTTTATCTCATAATCTAGCATGTTTGTGTTGAATAGTGTACTACTTAAGACTTTGTAAAATTAGGTGTGAGATCATGGGTTTGACCCCTAGCATATAACCCATTTGTTTTCAATTGATTTACAAACCACATAGTGGTTCAGCCTATAACAAAATTCAATGTGGTCATTCAAACATTAAACCCGAGGCTCAATCGAGCAATTATAGACAAGAAACTAGGGGAGAGAGGTTCCAAAGTCAACGCCCTCTCCCCTTTGATATCTTTACCAATGTAACTTGCCTAAATACATAAACTTAGATTGTTAGGTTCATAACAAAATATGCAAATGAAATATCTTTTGGGGAAATGGTGTTTAGAGATTTTAAATGAGTTTGATGGAAAATATAAACCAAGAGTATGTGGTTTAGGTTGTAAACTAAAAGGACCATCTAAACACGAGAAGATAAACAAGGATTTATACCATTATCAAATAAATGGAGTACATCATACAAAGGTGAACCTAGGGTATGAATGGGTATCTCGACCCCAACATTATAAATAAAGATTTATATTATAAAGAAAAGATTTTATCTTTGTGATGAAATGTTAAACATGAAATCTACAATAGTCACACCAGAAGAACTTGAGAATTACGTAAACTATGAATACCTTACATGTATCTATTATATGAAGGACCATAAATACTGTAAAACTAGTTATAAATTCTTTATGAGGATTTTACAAGCTAATCAAGAATGATGAAGGCTTATGGACATGCACATGGAAATAGTACGTTTTTAAACTTATATTACTTATGAAAAGGATAATGATTGTAACTATGTTCATCAATTTAACCTTTGAAGCATTACCAATTTTGGGAGCACGTAAAACTTGGAAACAAGTATTGAAACTATTTGTGGGCAATTATATCTCTTTTCTTGTGTTGGCAAACTAGGCTTAGGATTCCTATAATAATGGCGCTCTTGAGTGGTATGGATCATCCAAGAGAGTTGTGATTACTCACGTCCTATTCATGGTTTGTTTTGTACTATTTTGAGAATAACAAACTAGGATTAGTGTCCTTATAGTAATAATGTGAATGGGTGGTATGGGATATTCGGGAAGGTTATTGTTGTTTGTGTCCCAGTTCGAGTTTTTCGTGTTGCTTGTTTATGGAGATAGAGATGTCATATTGTGAATTGCTAAAGGGGTAAAATGAATGTTTTGAGAGATGTGTGTATGGACTAGGGATTGACTTGTATGGATGAGTTAGAGAAGCTAATGCAACAATTCACACATGACAAGTCCTAGGGGTTGAGGGTGGACTGCAAATAGAATCAAGGTCTTCCCTCATGATTAGTCGAGTAGGATTACTTCATGCCCTGGTACGTTATCAGATTTCATTAGGAATGTGTACCTATTATTATCCTAAGTCTTTTGGCCAAAAGCATATTCATTACTTCTATTATTTATAGGATGTTATATTCCTACCATGTTCATAGGTCTACCACTTTTTAGGTGACTGCACTACACATGGTATTCTCTCTTACCTTATTGATTTCTCACATCTTCCTTCTTGTGAAGGGTAGGGCCACTCTCACTTTGTGAGAGGTGTGCAGGGGATCCATAAGCCTCATGGTTGGAGGCAAAGCACTCCAATGATACTCTCTCTCATGGCACAGTTCGACATCAGGATGGATCTCTGGCAAAAGGCAACGATTGTGTCACAACATAGTTGTGATGTATTTGTATTTCATGATATCTATTGTATTGTGTATATAGAGAAGAAATTGTAAACATTGTATATTGAATGATGAGAACCATTATGTATCATAAAATTTGAAAAGTGAACCTTTACTTCACATGTAATAAAATGTCATGTAATACTTGAGATGTAAAAAATTGTAATGGTGTAATACTTGATAATTGAGAATAAATAGAATCATACACTTTTGCACACGTGACATGGAATTGTGAATATGATGTAACCTATAAATTAAACTAGATGAATACTTTATGATTAGGTAATTGGATGAACCTAACTAAATGAAATTGTACTTATAATGTTCTTGTTCACATAAATGGAATGTATGCACATGTTTAATGGATTAACTATAATGCTTTAGTTAATTGGATGAACAATTATATGTGAAATCATATAGGTATTTATACTTAATGTTTTACGTACAGCTGATTCACTTATGTTATAACGAAACAAATTACAAAAGTTAAAATGAATGACACAGCTAAATCTACTATGTTAGAGACTATGTATTACTTGTATTATCTTTATATTGCTTCTTGCATGTGTTTGATTGTTATGCGTAGGACTAGGAAATCGAGAGGCATCGATTTCCACCCCTGGTTGTGTAAGGGTGATTGAAAATTCCGGTTCAAAATAAAAAAACATCCCAGTGTGTTTTTCCGGTCACTCACCAAGGGGTGGTTACACCTTGGCATCAGAGCATTGGTTGACTATGACCTTTTTGTGTTCACTATGTTTCTAAGTTGTGTTTTTGTGTTGTGCCTAGAAAGCAAATGGAAAGAACAAGAACTGCATCTGGTAGTGGTAATGATTATGCCAACAATAATCCAAATGATCAGTAAGAAAAGATGGACCATATTCTTGCACTTTTGACAGATACTTGTGATCTGCTAGTTGCACTTGAGCAAAGGGTTCCAAATGAGGAAGCTGATCAAGGAGATGAAGTTGAGTAAGATGATGGACAAAATGCCCAGGCTCTGAAAAATGCTTAGGATCAGGCAGTTGGACAAGTGCCCAAGAGGGTAAGGTTTGCGATAAAGTTGGCAAAGGAGCCGAAAAGAGTAGTCCCACCGAAGTACACTGGAGCAGTACCAGGTGATGGGGTCGAATCAAGGTTGATCAAAATGGAAAAATATTTTGAGATTCGGAACTTCTCTTAGGAAACAAAAGTTGTTTGGGCAGCTTATCAGCTTTTAGGAGAGGCATTTTCTTGGTGGATCCAGTAAAAAAGCAAAAAGAATCTAAGTGTTGAGAACACTACATGGGAATTGCTTGTGACCTTATTCAGGAAAAGATGGTTACCACAGGTTTACTTTGTGACGAAAGATGGCTGAGATTCAGAACTTGACTCAAGGGAACATGATAGTGACTCAGTATTGGGAGAAGTTCACATGAATTCTCAAGTATGTAACTCAATATCAAGGAGATGAGTGGTTTTGTATCCACAAATTTATCATGGGTTTGAGTCCCCATATTGGAGCCGATGTGGACATTCATGGGCCAACTTCTATGGATGAAGCTTTTGAAAAGGCAATGAAGCAAGAATAGAAGCTTCAGGTACTCTTTTCATCTAGGAAGGATTTCAAGGGCCAAGGAAGTGGATCAAATTAGCAGTCATTTAACCATTCAAGAACTTCAATAAGTTTAAAAACACTTGCAGAAACAAAGAGGAAAGCTCTTGGAAGTCTAACAAAACTGGGAACTCTTCCAAGCTGAATAATAATTAGAGGAAACATCTGAATGGGAATGGTGGCAATGGTATGGATAAGAGCACGGATGAGAAATTTCCATGAAAGAAAGGAACAAAAGTTGGATGTTACAGATGTGGAGGTGATCATTATGCTAGAAATCGTCCCTAGAACACTATTGGGAGCAATGTTAGAGGACCTCCTTTGCAGCCTCAGAATCAGGCATTTTAGCAACGCATTCATGCAGTGGTTGACATCCCCATGCAAACTTTCAGTCTACTCCAGTTGAGGTGGCAGGTAAAATTTTGGTGTTTTTGTTTCTATTTTGATTGACACAAGAGTAACTGAATATTTTGTTGCACCAAAGATATTGAATAAAATTTCTGGGTAAGCTGGTCATATGCATAAAACATGGTCAGTATAGTACGGAAACCAAATGGAAAAGAAGGTAGAGCAATGTCTTTTTGCAGCTAAGCTAGAGCTATCAGATTTTACCACAGAGGTTAACCTATATGTTGCACCGTTAGGATCGTACAATGTAATTCTACGAGTTATTTGGTTATGGTAACGTCATGCTAAAGTGGATTGTTTTGCTAAAATAGTGACATGCCAAGACGATAGTGGAAAGTACTTGAGCTTCCAAGGAATTAAGAAAGCCACCAAGTTGAGGCAGATTTCAGCTATGCAGTTGAAGAAAGCACAAAAAAGGGATTTGTTATGTTTTCGGTACACATTGATGATGTGGGTGAAGAAAAAGAACCTATATATGAGGATTACCATTTCCTTCGTGATTTTGAGTGACGTATTCCTTGAAGTACTAGGACTTCCACCACATAGAAAGATTGATTTCTCTATAGACATTATTCCAAGATCATAACCTAAGTCTAAAGTGTCGTGTCAAACGACTACTACCAAGTTGTTTGAGTTGAAAGTGCAGTTGCAAGAGTTGTTAGCTAAAAGATTGATTCGTCCTCACGTTCGCCTTGGGGAGCACCAATTGTTTTAGTGAAAAATAAGAATAGAACGCTTAGAATTTGCATAGACTACAAGATGTTGAATAAAACAACAATAAAGAATAGGTATCTACTACCACGCATCGATGATTTTTTCGATCAAATGCGAGGAGCAACCATATTTTTAAAGATTTATATAAGATCAGGTACCATTAGTTGAGGATCAAGGAAAGTGACATATCAAAAGCAACTTTTCGCACAAGGTACGGGTCATTATGAGTTCACAAGATTACTTCCGTTTGGACTTATGAACACACCAGCAGCTTTCATAAATTTGATTAATAGTATTCTCAAAGACTACCTAGATGGATTTGTGTTGGTCTTCTTGGATGATATATTGATCTATTCATAGACAAAAGAAGAACATGTTCGTCACTTGCAGCTAGTATTGCAAATATTGCGGCAAAATAAGCTTTTGCCAAGATGTCAAAATGCTCTTTCTTTCAAAGGAAAGTGCGCCATCTAGGCCATATTATTTCAGCAGATGGAATTTCAATTAATCCAACAAGATATAGGCTATTATGGAGTGGCCTACACCTAGGAATGTGCACAAAGTTCGAATTTTATGGGACTTACGGGAAATTTGTAGAAGGTTTTTCAAAGATTGGCAATCTTTTTATTTCATTGTAAAACAAGGGAAAGAAGTTTGTATGAGCGGAAAGTTGTGAAAGAGATTTCCAACTTCTTAGGAGGAGTCGACATCTGCACTAGTATTGAAAGTTGTAGACCCCAATGGAGAGTTCATTGTTCCTTTAATGCTCTCACCCAAGGCCTGAGAAGACTGGTTCTGTCGATTTCGGATGCATCATGATGGTTAAGAGGACACTCATGCATATACTTAATCGTAAAGTAAGAGCACAATCATCACGACGCTAACAACATTCACTAATATTCATATCCTCAATCCAATCAATCACACATGCAAAATAATACTAAACGGAAGAATCACTTGGAAATTACTTATATTTCATTCATAGTGACCATTAAAACCATAATCATCAACCAATCATTACCAACCAATAATAATAAACCCCAAAACCAATGTAGGGAAATGTATCTATGCTTTGATAGGGAATTGCCCTTCATTGATTAACCATTAATCACACATATGTCATCACGTACCAATTTACAATGACTATCCTATAAGTCCGGAATCGCACGTATGTCAAATAGCTTTTGTTCCTTAATATACGTAGCATGTTCCACGTTGATCTCTATGCGATTGTCGTCTCTAAATCCTTCTTTAGCATTGCTGATAGTCATTCCTTCTTCTTAGCATGCCCACTTTCCATGCGACTTGTTCTAAGTCCAACGCACTCTCAAAGACTCGTTGTTCTTTTTGTAACTTGCTCCTTTGAAGTCTAGTTCTAGTCAATGTCTATTGCCACCAAGTTGAGTTCCCACGCCATGTGTCTACAAGGTTGTCTGGCCTCCTACACGCCACTTATTTTCAGCATCTTCGAGTTTTGTAGCACCATCATGGCAAAGACTCCATCTTTCAGCGCATGCACTAGTTGTTAGTGCCCATTCCATGTCCCGCATGTACCAAGAACTAAGTTTTCTTTTCCTATACGCACGCGTCACTTGTCACTCCCTTCACCATCCTATATACACAGCGTTCAAGAGATCCTAAGGCTTTGATTGTTGCGCCTCGCCCAAACTTAGACTAAAATGCCTTATGCTTCGCCAAAGCTAGTACTTAGCAAAATAAGCATATACTTGGTCAAAATTTTGGCTAAACACATCTAGTGGGAAACTACAGGGTTTGATGATTCTTGAAGTATTTCTATGTAAGCGTTGCGGGAAGCTCAACACAATTGAACTAACCTCCTTGTTAGGTCTTAAGATAAGAGTTAGCGTTTTGAAGAAGAAGCCCTAATCTACTACACAAGCGCGATCAAGAAATTACGAAGACAAGAAGTAAAGCTATAAACATAGAGGAACACAATTCCAAAGGCAAGATTTAGCTAGAACCTACACGGGACGAAGTTGTCCACATAAGAGAAAGTTGTCCATGCGACTTTGCCTTGGACAAATGACTTCATCCTCTCAAATTTAGACTCCCGATTTTCTAGGCAGGTTTAAGAACATTGCACATCCTTACACCCTCAAATCATTGTCACTCCATTTTAGCCAACAAACCAAAGGTCATATTTTCTAACCCTAGCCCGCACTATATCTAGCTTTCAAAATCTTATATATTTGTCGTATTTAATTGTGACATGATTTAGAATCTACATATTTACTATATTCCTATATTTTTATTCTTAATAAATCTTTACACAAAACAATTGATCATAAATTAGATTAACCCTAATTTTGATATTACAAGGGCAAATCATTTCAAATTTATTCATTTGCAAAATGAGCTCTAAAATTATCCTCAATAAAATCCTAAGGCAAGGAAAGTCGAACCTTCATTTGGCCCCAAGGAATAATTTTGGTTGGTAAGCATCAAAGAGCCGAAGAAA
The DNA here is from genome assembly GCA_018340775.1 of Taxus wallichiana var. yunnanensis. Classification (NCBI taxonomy): domain Eukaryota; kingdom Viridiplantae; phylum Streptophyta; class Pinopsida; order Cupressales; family Taxaceae; genus Taxus; species Taxus wallichiana. Next base: position 398,233,325 of record CM031237.1, on the reverse strand, counting down.
GTTATAAAGGAAAAGTAGCATAAGCAAAGGCAACATAATCCTAACACAAAAATGTCAAGGCATAGAAAGAAGAAGAATACATCACACAGGATGACACTCAGAATTAACATGTTAGGCTTGTACCAAACATATTGCCAAGAGTGGGGAGATTAGGGGTAGAAAGAACACATTGCCATGAATGTGTGCTCAAGGAGACTAACCAAAGAGAAGGCCCATGTGCATTAGTCATTAAGAAAGACATGACATTACCAAATGAGGTGTTGACTAGCAAAGGGGTTGAGGTTGAAACTCATGATGTGCAAGACCACGACATGGAAGTAATGAAGGCTTGTGACTTTCCAGTTTTGGTAGGCCGAGAAACCGACAAAGTTTCTTTTGAGCGAAAGTATCTTTAAACTATGTTCCTAGGCAAGGGCATCTTTGAGCTAGATACCGCTCTTCACCAAGCAAATAGGGATGAAGGATGAAGAAGAAAACTTATTTATTGCGCTAAAAGATCTGCGAAAGAAAGACATGGTCTATTTTGGGACTATCGAAGAAAGGGAAACAAATTGCGAACCAAGGGCTTAGCTTGCCCAAAGCCGGTGTCATTTCTCGATTGCTTGCATGAAGCTAATTAATGTGCGAACCAACTTGGAAACATGTTTCAAAAGAGTGCATCTATGCGACACGTAAAACCACACTAGGAAAGTTGTATAAATATCCATCCTACCTAAAGAGGATAGTAAATAGCAATATTTCGTATGTATGTACGTACTTGGGAGAGTGAGTTAGCTCTTGACTAATATTGGCAATGTTAGTAAAGTGTGGAAAACCAATGGAATGAAGAAGACAAAGAATTAGCCCCATTGTTCTAGTGTTCGAACTTGATTGATTAATGCCCTTGCACTAAGGGTCAAACTATTATGGGACCAAATATATTGCAATTTACTTATACATGTTGGGGATGATTGGCGTATCCTACAAAATGTGGTACTACTTCCCCCTAAAATTCTTCTTTCTAGGACCACATGTCATGTATATATGTATAATTGCTAGGGTTCCCCACGAGAAACTTTACCAACTAGTTTAATGCCAAAAGCAGACAAGATCTTATTTGTGTTGGTAATAGAAGCGCCCAACAACCTTGGGAAAATTCATCAATCCCAAGTTGGTAAAATAAAATGCACGGTATTTTGTTGGTTATCGGGAACATTTACGAACTATCCCAGTTAACGAAGAAGTAACCCTATTCATTCATAAGATAAGAGAGGAGTACCAAAAGATAAGGAAATTTGCCTCAAAAAGTGAAGGCAATGGGATCTAGATGGGAACCCCATAAGGAAAGAGGACGGGAAAAACTGAAATAGGACCATCCCCAAAATCGACATTAAAAATAAGGAATCATCCCCCTACGCGAGAGAGACTCCCTCACTTAAAAGAGCATGAATATCAAATATCCGGGAGGTGCAAGTTTTTAATAGTGATCCAACAAAGCGCTAATCTCCAAAGGGATGACAAGGTAGGGAAATTCCCACATAGGATCGCCCCCGATAAAGAAGACCTTATTTGGCGAGGAAGGTAACAAACCCAGGTGGATAATTAGGTGAAAGGAACAACCAAGTACAACCGAGGTGTGAAAATGAAATACAATTGTTGATGGAGGAGCCTAACAAGAGAGACCCCTCAAAAGGAATTTGCAGATATAAGAGCACCAACTCGGAAAACCATGATCCCATAGGCATTGGGTCTCTTGTTGTGGACTTAAGTAATCAATTTTAGAGGATCAATCTTGGAAGGGCCAAGGTGCCATTGATTTCGCGAGCTAATGACCAAGGAAATGTGACAATTGCAACAAATAAGCCTAACCCTAGTTCATCGTAAAGGATAGATGAGGGAACAATGAAATTGTTAGAGGCACATCTCTTATAGAGAGTTAATGAAAAGATTGAAGTCCGTGCCCGATGTAATAAAACAGCCGCGGTTAGCACCTAGTGAAAGCGCAAGATCGGTCAAAAAAAAAGTTTGAATTGTCGTGCTTTCAAGATGGAAGAGGAACAGTGGAGGCAATAAACTCAAAGAGTCCAAATCAAGTAATGTTAGGAATATATTGTTAGTGTTCATATATTTGTGTGTATGGGTAGCCACCGTTGTAGATCGTTGGCACTATGATCACAAACAATATGAGACGATCTTTGTTGACACCTAAAAATCTTCCTCATATTTTATTCTGACTCATCACACCCCATACACACAAATATATGGGGTGCAAATAAACTCTTGTTGTAACATTTTAGAAAGTGATTGTATTTTAAAGAATCTTGCTTTTTAGGTGCGAGAGAAGTTTTCAAGGTAAACTCAATATGAACTGTTATCCAAATAGTTCGGTGGCTCTAGGAATTTAGAGGCTTCGGAATTTAGGAGCCCAAATAATGGGAAACAACCCACAGATTCGTCTTGTAGCTATACATTTACGAGGGTAAAGAGAGCTTGATGGAGTTGTACCTGGTCTAAGCAATGTTTTCAAAGAGAAGTTCTTTTTTCAAATATGATTCCCTTCTCCCATGTGCACACTAAGGGGGGAATGTTAAGAATATCTTGTTAGTGTTCACATATTAGTGTGTTAGTATGTGGTGTGATGAGTTGTAATAACGACTCGTAGATATTAGTTAGTGGGTTAATAATGTATGAGGTGTGAGAGAGATTCTAGGGTATATTATATTCTATAGTTAGGATGTGGTTACGTGTAACTTATAATGGCTCGTGATATTATTAGATGTGAGTAGTTGAAGGCGATAAGTTTGACTCCTAACTTATCAAAGACCAATAGACTATATCATCTCAAGTTTATTTTGTGCCTCACTGAGTGTTATTGAGTATACGGTGAGTTTATCTTAATAAAAGATCATAATTATTCATGTAACACCCAAATGATCGATATCTACAAGATAGTCGTGCGAAAGTATAGTGAATGAACAAGCTTGGCCAGGACAACTTAGCTAAGACCACGAAGCTAAATGCACTAAAGCATCAACCATCACCAACTACCGCCATATTGTAGAGCTGCGGCGCTTGAAGTGGCCAACTAGGAGGGACTAGCAAGATTAGCAGACAAAGAGAACTTTCCCGCCACGATAAAAACATACAAGTGGTACATGGGGCATCCCCCTTTTCCAACCGTTCGGGGCGTCTAGGGACTTGGGGATGGGGGCGGGACTTTCCACGCATCCCGGATTTTAAAAAAGGGGGGATGTCCCTAAGGTTAGGGGACGCACCCGGGACGTCTCGAGTGCAACAGTGTTTAGGGGACGGCATAGGGGACGTCATGGCATCCCCTACATCTTACACATTAAAACATTTTAAAAAAACTTAAAAACTTAAATTTAATGCTTTATTTTATTCTTCTAACCAATTCTAATATGTTATTACTTTACCCTAACCCTAAAAGCCTCTAAAAAACTTATAAAAGCACATCTCACACTCATTGTAATCACACAAAGCAAAGAGCAAGAGTAAAAAGAAAGAGATACTTCTAGTGAAGAGGACTCAGATAGTGATTATTGAGTTGTCATTTTGGTTATGTAATATCATATAATGATATATGTACTTTTGAGTTATATGACTACGAGTCTATGACATAATATTTAATAACATATGTAGGTGTACTCTTCTCATGTTGATTATTGAAGACTTGTTTTTAATTTTCAACTTTCATTGTCATATTGAAGTTTTGAAATTGAATATATAGCATTTTGGGCTTATTATTTGATGATAATTGCCGAATTAATCATTGATGGTTTCAATCTTCAAACTTTCAATTTTAAGTCTTAGTTTATTGAATTATTCATGTTATATTTGTAAAATTAATAAATTATATATTTTTTATCAATTGTCCCCTTGTCATCCCCCACCATCCCCAAATTTTGAAAAAAATTGCCCGTCCCAACGTCCCGCCGTCCCGAAGTCTTAGGTAACTATGAAAACATATGTTAATTCTAACCCCCAGGAAAACCAAATGCAAATGACCTTTCACTAAAGTGATCCTAAAGTGAAAATTTAGTTATTAGTAAAATTAAGGCTTGATGCTAACAATGTTGTTTGATGAATTTCAAACTTAAAAGCAAATGGTAACATGAAATAGAAAACCCTTTAATTTTTTATCAACTCCGTTTTGATAGTTGAGGTGAAAACCTACAAGGAAGAAGAAACATTGAATGCATCTAAACAAGAAGCTTTAGACAAAAACCTCACATTGGGCAGCATAGGAGAATTAGTCTTTTAAAGTTTTCATATCGCCAAAGAAATAGGGAAGTCCCTATGAGATAAACAATCAATGATGGAGAAAGAAATCAATTTCCTTACAGGTCAGCTTCGAAAGATATATGGAGAACTGGACAGGAAAAATGATCCAAATATTCATCATCATGGCGTATTGAAAACTAAGTACCCTCTTCCTGGTGATCAACTTGGATCAGTGGGAGAAACACATCATGGATGTACTTGAAGGTGCATAGCTGCACCGTCAGAAGAATGGAACAACTTGTAAGGCAAGTTGTACTAAGTGTCCTAGAACATTTTACAAGCTTGTCCGAGGATCAGAACAAGGAAATTAGCATGTTGAGGAATGTTGGCAGGAAAAATGCACCATCTTCCTAAGATGGGGAGAGCGAACCAATGATGGATGACTTTATAAAAGGACAAGGAAGGACTTTACATCGAGGCACCATGATAGCGCCAAAGGAATAGGTGACCTCCCAAGAGCAAAAAGTGCCAAGTTGCTAAAAAAACTGGCTTTGACATCCATATCGGCAACAAACAAAGAAGACACACAGATGATCAGAGATGCATAGTCCCGAAAGAGGAATCTCCAATGGCAGACTGGCTGGGTTGACCGCTGATGTGCATGATATAGGTGTCAGGCTGCAGGAAGACACTTGACATTGCATGATCCACATATCCATCCCTCTCAGCCTTGCTTCTACCTATTTATATGTGTATTCACTTCCAAAGGATTTAAATGAAATTTTTGAATAAGGCAGAAAATCTCCAAAAGGGAATGGCATTTTGTTATAATGTCCTGATGTAATGAGTATCCCTGAGCCATAGGTAGACAACATGAAAATTTAACATAGACTTGTATGTAGGAAGTATTTCATGATGGAAAATTGATATTGTTGTCTTATGAATGTTAACTTAAGGTTGTTAATATAAACCTATGTTGAGAATTACCTGGGGAACAGGAGAATTTGTTGTTGTATGTCACATCCTCTACTGTGACATAAGTAATTGCTTTGTCTATCATTAATTGTATTGCTTCAGTTAGCAGAGATAATGTTTCTGGTAGTGTGTAAGCATGCCTAGTCTTTAGCTGAAAGAAAGGTGGGCAAATTGCCATCGATATAGGATGGTATTCCATATAATCACTTCCAGCCAACCATATGGGGACCCATGTTCTCCATTGCACTTCAGATTAATACATCCTGCAAAGATAGCATTCTTTCCTTTGTGGGCTGCCAAGCATACCGGAAAAGTTCCTTCCCACATTATCAGTTGCTTGCTAAAGTGACATGAGTGGTAATACAGCTGAGACTAACAAATAAGTAAGTAAAAACAAATTGGCCTATGCATGTGAATGAGTAGAGTAGTTGTTAGTTATATGAAGAATATGGCTAGTCTTATTCAAATCTAACAATGTAAAAAAACTTGAGATATCAAGCAAAAAATAGAGATTTGCAGGTATTTCATGATTCAAGAAGGGCATCAGAACTAGCTTGCATGTGGAACCTCCCCTTGAGCAGAGGAACAATCGTCATTGGCCTCCCCACTAAGCATCTTTTTCCCGGCCACTTACAAGAAGCTTGACGTGGCTGAGGTTTTAGCACACGGATGTGTTTACTTAAACTTTTCTCATAGGCTTCATCATGGAAATCTTGACGCTTGGTATCAGGCTGGTATGAGTATAGCGCTTCCAATCACCATACATTGTAAAGTTCTAAAGCATTTAATCCTCTTGTTTTGTTGTTTTATTCCATAGAGCCAAGGGCCTTTTCCAAAATTTAGGGTGTTGGATGCAATGATCCCAATATTGTCATTCAGGAATTTCAAGCTACCATCATAGTGTGTGAGGATCTTGAGGAATTGGTTCAATCGGAAAAAGTTAAAAACAAAGTCCTTTTGGATCTTACCTTAAATTTTCCTTGATCGGACTGATGGGAAATACGCTGAGTTATAAGGCACATAAAGAGTTGTGCTGTCATAATGAGTGTCAACCAATATTTGATTAAGGGGGAGGCTTGTCAAGCATTCACTTATAATTATGCCCTTGTTCAGCATTGAGTCGCCATCTATCTTCCTTACTTGAGCCTCAAGGTAAAGGAGCTCCTTCAGAAATGCAGTTTACTTTACAACAAAGAGCTGTAGCTCATAACAAAATACTGTAAAGACATGTAGTTTGTGGGATTGTGGTGACTATAGAGTGCGCACAAAATGGTTCTCTTTGCAGAATTAACTTTTTCTGCCTCAATGAATGGCAGTCTCGTGGACTGCAATCATTGCTGGAGGTGCTCTTTGTAGGATTGTTTACTAATCCTGGGAGGCCTTTACATAAATGCCAGTGTAAATTAAGATTTGCTGCATCTTCCCACTTGTTTCAAAAGCATTACCTTGTACATGGTTTTCTCATCCTTAATAGATATCTTTAAAATTTCCTTGTTTGTTGTGGTTGCAACTGCCATGGTAATCATGCAACAGTTTTCAGAAAGCACTTAATTTCAACTTTACTTAATTTCAACTTTACTACAGGGTTACAAGAGTTCTTTAGATTGATTATCAAATGTTACTCCATCCTCAGAAACCTTTGCTGACACCCTTCTAGCTGTGCTGAAATGGAAGTCTAGGAACAGGGTTTGCCTATCAATAAATATAACTAAAATTAGTTCTATCTACAGTTGCAGTCAAGACTTCACTGATATGCATAACAGGGAAGAGCACAAAAGGCATTTAGATCTGTTTGACAAACTGTCACAGTGAAATGCAGTCTCAGGGAATACGATGTTCGTAGGATGTGCATGTTATGCTTGTATTGAATTATGGTCAATACATGGGCTGCAACCTTGCTTTGTCATTTTGCTGGGTAAGTTACCTTGAAGATTTTCTTGAGCTAATACGTTTGGAAATGTAAAATGGCTCCAAACTTCATTTGCTAGCTTTCTCCAACAGCCTGTAGCAATCATGGAACTCTTGAACAAAGTTTAGAGATCAATCAAATTTTCTTTGAAAACAGATCTGTTATACGTGACTTTGACTACCTTGAGCTCAACTTGGATGTTTTCAGAAGGGACACTTTATCAAAATGCCTTAATGTTGTGATTTCATGGAATGCAATCATTGTTGGATATCCACAAAACCAAAACTGGATTAGGTAGTCATACTGTTTTAAGGATGCGATTTTGTTTCATCTTGAAATCTTGTAGTGTACTCATGATTGTAAAAGCATAGATATGCTCAAGCCATAGAAAGAGTTTTTCATTGTGGTTTTCGCTTGTTTTTGAATCAGGGGGTCAAATAAAAGCCCTCATTAAACTACCAAAAAAGGGGGAGAATAAAACCTTGTTAACATTACCCCACACTTTCCCATTACGGTTCACTGCAACCCAAACAAATTACCAAAAAGGAGAAATATCAGAACAATGATTTGTTCAAGTACTATATATGGCGTGATACAACAATATGTGTTTAAATTTTCATAGAAAATAATGAATTATATATGTACTGGCAAAAGATAATATAAGTATGTTTTACATAACTATGCTACTGTGTATGACCTAGTTCTTTCAAGGAAGAAGAATAATGACCATGTTTAGTTCGAAAAAAAAAAAGGATCCTATTCATGAGGTGTTGGTAAAAAAAAAAATACAAACTTGAGGTTATATTTAACACTGATGTTCTACTTATGCACTGACATAAATTAATAACTATTTATGAAATAATTATGTTCAGCATATTCATTTATATATGTTTTATATCTCTGTATATTATGTGTGTGTGTTCCGAAGCCCTCATATCCTGAAATTGGGAAGTCTGCCACATCCGCAAAACACCTGGACCAATCTGCACGAGATTGACACCAGCATCTACAGTCTATATAACTATGGTGTGCATTCTAATCTTCTTGTCTAATTTTCACGATTTCAGGTTATTGAATCTTGCTATTTAAAATCATTTTATTTTATAATTTCTCTTCCCATTAGCACCTCTCGTATATGAATTGAACACATGAACACACATATAATCCATTTTTTGATACTAACCCCAAACTAGACAAAATATTTCAAATACTTCAAAAATACCTTTAGGGCCCATATACACAAATCGATAATCCGAGCATGACACTTCATTTTCACAGCCTTCATTTACACTTTTAAAGCCATGCATGCGAAAATTGTCAAGATACAAGTTAAGCCAGTTCTGAGAAAAACTCTCATAACATATGCAACGTTCCAGGAAATTCCTGTGTGCCAACAAAATATATACAAAAATTACAATGGTAAAACTAAATACCTCCAAATTCTAATAGGATCAATACTAAATGTTCAAAGACGAAAAAAGTGTGAAATGCATGACTAGCATTACACATTAGAGAGACAAAACCCACAAGATATCTCAAAGGATTTAAATAGCATTATAAATGTAGATTGTAATGTCCCCTTTTCAGAATTAATTAATTCTGAATACCTGAAGCCTATTTTTATTATTTTCCGTAGGCTAAGGGAAATTAAAGAGGAAAATAAATTAATTTAAGTGGTCCAAGGATACTTTTATATTTTAATTGGAAAAAGAAAACTTAAATATATATTTTTAATCCAAAAAGTAAAAAATCAAATGATGAATTTCTATTATCGAGCATGAGCATGAGCATAGAAGTTGGAAGATCCTATTTTTAGGATGAACAGAGTATAAAGCAATTTTATATTGTTTATTCTTATTTTTAGGAGGGGTTTAATCTTTGGAGAAGGCATGGAAGTTATAAAGGCAGATTTGTGGTTTATTATTAGAGCATCTTGTAAATTTATCAACTACTTTTTTAGTCTACATGTAGCTTTTGCTTCTACATTAGCAATAGCGGACAAAATCCCTCATTTGCATATTAGGTTTAAGGACAAAAGCCCTCGCATCTAAGCTTGGCAATTCCATTCCACAAGTGTTCATCTAGTTCAACTAGGGCACCATATTCAAGGTTGTTTTAGCATCAAAATAGCAATTACATCCGGCTTCAATATCCGGGGCGGATTTCAATCAAATCAGTTTGCATGTTCATCTCTTCCATCTATCTTTCCTTTTAGATCATCAATTGTGAGAGAATAATTATATTTAGACACCGGTATTTCTTTTATTGTAGCTGATTGAAATCAATAAATAAAAGTCTACTTTTAGTAATTTGAGGCTTCTTTTTATTTAAAATAATCAAATTATTGTCATTGTCATAAAAATCAATTTTTATAATGTTATCCTAGGGTTTGACAAAATATCCAAATTTGTTGAAAAGTATTTTTCAAGGATATTATAGCGGTATCAAGATCGAATACCCCCAGCATGTGGAAGGAAAGTTTAAAAAAGGAAACAAAAAAACAAATTGTAACTTTGAACTTCATGCAGGTAGTGACAGAGAAGTTAGGTACCAAAGAAAGGGAGAAAAAGAAAGCTACAGAACAGCCAAAAGTCATGGGTAACAAAGACCCAAAAGACATACGTTTTGACAGGCTTGTTCAAGGACATGACAGGTTAGTTGATATGATGGGTCAGTTGATCCAAGCTATGCAAGGCATGAATGTGTAAAGGGCTCCAAACAATAAGAGAAGTTCTTCAGGGTGAACATTAACCAACACACTCAGAGGACAATCATTGGTTCTATTGTTGGGCCCTTCCAACCTAACTTCCCTCGTAGGAAGGAAGCGATTCCAGAGGTGGAAATTCAGTCATCCATAGCAAAAATGATATTTACTACTATGAGGAGTACATGGTACTTCCCAAGATTAGAGATGCTATATGCTTCACCAATTTTATTAATCAAGGAAATCATGGATAGACCAAGAGTTGAACCTAGGCCACAAACTAATCGAGAGAGAGATTTTAAGGAAGTTGTCCCTCCCTACTCCATGGATCCAATACAAGTTCTCCCTTCATGATGAGGAGAGAGGAAGAAATTGTGGGGCACTAACCGAATAAAGAAAAATCAGATCTTGAAGGTTTTAGGGTGGAACTCCGGGGAGACCATGTTGAGGGGCATGAACAAGAAAAAGGGCTTTACCAATTGCTAATGTTGATTTTCAGTTGGCTGGAATTTTCAGAACTGCAACATCCGGGAAGCAAATTGATTATGTTCATGATTTAGCAAAAATCGTGAAGATTTTTATTGACTTCTAATGTTTTCATGCATCAACAAGATTCACTTGTTGAATGTGAAGAGTTCAAGGTGAAGAAGAGTGTTGATCTTAACCCAAAATGTTTAGTCACAAGGTTGGGGATGGTGAAGATATCTCAACCAAGCTTCATTTGGCAAAGAAAGGTGAACAAGTTGAGGACAGCCAAAGGTATGAAAGTGTTGTGGATTTGTTGTTTCCTACTAAGTCATTTCAGATGTGTGGTCATCATGGACAACATAGTGGAAATGGTGATAGAGTGAAGAAAACTTTGGTGGCAAAGGGCACATAGATTTGTTCATACAAGTTCTAAATTGCATGAACATGAGAGTTTGGGATCCAAGTATTTGTAAAAAAGCCTTCTGCAATTGCTTGAGGGCAAGCAATTTTGGGAAGGGCGGACTATAATGTCCCCTTTTCAGAATTAATTAATTCTGGATACCCGAAGCCTATTCTTATTATTTTTCATAGGTTAAGGGAAAATTAAATAGGGAAATAAATTAATTTAAGTGATCCAAGGGTACTTTTATATTTAAATTAGAAAAAGGATACTTAAATTATATTTTAATCCAAAAAGCAGAAATAAAATAAAATAATAATAGAATGATGAATTTTCATCATATTAGGCACAAAAGATAGAATAATAATTAAATAAAGCATTCTATTATGGGGCACCAAAGATAGAATGGGCTGCATCAATATCAAGATCCTATATTTAGGATGGACGTAGGATAAAGCAATTTTATATTGTTTATTCCTATTTTTAGGAGGGGCGCCAACTTTGGAGAAGGCCTTGGAAGTTATAAAGGCGGATTTGGAGTTTATTATTACAGCATCTTGGAAATTTATCAACTACTTCATTGTTTGCAAGTAGCTTTTGCTTCTACATTAACAATAGAGGACGAAACCCTCATTTGCATACAGGTCTAAGGATAGAAACCCTCACATCTGAGCTTGCCAATTCCATTCGGGGTTGCGGTGACCATTAAAGGTATAGGTGTTCAACTAGGGCAGCATATTCAGGGTTGTTTTAGCATCCAAAACAAGTACAACTAGGGCTTTAGCATCCAGGGGCAGATTTCAATCAAATCAATTTGCATGCTCAGCTCTTCCATCTTTTCATTTAGATCATCAATTATGAGAGAATAATTGTATTCAGACACGCTGGTATTTCTTTTATTGTAGCTGATTGAAATCAATAAATAAAAGTCTCTTTTTGGCACTTTGAGGTTTGCTGTTTTTATTTTTAAAAATCAGATTGTCGTTGTTATCATAAAAGGCAATTTTTTATATTGCTGCCCTAAGGTTTGACAAAATATCCAGATTTGTTAGAAAGTATTTTTCAGGGTATTACATTCTTCATTCAAAACTGAAATGAAATGGGTGAATACAAAAAGTGAGAGAGATGACTAACCAAATGCCACCTAACCTTTAATTACAAGGTTAACTAATGCACCTTGCCTTGTTACTAACTATGTACCTTTCCTTGCTACTAACTTTTATAAAGCACAAAGCTAGGTTTTTTTATTGTACATTTTTTTTCCTATGTCAGTGTACTTTTATAATATAAGTACTTGAATTACATTTTAAAACCATCATATTAAACATTCTAACATCCCTTGAATCTTTCCATGAAATAATAAGAACTGATATTTCAGCCTCAACGCCATGTTGTATGCTATTCTACTATTCTTGAGACATTCCTTTCAAGGATAATATAAGCATAGGATTTCTTTCTTATCCACTTCAAAAGCTTCAAACTAAATTTCTAGATTATATACCTGAGGCAAGAAAGTGGACACTATCCATTTCCATCATAATCTAGAAAATCAATTTTCTTTACATTTGTAGCCTTTTGTATTTGAACTTTTCCCTGCAGATGGTTCCTCTCCCGCCATTGTATATGTTAGTGCCGAGGGTTGTTTCTAAATATCTTCGCTCTGTTGAAGATATTGTTCATCTGTTTTTATAATAATTCTCTCCATCCTTTGTCACATATATCAACTACCAATGCAAAAGATTTCACTAGGGATTCTTAGAAACTAGATTATTCTTCCACTTTTAAGATATTGCTAAAACTTCCTCAATCATCTGAGGTTGGATCTTGAGTCTTTGGATTCTCCTTAGTTTGTCATGGGCTTTTTCCTCGATCCATCTCATAACAAAAAGAAGGATGATTTATGAAAAATATATAATAGTACTTCCACCCAAATTGATGAGGAAGGGTTAGACAGTTATCTCAAACTTCCCATTGGAGAAGTTCTAGGAAGAAAATACCTTATCTCACTTCATCCCACAATGGTCTGCAAATTTTCACAATAATCAACTTCAAAAATATTCGTTCACATTTTGCTTCCACAACCAGCCATTTTCACTTGAGGCGTAAGCCAAATATACTTGATGCCAAAAGATCTCTGGAATAATGGTAGAGATAAACCGCCCACTACCCAATGGCCCCATCATTTCCTTCAAATCCTTTTACTAGATTTTCCTTGGAGCCCAAGCACCTGCACCTTACGACTACCTAGAATAAAATATCATACATGAATTAGAAAAGGGCTATCACTAAGCCAGGTAGACAAGCCATCCTTTCAGCGGAAGTAAGTAAAAGAGGCCTCAAACACAAAGAATAAGGGGAATAACCACGTCATAGCCCCAAAGGAAATACCATCTTCCATAGGGCAGGAATAATATGGTGTACATAGTCATTTTCGTATGCCATGATCCAGGTGGTAGTTGGGGACATGATCCCCTTAAGACAGTCACTTCCCCTTGAGACACTCATCTCGTCAAGGTTGCCTTTTCTTTAATAATAAATCCAAAAACTGTAATATGCATTAGAAAGCCTAGAATTTTCTCATAGTTATACCTCTTCAAATAGGACATCCAATTTCTTGACAAAAATGTTCCAACGGGCCTGACAAACAGGAAATTTAAAATACAATAAAAATCCCAAAATTTTCAGAAACCAAAATATCGTGTTTTGATGAGTCCCAACAGATCCTCTTCTCTTCTTGTGGGAATAATTGTCACATGGTTTTTCAAGTTCTTGGTATGAGTCAATCCTTCTACAATGACTCTTAAGATTCCATTGAAGCTGCAAATACGGTTGCACACAGTGAATAGCAAAGCAGAGCACATATGGACACCATAGTCATTCCCTTCAAGTCGAAATGAAAGAGTGCAAAGATCATAAAGTTGTCACTTCACATCTCTTCTTAAAGATTGCTACCTTTTTGTACAAAAATATCATTTTCAGTTAAAACTTTTGTTTACATTGCAGTACCATTTGTGTTTATTGGGTTCATTTTCCTTTGCTTTAGTTCATTGCTTTCTAACAAATTACGATCCTGCAATTTAGTGTGTTGTCCACCTGATTGCCAATTAAATCCAGAACACCATACACAAAAATCCACACCCACATTATTTATACAAGGTCATAAGGAGCAAATGTACCATAGATATGTACTCAGATCTATCCATCACTTGATGGGAACACATAGGCCAGAAAGTGACATTATCCCATTTAGTAAATACCATCATCTACATGCATTCCACATCCATGCTCCTCATAAACCTTAGAGATTCCTCAGCTACTGCACTAGGACATGGTCCCTAGGCTGCCATTATGCCTCTCATACCAGGCATGTAAAATCCATGCATTATATATACACCATACACCATACACCATACACCATACAGTCTTAATTACAGAGTATGAGAAAAAAATAGCATAACAGCAATAAAATACATGATAAAATGTGAATTAAGGTCTAGATATCACATTTGAAAGGTTGAACCAAACAACATCCTTCTTGGGTGTATTTTAAGCCATAAACATCGTTGTCTGATATCAAGATTCAAAATACAATAAATAGCAGAAATTCTGCCTCAGAACCATTAATTCAGTCTTCAATACAGCAAGCACGGGAACTGGATGCCTCCCAACCAAGTGGTTGGCCTCGAAATCAAGTGGCTAATTCTTAAATGATTTCAGATTTTAACCTGCATTGTTACATAGCCTTAATAGCATATATATGGAGAGCAAATGATAATGATGTGTTTTACTGAGTATGACATGTCCTCTTACAAAATTCCATGCCTTAAATTTGCCCAATAACCATTGTTAAGGAGATATAGGCTGGATTACACTAAAATGTATCGAACCCTTTCTCATAGAGGCCATGACATCATGTGTTACATGGCTTATACTGGTCGTCAAGTACCTCCTTGGCTGCTTAGTAAGACTACTACACAATTATGTGGCTTTCATTTGTGCCAAGTTCATATTAATTGCCATTTTTTCAGTCATATTGGACTCCAAGAGATTCCTCTCCAGTCAATTGTCCCTCCCCACATTGCTCTTCTCATTAGTTTTTTTGTCCTCAAGGAAACCCTTTCTAGCAAATATTCAATATGTCCAATTAACTTTCCCTCTCAACCCAAATGGGTAGTGATCTCCTCCTTTGATTTAGGCTGGATTACACTAAAATGTATTAAATCCTATCTCATGGAGGCCATGACATCATGTGTTACATGGCTTATACTTGTCATCAAGTGCCTCCTTGGCTGCTTAATAAGCTACTACACAATTATGTGGCTTTCATTTTTGCCAAGTTCATATTAATTGCCATTTTTCAGTCATAATAGACTCTAAGCGATTCCCCTCTAGTCATGTGTCCCTCCCAACATTGCTCTTCCGATTAGCTTTTTTGTTCTTCAAGAAACCCATTCTAGAAAATATTCAATATGTCCAATTCACTTTCCTTTTGGACCCCAATGTGTAGTGATCTACTCCATCTATTTAGCCTTCCAATATTGTATTCCCTTAAAAATCCCATTTTCCCCAAAGAACCCTTCTTCCTCTATTCTTATGCCTAGAGGCTCGTTGGTACATGGAAACCAACTCCTTAGATGATTGCACACAATTGGAATAAATGATACCCACTTTAAGTCTTCTCACAATTGGTTTATGGCTTCATCTTCTCTACCATATCGGTCATCGCGAATTTTTATCCCTATTGTTGACATCTTTCTTTTCTTGCCTCATTTACCATTATTACTTTTAGGGGGCTTTCTATACACCTACCTTTTTCTTCCATGATTCAGTGAAACTCTTTGGTATAGAAAGAATTTGTTATTGTGACATCCTCAAACATCTACATGAATCTCTTATTCAATGACTTTCACCATAATATAAATTAGTTCAGTTGAAATTGTTTTGTGCAATGAGTCTCATTTTGGTACTTGCACAAAAATATATAAAGAAAGAAAGAAAGAAATTATATTAATGTCCACAAATAACCAAAAGTGTGTCAATGAGACTCAAGAAAACACCCAATTACAATAGAAAATGTGAGGGTAAAAGGACCTAGGAACAACAACTACCTAAATAAAAGAACAAAAGCATTGAAAGCAAACAAGGGGTGCACCCAACATAGTAAATAGGAGGAATCAAAGCACTCCCCTAGAATCCCTCCTAACATTCAAGGCCAAAGAAGTTGTCGTGGCAGAAAAGAAACTCGTAATGTATGCTTACCTCTGCACCTTAGAGGCAGTCGTGAACAAGCAGATCCATGACGTTACGCGGAAGCAAATCCCCGTCACTCGAGCTAGTGTATTAGGATACCTTGGGGTAGTATCATGCAAAGATGAGGGCCACCTCATGAACCTACCCGCATCAATTTGTGAAGCGACAGTGTCCAAAGGGAGCTTAATGCCACCATCCTCGGTGAGAGGTTAAAAGAATGGATCGAACAAACTAGGGGCTATAGCATCTCCCTACAAGGACTGCGTCGAAGGGTAACAACCACCCAAAGAAAAAGGGCTAGGCGTTGTTGATTTGAGTACAGAAAGAAAGTGGATAGAGAGTTACCCTATTTGTAAAGAAAATGGTATCTCCCCGTATCTCATAATAAATAGAACATCCGGAAATGAAATGCTCCACAATCTCCACCTATTGG
Source organism: Taxus wallichiana var. yunnanensis (assembly GCA_018340775.1). Taxonomy (NCBI): domain Eukaryota; kingdom Viridiplantae; phylum Streptophyta; class Pinopsida; order Cupressales; family Taxaceae; genus Taxus; species Taxus wallichiana. The sequence continues at coordinate 398,216,965 of CM031237.1, read as the reverse complement.
AGGGGGCAAAGACAACAAATTTGATCCCCACATGGAATATGATGATATGTCCCAAATCACAACTATTGTGAGCATACTCTCAACTAGTCGAGGGGAAACCTTAAGCTGTGACAAGTCATGACACCAATGACCCTAGAGATGGTCAAGACGACAAATGACCTCATCCATCACCTACAAGAAATGCTTAGCATAAATGGCAAGCTCGGGGCAACAACTGAGGATTAGAGGTCCAAGTACCCTAGATGTATTTTATAGATATTCTCTCTAGTAGCTCTAATGATGGCCTCCATTAAGGGAAGAAGTCAAGGAGGGGCATCTAAGTACCCAAAAGTAGGTAACCTTTCACTAGAGATGCCAATAGACTGGAGGAGCAAACTTGTCTTAGAATACCAACAATGTCGATGTCTATTGGAGCCCAAAGATGCGATCCTCTCTAAAGAACATGGGGTTAAGTATCGTTACCCCGCATGGTCTCAAGTTGAACCCCTCATGATTATGAGTCTATGAATGTAGAAAATAAGCCCAAGATAGTCTCAAATGTAGAGGTCGGGAAGCAAACTCGACTACTAAGGAATAGTTTATTTGCAAGGATCAATCATGACGATCTCGATACCAACCCAATCAATAAAACCTAAACCAAGTCCTCAAACCTCGAACCCATATAGAACTATAAGCTTGATGATTAGTATCAAAGAAGCACATCTTCATAGAGTATACTAGAAGTAGTTATGAAATCACCGGTGCTCCAAGATAGAAAGGAGGCATATTCCTCAGGAATGCTTGACCAAGAGGCAAACTTCATACTAAACTATGATCGGAAAAACTAAACCCCAAGTAAGTGTAGGCCGATGTGATCTCCAAAGGTTCCCCTTTGTAAAGGAACTGGAACTAGGAAAGAGAACATTTTCGGGTGTTGAATATCATGACGTTAGTTTTGCTAAGGTTGACCGCCAACCGACAAAGATGGAAAAACTAGCATGGACATCAAATTGTCACAATAAGCCATCCGCCGAGTGAGAGAGGAGAACACAGGCAAAAAGGAGTATGGCTATCACCACATCATGTAAATGAAACCAATGTCCACATGTGTATGTTGCCAAAGAAAATCCTCTAGCTCATTGATGTAAATGCTGAAAAGGTCGGAGAGGGCATCCCCGCTTGACCCCAAAGGTACTTTTCACAAAGCTCGAAAATCCAAGACAAGCAAAATAGTGTTCGACATCTATCTCATAGAGCCTCCAAGCGGTGGTAATGAGAGAATTTGGAATGCCAAAATCACGTAGCTTCTAGAAGAGCAGATGTCGCGAAACCAAGTCAAAGGCTCTTTAGAATTCTATAAAAGAACAAAAGACTTTGGAAGATCGACACGATCCTCCTCAATGATAAGCTAGAGTGTAAAGCCATGGTCAATCGTCTTACAATCCCTCCCGTAGCCGACCTACTCCTTACTCTAAGATCATCCCTCTCCAAGTGCTCTAAGAGCTACATGTCTAATGGCGGCATAAAGTTTCAAAACATATGCCCAATTATAATGGTGTTGTAGTTGTTAGACTTGAAGCTATCCTCGGACTTAAGAATAGGATGAATTGTGTATTGGGACCAAGAATGAGGAAAACTTGAGCAAACAATCACATTAAAAATCTTTGCCAATGGGAAGGCAAAGGATTTTTGTGTTTGTTTGAATGAATAACGAAGTGAACTTGTTTGCAATGTGTGATGATACATTCTTTGAAGAATGCAACGCTATTTGATTATGAGAGTGCACATAAGTTTGATTCACTTCACTCGATTCCCTTGAGTCCCCACTTCCTTATTTTGTGTTAGAGTATCTTGTGCCCGAAGAGTCAGCGAATCGGATTATAGGGATGAATTATACCATGAATGTGTTTCAATCCAAATTCAGAACCATTTTATATTGCTGCTAACAAAACAATATTTTGTGATACAAAAGAAGCAAAATACAAGTGTTGTATTTGATCTTAGTATTCACTTTTGGAGTAGTGAGTTGTCAATTAGTTATGATATTAAAAATTTTGCATGTCGATGCCTTTGTTTTTAACCTTTGTTGTTGAGCCCTTGTGTTTTGATATGGAAGAAGTTTTGAAGCAGCGAGATGATTTACCCAAATGTGAAGTTGAGACAGGTTTTTCATTGGAATAGTCTACACAGATTGATTTGGCCATTGATAAAAGTTGTGGATATGATCGAAGTTTAAACCTTACAAACCCACCATTCTTTTCCCCAAATTCAATTTAAACCTGATTTCATGAGCTCTAAAACTTTAGATATTGATCCTTCTTGTCTACGTGATGATGTTTGTTCAATTAATTTTCGGCCTGGTTCAAAAAATTGGGAATGGGCAAATCAATATTATTTCCAACAAGAATGTCGGTTTGATTGGTTTTCATTTTTCAAATTTAACTTCACATTTGGGGTTGTTAAATTCAATTATATGTTTTGGGCTGCATTTTGGAGTGCTATATTTTATGTTTGCAATTTTCCGGAAAAACACTGTAAGTTGTTGAGAAGGGGCTCATATTTCTCCACTCCGGTGAATGGGTTTATTGAGTAAAGTTGGGGCTTCTTTTCCATGTATATTTTGTATATATTTCTATAGTTTATGCTTTCAAATAAACGCAAGGCACAACTTGATAGCTAGGGTTTTGAGAGGTTTTTAATCAGCTTGGTTTTGCGTGGGTTTTTCAAAGGTGGTTTTGTGATTGTAGAGTTTGGTTAAGGCTTTTTGAAGCTGGGAGTTGACTTAGTTACCTCTTGGAGCCATTGGTCTTCTCCTACAGAGTTTTCTGGGATCTTTGGTTACCACAGGGGGTACTCGCCCTGCAACCAGAACCAGTGTTGGCACCCAAAATTGTTCACCTCATTCTGGGGCCTTAGTGCTAACATTAGGAGCTTAAACAATGATAAAACTCTCATTTTTGGCATCTCTATGTTTTTGAACTCACCAAAAATGGTTGCATTTCCTTGCTCCATGTGTATCAAGGTGGCTCAAAGAAACTAGGGAAAATTTGAAGTATTTATGGCCTTAAAACAAGTGGTGACATTCAAACCCCTTACATCTCTTCGTTGACGAGGCCATCAAATTTAATCACCCAAGATTAGGAAAAGTGTCAACAAGTTGCGCTTCAAAGTCTCGAGACTTTGCCCTTTACTCAAGTTCAAAGTTCGCTTTGATTGGTTAAGTTGGAAACTCGCAACTTTGATTCAAGCAAGGAGAGAGCAAGGAAGGATCCGAGAGCCCGAGAAACCCCGAAGGCCCGTAATTGGCCGTTGGTTGTTGGGAGTCCAAACTCGAGCGTTCATGATCCGCATAGAGAATGAATGCCCGAATCATGGGATGCCATGATTTGTCCATGTGGAGCAATCACGGCACTCTGTGGTCTTCGAGCTCAAGGCATAAGCGTCTAAGGGATCCCAAGATCCCAAGAGCAACCCTTGTTCACATGTGATTGTGAGTTGTCATTGATGCAAAAGGCAAATTAATGACAAAGCAGGATGGAGGAGAGCTAGAGGGAGCTTGGAGTGGGTCAAACAAGGTAGAACAAGCCAAAGGCTTGAGAATACCTGAGTAAGCATTGACATCTTGAGCAACTCGAGACAGTGCAGGCGGGATGATGTTGTAAGAGCCTACCAGGATGATGTATGACATTGTCCATCTTGTATATGATGTGGAAGCAGTGGTCGATGGATGGATACAGGGGCACAAGAGTGAAATTGATCGAACAGCTCATTTTAGGATGTCTAATCCCAAGGCCTAGACAACAAAGTGACTTGGAAAGGTGAAGTGAAGGCTTGAGGCTGATGGTGAAGCATGGTAGAGGCATAAAACACATAATAGGACATGTTTAAGGGGCTACAAGGTGAATAACAGGACATTCATGGTGAGTTGTAGTGTAAACTAGCCCAAATTGGCCTATTTCAGGCACCTAGCATAAAGATATGAAGCAAAACAAGTTGTGGAAATCTAATGCAAGCATGGGGAGTGTGTAGGGACATTGTCAATAGTCCAAATATGAAGCTACACATCATAATCCATTTGTTTGAGGCACTTTCATAGTCATTGGTATAATCGCCTTTCAGACAAGCAAGTTTAACTTGCCCAAATGAGATTGGATCGAAGTTTCGAGTGAACCAGACAAAGTAGCCATTAGAGATCATGGAGGAAGTAGTCATGAAGGTGTGGACAAAATTTTAGGACTTGATGATGAGCTTTGTGCAAGATATTGCAATTTTACTAGAACCGGGTCAAGCAAGGTATGCTAAAATAGCACTCTGACTTCTTAGCATTCAAACAAAATTGTGGAGCCTTCTTCGAATAAATCATAAGAGACAAATTTGAAGAGAATAGGGATAAAAAAATGCTACAAAAGGTCTGAGGTCAAATGGATGAGAAATAAGAAAGTTCTATCCATTTTAATGAAGCTATCTAAAGCCTTTCTCAAACCCAGTTAAATCGGTATGGAGAAAAACGCTTAGTTATGCCTCCAAATTGAGTTGTTTTGCTTTCTTATGAATCTGAGTATGTAAAGATTTCATCCGAGCATCTTTTCATGTTGGTTTGAGTTCATGACTCATGGTGGATCCCACAAGAAAACAGGATTTCTGTGGAAAATTCAATGCACAGATAAAATCTATAAAGGAACCCATGCTCAAAATTTAGATGGATGATGTTGGGGATGTGTTAGTGGTGTCCATGAAGTCATCTGAGCTATTTGTTTGGAGAAATGTGATGATACAGGTGCATTTTCAGTCCTACTGCCAAGAAAGCCTAGAATGCAAGACTAGTCCTGAAGGAATGAAGACTATACATGATGAATTACCTTATGAAGTGATTATTTTTGGTCCTGAACAGCATGAAGACATTCCATATGAGCTCTGAGTATGTTTGGTTTGGTTTGATAAGGTGTTTTCATGTACAAGTTTGAATGATCAAAACTGCCCTTTTTGAGCTAGTGAAGAAGCTTGTTGCTACAGGTGAGTAGATGGAGTTTTGTTCAAACAAGGTATGCTTTTGAATGTTTGCACATGTTGTTTGTGATGTCCTTGAACTGATCAAAGTGAAAATTGAGCTTGGAGAGCACTTTGAAGGTGGTTTGAACATGAGGAGCCAAGACTGGTTTTCAAGCTCCCAGAACACAGTCAGACCAATTTGAGAAATGAAGTTGGTTGAGTGGCTTATCCTTTGATTTAGTGAAAGAAATGAGTATTTCCAGAAAGAGGACTTCAAGAGCTTTCTTTTGGTATCTGATAGGTAGTTGCATGACAATGTTAAGTGCTCCAAATAACAAGATCTTCAGGACTGTATTTTTGGGTGTGAAAATGTGAGTGTTGTTTGCTCAAACCAGCATTTTCTTAATTCAATGAGTGTGGTGAAGCTCCTCTTTGCACTTGAAGGTGGTCTGGAGATAAATTGCAACTCTCCCAAAGCTTTTGTGGACCTGGAACCTGCATAAAACAATGATATAAAAGCACGTATCTTGACTGTAATTCTTGACCTCCATTAATGACAGTTTGAAGCTCCAATGAAGTGTGAAGGAAAAATGGCGAGTTAGGAAGGATTAAGAGGTTATAAAGGTGCATAAGGAATATATTAACACATTTGCATGTTTAAGACACTTGTCCACCTATGTAAAAGAGCTAGAAGACAAGCTTGCATGTTGGGTAGGAAGAAAACAAAAATCTGACAAGCAGTTACAAAAGACAAATCACATATGTCAGATCAGATTGCAGAAGGAATATGTCAGTTATGTTTGTTGGAGTAACAAGTTTAGGAGGCTTTCCAAGTACTTTTTAGGAATGTGAAACATCTTGGCAAGTTGTGAAAGTCATGGGTTTGTAACTGACAATTATTCAGAGCTATTCATCACAATAAGACAATTTATATGAGGTCGTTTTTGTTTTTGCTTCCTAATTCGAATGGGTGAGTGAAGTTGAATAGTTTTTGGTGTAAGGTGAAGTGGAAGAGACAATTTTTGGTGTATCTTCCTTGATACAATGAGCTCTTGCTTGTGCTTGATGTTGTTGTTGATGAATGTGCATTTTAAGGTGTAGAGAAAGCATGCATCTAGTAGGTTAAGGACTGAATTTTTGCAGCAGTAATAGATATGAAAGAGCAGATGTTTGAGAGGGCATGAAGAGGCAGCTTTGAGTGTGAACCTGTAGCAGATGAAGAACAATGAAAAGAGAAGGAATTGAGATAATTTAGTGATCATAATCAGTTGTGGAAGACAACACACCAGAAGTGATCAAAACTTGTGAAGAAGACTAAGTAGATGCTCAGCAGTAAGGGAGTTGAAGCTTCCTTGTAAGTTAAAGCTTACAAAAGGTCAGTGTGACTGAATTTGGGAGTTGAAGCTTCCATGCAAGTTGAATCTTGCTAAAGATCAGGTTGTAGCTTGATTAAATTTTGGAGTTATAGCTCCATGTTGAGTTGTTGCTCAACTGTGAAATCATTGTAACTTTGATAGGACAATTTGTCCAAGTTAGTTCTCTGGTTTCAGTGGGTTTTTCTCCTTGAAGGGTTTCCCACAATAAATTTTGTGTCTCTTATGTGTGCTTTTTCATTTATAGCTTGTGAATGATTTTGTGACTTCAATATATCTAAGTTAAGGAAATTAAATTGTGGGTCAAAGTTTGAGTAGACACTAATTCACCCCCTCTCAGTGTCCTAATTTCTAACAACCCCGAGATCCCAAGATCCCAAGGACACCGTGGCACGCCCGAAAGTGGCCAAAGTAACCCCGACCTGACCTAAGAGCCCACATGACACGTGGCTAGCCCACATGAACCAATCACGGATCACTCAAGCTCCCACGAAAGTTGAGAGCCCGTGAAGTAGAGGAGAGACCCGTGACCCATGAACCAATGATCCCAAGAACCCCAATCCAATACAAAGTGGACACGTGGCTTCAACTTGGGCGGAAATCATTCAACAAGGTCACCAATGAGGATGGGACACGTGGCAAACAAGATCCAAGGTTAAATTTGACGTCCCCATGGCTATCGGTTGTGCAAAACAGCTTGGGTATCTTCAAATGCTCATAACTTTTGACTAGAAGCTCTAAATTCCACAAAATTGATACTGTTGGAAAGCTTATAGGGAGGGATACATAATGGGAACAATTTTTGGATGAATTGGTGAGGTATTTGCAAAGTATTTTGTGGCAGAAGTTTTGGTAGAATTTTCTAGCCTTTGTCGCCATTTGTCAATCCACTTCTCCAAATTGATCATGTGTGGGGCTTCCTTGTGCTTCTCATGAGTGTTGTGCTTCTCATTAAACATGAATGTGGACCTGAGATATTAAATTGAATGTAAACTGGTTCCATGTGTCATTTGATCAACAGTGGAGCCACTAATCAATATGTGCATGCTTGTTCACTCCTAATTGGCTTTCTCAACGCTGAATTCCATCCAATTCCATTCTCGAGTATTTTTCCAAATTGCATAAATTGAAGTAGTTACTTCATCAAATCATCTTCCAGCTTGGCCATTTTGGCAGGATCTTTGATCCCTTTGGTTATCTAGTAGATGTTCATTTTAAATTTGTTTTAGATGTTTGGAGAAGGAATGATTGTAATCAATTCAAGGATATCATAATAAAGATTTGGGAGAGTAGCCATGTTTGTTTTATTGAGTCATGAATAAGATAGTGGATTATAAGGAAGCTATCATTTGAGGCAAAAGTGTATTCACTCAAATTGTTAGAGTCTCCATTTGGTAATTAGGTGTAGAGGTCTGATGTGTAGTCACCAAAGCATTTGGTTGTAAAATCCTTGTGGAATTCTAGCTTTATTTACACTCAATAAACTTATCTAATGCTATATTTTAGATTCTAAGTTATGGTGGTCTAATGGTTTGTTAGATCTCAGTGTATGTGGTTTAATGAGTGTCTGAATTGTGGGGAGTTGTAGCAATTGTGTAAATTGATGCAACTCTTGTGTTATCTCTGACTCCATCTCAACTTTGCAAATTTGGCCCAATGGACAAGGCACATATGAAGTTGGAATGATCAACCCCCTCTCTTAATTAAATCTTGTTGTACTGCCCTCCTTGAGACCTTTGTTTATCTTGCACATTCTTAAAGGCCTCTTTGATATAACTTTGGATTCATCTTTATCACAATGATCTGTTTGTCTGCAACCTTTTCCTAGTTTTAAGTAGCTTTATGATCCTCTTACTAGTGACAACAATTGGGTGGGAGATCATAGTGGTTGGGTTACTTATCTGGGTCTACTGCTCTATACTTGTCTAATCTCTATTATTTGGCATTATTTACGTTGCTCTAGGGTCTCTCTTCTAGGTCTCACAGAGCCTAAAGGGTTGGAGGTTAACCACCCTCCAATTTGTTGACCGTGAATTCGCCCTTCTGGTTGAAGAAGCATACAACTACAACAAACTATTCCACCCTTCTTCACTCATCTAACAAATGGAACAGATTTGAGAGCCAACACAATCGAAAGAAATGATGATTCTTACTTATACCCTTTCTGTTTCATCAATTTTATTCCTAATTTAACTTTGAGTTTGCTCTGAAATTTACAGTAAGGGACAACCACATGGCAAACAAAGCTATTAGGAAATTGAGTCTCCATGCATTTTGGTTGACCTTGTCGTTTTTCATACAAGCAGCTTAAGTCTGTCGTGTACACAAGCAATGCACCAACTTGATCAACACACTCTATCATCTCATTGAATTATGGCCCTTGGGATTTTGAGATCATAAAGGCAAGGAGTATTCATATTTATAAACAAAACAAATAACCATAATACATACAAAACAATGTGTCAAGAGAGCAGATGGCTTATCTTACACATGTATCCAAAGATATAGCTAAAAAAATAGCACTTCTTAAATATAATTGTAGTCTTAATTACAACCTTTACAAAATGCCAATCCTTCAAATAAAGCAAAGATGAACCATCTCTCTTCATGTCATGCATTTGGCCATCAAGATTGTGCCAGTACTCTATGTATTCAGAAACAGTCATCTCCATTCTCTTCTGGTCTGTGAATTCCTTCCTGTCACAATCTGCAACCTGCACAATGTGAAATATTTATTGAAGCTATACCCTCCAAGATAAGTCATTTAAAATACCCATATATTAAAAAAAAAATCTACAAAATATACTATACTCTCTCAAATTTCATCGGAGCAGTTTGGCAGTTGGTGGAGTTAAAAGGCAAGGATATAAGACAGGGAAACATTTTTATCATTCTGATGATCCGCACTTAAGTTGATGCACTTTTCCTTGAAAACGTTATAAACCCATTTCATTAATATCACAACGTGTAGGACTTTTAATCAGTCATTGAAAAGAATCTTCACATTTAATAGCAAATGTTGATGGGTTAAGTTTGAGAAAAAATAGTGAATTTGCAAATATTAACCACTAAACTTTTCCCAAGTTTGAGAAAAATAGTGAATTTGCAAATATTAACCACTAAAATTTTCCCTAGTATTGGCCCAAAAGAAAATTGCTTGGGAACAAAGAATATGTAAAGGCGTGTAAATTACATAAGTAGATGATGGAACGCAGTATATTTTAACCTAGCAGCTATAATGATATCATACACAATTACTCGGATCTTTGCAATCATAACTTTGTACATGAAATTTTGAATTGAGACAATCAAATAGACTAGAAGAATTTATTTTAATACTGCACATGCACAGAAACAATCTTGTAAACAAGCAGATAAGCTTCAATCGATCCTACAAACTCATTTGACAGAAAGGACATTACAGTCATCTCATCATTTCCTGCATAGGCTAATTGCACTAAATTTTCAGAGTAGCTATAACATCGCATAATACAGGGTGTTTTTCTTTTTGCTTGGTACGTCATGGGGAGTTTATGGGTTGCTTTGAGGTGTACCGTAAGCCTAGACCAAATTCATGATTTGCAAATATGGGTCACACTTGAATGCACCTCATGCCCAAAAACCACAATGTGGGTCACGACTCACACTGGGACGTACCCCATAATCGTTACACTATATCATAGGCCACACTCAAATGTACCCTATAATTGTTAAACCACAACATGAGCCCCACTGGAATGTACCCCATAATCGTTACATCACAGCATTAGTCACACTTAAATGTACACTGTAACAACGACATCGCAATATGGGACATGTAGGAGTGAACATCATGCTCATTATGACACATCGATCACACTCAAATGTACCCCATAATCATAACACTGAAACAAGGGTCAAGCTATAATGTGTACCAAGTAATCCTTACACCACATCAGACACTCAAATGTACCCCATACAGGATTCACAATGACATGGGTTAGGCTCAAATGTATTCCATTATTATTACACGCTCAAATGTACATTATTACTATACGGGCCAAGCTAAAATGTTCTCTGTGAACATTACCCCACAACGTCATCACATACTTCATGAAGTTATAGCCTCCCTTACTGCAGGGGGAGAATTTTAAACTAGGTTACACTCTTCCAAATATCCCCCTCACAATGACGCCACCGCCACTTGGACAGAGCAATGTGAGGTCTTAAACACACTGATGGATATGGATTAACAATAAGACTGAATGTTTGAACCATGTCCAAGATACCATTATTACATATGAACAGAAGAAACAAATTGTGATTAATGAACGAGTAATTAATTGGAAGGCAGAATTGACTTACTTGGACTAGGATTTGCCAAAGTGTTGTGAAAAGAATGAGAGATTGGGTTGTCCGTCTTGAGAGACCCAATCTCTGCAAGCATTCCAGTTATCCATGAGGCCAGTGAGCACAACTGGTTCATTTGCCATCATATATTTTTCTCTGAATTTTGCATAGGTAAGCTCCCTTCCGTTCGCTCGGGGAATTTGCCCGCTTATCTTCATCTTCGTCCTAATTCACACTTTATTACGTGCCCTTTTGTTCAGAATTTGCAGCTCTTTGCAATTTTCAATTGAGCAATTGAGCATGCGAAAGAGTAAGCACGAGCTATGGCTCTTGCAGAAATACTCTTGATCCGTGTTCGTCTCCGACTTGCTCTTAGCGCTTTGTTTGCAATTATTTGAGTCTGTTTCAATTGAAAAATAAACATGTCGATTATTTGATTCTTTTGTGTATACCATTCTCTTCAAGATAGTATATATGTAAACTATTCTTTCAAGATCTACTTATAATAGGGAGAAATGAAATATTATATTTTAATTATGTTTATGAGATTGAAGAGTCTATACGACTAAAAGTTGAGACTTTAAGATGATTTCATACTCTTTTCAATATTATATTTTCTACTTTGAATTTTGAGCACAAAATTCACAATTTTGTCAAGTCTTGTTTCTTCGAATAACTCATTTAATCTGTCCACCTTCAAGTCATTTTCATACTCGATACGAATATCATCATAAGTTGAACACTCCATGATGAGTGTTATTTCATCTCCGCCACCCCTTTTCTACATAAAAGACAAGTTCTTCTTTCTCAATCCTCCTTGGGTATAGTCCATCTACTGGTTTCACATCGAATGTAATATGATCCAGCTTCTCAATTGAGCCACTAAAATCCTTGTTTTTACCCTCAAAGTTGCCCCTAGATAAGCTTTTTCATCATGGTCCTAAGTGAGGTTAAATTTTTGATGTAACATGCTTTCTTTCAACCAATCGCCTGTCTACATGGTAGTCCTAAATTTTTCCATATTTTTTTAGAATGAATCTTAAAAGGGGTATAATAGAGGTAAGCTTGTGAATTAGGGCCTTCAAAGGTTTTCTTCATTTTCTTTTTTCATTTTTTTGGTTATAAGTTTGGTTCTTCGATTTTATAAATTGTTTTGGTCTCATAAACATTATTAAAAATTATATCTATCATATCCTAAATTTTCTCTTAATTTCACTCAACTCAAATTCAATTTAAATTTTTTGTAGTATTTTTCAATGGAAATATCTTTGTAGAAATATGATGACGTATTTAACCATCATATTATTGAAGTGTTTTTAATAATTTAATTATTTTAATTTTATATGATAAAAATAAACTTTAACAATTGAAATTTAATTTATAAAAATGATGGATCCTTTTAAAGGTTAATGTATTATAAAGAATATCATTCTACAGTGCACACATGACAACTTAGAGGCAACGGCCTAAGTGGTTTCGTGGAGTAAAAACTCAATAATTGATCACATTTTCACTTTTAGTATTATTGTTAAAAGTTGTCTCGATAATAAAAAAGATCTATTTGCTTACTTTGTTGATTTTAGAAAAGCTTTTGAAATTGTCATTGAGAGAAATATTTTTTAAATATGTCATTATTAGTGTAAACACGTTATTTTAGTACCACAACATTTATTAGTCATAAAATTACATTATTCGATTGTACATATGTGTTTTTCAATTATTAGTCTAGATTAGGGTCTTATTGGCAATTTTCGTGTATTCTAGTTATACTTTGTGCTCTTTGTATTTTTCTCGCTATTCCTTTGTTTCTATTTCTTTCGTGTATTCCTTTGAGTGTATGGTTTTGGAGATGTCGTGTGGAACTTTTGCACTTTCTATTGTATCCCCAAGTGCTTTGGGGTTCTTTTTTTAGTTTTCTTGCTTGGTGTATGTCATTTTACACCCTAGTAAGGTCCTAATTTGAAATCGAGAAGTCTATAAGTATGCAAGTGCATTAGTGTACAATTACATAATAAGATACAAATATAGACAGTGTCATTATGAATGTGACAATGGAATCAATTCGAGCATTTAAAGCTTGGATTTAGGAATCTAAACATATTTGAAGAGTGTGTTTCTCCATTAAGCATTCATTCTCGTATGAAAAATCCTATAGAGAAAATATTTACAATACATTGGGCGACTTGTTGAAGCATTGTATTATAGTTAGTGTGTTGTGTTTAATATTATACTACAATATCAAATTTAGGGTTAATTTAATTAAGACAATTACATGTATAAATGTTATGATATAGAATCAAAGGTACAATAAATACACAAATCTAAATCATGTGCTAATAAAATATAGAAATATACAAGCTCTTGAAAACCGTAAAAAGAAATGTAGGGTTAGTCTTAGAAAGATTACACCATTGCACCATATTTGGAAACCGAAGAGGATTATGACTATAGAAATGAGCTACATTGATCCGAAAATCTTAAGTGAAAATTGCAACATGCATTCATAGTTTTTCTTTAAATAATGATTTTACGGATTAATGAGGACAATATGATTTTCTGGTATTTTCAATTAAAATTCCGAGGGCGCGAGCACTATGAAAAATCGAGAGAAAACAACTAGGAAAATAGACAACATGCGTGATAACGGACTTCAACCAACTAGGGTTACGCTCCGGTCCAATTCAAGGGACCGATCTATTAAAATCATGTAGAATTACACTTACAAGGAGTGTTTCATGATTTAGATCTTCTCGCTTAGGTTCCTCTTACAAAAGTGGGCCTAGTCTCTTTTGGCACTTTCGCTAAATTCTCCTCCTAGCTCACTCAATAAGCCTCCCGAGGAAAATACGATCCACTACCCCGACTTGACCAAAAGGTCTACCTCCTAGCACCGAAAATGCTCTTCATTTACAACAAGCTCCCTTTTATATCCATATTGAGCTCTTGGCTCATTGACAAGGCATGTATGTTTTTACATTGGTGGTGGGGGCTTGATTCCCACCCGAATCCATCTTTTTATCCACGTCTATATGCTTTTAATAAAGCAATGCATATAAAATAATGCATTTAAATCCTTTGTATTTTTTAATGCTTGGATTTTAATCGTGCCACTACTCGTGGCTTCCTCCTATTCCCCGCCTAATTCCACGTGGACCTCCATTCGGCAGTGGGAAATCATTTGCTTTGTTGGGATGTGCCGCCCAATCTCCATGTGACCTCCTTGTTTAAGTGGGAGGGACTATTTTCTTATCCCATATGTGTGGGTATACAAATGCAAAAGCCTTTTTATAGGCTTCGACCGACCATCATATCGTGGCTTGGGCCACATTTTGGCATTTTGCCCACCGTGCATTTCAAATGGCTTGTTGTGTCATGTGGTTTGGTTGATATCAGCCGAGTTGTATGCATTTGTTGGCTTTGACTAACGGTTCATTGCTACCCGGTTGATCCGTGGACCCGGTTGTGTGTTGATGGTCATGTTGTGTGGGTGGCTACCGAGCCATCCATCGCTATTCAATCAAGTTGTGTATTGGTTCGACGGTAATGTTGAGTGGTCATGAGTTATCTACGCCGATCATGTACGTGAGCCGCCTATGTGGCAAGTTGGCTATCTCCTAAACCATATGGAAACAAACTCGAACATTATGGATATAACATGATCAACTCAACTCGGTGGGGGGCTGATCACCCCACCAAGCTATCACAATAGCTCGCCCAAGATCAATCGCAACCTCGCAATGCACAAATCATGTCTCTAATGAAATATGGCATATAATATCAAAAATTCAATAATTGGCAATAAAAATAGGCGGTAAAGGCACCCCTCCTACAAAATAGCGTGTCGAACCCAGGCCGAGGTACCCACCAACAAATAACGGGCCCCACCAATTTTTTTCGTTCGTCAAGAACAGAGGTGCTCAAACACAAACTTTTAACCTTCTCACCTTTTCTAATATGCCACATCAATGTTTTACTCGCTGTTGACCTCTATAGACCACTTTCCCAACCTAAAATTTGATGATCATAACTTGAGCGTATGAGCTCCATTTTTGCATTCCACCCGTCATCGGAAATCTCTCAAAACACTCTACTAATTGGTCATGATTTAGGGAGATTTAGGGAAATCTCGTACGTCCCAAAATGTCCTCTGGATCACACCTCCCCAATGGGAAAGGCTTTTGTTCCACCAAAAGATTACTAGAACTTTTATCACCCTATCCTAAATCTAACTTTTCTGTCATCACTTCGGAAGTGCTACTACAGTGGACTCTTTGGTCTAGTGTACTGCATCCTTCTCACTTTGACAACTTGGTCTCGATCCTAGCTCTATGGGTTATTGTCCCACCATGTTTCTTCATTATCTTGATTACTACATCTTCCCTCTAGGGGTCTTACACTTCGACAACCTTATGCTTATACTACCACATTTTCCTATTAAGGTCTTACTCTTCGGCATAGAGGAAGAATATCTGCTACATCTTCCTCTTGGGTTTTACACTTCAGTAACATATAATCTACATGGAATTAGATATTGCCACATCTACCCTCTAGAGGTCTTACACTTCGACAACACCCAGAAACGTGTACTGCTACATCTTCCCTTCAAGAGGTCTTACACTTCAACAATACTTAGGCATCACCACATCTACCCCTATGGGTCTTACACTTAAGATGTCGGTTCCATGATGATCAACTACCATTATGTTGCATAACCTCAACCTTACACGCAATGACAATACAAGTTGATTCTCCATGAGCTCAATAATGGAGACTTCAACCTTGTTGCACAGTAATATCGCATCTACATAGTGTGAAGCCTCTTATTGACGATGACCGCCAAGTACCACTCTATTGCACGCCCAAATTACCTCTACACAGAGTGACTATACGACCTAATGTCATATGCCAACGATGATAAGCTATTATTTTATTGCATGCCTACAAGGCCTCTAAATAGAACAACGACCCAAGTAGATCTCCCACTAGCTCATTAATGATGAGTTCAACCCCACCGCATTGTTATTGCCTCTACACAAGACAAAGTCTTTTGTTGACAATGAATACCGTGTAGTATCTTGATGCACGCCATAATGGGCCTCTACACAAAATGAAAATCCGACCTGATGTCAGATGTCAATGATGATCAGCTACCATTATGTTGCACGGCTACAAGGCCTCTTCATAGAATGATTATCCGAGCTAACACCAGTGAACTCAATTGTCTACACAAATGGATAAAAAATCTCCAAGCTTATAAATATGAGTTAAATCTTGTATCAAGTTGTACCAAGCACTCAAAATCTAATTAGGAGATATGAATGGAGTAATCCAAATGTAAATGCGAGAAAAATATTGAGTATGATAAACTTGTCCCTTAGTCTATCCCACAAATTTGGACTCCAAACAAATATTGCATGTTATACAATCAAGAGCTATGTAAAATAAAGTTGAAAAATTGTTTACCAACCCATTCTAATGGACTTTCATCTGTAGGTATTACTTGATCCGGGGTTGAATTTTCAACTGGTGGTGGATTAGGAACTTCCTTTACCTTTGCAGAACAAGCATGTATTTTGTGATGATCCTCATGTGCGGATTTCACTAATGCCTCGAGGTTTTGGTGTAACAGTTCATTACATTTGGTATCAGAGTGACCACCTAGGTTCGAGTCCCAACACGGGTAGCTACGTTGGCATTGCAGTGTTCGCCCGGGGCTCGTATAGGGTAGGGTGTGGTCCCGTTATACAGGCGATAAATCTAGCCCGGGGTCCAGGCTACGGAAGTGTGGTGGGATGTTATGATCCTCATGTGTAGATTTCACTAATGCCTCAAGGTTTTGGTGTAACGGTTCATTACATTCTCCATCTTAACTTTACCATTACTCTGATGGTGTGATGGATGAATTTTCCAACAATTGTCCACCCAATGTCCACTCATATGACAATGAGTGCAAAATGTCCTCTTGTCCTTCTTATGAGATGAGGAAACATTGTTGTCATTTCTCACCTCTAAACGACGAGATTGGTCTTTTCCATTTGTCCTATTCTTATTGAAAGGAATCAAATAATTCATCAATGTCCTTCTCTTCCAAAGAATCGCCACAAAATGGTTATGTAATCCCTAAGAAGTACAAGGAAAATAAATTTACATTTTTTTGAAAATCATAGCCAAATTTCTTAAGTGAAAAGTGGATCATAAGTCTTACAATGTTCATGGTGCTTATGGTAAGAAATTGGAGGTGGAATCTCAATACCTCTACATTGTCTTCTCTTATCGACTCTTTTCTAGGACGACGAAACACTTGATTCCTGCACTGAATTTGTTTGCAAGACTAGTGGGGTATATAATTTTCCTTTGGAAGCTCATCTCCCATCAAAGTGTTTGGAGCATTCTCCAATTTCCTTTCTAGCGCTAGTAAAACCCAATCCTGTAAAACGAGGATGATCCTCGACCTGTATTGGGTTATCAATTCCTTGGCTATCTTTTCCAAGACCTCTTCCATCAAAACCCATCTTAAATAACAATTTGGATCTCCTGCCTCTAGTATTATTTTCAAACGAACCAAATACATCATTACTTGAATTCGAAACGGAATGGTGTTGGGGTTAAGACACTAGTTATACGAGATAATATATCGATCTAAGCATACATGCAAATAAAAGCCGATATTCTACCGGAAGAAATATACAAAACAAGAGACATAAATCAACACCGTTTAACGTGGTTCACCCAAAGTGTGGCCTACGTCCACCAAGAAACAAGCCAATCTATTATCCAAATTTTTGACAAGATATACAATGAAGATTTACAATCTTCCACACCTCTCAGATGTTTAGTACTTTATTTCCTTCAAGCTTTTGCTTCATCACCAAGAATTCTCTCTCACCAACCTTTTTCAATTTCTTTATAATTCTCACTTCATTCTTACTTCTAAACCCTAGCTTTTATGCTTATATAGTTGTTTAGAGACTTAGGGCATTTAGCCATGTAATTATAATCAATATATATACTTTAATGCTAAAAAAGATCTAATTCTGAGAGTTAATTAAAACATCCTCACACAGGTAACCGATGTTGGTTCTCCCTAACCGATGTCGGTTCCTCCTTGCCTGACCGATGTCGGTCCTAGGTGACCGATGTCGGTCCTCCTAACCGATGATGGTTACTGTGTTTTCTAGCAAGTTTCACATTGCATGCTAAACTGAAGTAATTGAGCTCCACAACTCAACAATCTCCCACTTGGATATTAATTACTACATCATACATGTACAACATCATTCTTGGATCCTCCCTTAACTTCATTTCTTCCTCTTCAAGTCTCAAACTCAAGACCAACGGAAGTGGAGTGTAGCTCCAACTTCTCCCTTCTAATGGCTTTGTTAGCATATCCACGTGGTTCTTGCTTACATGAATCTTTTTCGATTCAACTTTCCATCCTCCAATACTTGTCATATGAAGTGATACCTCAACTGAATGTGTTTCGTTCTTGAATGAAACACTGAGTTCTTTGCCAAATGAATTACACTCTGACTATCACTGAACAATTTACAATTACTTTTATCATTTCCCAACTCTTCCATGAACCTACTCATCCATATCATCTCCTTGTTAGCCTTTGTAGTAGACAAAGCCACAACCTTCTGCAATCTTGAAATCCAACTAACTATCGTTCCACCTACTGTGAAAATATATCCAATAGTGCTCCTTCTACCATCCAGATCTCCAGCCATATCCGAATCAACATAGCCACATAATGAAATATCCAAACCTCCATAGCATAACTACATGCTAGATGTTCCTTTAAAATACTTGAGTATCCATTGGACTGCTTTCCAATGCTCTTTACCTAGATTGGCCATATATCTACTCACAACTCCCACTACCTGTGCAATGTATGGTCTGTACAAACCATAAGCATACATGAGACTCCCAATCTGTTGAAGTATATGGCACTCATGTCATGTATTTGACCTCCTCGTGTGATGATGGACACTGATCTTTGCTCAATTTGAAGTGTCCAACCATAGGTGTGCTAACAGTTTTATATTTTGCATGTTGAACCTTTCTAACACCTTATAAATATAATCCTCTTGAGATAAATATAATTTCTTGTTTTTCCCGTCTCTATGTATTTGCATGCCAAGGATTCTTTTGCAGCTCCTAAATCCTTCATAGAAAATGTGTGAGCTAGCTTTCCTTGAGCTAGCTTTCCTTAAGCTCACTAATGTCTTGCATACTAGATCCCGCAATAAACATATCATCCACATACAAAGAACAAAATAATATAGATCCCCTTTTCAAGCCTTTTGAAATAAACACAATGGTTAGATTCACATCTCTTATAACCATGCTCATGCATAAAACTGTCAAATTTTATGTACCATTGTCTTGGAGCTGCTTGAGTCCATATAGACTCTTTTTCAACCTCGCACACTAATTTTTCCTTACCCTTGACTTCATACCCAAGTGGTTCTTTGCATATAAATATCTTCATCCAAATCACCATGAAGGAAAACCATCTTCACTTCTAGTTTCTCTAAATGCAAATTTTCTACTGAACTAAGCTCAATACAAAGATGAATACAAGTCATCTTAACAACAGGAGAAAATATTTCACCAAAGTCAATACCCGATTTCTCTACAAATCCCTTTACTACAATTCTTGCCTTGTATCTTTTATGTCCACCCTCTTCTTCCTTGATCCTATAGACCCACTTGTTCTGCGCAATGTTCTCTTACCTACCGCAACTTAACCAAATCCCAAGTCTGGTTTTGTTCCAAGGATTCCATATCCTCATCCATGTCATGCTCCCACTGGACGTGGTTCTTATCCTGCATTTCTTCTTCAAAGCTCTTTGGTTCACCATTATCAGTCTATAATAAATAAAATAGAGGTGTAAATCTTTCTGGAGGTTTACTTACTTTTTGTGACCTTCTCACAAGAGTTTGGGGTGCCGGAGGCTCAATCTAGACCTCCTGGATATTTGTATCCAAATCTGACAGTGACCAACGTCAGTCACCTCTAACTGACGTCGATTTTGCTAACCGATGTTGGTTTGGATTCTTTGTAACCGATACCGGTTCATCTGACCAATGCCGGTCAGGGGTCAACCGACACCGATTACTGTGTAATCTTGTCGGTAATTCTTTTAAATCCGAGAGTTCATTTTCATTCATAAACTTCTCAACCGATTCATTCTTGGGTACCAAAATTTGATCCATGTACATTCTCTTTTCATTTCATTCAACATCACGACTCCTAATAATCTTAAAATTCTCTAAATCCAAAAAAAAAAAACCAAAATCACGGATCCATAACCAATGAAAGTGTATCTCTTAGATTTTGCATCCAACTTTTTCTATTTTCCTTATCAACATGCACAAAACTTCCGAACCAAAAATTTAAATAAAAGAAAGATATACCTCTTTTCCGTCCAAGATTTCTCTAATATTCCTCCATTTAGTGAACTTGAAGGCCCATGATTAATCAAATAAACCGTTGTATCAACTGCTTCCTAAAATCTGCAAGGGCGCTCTAGAATGTATTCTCATACTTCTAAAGACGTTCCATGATTTTCTGTTCATTCTTTCTACAACACCATTCTCATGTGGTGTTCTTAGAACCTTTCTTTCTTTATGTATCCCATTCACTCAACAATAATCATTAAAATCCTTGCACATGACAAGTATTCACCACCATTGTCGGATCTAAGGCACTTTAACTTAGAATTTGATTCATTCTCAATAAGGGCTTCTCATATTTTAAAAGTCTTAAAACATCATATTTACGTTTAATACAATAAACCCATACCTTTCAGAGCATCATTAATGAAATTGTAACATAATACCGGGATCCTCCATGAGAAGCTACCCGAGCCGGGTCCCCACACATATGAGTGTACAAGCTCCAATTTTTGCTCCTTCTTAGTTGCACCAACTTTAAGAAATCTCACTCTCTTTTTCTTTCCAAAGATACAATGCTCACAAAAATCAAGATCTAAATCTTTCAAATCGATAACTTGCCCTTAGCCATTAAGATATGCATTCCTTTCTAACTCATATGACACAAATAGACATGCCACATGCATGCATCTAAATCAAGTAGATAATGCGAAAAGGAATCGATAATACAGTAGATAGATATAACGTTCCTACCTTCTTACCTCTTGCCACAACAAAATCACCATTGGTGACTTTCCAAGAGTCTTCTGTAAAAGTAACCATGCAACCAAATTCACCTAGTTACCCTGCAGAAATAAGATTCCTCTTGAGGCTTGGCACATGCCTCACATCTTTTAATACACATGTATTTCCATTCTACAATTTTAGATGAACTTCCCTTTACCAGTAATATTGCAAGGTTCATCATTACCCAAATAAACATGCCCAAAATTGCCCTAGACATAATTTCTGAAATAATCCTTGTTAGGGGTTGCATGGAAAGAAGCTCCTGAATCTAAAACCCATGATTCAATTCTATTATCTAAAGAAAGAATAAGAGAATCTTGCATTACCTCTGATGTAGCAAGATTTTCTTCTTTACCTTTGTTTGGTTGTTGGTTTTCTTTATCCTTTGACCAACAATCTTTCTTTACATGTCCTTTCTTTCCACATTTCCAACAAGTAATTCTCTTACTTCTGGATTTAGATCTGATTATCCCTTGACTTTGATTTCCCATTACTCTTACTCTTGGATCTCTCCTTCTAGCTTTCCCCTGCTTTCTACATTCAAAGCATTTCCAGATGATGATTCCTCTGTACTCTTCCTGTGAATTTCTTTATTCAAGATTATACTAACCACATCATCAAACTTCAAAATATTATTAAGAGTGTTGTGTTACTAATAGCCATTACCAAGTTATCCCAACTATCAGGCAAAGAACATAAGAATAAAAGTGCTCTTACTTCATCATCAAATGGTATTGCAACCAATTTTAACTGATTTACAATAGATCATAAATCATTCAAATGACTAGATGCAGATCCACCTTCATGTATCTTAGAACTAAATAGTTTCTTCATCAAATAAAATTTATTTGAAGCACTATGTTTTTCATATAAATTAGCAAGAGATTTCATTGACTCTACCATAGAAGTCGCTTCTGTAATATTAGAAGCCACAAATTCTGACAAGCTCAATCTTATAGATCCCAAAGCCTTTCACAAAGAATCTTCCATTCTTCATCACTCATCTTCGTAGGTCTAGACTTCTCATCCAACCGTAAATACAAATCTCTTTGATACAAATAATCCTCAATTTGCATTTTCCATAATTGATACTTTCGGTCATTAAACTTATCTACTTTGTATTTGTTTTCTTCTCGCAATGATGTAGCTCCCACTCAATCAAAAAAATCTCTGTGAGTAAATTTGTCAACACACAAAACCCTCAAACAAAGCTCTGATACCAGTTGTTGGGGTTAGCACACCGGTTGTATAGATAATATATCAAATCTAAGCATACATGCAAATAAAAGTAGATATTCTACCAGAAGAAATATATAAAATAAGAGACATAAATCAACACCAGATTTAACGTGGTTCACCCAATGTGGGCTACGTCCACCAAGAAACAAGCCAATCTATTATCCAAAGCTTTGACAAGATATACAATGAAGATTTACAATCTTCCACACCTCTCAAATGTTTAGTACTTTCTTTCTCTCAAGCTTTTGCTTCATCACCAAGAATTCTCTCTCACCAACCTTTTCAAGTTCTTTCTAATTCTCACACAATGCTTACTTCTAAACCCTAGCTTTTATGCTTATATAGTCATTTATAGACTTAGGGCACTTAGCCATGCAATTACAATCAATAAATATACTTTAATGATAAAAATAGATCTAATTCCCGAGAGTTAATTAAAACCCTCACATAGGTAATGAGATGTCGGTTCTCCTTAATCGATGTCGGTTCCTCCTTGCTCGACCAATGTCGGTCCTAGGTGACAGATGTCGGTCCCTCCTAACCGATTGCATGCTAAACTGAAGTAATTGAGCTCCACAACTCAACAAATGGGAGGAAGAAGAAGATTCCTATGGTGAGTAACTTATAGTGAACTCTGTGATGGTATTTGCATCTAAAGTGGAAGGTAAATCCTTCTTTTAATCAACACACTACAAAATGATGAAGAGTTCATCTTTTGATTCTAGCTCCTTTCTCAACTGATCAACTTGCTCTTTAAGGGAATAAAGCTTGCATCTCAAGATCACATTTTCCTCCTAGATTTTCTTTTGATGCTTTCAAGCTCTTCCAGCTCTCCCTCTTCAATGATTTCCCCATGATTACCTCTAAACCAATTATCTTCACAAATTGTTGTAAAACTGCCAAGTAAGTAGATCAATCCAAATAGTCTGCACTGATGGGATTAGCAATCATAAACCGGCATACAAATGCAAATCAAGCAATCACAAAATATCTCTAATACCAACTAATCTGAAAATCATAAGCAAAAATTGCAACATGCATTCATAGTTTTGCTTTAAATAATGATTTTACGGATTAATGAGGACAATATGATTTTCTTGTATTTTCAATTAAAATTATGAGGTTGCGAGCACTATGAAAAATCAAAGAAAACAACTAGGAAAATAGACACCATACGTGATAACAAAGTTCACCCAACTAGGGCTACATCTTCGGTCCAATTCAAGGGACTGATCTATTAAAATCATGTAAAATTACACTTACAATGAGTGTTTCATGATTTAGATCTTCTCACTAGGTTCCTCTTACAAAATTAGGCCTAGTCTCTTTTGGCACTTTCACCAAATTCTCCTCCTAGCTCACTCAATAAGCCTCCCTGAGGAAAATACAAATCATTGCTTTGACTCGACCAAAAGTTCGCCTCCCGACCTGAAGGCGCTCTTCATTTGCAATGAGCTCCCTTTTATAGCCATATCGAGCTCTTGGCTTATTGGAAGGGGGTGTGTGTTTTTACATTGATGGTCGGGGTTTGATTCCCACTCGAATCCACCTTTTTATCCACATGTCCCATGGATCATGCTTTTAATAAAGCAATGCATATAAAACAATGCATTTAAATCCTTTGTGTTTTTTAATGCTTGGATTTTAATCGTGTCACTACTTGTGGCTTCCTCCTATTCACCGCCTAAGCCCACATGGACCTCCATTTAGCGGTGGGAATCATTTGCTTACTTTGGGACGTGCCATCCAATCTCCATGCGACCTCCTTGTTTAAGTGGGAAGAATTATTTTCTTATCCCACATGCGAGGGTATACAAAATGCAAGCCTTTTTGATAGGCTTGGCTGACCATCATATCATGGCTAGGGCCACATTTTGGCATTTTTCTTGGCATGTATTTCAAACAATTCATTGTGTCATGTGGTTTGGTTGATATCGTCCAAGTTGTATGCATTTGTTGGCTTTGACTACCTGCTTCATTGGCTACCCAGTCGATCCATGGACTGAACTGTGAGTTGATGGTCACGCGTGTAGGTGGCCACCAAGTCATCCATTGGCTAACAGGCCAGTTGTGCATTGGTTCAACGATGTAATGTTGAGTGGTCGTGAGTTATCTATTTCGATCATGTACATAGATCCACCCAATGTGGCGAGTTGGATATCTCCCGAACCATATGGAAACAAACCCGAACATTTTGGACATAACATGATCAACTCAACTCGGTGTGGAGTTGATCACCCCACCGTGTTATCACAATAGCTCTCGCCTGAGCTCAATTACAACCCTACAATGCACAAATCAACTCTCCAATGCAATATGGCATATAATATCAAAAATTTGATAATTGGCAATAAAAATAGGTAGCAAAGGCACCCCTCCTACAAAAGAGTGTGTCGAACTCGTGAGGGTCCCCGCCAAAGCGAAAATAACGGGATCACCAATTTTTTCGTTCGTCCAAGACCGAGGTGCTCAAAAACAAACTTTCAACCTTCTCACCTTTTGTCAATATTCCACGTCAACGCATTACTCACCTGTTGACCTCTATTGACCAATTTCCCAACCTGGACTTTGACTGACCATAACTTGAGCGTATGAGCTCCATTTTCTCGCATTCCACCTATCGTCAGAAAGCTCTCAAAACATTCCACCACTTTGTTATGATTTAGGAGATTTAGAGAACTTTTTTACTTCCCAAAATGTCCTTTGGATCTTACATACAGTTGTCGTTAAGTTCTTGGTAAAAATTAGAATAAATTAAGTACAAGGTAGAATTTCCTAAGATGAGTAGAAATGACAAAAAAATTGACCTTTGTGGAAAATTTGACCTTTAATTATTGGATCTATGTTTGAATTCTAGTGCATGATCTATTTGTCTTTAGATTCTGGATCCACAATCATAATTATGTGATCACACATCTCTAATTGGATGAGGCTTCTCCTTTGTGTCACCCTACCTCTCTTTATTTGAAAACCTAAACAAAGAGGTTATTCTAATTATGTTGGACTAACCTCACCCCACCCCAAATGATATGATGAACATTGCACTATGTGTCAATACTTCAAGAGGATCAAGTTATACATAGTTATACCTCGAGTGGTAAAATGTGTGAATGTGTAATAAACAATGATTTGGCAAGACCCTAATAAAGCCTCTAGAAACTTGGTAATGATCTTTGGTGTGAGTTATAACATGTGATAATGGTTTATATTAGCAATATGAGATGTATTCAGACTTGATAACCTATTGGTGTGCTTTAAGAAGTGATAATACGATGATTCAAGGAAAAGCTTTTTCTTGGAGTGCTTGAGTATGAGATCCCTTATATAGCCAAAAATATCCCCAAGGAGTATAGTGTATTTACTTTTATAGTTGACTTGTGTAAATTATTTCCCAAATCAGATTGAACCCCAATTGAGGTAACTCATGTATTTGAAAAAATAATTGTTGGAATTTCTTAGGAAAAAACGTTGGCTTAGGTCAAAGCGCTAAAGATTCTTCCCTTGCTAGAATATTCTTCCCATGTTTAGCTTATGACTTGATTTAATAGAGGAGACAAGTGGCTATGAGTTATAAGATGCATTGTGTATATAATTAATTGATTCCTAATGAAAAAAACTAAGTGATATGTATTTACTTAATGGCTTTAGAGTATGGAATTGAGTGAGATTTGTGTAAGATTAAGTCAATTAATGTATAAATGGGAAAAGGTTGGAATAAATGCCAAATGATTATTGTCAAGTGCCTTTGGTCCAAAATTAGGTACTATAATTTCCCTAATTGTAAATGTAAACCTCTAGTGGGTATTGGTGTACTTGAGGGTTGGTTTGAGAATTTTCCTCGTTATACACGTGAATTTGTATATCACATGCAAAATATGTGTATTAATGCCCAATAATGATGCTTATAAAATCAAAAAATAAAGAAGAACTAAATTAAAAGCATGAAAAAATTACACTTGATTACCTCTGTAGAGGGATGTGAATGTCATATATAAGGAAATTTGGCATTTGAGTGTGTCATGAGCCACTCTAGTACTTGAGCTGATAGGAACCTTTGTAGCACTCAAGCTTGACATGGAGCCATTAGAACGCTTGAGCCTAACACATATCCAATGTATCACTTGAGATTTTAATGGAGCCATTATAACACTTGAGCTTGTCCAAAGCTAAAAATAGCACTTGAGCATGTTATGGGGCCAAAAGTAGCACTTAAGTCTTTTACAACGCCTTGATTTATTCATGATATTTGTCTAATTATCATAATGTGGTTGTAACATCAAAAGTAGGGTTTTTCTAATTAATATTTATTACTAATATATAAATATAAATTCAAAATCAGAAATACAACAATGCTAATAAATCACCGAATAAATTGCAGTTATTTAGATTATACAAACTTTATAAAACTAGATTTGGAATTTAGGGTTAGGTTTTAGAATATATTGACTTAAATCTAGATGAGGCAAAGTTACAATGATCTTAAAGTGTGTAAATAGGTTATATAGATTTTTTTTGAACTGTCAACAATTTGGGAGGTCAAACTAAGAGGAAGATAAATTCATCTATGTAAAATAAAGTTGCCCAAAGGGATTTGTCCTTTGTGGGAAATTTTATAATGTTTAAGGATTTTTTATTTTGATTTTAGTAATGTGATCTTTTGTTTCTTGTGTTTGCATTTTAGAGATTGTGCTTCTAAAACTAAATTAGGGTTTATTCTTCTTCAAACCCAAACTTCATCTCCTTTTCTTGAAGACCTAAATAGGGTTAGTTGTAGTGGTTGATCTTCCCCACCCCCCTGCCCCACCCTCATGATATATTTGATACTAAGGGGAAAAAATGTTTGATCTACTAGAAACCCAACTCTTAGAGATTATAATAATTTGTAATTCAAACATTAAACACATACAACTTGTAGATAACATAATGGTTGATTGTTTTTGGATGAGTATGTTTTCGTTCTCGAACTTTCACTCTCCTCGTCTATGGCTTCATAATTAAAAAATATCATTCAAATTCTTATAAACATTTCTATTTGGCCAATCAAATATGCATGTTTAGTACATCTTGAAATTTTTCTTCTACAATTTAAAATTTTAATTCACATACAAGTATTCTAAGCCCCTAAAAGTGATCGTATAATAAAAATCGAACAATTCTCCTTATTAAAAAGGGATTAACACATAAATAATATTGAAATTTCTATAAAACCCTCACAAGGGTGTATAATAATAAGAGGTGTTAGTGTTAAATCATATAAATTATTGTTCCTTTGGTGACATATAATCCATAATTAACCTTTATCCTTATGCAAACAGAAGTGGTCCTCCTCCTAACATAATGGTTGATTAGTTATAGAATGAGTATATTAGCTTTCTTAACCTTTTGCTCTCTTCTTCCATGTCTACATAATCCCAAAAAATATTGTGATCAATTGTATGAGAGTGTGTGTATTCCACGAGTCTAAAAATAAGCATTCAACAAAAATAGTAACCTACGTTGGTTAGTAAGCTTGGTTAACAACAACATATAAGCATCGATGTAACATAATACTTATGCCCAGTGGGGTGGAAACACAATAGAAGTGGCCCTCCTATGAACATAATGGTCGACTGGTTGTAAGATTTAACTACTCCTCATATACTTCAAAATCCCTAAACAAACACATGTTCAATTTCCTCTAAATACATACCTTGTTATGTCAAGTTGGATATGCCTCTTTGGTGCAAACTTCTATGAGTCTAAAAATACTCATCTCCATTTAGGTCCTAGTTGTTAATGGGAGGTTTGTTCCCTGTGTTTTTGGGGCCTGGGCATTATAAACGGGACTGCGAAGGGAGGAGCTCCTGAAGCTTTCCTAGCTATTTAAAAATCATGTTGGGTGGGATTATGCGCAATGATTCAAATTGTTTTACCGCCTTCGATGATGTCACCAAGGATGGCATCGATACAATCTCGATTACAATTAGACGCTCAAGGCCATGAATTTTGAAGATGCAGTAAACATTGGGTCTTTCCATGCATTCAGTAAGGGAATCCTTGTTTCAGGGTCGGCTCAAAATGATGGGTTGCGTGACATCATTGGCAACGTGGCTCCATGGATTTTCATGGCCAGGGCCTCCTCCATCGACAAAAGCTTCAGCGCTAACATACTGTTGGGAAACAACATGACGTTAAAGGTAAATAAAAGTAGCTTCCTCACCAAGTATATTTAAGTATATATGAATGAAATACAAATGGAACCTAATAAATGTGTAATATTTGATTTGGATTGCACACTGCAAGGAGAAGACCTAAATCCTTGTTATCCATATTTTATACCCTTGCAAAATGGACAGCTAAACAGGTCAAGGTGTTGGTAGTTGATTGGTCAAGTAGTTCCTTGTAATTTTTCAGTTAGCAAATGGTGTGCTCACCGCAAAGAAAGGTTTGAGCCATATCTTCTTACCATGTGACAACCACTACTTCTTGACACATGTCAACCATTTCATAGTCATGCGACAACCATTGCTTCCTCGCCGCACATCAATCGCCACTTCTTGTTGCGTCAACCATTGCTTATCGGGCAACAACCACTAATTCTTAACGCATGCCAGCCATTTTGTTGATGTGCGCCAATTGTTTCCTAGTTGTGTGACTATTGTTGCTCCCTAATGCGACGCCAACCATTTTGTTGTTACACCCACCATCGTTGCTCTCTATCATGCATCAACCACCTCTTGTTGAAATGCGTCACCATATTACTCGCTTTCATGCGATAATCATTCCTCCTTGTCATGTGTCATCCCTCCTTCCCATGTCGTGTTCCCCTTCCCCGTCGTGCAAGCACATTCCATCTTGATGCGTGTCAACCTTCCTTAGTTTGTCATGCAACAATAATTCTTCTTGTCATGTGAAATCTCATTCCCTTGTTGGTAGTGAATCCTCACATTGTTGTTGGGCGCGCTTAGTTGTTCCTATCGGGTGTCGCAAGGAATGTCAGCTACAGATCGGACATTAATTGCATCGTACAAGGTAGCTCAACAACCGGTTTAATGAGGTATGGCACCCATGTTCATTGTGCAAGAAAAGTACCATTGGAAAGTGAATTGGTATGGTCGCCCATACCTCCGTACAAGAAATTAATGAAAGATGTTGGTTGGTAGCTCCCCTTCTCTATATATATGAAATTCTACCTCATTTGTGAGGCAAAGACATTCTGGATTGTAAAGGAACGTTGTCAAAATTGTTCCAGAGCTATTGTGAGCTAAAGGCCTCGAATTTGAGCCTATTGTAAAGGATTTTGCCTCGTGCCTATATTGTAATAGATTGTGCATATTTCTGAACAACAAAATTGGTGTTTTGTTTCTTTTCTTGCCTAGGTTATATTGCATATTTTTCCTTCCATTATGTTTGCAGTATATTGTGCATGTTTATATCTCTTTGCAGGACCTTTAATTTGTTGTGCTTTATGAATATAGGGAATTAAATATTATCTTAGATTGTGGCACCTCCACCTACCCTCTCTTACCTTGTTTGCTCCCTATTTTTCACTCACTTAGATTGTCTCACCCTTTCTTGGTGCATCACCTTCCTTAGAGTAGGTTTACTTTTATGCATTCTTCTATCCATGTCTCCTTGGAAAACATTAGGGTAGGATTAGTTTAGTTTTCCATTCTCTACACTTTGGAGAAGTTGGCACTAGGTTAGGAGAAGAATCCAGCTTTCTCCAAAGGATTATTCTACTTGCAATGTCCCACATTATAGGATAATCCCATGTTATGCAGGTTACATTGATTGCCTCACACATAAATCACAAGCAATCAGGGTTGCTATAATTTTGCATTAACATTTTGGGCACGCCCTGTGGGATAGAGGTCAATTTTTTCCGTGTTTATCAAGATTGGATGTGCATCTTGGTGAATTTTCAGCCTTTGGAGGATTTATAGCAGCACATTCGGCGACTCCCAAGGCCAGATCTCATTGGTTTCAGCAGTACTAGTGGACCAAGTACATGAGAAGGATCCAAACTTAGTCCAAAGTAAGAGAAGAAGGTGTCTTTGAATACTTACAGTTATCACCAAGTAGAGGAAGGAGAGGAAGAAGAGTACAAAGGTCTCCATCTCCACCAAATAAAACATTATCCACACCTCCACTTGGTTGACCCTTCCTTCAATCAACTAGGGTTCTTAGGCCAATCAAGATGGTGCATCAGCCACCACCACCACAAGGACCACCAAATCCCTATGTCCACTTCACGGGCAGTAGTCCACTTGCCCTCAATGCCTAGAACCCACTTCCGGTTACAACATTAAAAAATATTCCCTACTTCACTGGGAGAACCACACGACTCTACCGACCATATTTAGGATATTGCGAATATTTGTACCATTCATGAGATCAATGAAGTGGATGTTGCAATTAAATTGTTGGCTTCCTCTTTCAAAGGAAAGGCCTTGCAGTGGTTCAAGAGCTTAGTAGCAAGGTCCATTATAAATTGGGATCAAATATGCACAACCCTTTGTAACTAGTTTGGAGAAAGAGGAGATAATATGTCCCTATTGGAGCAACTGACTACAATCAAGAGGGCTCCCAATGAACAAATGACAAACTTTAATTTTTGATTCCAAAGAAACATGGGATCAGATCCCGATTCTTGTAAGGTCACCGTTGAAGGTGCATTTCTCTATTTCCTTAAAGCTTTAAATTTTGATATATTTGTTATGATATAATCTATGGGAGGGATAACCTTACCAGATGTTTATGCCACGGCTATTAGAGCTGAGAATTGTCTAATCCAAGCCGGTAAACTAGCACCTAGGCCACCTATGCCCCTATATCCAAAGTTAGGAAACCCTCTACTAGTCAAGTACTTGAAATAGCCCCTATCCCAGCCCCTAGAAATTAGAGTAATAGTGAGGCCTTCACTTCTTCTAGTACTTCGAGGAACTCCTAGGGAAGTTATGAAGCAATCAGAGAATTTGAGGAATGAGTTGGTGATAATCAAAAGGCAATAGGCTCAAAGCTCCAAATCGTACCATCCTCAAGCTCAAGTGAATAGGCATCCATATCAACATAATAGGCCTCCTACTCGAAGCAAAAAAAATCGAGTTAAAGGCGCCTCTCAACTCGCCATGCCATTTCAGCCTTATAATCCAAGTGCAGTTTCAACATCAAGGGCCTTGGTTTCAACTCAGAACAAAAATTCTCAAGAGTATGAATGGTGTTACCCCTGTAATCTACCTCATAATCAATCAACATGCTTTAATGAAACTCTAAATCAAGCCTTGATGGTGCATACCGTTGGAGTGGCCCAAAAGCCAAGCGATGAAGAAAATCAACAAACAACTTAGCAAGGGACTCCTCCAACTGAAACCACATTGGTGAATTGGTAGACAAAGAACTTTTGTGGAGTTAATCAATCTCCTTTCTAGGGTGAATTTGTCAATACATGGTCAAAGAAAAGGAATATAGAGGAGGCGAATCATCTATTCCGGTTGTTTCTCAGCCCAATCTTACAAACCAAGGAGTTAGTAGGCCAAACGCAGCTCCTAATGCACAAAACCAGCCTAAGACAACTAGTGTAGCACCCCCCAATGTGTAGAATCGGTCAAGAGTACCAGTTTTAGCAGCTTATGGACCAATCCAGACATCGGAAAAGGTCATGCCCATCAAGGGATAACAAAGGGAGAACCCGCCTCCATTTAATATCATCGATCAGATGAAGAAGACCAATGTCATCATTTCCATGTGGGAATCATTGGCAATTCCAGGGTAGCAAGGTTTATTGCAAGCAACTATGGCAAATTGGTCCCCTTTTAATGACCCACCCAAAAATTAGGAGAGGATTCTTACTAACACTTCACAACAAGAAGAAGGTCATTCATGTAAGAATGTGAAACCTCCATTGTTATATGTCTCATTGATTCATTGGGGATAAATTAGTGTAAAATCACATTATCAACTCAAAGGGCGAGCAACTCAAAGATGCCAAAGAAAATCACAAATAAATTGGGCTTGAAATATCCTAAATGTCACAATTTTATAAGATGTATCAGTGATTGACTTACCACCGCTATTTGCTTTGTGCCTTTCAAGGGATTTTATAGCCAAGATCGACGGGTACTTGTCAGTGGATTGGTCACACATGTTGTTTAGGACAAGGTATGGAGCTAAGGTTACTATCAAGATCGGAGCCAATTACACACTTTCACATTGAGCCCCATGTGCTAATCCCAATAAATGCTAATTGTGCAGTATTTGAATGGGAAGATTGTTTAGATGCATGTGAACCAAACACCAACGTTCAGACTATTCCTGATCTAACACTTGATGAGTGGGCTCATAAGATTCATGGCTATAACCCATATAGGGGGATGAAAGAAGTTGAGTTAGGCATCTATTGTCTACATGAGGAAAACCTACCTATCCCCAGCCTTACCAAGATAGAGAATGAGGATGTTAATGAATTATGGCAGTTGTTCTTCGACGGTTTGAGGAGCAAGTAGGGTGCTGGAGGAGGTGCAATGCTTTTATCACCACAAAGTACTAAGTACTACTCAACTTTATGTTTCCAGTTTGCTTGTTCAAACAATACAATTGGGTATGAAGCTTTGGTCCATGATTTGTGTTGGGAAAGACAGAGGGGTATCAAAACTTGCAAGTGTTTAGGGATAGCGAGTTAATTGTCAACTAGGTTAGAGGATAACATGCTGCTAAGAATGATCTACTTAAAGCCTACAAGCATTGGGTATGGGATCAAATTAAAGACCTTGAAGCATTCAACATTTAGGACATACTGAAGAAGAAGAATGAGGTTGCGAGATAGGCTTGCATGGTAATTAGAGCAACATTTGATGTGGTGGATAGTATCAAGAGAGACAGTAATGCGCAACCACATGTTCATATAATTATGAGGCCAACAGTACTAGACAATAAAACAATCTGACATGTGTTTGAGAATGATCAGTAGATCATTAATTTTTTACAGGAGGGGTTGATTTCTCAGCTAAAAATTGGGATAAATTGGCAGCAATGATGGGGATCAAGTGGTGCAGATTACAGACAAACAAATTGCTAAAGGGTTTAGTGACTCTAGAGTCAATATTCAATCCAAATGATCAATTCCAAAAGCGGAGGCCAACATTCAGGTAAAAAGGGAAGATTCAGAGCTGATTTCTGTTGGAGAGGGTAAAATGCTCCAAATTGGCAAGGTGAGCATGGATTAAGAAAAAATTAATTCATACAACTTTTCCAAGAGTTCTCGGATGTCTTCGCTTAGAGCTATGAGGATTTGAAGGGATTTAATCCTAAGTTGGCACAACACATGATTGACTTGGATATGAGAGATAAACTTATCGGCGAAAACAAAGGCCGGTCAACCCCATATATGAGCCTCTAATGAAGAAAGCACTTGGATAAGTGATAGAGGCAAGTATCATATTTCGATCAAGCACTCAAGTTGGGTTACAAATCTAGTACCATTCAGAAAAGGAGTGGGGAAATCAGGTTGTGCGTGGATTTTTAGGATTTAAATAGGGCATCCCTTAAAGACCACTACCCACTTCCTTCTATGGAGCAGATATTGCAGGTAGTGGCCAATTCAGAAATATTTTCCCTCCTAGACGGATATTCGGCTGAATCGATCATGGTGAAGGAGGAAGACCAATTCAAAACGACCTTCACCATAAAATGGGGCACTCATGCCTACAAGAAGATAACATTCAATTTTTCGAATGCCAAAGCAAAATTTCAAAGGGCTATGGATATAGCATTCAGAGGGATTTTGAACAAAATAGTGATTTTCTATCTTGATGACATCACCATATTTTCTAAGAATATAGAAATCTGCCTCTTTCACCTCATGCAAGTCTTCTAGAGGTGTAGGAGATTTGGGGTATTTTTGAATCCCAAAAAATGCATATTCATAGCTCATGAAGACAGGCTCCTAGGCTATATCGTGTCAAAAGAAGGATTGACAATTGATCCAGAGAGGGTAGAAGTCATCTGTGCTCTACCAGTGCCAAGTAATAAGAAGGCTCTCCAAAGCTTCTTGGGGAGGATTAACTTTGTATGAAGGTTCATGCCAATTTTCCTTTCTCGTGAAGCCATTAATGATGATGTTGAAAAATAATTTGGCATTCAAATGGACAACGGAAGGAAAAGGGAGTTTTGAAGCTATCAAACAAGCCATATCTCAAGCTCCAACTCTCATTAATCTGGACTTCTCCAAAGACTTCTTTCTCTACGCCTTCGTGGTTCGGACACCATCTCCACAATCTTGGTGCAACAAAATAAAGAAGGACTAGAACAACCTATTGCATTCTTCATCCAAGGCCTTGTGGACTATGAGGTAAGATATTCATTCATTGAGAAACATGTCCTTGTTGTGATTATAAGTTTGAAGAAATTTAGGCATTTAGTGTCAAATAATAGGATTCATCTACTAGTCACACATGCTTTGGTATAAAATAATTTCTTTTAAACAAGGACCTCAATGAAAAAAGAGTTGGTTGGGTGACCAAGGTCATGGAATATGACATTGATATTAAGGTGACCAAGCTGGTCAAGGGCAAGGGATTATGTGAACAACTAGATTCCGAACAACACGATGAGTCAATGAGTAGAGAAGAGGTTGTTTTGGTGTTACAAGATGATCAAGAGCAATCAATCGATGATTCACTTGATCCTTGTTGGACTTGGGATATAGTCCTTTTCCTTCAAACATGTCAATGTCCTCAAGGGCTGAGCAAGGAAAAAAGAAGGTATTTCAGGTTTCATTGTATTCCCTTTACATTGGTTAATGGTATCTTGTTCAAGAAATATGTCAATGGTGTCCTCCTAAGGTGCATCAAGATAAATTAGATAGAGAAGATGCTACATGAGTTCCATGACAGAGAAATAGGTGGCCATTTCGCCCCAAGGGTGTGTATTTATTGTACCTTTGATTCTATATCATAACATTTATACATGTAATTGTCTTAATTAAATTAACCCTAAATTTGATATTGTAGTATAATATTAAACACAACACACTAACTATAATACAATGCTTCAACCAAGCTGCCCAATGTATTGTAAATATTTTCTCTATAGGATTTTTCATACCGAATGAATGCTTAATGGAGAAACACACTCTTCAAATATGTTTAGATTCCTAAATCCAAGCTTTAAATGCTCGAATTGATTCCATTGTCACATTCATAATGACACTGTCTATATTTGTATCTTATTATGTAATTGTACACTAATGCACTTGCATATTTATAGACTTCTCGATTTCAAATTAGGACCTTACTAGGGTGTAAAATGACATACACCAAGCAAGAAAACTAAAAAAGAACCCCAAAGCACTTGGGGATACAATAGAGGGTGCAAAAGTTCCACACGACATCTCCAAAAACCATACACTCAAAGGAATACACGAAAGAAATAGAAACAAAGGAAAAGCGAGAAAAATACAAAGAGCACAAAGTATAACTAGAATACACGAAAATTGCCAATAAGACCCTAATCTAGACTAATAATTGAAAAACACATATGTACAATCGAATAATGTAATTTTATGACTAATAAATGTTGTGGTACTAAAATAACGTGTTTACACTAATAATGACATATTTTAAAAATATTTCTCTCAATGACAATTTCAAAAGCTTTTCTAAAATCAACGAAGTAAGCAAATAGATCTTTTTATTATCGAGACAACTTTTAACAATAATACTAAAAGTGAAAATGTGATCATTTATTGAGTTTTTACTCCCGAAACCACTTAGGCCTTTGCCTCTAAGTTGTCATGTGTGCCTACCGAATGATATTCTTTATAATACATTAACCTTTAAAAGGATCCATCATTTTTATAAATTAAATTTCAACTCTTAAAGTTTATTTTTATCATATAAAATTAAAATTATTAAATTATTAAAAACACTTCAATAATATGATGGTTAAATACGTCATCATATTTCTACAAAGATATTTCCATTGAAAAATACTACAAAAAATTTAAATTGAATTTGAGTCTAGTGAAATTAAGAAAAATTAGGATATGATATATATAATTTTTAATAATTTTTATGAGACCAAAACAATTTATAAAATAGGTTGAATGTCTGTTTGGGTTGAAAGAGAGTCTTGAATAGAGGTCAAGTTCTCAGTAGATGTTGGAAGAATGTTGTTATCCAAAACAAGTTCAATGTCTGTTTGGGTTGAAAGAGAGTCTTGAATCAAGGTTAAGTTCTCAGTAGATGTTGGAAGAATATTGTTATCCAAAACATGGTCAATGTCTGTTTGGGTTGAAAAAGAGTCTTCAATCAAGGTCAAGTTATCAGTAGATGTTGGAAGAATGTTGTTGTCCAAAACAGGTTCAATGTATGTTTGAACTAATGGAAAAAAAATTGAAGAAGATATGGATTGGTTTAGAATTAGAGAATCTTGAATTTTTTCATCGTGATCTCATGGAGTTTCAACATGTACAAGAGTTTTGACAGATAGTCAAATATTCATTGAAAGTTATGTAGTTGATGTGTCATTGGTTGCAAGAGCTTTGTCATCAAGCTCTATAGAGATAATGTCATCATCAATTAATTCTTGGACGTAATTATTAAATCGTACACATCTATCTATGTGGTGACCATCAATGCGATGAAAGTCATAGTATGTGTTAGGTTTTTACCATTATGGCTTAGGTTCCCCTTCGACAAAGGGTTTTTAATTAAATATGTTATCAACTTAGCCTCTTGTAGTTGATGAAAAATACTAGAGAGACTTTCTCCAAGGGGTGTAAATGGACATTGGACTTTATGCGAAGTGATGTCTTCGTTAGGTTGTATGATTGGATTTTTGGGTGATTGTTCACTAAGTTGGGTAGCCATATGAGAGAGTTGTGTTGTCATCTTATTAATTTTTTCCACTCATCGCATAATGTTTTACGTGAATTCATCATGTTTGAAAGAGAGGGAGAATGAAGAAAGGTGCGGTCAAGAACTCAACCTATTGATTGTGATCTTTGTTTTGGCTCAAGCAAGCTTTAACAAGTAAGGCTATAAGGAGTAAGCTTAAACAAGCTACTTGGGCTAAATATGTGATAGCTCAAACAAGCTATAATGAATATGGTTTAGATTTGGCTTAAACAAGCTTAACAGATGACAATGCAAGGAGTACACTCAAACAAGGTACTTGATCTTTGGTATGATATAACTCAAAAGGATCTGCAGAGGGATTCGTGTTGGATGAAGCTTAAATAATCTTTAAAATTGATGATATAAGGAGTGAACTCAAATAAGTCACTCAATATCAATTTGATATAGCTCAAAACAAATGATGAAGGATTCGTTGTCCACTTAAGTAAGCTCGACAAGTGATTGTATATGAAGTGAGCTTGAACAAGTCACTCAAAATTAGTTTAATATAGCTCAAAACAAGCTATGAAGGATTCTTTCTTGGATGAAGCTTAAACAATCTTAACAATTGATGAGACAAGGAGTGAACTCAAACAAGTCACCCAATATCGGTTTGATGTAGCTTGAAACATGCTATGAAGGATTCATTGTCGGCTTAAGCAAGCTAATGAACTCAATGTAATGTTTTGATCTATGTTGTTTTATTGATTCAATGTTTTGTTTGATATTGATTCTGTTGAGAAATGATTTAGTGGAAGACAACTAGGATTTGAACTTTACAATGAGCACATTGATATCAACCAAGTTTTATGGTAAGAATAGTGCTAAACTACTTTGTTTACAAATAGCAAGCGCTTATGAATATCAAATTGTTTTGGATCAAGAGGTGGATTCTTTGAGAATGATCATTATTTCATGCAATCATATAGTATGGTATGGAATGGCAGATGTAGGCTCTTATCACTCCAAAAATATGCTTCCTCTGATATATCCTAGTCCTGATATACCAAATTCATGACTGGGACGAAATTGGTATGAGGAACCCTTCTGACATTGGAGGAGACTCACCAATTCTTACTTACCTACTTTGGAGTGAATCTCCACGTCCAAGGAAAGTTTTGAGAAAAGGTGGAAGGTGATGGGGGGATAAATATGTATGGTGTCCTTATAACTCCCCGAATATTTACAAGGACGATGCCCAGGCTTCGTTGTTACAACTATTTAGGTGCAACTCACATGTTCCACACAATGACATCACCATGTAGTTATGAGCAGGGCGAGGTAAATACCAAACGTTGTGATTAGACTAGGTCTAAAATTGTAATGCAGATGCAAATGTTGTGGTAGTCAAGTCCACGTCACTAGTGTAACATCGGTGGTGATGAAATCCACCTCTACTATGTGCAAAAACAAAATGATGATGTGGTTATCAACAAATTTCTTTCCAACTTGAAATAAATCACCGTGAAAATGACAGATTTACTGAGTGTATGATCATAATTTTGTGAGAAGTTTTATTTTGTTTTGTGTGTTTGATAATATTCTAGCGATGCGGTCCTGCAAAGAATAGATTAGTAGTTTTCCTGCAAAAAAAATCTTAGAAAGAAAAATGATCATGGTTGTTTTCTATTTTCCAGATCACTCAAAGGCGCAGGAAAAGATCATACACAACCAATGACCAAAAAATATTAATAATGTGATAAAATAACTATTAAAACGATAGTTAGTAAAATAACAAGGAAATGGATCTTGCAGACAAAGTGTTAGCAAAATGATCATGGCTGCTTTTTATTTTCTAGATCTCTTGAAGGCATAAAAAAGAGTATACACAACCAACGACTGGACACATATTAATAATACGATAAAATAAAATAACAATTAAAATGATAGTTAGAAATAAAAAACAAAGCTAGAGGATCCTGCAAACAAAGTTAGTTGTCGAAAATGATTAAAGTTCAAATGAGACGGTCCCGCATGATAGTTGTTAGTAGTTTTTTTAATTTTTAAATGCAAACAAAGATAAAAGACAACATCGCCGTGTTTCGGTTCTCAAGGTCACTTTGACAAGCACGAGAGAAGAGCATACACATGCGGGGTTGCGATTAACTTAACAAAATAAATAAATAAAAGAAAAACAACAACAAAAGATAAGCTTAAAACTATTACCTAGTTGTAGTGGGTATCGCAAAAAGAGTCGTTAGAGAGATTATGAGGGTCCAAGAAACCAATGTGTACAAGATGACGGAGAATGCGAGAGAAATAACTTCTAGAGAATGGCTACGAAATCTTGGTGAGAAGGTCCTCTTCGAAATCGTAAGACCGTGAATATTTTTGCTTTGTGATCCACAAGTATCTAGATCTGGTGATGGATTTTCTTCTTCTAAACACTTGAGCACCAAGGATATCAATGACGTAACGAGCATCGTAGTTTCATTGTTATTATAACATGCATACACATCACAAGACACCACACAACAAAAACACTTCCCATAGCATGAAGGTTAACCAAATAATGCCATAAGGCACAAAAATGAAATAATAACAACAAATAATAATAAAAAAAGAATGCAAAAAACCACTAATTAGGAAATCAAAGGTGTGAGAGCATGGGTAGATCCCACCGAGCGTGTCGAATGGGAGCTAGGAAAATACACTGATAATCAAAAACTAAAGCAACTAGCCAGATACCTCCTCATTCGCGATTCCCGACAAACCTTAGAATGGGCAAGAAACATGGATGAGCCCCGATTACATGAAATGTAGATGCTTTCCTCGAACCAAAAGGTATTCTCTATAACAAGATCAACTTACTTTGCACCAATGGATAAAGGGATTATGGATTTGGGATGCTTCAAGATGAGGCTATTTGGGTATTGGGACAAGGCTAGAAGGATGTTTATTTCTCAAAGGATGCAAGAGCTCGACAAGATACTCAAGCCTATTTTTCCATGTCTTTTAGAGGTGGGTAAGGTTGTATTTATAGCATGGGAATTGGATTAACTTAGGGGATTTTAATTAATCGCAGTTTGAAAATGAGGGCATGATTAGGTGAGTGGGGAACAAAAGAGTGGGTGAGGATTAAACTTGTATTTTTAATTCTCAAATGGGAGACATAGGGAATATTTGGCATGTGAGGAAGATTGGGTTTAATTGAAATGAATTAATTAATCCGATTAACATTGATTAATTCTATGGGTATTTTTGTGGGAAATGTAGTGTGGAAATTAATTGATTTGAAAAAGTTATGAAATTGGGGTGTCTACATTTTCCCCTCTTTGGAAGGGTACTATTAAAGTAGTGTCCTTTCAAAGAAAGTAAATGAGATGTATGAATATGCCCCGGATGACAAGATTGAAGATTTTTGAAGAGATTGTTCTTCAGAAGGTGTTCCTTCGATAAGAAATTATCGAGAGGAAGAAAAGAGAAAGTATTCTCTAAGCAATAAGTAGAACAAACTTTTGCTTGTGAGAATGGGGAAGAATTCAATCTACTTTTCCTAAGCAAAAAGTAGAGTAAATGTTTATTGGGGAGAGTAGAAGGTGGTAGGTGATGGATGTCATGGTATCCTCGAAGATGAAAATGTTATTGAAAGAGGTTATTATGGATATATGTGATGATTCCCCCTCGAGAGGGCTGACAAGGATGGAATATATGACAGAGCTCTTGAAAAGAGGAGAGGTTAATTCTACAGAGAGGAGGACGAGAATGGGGTGTAAGAGAAGGGAATGACCGCACGATGCAAATGGAGAAAGGATTCAATCAGCCTTGAATTATAGGTGTGAGGATGTGTGGAAGAATGCAATGGGAAAGAGAAAAGGGAATGGACAGGAGTAGTGGTTGATTATGAGAAGGAAAGAGAATTCAAAGGTGAAGGAGACAAGGGTATGGAGACAAAAAAAAGGAAATGAAAGAGGTAGAAGAGAATAAGAGAGAGGGATGATAGGGGAAGAAGGGAATGATGAAGGACAAACAAGAAGAAGACAAGAAAATGACAGAGCAGAGGGTGAAATTATGAAATAAAAAGGGAGAGAGAGTCAAAATAAAGGGAAGATAAAAATGAAGAAGAGTGAAGGAAATGAAGGGAGAGAAATGATGGAAAAATGAAAGAGATGATAGAGCTGAGAAAAGAAATAAACTGTAGAAGTAAGAGGTGAAGAAGACAAGGGTATGGTGAATGGGGAAAGATAAACAAGAAGGAGAAGACGAGATGAGAGTAGGGGGTAAAATCAGAAAAAGGGAGAGAAGGATGGAAAAATGAAGGAGATGAGGATGATGAAGAATTTAAAGAAGACGAAAGAGGAGGTAGAACGGAGAAAAGAAAGAAACTATGAGGGACTAGGAAAGTGTGGAAAATATCATAGAAAAGAAGAGAAACTGGTACAAAATGAGTGAAAAGGTAGGGGTGGTAGAGAAAAGGGGGAGGTCAGAAGGAAAGTGAAAATGATGGGGAGGAAGGGAGGACAGAGTGAATACAGGGAGAAGATTGAAGGAACCTGGTCCTCGTGAGGAAGACCAAGGTAAAGAATATGGAACAAACCACATGGAGATGCATGTGGAAGGTGGGATGATAAAAAGATGAGAAAACATTGAAGATTCAGGAGTTATCAATGGAGAAGTAAGAAGTAAGCACAAGGGAAAGGGGGAAAAGATGATATAGGGGAAGTGAAATAAAATGAGGAGTGGGAAAGAGAGGAGGAAAATAGATAAAATGATGCAGAAGGAAGGAAAACAATGATGGAGATATTTGGTGAAGAGTGGGAAGTATAAGGAATGTAAAGAGAATAAAGAGGGGAGGAATGACACAGAATTGAAAAAGATGTAGATATGCATGAAATAAGGATACAAGGATTACAAGACAATAGATAGAGGGTGTATGATGAAGACAATAAAGATATTGAAGGAGCGAAAAGAAGATGAAGAGGTGAGTAAGAAGCGACAAGAAAGGGTGGGAGTGGAGAAAAGGGATGTGAGGGAAGAGGGAATGGGGATAGAAGAGGTAGTGCCAGTGAGGGGATGTTAATGAAAGTCCACTCATAATGAACGGTGGGGAAGGATGAGATGAAAAATGAAGAAAGGGAAAAAGTGAATGAGGAATGGAAAGGGAAACACCAATGAAGGGATGTTAGGGAAAGTCAATCCATAATGAGCGGTGGGCCTAGAGGAAGGAAGGAATGAAGAAAAATTGAGAAGGTCAAAGGGAGTGAACAAGGCCGTGCAGAATGAGGATGAGTGAATTTTAGGGAAAGTCCACCGATAATTATTAGCACAAAAACAAAAGATGATGATGAAATAATGTTAGGGGAATATCAACAATAATGGCGAGTAAGCATGGGGGTATATATGTGGGATAATTTAAAAAGATGGAGTGGAAAGAGTAAAGAAAAGGTGATTAATGAGTTGTGACAAGGTGAAGTCAAGGAGAGGATGAACGAGGTGAGGATGAAGAAACAAGACATGAAAAGAATGGGAAGAGGTCACATGAAGGATGATGGATCAAGAAGGGGAAAATGGGGGAAAGGAACATGATTACATGCGGAAGATAGTAGATGTACTTTGTGATATGATAGGTTGAGGAAGGATAATGGTAGGAGGAAAATGTGGTTGGCAGGGGAGACTAGGTGGAAGAAGAGATCAACAAAGTGAATGGATAATGCGGAAAGGGAGAAGTCCAAAATGATGAGTTCAACTTAAGGGGGCCTTGAGTGAGACTATCCCGCAACGGAAGTGGTTAAGTAAGATTTTCAACTAGAAGACGGTGATATAGATGATGAGAGGATGGGATGATGGGGAATGTCGAGAAAAAGTGAAAGGCGGAGATGTGTGGTGATGGGGAAAGGAAAGATGATAGATCATCCTTAAGAGGGACTCTTAAGTAAGATTGCCATGCCGCACGAGTGGTTAAGTAAGATTTCTAAGCAAAGGACAAAGTGATAGAGGTGGTAAGAGGATGTGGTGGTTGGGAATGAAGAGAAAATGTGGACAATGAGAATTTGGAGTGATTGTGAAAGGCAAGATGATGAATCATCCTTAAGAGGGACTCTTAAGTAAGATCACCATGCTACGAGAGTAGTTAAGTAAGATCGCCAAACTGAAAGTGATGATATGGAAATTGAAAAGCAAGGATGTATTGGGTATAGGGGTAGAATGGATGGTTGGAAAAGATGATTACGATGAGATATGGGAGAAATAAGATGGGGGAAATATGATGGGATGCGAGAAGGCCATATGGTTGATCAACCTTAAGAGGGAATCTTAAGTAATATTTCCATGTGGCGGGGATGGTTAAGTAGGATCGCCAAGTCAAGAAGAAGAAGAATGATGAGAAGAAGTAAGTGATTGACAGAGTTGATGAGAAGAGGGTATGAAAAAATGGACTGAAGGGGAACCCTCAAGTGAATTTTCCATACTAGTGAGAGTGTGTAAGTAAGATTACCAAGCAAGAAGATGGATTCAAGGAAGGATGAGAAAAGAGTGAGTGATGTATGCCAGAGTGGAAGAGGAGGTGAGAGGAGGTGATAACAAGGAAAAAAGGAAACAAAGGAGTGTAACATGAATGGAAGGAGTAACATATGCGGTGGAGGACAAAGAGTGTGAGGGGAATCCTTAATTGGGATGCCCACGTGGTGAGAGTGATGATGCAAGAATGATAAGTAGAAGAGGCGGAGTGGAAAGATGTGTGTGGTGGTGATTGTCATTTGATGAGAGAGGAGATGGTGGAGAAGCTTCTACAATGGGAAGATCTTAGGAAGATGGTATACCTCAACCAAGAGTCCCACATGAGAATGGTGAGAAGGGTAATGTGGGGATAAGTGGCAGATGAGTAGAAATGAGGAGCGAGGATGAATGGATTAAATACATGGTGACCATGGTGGGGGATGGGAGTTCTTTAGATAGGGAATGCTTCTTGAGAAAGATCTTTAAGTAGGATTCACAAATTGCAATGGAGATCAAGAAGGATTCCCAAACTGGGAATGTATTAGTACAGGTGAATGGATGGGGTGCAAAGTAAGATTTTGATCATACAGAATATACTCACATGATGAAATCATCTTAATTTTAATATAGTACATAACATGATGCATCATGATATAAAAAATCAGGATGACTAGACTATAATATACGTGAGAGCATAGACAAGGGCCATCAAAAAGTTTTGATGCCCCAAAGTACAATATGTAAGTGGAAGAGAGCATAAACAAATGCCATCAAGAAGGTATGATGCCCCAATATGATATGCAATCAGATAACATAAGTATATTAGAGAGAACTCAAGATACATAAAATCAAGATGCCCCGTATAATATATCAAGATATAAGAAAGTAATTAATAACTTGTAACTAATAATGCAACACAAGAACCAATAAACATGTCCCTAACATGTTCCACAATGATGATTGATCGGATGTGCCCCCAAGTAGGGGTACAAGGACATAAAAGGATTGGGTCATTGTCCTCAAACAAGGAAACAATGAGAGCCATATTTTCCCCAAGCGAGGATTCACACGAGGAGAAGTGGTTTGAATTTGATAGTCATAAGGTGGTTAGATCATTCATTGGGGATAATAGTTCAAAGGATGAATTGTGTTGATTATTAAGTTTTGATGGTATTACAATTTTTTAGAATTTTGTAATTTTTCACATGTTTTTGGGATTTTGAAGATTTTTCAAATGTTTTTGTATTTTGGATATTTTCTAATGTTTTTGGGATTTTTAGATTTTCTAATGTTTTTGGATTTTGGAGATTTTATAATGTTTTTAGATTTGAGATTTTCTAATGTTTTTGGGATTTTGAATATTTTCTAACGTTTTTGGATTTTTGGAGATTTTCTAATGTTTTTGGATTTTATAGGTTTTCTAATGTTTTTGTATTTTGGAGATTTTCTAATGTTTTTTAGA
Source organism: Taxus wallichiana var. yunnanensis (assembly GCA_018340775.1). Taxonomy (NCBI): domain Eukaryota; kingdom Viridiplantae; phylum Streptophyta; class Pinopsida; order Cupressales; family Taxaceae; genus Taxus; species Taxus wallichiana. The sequence continues at coordinate 398,172,095 of CM031237.1, read as the reverse complement.
TTTTTGGATTTTATATTGTTTTTGGAGATCTTTTTGAAGTTTTATGGACCAAAATGCAAACTACGAGGTGATAAACTGGGGTATCGTCCGTATGTACCGCATTCCTTGTGGTAACTCATGCTTCGAATAATACAAAAATTCTCACTCCATTGGCAGATATGTTGGTGATGATAAGATGGAAAGAAGTCCAACTCCATTTGTGACTCCACGCAACTAATGAGATTGGAGGGCTCATCACCAGAGATTCAAGAAGAATACGGGATGCGATAGAGAATATAAAGACAAGTGCTAACAATAATCCATTTGGGAAATTGCGAATCCATTCTTCTTAAGGTTACTGAACTAGTTTCAAAATGAATTTCACTTTATAGGTCATGTACTAGACTTAGACAGTTATGTGGCCTATTGATTGGTAAGATATGAGGTGAAGGGATAGTTCTCTCTTCACTTAGGCATATAAATTACTTCTTTGGGGATTTTATAATTGTAAGCACTTTCATATTGATAAGATGGTGTATTTATTGTAATGACTCCCTATGGCTTGCCCCATGCTACTAGTAAGAAGCAAGGGCTCATCATCGAAGGTAAAACATAGGTGAGTAAATTCCTTTTTTTTTTTTTTTTGAATGTTTTTGTTTTTTTGAATTTTTGAATGTTTTTGCAACATTTTTATGTTTTTGTGATTTGTGATGGACCCTCTACACTTTGCCCCATGCCACCAGTAAGAGGCAAGGGTTTATCACCAAAGACAATACGTAGATGAGTAAGGGTACCTTCCTCTATTCCTAGTCTTACACTACCAAGTAAGAAGTGCAGGTGAAAACCAAAGATTGTGAAGGACGAAAGGTGTGATATTGAATTATTCAGAATTTATTTAATTTATTGAATTTTACAATAGTGCTTTCTATTTGGAAAGGAACCTCTACCCCCAATCTCAGCCCCACACGACTAGTAGGACATAAGGGTTTAACACCAAATACTAAGATGGGCGATCAAAAGAACTAGGGAAATAAGTTTAGAGCTTTTTCATGTAAGAGAGAATTTTGTTGAAGGGAATATATTACCATCGGTAAGCTTCTAGGTATGACCATAGGTGAAAGCAAATAAAATTGGGAGATATCATTAGAAGTATAATACTCACAAAACTTAATAGGATCTATATTAGCACCTATCTCATGATGATAAATATCAAGACGTGATTTTGATAATGAAAATATCTTCCAATGGAATGAATAACGTTAAATTATTCGGAGATAAGTAAGATAGAAGGAATAATGTACAAGCATTGTCTCCTGGAATAGGAGTTCTGAAGAATAGAATTTGTTTAAATGGACGCATTAATTGGTTCATCAAGTTCATGACCATCTTGATGTGGCCAATTTATAGGCTCCAGAGCCAAATTTAGTTGTAATTACATAGGATCCTAACTAGTTAGGTTCAAATTTTCCTTGTTTGTCTCGTTCTTTTGTTTTGTTCTTTTGATTTTCTTTGAGGATGAGATCATCGACCTTAAATGTTCTATGTTTGAATTTTTATTATAAGCGAAACCGTAGCTTGATTTTGATAGAGATGATTGAGAGCATTAAGTCATTTTTAATCAAGAAGCTTGATTTCATTAAGGTGTGAATGTTGATAATAATATTCATTGATTACATCTTTGAGGGATATCCAGTAAGGCGGAGTTCAACCTCAACAGAAGAATAAATTTACAACCATAAATAAGGGAAAATGGAGTAGCTCCAGTAAGCATGCGATAAGATGTGTAGTAAGCCCCAAGAGTGGGATAGATTTGGGTGTGCCAATTTTGTCCGTGTGTGTGGATAATTTGTTCCATGATGGTTTTCAATGTTTTATTTGTTGCTTTTATTTGGTCGTTAATTAATTGATTTGACGATAGATTCACAATTAAAGCTGGAAAAGGTTGCGTAAGGATATTCCTAGGTATACGGACCTTATAGAATGTATGTATGTAGAAGTCTTGATAAGTGGGAACCATCGGTGATGAGATGTTTGCAAGATCGAGCGTTGGAAGCATAATGGACACGGAAGGTTGTATTGTTGCAAGTGTCCAAACTTGATGTGGTTGTATTTCGACAATAAGGCTAGAGATGTTAGGCATAGGAGCTAGTAGTGGAATAATAGAATCAATCTCAATGGTGTTTGATGATGGACCCTCTTCTGTAGTGTCTATAGTTATATCAAGGTTTGAAAGGAAGTCTTGAAGTGACGTCAAGCTCTCGTTAGCTGTTGGAAGAATGTTTTTTTTTAAAATAGGTTCAATGTTTGTTTGGGTTAAAAGAGAGTCTTGAATCATGGTCAAATTCTCAATAGATGTTGGAAGAATGTTGTTATCCAAAATAGGTTCAATGTCTGTTTGGGTTGAAAGAGAGTCTTGAATCAAGGTCGAGTTCTTAGGAGATGTTGGAAGAATGTTGTTATCCAAAACAAGCTCAATGTTTGTTTGGGTTGAAAGAGAGTCTTGAGTTAAGGTCAAGTTCTTAGTAGATGTTGGAAGAATGTTGTTGTCCAAAACAAGTTCAACGTATGTTTGAACTAATGGAAGAAAATTTGAAGAAGATATGGATTGGTTTAGAATTAGAGAGTCTTGAATTTTTTTGTCATGATCTCATGGAATTTCAGCATGTACAGTAGTTTTGACAATAGTTAAATCTTCATTGAGATTTTTGGTAGTTGATGTGTCATTGGTTGCGAGAGCTTTTTCATCAAGCTCTACAAATATGATGTCATCGTCAATTAAGTCTTGGACGTAATTCTTAAATCGCACACATCTATCTATGTGGTGACCATCAATGTGATGAAAGTCACAATATGTGTTAGGTTTGTACCAATATGGCTTAGGTTCCCCTTCGACACGGGATTTTGTAAATGGATATGTTATCAAATTAGCATCTTATTGTTGATGAAAAATACTAGAGATAATTTCTCCAAGGGGTGTAAATGGATGTTGAATTTTATGCAAAGTGATGTCTTTGTTAGGTTGTATGATTGGCTTTTTGGGTGATCGTTCAATAAGTTGGGTAGCCAAATGAGAGAGTCGTGTTGTCATCTTATTAATTTTTTAATAGCTCATTGCATAATGTTTTACATGAATTCATCATGTTTTAAAGAGATGGAGAACAAAGAAAGGTGAGGTCAAGAACTCAACCTATTGATTGTGATATTTTTTTGGCTCAAGCAAGCTTTAACAAGTAAGGCTATAAAGAGTAAGCTTAAACAAACTACTTAGGCTAAATATGTGATATCTCAAACAAGCTATAATGAATATGGTTTAGATTTGGCTTAAACAAGCTTAACAGATGATAATGTAAGGAGTACACTCAAACAAGGTACTTGATCTTGGTATGATATAGCTCAAAACGATTTACGAGGGATTCGTGCATGATGAAGCTTAAAAAATCTTGAAAATTGATGATATAAGGAGTGAACTCAAATAAGTCGCTCAATATCATTTTGATATGGCTCAAAACAAATGATGAAGGATTCGTTGTCCGCTTAAGTAAGCTCAACGAGTGATTGTATATGAAGTGAGCTTAAACAAGTCACTCAATATTAGTTTGATATAGCTCAAAACAAGCTATGAAGGATTCATTGTTGGATGAAGCTTAAACAAGCTTGACAATTGATGAGATAAGGAGTGAACTCAAACAAGTCACTCAATATCAGTTTGATATAGCTTGAAACAAGATATGAAGGATTCATTGTCGGCTTAAGCAAGCTAATGAACTCAATATAATGTTTTGATCTCTGTTGTTTTATTGATTCAATGTTTTGTTTGATATTGAGTCTGTTGAGAAATGATTTTGTGGAACATGACTAGGATTTGAAATTTGACAATGAACACATATATATCGACCAAGTTTTATGGTACGAACAGTGCTAAACTACTTTGTTTACAAACATTAAACAATCATGTGTATTAAATTGTTTTGGCTCAAAAGGTAGATTCTTCGGGAATGATCATTGTTTCATGCAATCATACAATATATTGTGGAATTACGATGTAGGCTCTTATTACTCCAAAAATGTGTTTCTTCCGATATACCCTAGTCCGATATACCTAATTCGTATGGGAAAAAAATTGTACTGGGAACCCTTAGAGCACTCGGGAGGAGACTCACCAATTCTTACTTACCGCTTTGGAGTGAATTACATGTCCAAGGTAGGTTTTGTGAAAATGTGAAAGGTGGTGGGGAGATGAATGTGTATGGTGTGCTTATAACTCCTCGAATATTTATAGGGATGATGCCCATGCTTTGTTGTTATTCAGACTATTTAGGCGCAGAATTGCATGTTCCACACGACACATCACCCGTACATGGGGAACAGGGGCAAGGTAAATATTGAACATTGTGATGAGACTAGTTCTCAAAGTGCAATGCAGATGCGAATGTTGTTGGTGTGTTGTAGTCAATTCCACGTCATCGATGGAACGTCAATGGTGATGAAATCCACCTCTACTATGTGCAAAAACAAAATGATGATGTGGTTATCGATAAATTTCTCTCCAACTTGAAATAAATCACCGTGAAAATGACAACGTACCTGAGTGTGCTAATTTTTTTGGTTTCAACAATTTTCTCTTTTAACGATGGTAATTTTGTGGAAAGTTTTTTTTTTTTTTGTGCGTTTAAAAATATTCTAGCGACATGATCCTGCAAAGAATAGATTAGTATTTTTCCTGCAAACAAAATATTAGAAAGAAAAATGATCGTGGTTGTTTTTTATTTTCCAGATCACTCAAAGGCGCAGGAAAAGAGTATACACAACCAACGACCAGAAAAATATTAATAATGCGATAAAATAACGATTGAAATGATAGTTAGCAAACTAATAAGGAAATAGATCTTGCAGACAAATTGTTAGCAAAATGATCGTGGCTACTTTTTATTTTCCAAAACGCTTGAAGGCACGAGGAAAGAGCATACACAACCAACGACGGCAAACGAATATTAATAATACAACGAAGTAAAATAACGATTAAAATGATAGTTAGAAACAAAAACAAAGCTAGAGGATCCTGCAAACAAAGTTATCTCATCGAAAATGATTAAAATTCAAATGAGGTGGTCTGCATGATAAAGGTTAGTAGTTTTTTTATTTTAAAATGCAAACAAAGATAAAAGACAACATCACCATGTTTCTAGTTCTCAAGGTCGCTTTGACAAGTGTGAGAGAAGAGCATACGCATGAAGGGTTGTGATTAGCTTCACAAAATAAATAAATAAATAAAAGAAAAACAACAACAAAAGATAAGCTTAAAACTATTACCTAGTTGTATTGGGTATCAAAAAAAGAGTCATTGGAGAGACTGTGACCATTTAAGAAACCAATGTGTAAAAGATGAAGGAGAATGCGAGAGAAATAGCTTCTGGAGCGTGACATTGAAATCTTGGTGAGAAGGTCCTCTTCGAAACCGTAAGACTATGAACACTTTTGTTGTGATCCACAAGTATCCGGATTTGGTGATGGATTTTCTGCTATGGATTTTATATACGAGTTATAAGTAACAACAAAACTACGAAGCTCGTTACATCATTGATCTCCTTGGTGCTCGGTGTTTAAAAGAAGAAAATTCTATGTACCTTAGGATATGATAATATAATATATATGGGTTGATGGAGATGCCAACATGTGGCACACATCCCCTTAGTTATATGTATGGGTTCACATGGGATATGATAATATAATGTATATGGGTTGATGGAGATACCAACATGTGGCACACATCCCCTTCAACCCATATACATTATATTATCATATATCCCATGTGAACCCATACATATAACTAAGGGGATGTGTGCCACATGTCAAAGATCTCCATCAACCCATATATATTATATTATCATATCCTAAGGTACATAGCATTTTCTTCTTTTAAACACCGAGCACCAAGGAGATCAATGATGTAACGAGCTTCGTAGTTTCGTTGTTACTATAACTCGTATACGCACCACACACAAAAACACTTCCCTAGCGTGAAGGTCAACCAAATAATTCCATAAGGCACAAAAATTGAAACAATAACAACAAATAACAATTAAAAAAGAATGGATAAAACCATTAATTGGGAAATCAAAGGTAACAAATTGTGGGTAGGTCCCATCGGACGTGCCAGAATGTGAGTTAGGAAAATACATTGATAATCAAGAAAGTAAAGTAGCTATCCCAATACCTCCTCCTTCATGATTCTTTAGCAAACCTCAGAATGGGCAGTAAAACATGGATGAGCCCTGATTGCGTGAAATGTAGGTGCTTTCCTCAAACTGGAGCAAGGTCTTCTCTGTAACAAGATCAACTTAATTTATACCAATAGATAAAGAGATTATGGATTTGGGATGCTTCAAGATGAGGCTATTTGGGTATTGGGACAAGGTGTGAAGGATGCTCTATGCTCAAAGGATGCGAAGAGCTCGACGGGATATTCAAGCCTATTTTTCCAAGTCTTCTAGAGAGGGGGTAAGGCTATATTTATAGCTTGGGAATTGGATTAAATTAGGGGATTTTAAGTAATCATAGTTTGAAAATGAGGGCATGATTGGGTGAGTTGGGACCAAAAATAGTGGGTGAGGATTAAACTTGTATTTTTGATTCTCAAATGGGGGACATAGGGAATATTTGGCATGTCGGGAAGATTGAGTTTAATTGAAATGGATTAATTAACTGATTAACATTGATTAATTCCATGGGGATTTTTTTGGGAAATGGAGTAGACGAAATTAATTGATTTGGAAAAGTTATGAAATTGGGGTGTCTACAACTATAATTTTTTGAATGTGGAATAAGACCTATTAGACCAAAGGAACAACTAGAACCTAAGGACAATCTTGAGAACACATAAGAGTGGATTTAGAGTTTCTCTTACCCATAGGAGGAAGAATTAGATCAAGGGTAATTGAGTATGCCATGGTGTTCTTTTACCAAGTATGAATCCTTATAAGTCTTCTACTTGGTATGGCCTTTATCAAACTTTCAAGCATGGTGTTGGTCTTGCTTTCTCCTAATGTGAAGTTAGTGATAGTTGATTGAAGACTTGAGTGACTTGGCCAAGGTATGAGCATACTTAGAGTAGGATATCATGATCTAATAGTGACAGCTGAGAGATAACATGTCCTTTAGTTGAGGAGTGCAAAGAGATGATAAGGAATGGTGAACAAGTACCAAGAAGGACCATGTATAGAGATCAATTATGAAATAAGGGTGAATTGAGCTAAGGTTGGCATCACATTATATTGAAGCACAATGATTACTTTGGAGTTGTGGTTATTGGAGATCTTGATAAAGCGGTGTTCACCGTAATATTATTGTTGTGTGAAGGTGAAACTACCAAAGAATCTTATAAAATGATTTTTCTTACTTGAAATCAAAGGTATACTAAGTATTTCAAGATTGGTTTTTTGGAAAGTTTTTTAGTCCTTAGATTGGTTATGACAAAATAATTTTTATTTGATTTTGTTCTTTGATTGTATCTATCTATCCTCTATTATAAATAAAAGTGAAATAGATGATTGGTTGATGGAAATAGAAGAATGTTATTTTCTCCCTTATAAGGGAATGGTATAAATGGACATCCAATAAACAAGAAAAATAAGGCAAGTTGTACAAGAAATAACATTTGGTGTGTTCTTTACTTTTCTTTGCATAACATTAGTAACCTAGGACCTTAGGATACTTAAGCGGAAATTTAAGGGTATGAGAATGGTTTACACAACTTATTTTTATAACTTCCCAAGAGCACTTTCTCTTGATTTTAGAAACAACTTGTTTTTGTTTTAATGTAGAAACATGTTATATCAAGTTCACATAAAAGGCACTTAAAAAATCATTATTCAATAAATTTTGATTCTTGAATTTGTAATAAATGCAAGTAAAAGCTATGGGATTATAACGTTATCCACATTCAATGAAAATGACTTCAAAATATCCCCTCCAACCCAAGTTAGTAATACTTACACTAATTTCATCCAAATTATTCTAATATCTTATTTATTAATGCATCCTATAATTTGTTTATTAGTTGCAATTCCTCTACTATAGACTTGTTCTCTTTTCCAAAATAGTTTTCGACATGGAATATTATGAATTTTTCTATGTTCCATTTTATATCTTTGAGGTTGTGCTTTACTAGATTGTTCCTCTCATTATTCATAGCTTATAGTGATTGATATTATGCCTCATTTTTTTGTTTCTTCAATGTCATTTCAGAAATTCATAAGCATGAGTGCTCAATTTTATATGGGTTTTATTAGTGTGGACACCCTATAATTTCTATAAAAAATATTTCATGATATGTGTTAAGCATACATGAGTGATACGTTTGGCTAGAAACAGATATTTTTATGCAATATAGAATTAAAAATCTATTCCACTTACTCTTTGAATATGGATATGGATAAGCATGTGTGTGCGTGCGTGCGTGTGTGCGTGCGTGCGTGCGTGCGTGCGTGCGTGCGTGCGTGCGTGCGTGCGTGTGTGTGTGTAAAGTTTACTATCTATATAACCAAACACATATATAATACATAATACATAATATCTATATAACTTGTGAGTGATGGAAATTAGAATTATAGATTATACATACAAGACAAATATCGACTATTAAACTAATTTGAATCCCATCTAGGTGGGATTAGTTTCAATTAGTTCCATTATGATGAATTTGGCATGTGTAAAATTCGTCATAATAGAACTACAATGATGAATTTTTCATTTGCAAAATTCATTAAAATCAACTAGACATATGTCATGAACATTTGTAGCTTTTTGTAATCATGTTGAAATAACTTCATATTTAGATTAATTATGTATAAATAATTTCATATGGATTAATCATGTGTAAGTAATGTGTTGTTTCCATGATTATCCCTAAGATTTAGATTAATCACATCAAATTTTAGTAGTAATTTTCATTGCAAACATAAAATATGCTCGATTTACCATAGTTGTGATTAATGATAGAAAATATGAAATTTGGAATTAATAATAAACTTGTTGTAACGAGGACATGATGAAAGGAATTTGTATAACTACTTCTATAATGTCTAATTTGTGGAATGGAATTCGATGAATGGCATTGGAACATGATCAACATCAATTTATTGTCTTTCATGAGTCAAAAAAAAATTGGGTGGTATGAGGAAGACTCCTCCCATCTAGCCAACAAACAATGTCAACCTATTTAACGGTGATAGCTCAATTGGTACGAATAAAAAAATTGAAGGAAAGGCCCTTAAGTTTGGAGGTAAAATACATATGAATGACTTAGATTTTATATTGTTTTTTATTATGTAGACACTAACATTAATGTATGTGTGGTATAGTTGTGTGTGCCATGTTAAATGCTTATGAAGATAATTTGGTTGTGGAGAATATGTTCTTGATAATATTGTAAGTGTTATCTCAATTTTGCCCTCGAAAAATTAATCAAACACAACCCCGCACAGAAGAAAATCTAAGGATCGGTTCAATCATGTGAGCTCACATTCCAGATCCAACAATCAAGGGGCAGGCGAGGCTCTAAAATGAAGGAGCAAGGGTCAGCAATGAGGCCGAATGACACAAAATCTAAACAGAGGTTTGACAATGGCATCGAAGAAGAAGAAGCTCAAAGTTTTCGAACCTCACGTAGTGTCCAATCGGGCCCAAATCTGCTAAGTATACAGAGCCTGTGGAAGCCTCCACGTGTCCAAACGACGCCCCTTCAAGAGGCATAACCAAAAGCGGGTTCCCAAATGAGTGCCAGCTCTCCATGTGGTTAGAGTAAAAAGTGGGGGCATAACCGGCCCTGAATCGACTAAGTATGGAAGAGTCATCGGGCGACTCCATGTGCCTCAACAGTGCACTCCAAAGATCAAGACCAAAAGGTGGTCCCCAAACAAGCGCGAAGCTTCCATGTGCCTCATCGGTGCAATTCCAAGGCCAAAATCTAAAGAGGGGACCCCAAACTAGCGCCAAGCATGCCACGCGTCCCAAGTTTGAGATGAGTTTCATCTGCCGTTGAAAAGTCATTGGGCTGGCGGAGGGTGCCACGTGCCTCATCGCGCAACTCCAAGGATAGAATCCAAAATGGAGACCTCAAATGTGTGCGGGCTTGCCATGTGGTCAAAGTCAAAGAAGGGGACAAAGCCGGGCATAGAATCGGCTAAGTATGAAAGGGCCAAGGAAACTTCCACGTGTCTCATCAACGCACCTTCAAGGGTCGAGGCACTCAAGCGGAGACTCAAATGACCGCCAACTCTCCACATGTCCAAAGCCCGAAAGGTAGAATTGGCCGTTGAAAATTCTAAGCGGAGCGCGACAGAGCCAACGAAAGGCACCATGTGTCACTTTGGCGCAACTTCAAAGACACGGCCCAAAAGGAAATTCCAAACAAGGGCGAGCCCCCACGTGTCCTAAGTCAAACATATGGGCCCGCTGAATAAAAGGGACTTACCCAAAATATAAAAGAAACCGAGCGAGGCGAGAAGGAGCCATGTGTCTCTTCGGTGCTTTTTCAAGAGGCGAATCTAGAACGAGTCCCCAAACGTGTGCCAGCTTTACACGTGGCCATGTTTCAGGTCAAAGTGGGAAGGCGGGCCTTGGAAGGATTTTTGCCAAAAGTAGGTCGTCGGGCCCGAGGAAGACTTTTCGCCAAATGAGCAAGTTGCAAGGCCGGTGGTGGGGCGGCGGGAGATATTTGGCATTTTGTAAAAGGTGCAAAGTGAATTGTGGGCCCGTGAGCCCGAGAAGGATTTCTTTTGCTAAGTGGAAAAAGCGGTTCGGCGGGCCCGGATGAAAAATGGAAAATGAGAAGGTTGCGGGCTTACGGAGGTATTTGGGAAAAAGTGAATTTCGGGCCTACGGGGTTGCATGAGTTTTTATAATTTTTACGTTTTTCCGCAAAAGGCACCAAAGTGAATTTCGAGCCAGCGGATCCGTTTTGCAAAACTGGTTTTTCACCAATTTTGTACGGATTCAATTCAAATATTCAAATGGGCATATCTTTCGATCCAGTGCTCGAAATTCAACAAATTTGGTACCATTGGAAAGATCTCAACCTCCTCTACACCATGGAAGCATAAAATATTATTTTCAGTAGGCTTTGATGGGTGAAAATTAGGAAAACATATTTCATACCATTAATGAAGGATCCGATAGCTTCAACTACCCATATTTGATTTGATTTGCCATCTTTCCTTCTCCAACATGCCAAATGCAGAGACGTGGAACCAGAATTGACAGATTGTAGGTGGATTTGCAGGGGATTGATGGTTGGTAGTTGAGCTTTAAGAGTAGAATCGAGTTTCTCTTCTTTCTCTCTAGTTTTCATCGTCTATTTCTTGTAAACACTTCTCATTTGAGAAGGAGACATTCAGGTGTGGGGAAACTCTATAAAAACATTTCCGATGCCATTGAGCCGCATGAAACCCTCTCATGGGCCTGATAAGTGTACTCGTGCCTCTATTTCAACAATGTAATGGACTGTGCATATTCTAAGAGCAATAAAATTGTGTTCGTGGTATTCTTTCAACCCTTGCATTATTTTGTTGTGTCTCCTTGCCCCTCTATTTTTGTTGTTTTTCCGTGCATGTATGTCTCATTTGCAGGTGCAAGATGTTTTGTTTCATGGAGTTTTGACGGTGGATTAGGATCTAGGTCTGTGTCACTTCTGTCTAGCCTCCCTCATCTCCTTTTTCCTTGTTTCATCCTCCCTCAACAGAGTATCTCGTCATCTTCCTTTTCTAGTGTATCACCACTTTAGTGTAGGATTTCCCTTTTATGCACTCTCTCTCTCCTGTCTCCTTGGCATTGTTAGAATAGGTGTAGTTAGGTGTCTTCCCGCACTAGAGTAGCTTGTGGCAGGTAGTTTAGGAAGCAAGAACCAACCTTCTCTGGAGGTCCATCTCAAGTTCGCAAGTCCCACAGATTGAGAGATGGTCCAATGTTTTGCAATCACACCGGATGCCCCGCTCGAAATTAGGCCATTCGAGGGTGTTGTGATTTTGCATCAACAGCTTCTAGCATGCCCAGTGGAAGAGGTCTGAAGCACCTTACCACTTCATTTCATTAAGTTGATGTGTTCTTGGTGAGATTCAGCCTTTTGAGGCACATGTAAAGCACATTTGGCGACTCCATTTGTTCAATAACCCATATCTCTAAAGTTGCAGACCTTCCCCATCCATTTTCATCCATTTTCTTCCCATATCTTTCATTTCCTTCCATCACATGAAGTTTTGCAATCATGACTTCATTCCCCTCATGGAGCTCACACTTGCAACAACAATAGTACGCTCAGCCTCCAATGTATTTCCCAACTCCTCCAGATCAGCATTATGATCAAATCCAAAACCATTATGCTTACCCATATGAGCAATGCCAAAATCAGTTTGGCTATGGTACTTATCAAGAACAAGGGGACGCATACAATGGTGATAGTTATATGGAAAATTCTGATCTTCTGGAGAAGATTCAAAAGATGGAGGCACACATGGTACAATCAAGGGCCACATCTCAGATGAAAGCATTCAAAATTGGCTATAGGGCACCTTGTCCATGGGCCGGCCCTATGCCAAGACATTACAACCCTCAGGAGAAGGTTGACTTCATGGTTGAAATGTTGCCTCAACTTACACAGTGGATTGAGGATACCACCGCATACCATCCATCTCTTGGTATTCTTATTCATATTTTCCCTTATCTATCTATTGTTTCTCTTTATTGTGCATTTACTTCCTTGTGGGCTCATCCTTGCATGATTTCTTTACAAAACATACTTCACCTTTCTTGATGTCACCTTGTAGTCTTCCTTATCCCTTATCCTCTTGGTATTTTAGACCACACTCATACTATTGGAGGCATTCCTACTTCGCATCACACTATGTGCTTCATTGGCTACGATCCACACCTTCGTTCCCTCTTGTTGTAGAAATTTCTCCCAACCACTTTCCTTCTTTTTTCTTCTCTTGTGTTTTTTTCATTGCACGAAATTCTAGAGCCTCTTCACATTGCTCCTCTCCTTCCTCTATTTCCCTGCAAAGCAACTTCCACATTCTCCTATAGTTTCTTTGAACTATTTTCACACTTCTCCACACCTCTTTCATTGCACACTCTTGCAATATCCTCCTCTGATATCTCCTTCTAAACTACCTCCGAGTCTAATTTATGTGTCTTCATGTGATTCTCCTTTACGCTCTTCCTCTCCAACATGCCTCTCTATATACTCTTCCTTGATATCCCTTTTGATCTCCCCTTTCCTCGGTGCACTCTTCAAGTGCACTCTAGTAACCTCTCTTGTGGGCTGCTTGGGGTAACTTCTTGACCCTTATTTGGGTATTTCACAATGGTAATCCCATTATTGTGTGCATCTTTTCCTTTATTCTCCTCAACTCCTTTGTTTGGAGTTTCTTCTTTCACATAATCTTTTGTGCTTCATCTCTCTACTAGGGTCTCTTATCTTACAAACTCAACCATGCACTTCATCTACCATTCCTCTGGGACATATTCTTCCACCCGCATCTATTCACTTATTATTACATCATCATTTTTTCCATATCTTATGTATTTTGCAAGCTAATATTTTCATGTTAGCTCTGCCATTCACTTTTCCCTTTTCTCTATTTCCTCCTTTCACGGCTCTACGTAATCCTTTATATGCTCATGGTGCCTAAATGCTGACCATCTTCTCTTCCTTGGAATATCATTTTCTAGTGTGCTATTTTCACGCATTGGTGTATGCTTATGGGTGACTTCTCTCTTCACTCTTTTCTAAACTTATGAGCCTTCTTTATGCACCTTTTCTCATGCATATTTTCGCAATACTCTTGGACCATCCTCTCTAAGGTACTCCCATGTTGGATTTATCTTCACTCTTGTGCTCCGCCCACACAATCTTCAATTGTGCCTTTTCGTATGTTTTTTCCTCTCTTCTACACTCCATCAACACTCTCTTCACGCAATATTTTTTACGTTGTTGAATCTTCATTAAGTCTTTTACCACTTTCTTTCAAGATATTTGTTCCGTAAGACCTTGTCTCCTATAGTGGTCTTCCTTTGCATCCTCTAATATGGTCTTCACACCATTCATCTCCTCCATCACCTTCTCCAACATTTATGTGAGTGTTGCATCCAAATAACCCCTTCTTTTTGTGACATCTTGCCTTCTCGCACAAGATCATCGACTTCTCTTCTTTGTTACACTAGAGGATCTTATTGTGTGTCCTCTACCCACCTTTTCTTCATGATGAAGAACACAAAATTTCATGTTATTTACCTCAAATTTGGCGTTCTACCAACACCCTTTGCATGAAAATAACCTACTTTAATATTACTTGACAAAGAGTTGGGTCCTCCCCTACACATCTACAAAGTCACACAACAGGATGAAAACTATTAATTTTTCATCTATTTTTTAATCGACTTTAAAACATCTACATGCAATTGTTCTTAAGGATCTTACAACTCATGGATGGAGCTTTACCAAATTCTATGATGTCTCCCTATAGACCTATCATATATCAGGTTGTGTTCTCACAAGAAAATTCAGAAACCTCTTAGCCACTACACTCCAAAACCCCTTCCACAACTCAATCACCCAAAAATGGTGAACTCGTCCCCTTTTATAGCTATGTGCCCTGCTCTTTCCCACTTCTCTCTCATTTTTTGAAATTTCCTTGGGCAGGCTAACTTCTTATAGACGCTTTTGTCCCTCTAAAATTCAAATTTGAATCTAAACTCCTTTTCTTATGTCACATTGATCTATCCATTGGATCTTTTGATCGTTCCATCCTTGTCAGACACCTTCTGACACCTTGCATCACTTCTTCCAACTATCCAGTCAGTCGTGCACTCCTTTCTCACACTCATCGGCCACACCTTAGTGTTGTGCAATCATATTCTTGAGTCTCACCTTAAATTATTTTTTCACACTCCCTCTGGGTTCTAGGCCTCCTTCAAAACATTTTTTCACCTCCTTCACAGACCAATATATTCTGCAATCCTCAATAGGTGCTCCTACGCTTTTCACGCATTCATTATCACTGTGCATAAATTCCTCACAATCCCTATGTGCCTTCAGTCTATCAAGCCAATCTTATCGTGCATCATTGTGCCTTATTATTTGCACCTCCGTTGATTTCTATTGCATAAAATGCTCACACACTTCTACACAAACTTCCCCTTGTCCTGCAGCGCTTCTCCTCCCTTCTCACGCATTCATCCATCCCAGCACACAACCATCCTTCACAAAAATTATGTAGTATTTCCTTGGACCTGGGATGTTCCTGAATCATTTTAACACCTCAAAGATACATAATGATATCAAAGATTAGCAAAGAAATGCTTTCATGTCTTATATGATGATAAGTAGGAAACATTTAAGAACCATTTTTGTAATTAGGAAGCATTGTTGAAAGTAATACATGCAATTTTAAAACAATAATAACATATCACCTTCTAGATTAAGTGGTTGTTACAATGCGGCACTCCCATGTGCATTGTTTGTATGAAGTGTCAACACCTTCAAAACACGTTTGCAAGTGTTTCCTTGGGCAACCCATGGATTGTCACAAACATGCAAATCAAGCCCAAATTTCCCAACCAAATACCATCACTATCAGTCGATAGAAATTTGAATTCTAACCATGTACGAACCTGGAATAAGATGAAATGCACAATGACTATACGGGATTGTTCTCTCTCTTTCAGTAGCAATTAATATATATTTCTCTTTCTTGTAATTTGTTAAGAAATTGAATACTTGCAAATTCATTTTGTTTCTATACAATAGTTCAACCCGAAACGTCAAATTGTACAAAATACAAATCATTCTTCTCATGCATTTTTTCATTCATTCACACAAAAATGAGTGATATGCCCTTATGAACGCATTCGTATCTTGATTCACATGCGTGAAATTGTGGGAAAAAAATCACTAACGTAACTACCCAAAAAATGAACAATAACACATTCATGAAGGAGAAAAAATAAATACACCCCTTTCATTGTACACATAAGTGTCAAAACAATTTATTACATGTTCAAATTAATGTTTCTTTATGTGATAAACATACATTTTTACCACTATTGTTGTTAATAATACAAACCATGTGAAAACATACAATCATAACAATAAGATTTCAAACTTATTTATATGGACCCCATCTTGCAACCACGTGTTCTTAGAGTAACCCATAAACATTTTATGTTCCTTGAAATCCTCAATAAATTCTTCAATGAAGAAGGTTTTCATATTCTCACTCTCAAGTAATCATGCACTGATGATTCCCAATTTTTCAAATATTTTCATCCCTGCCTCATTATTTGTATACTTGATAATTGAATAAGCATATTTAATAAGTAATGAAAATCAAAAATTATATTCTAAAAAAATATGAATGAACATAACAAACCCATAAATATTCTTCAACCACGCCCTACAAACAAGCCATATCTATAAGAGTATGTGACAAACAAATACAGTCCTAGAATAAATTTAAAAATATATGAAAAACATAATTTTTTGTTTGACATCAGGATGATCAACATTATGTAATAAAGTACACAAAAATTAATGTCTAATTACTTGTATTTTGAAATCTACATCGTCTATGATGAATGCATTGAAATGTCAATAATTTGTATCTATTTCCCTCAAAGTTTTTCTTCATCCGTCGAAACATAAATTGCATTTGTCTTATTACAATATGAAATAACCCATGCAATGGCCGCTCTAGCCTCTTCCTCATTAAAAAAATAGTAAAGTATATAATTGGTACTAAGGGAGGCATGTAATAAAAACTAGTTAGCATGTTAACAATAAAAGGAATTGACTAAAAATATAAAGTATGCTTAGAGAGGTAAAAACAATCAACTTAACCATAATTTTAAGTATTTATGGTGCCCGAAGGCCCATGATGGAAGGCACGTCACTCCTACACAGCTTCGATATGAAAATTTTCTCTTTATAATATGTCATAGGTTGATACTAGTGGCATCTTGTCGGTGTTATTGGGATCGAATGTACTTTACTCTCTTCCATGCATTCATCATAGCTTTCTTTTTTTTGCATTCATCCCTTTTGTTAACTAACTTCACTAACTTGATATACAAATAATGAATTTCCATAATCACATCAACAAGGACATTAGCAAGTGAAAAAGATTCAAGAAATAGCTTATCGTTCTATTGAAAAATTTGGAGCGAAAGAATTTTTCATACTATTACTTGTGTCATTCATTCCATGGAAAACTCACCAATTAGGTCACAATGATACAAAGCATTATATATAATAAGTGTCACATCTAAACGACCAAGCATAACCCCTACATTGAAATAGCACTAATAACCACATTTTTTAAAACTTCATGATCTTTGACTCATTGGCGGTTTGTTCCTATTCTCATCAAGACCATAAGCACACCAATATTTGTAGCAATAAAAAATGATATTAGAGACAAAAAAATGTAACTCCAAAAATTCTCAACACTATTGGTATGGTGTTATAAACAAACTTGTTATAGAATATGCTAAAATGTGGTGGTTTGTATGTAACAATATCTTTGGACACCCTTTTCTTCTTACATATAAATATAGTCTCCATGTCATCAAGGAAGTCTTCCACTTTTACAAATGCATTGATAGTACAAAGAGGGGTTGCCACACAAATATCCACATCTCCATTGTCTTCACCTATCGAGGTCTATTCAAGATTTTCTTATGAAAAATAAGATTTCTCATTTCCCATATTTTGAACATCAAGACAAATCATACTCTCCCACTTACTCTTTCTTCTCATTCTATACAAAAGCATACTCTCTCACTTACACTTTTGTCTCATGTTATACAAAATCAAATTAAAAGTACATTATTCATTTATCCGATAAATTTATGCAAGAAATCGATTGAAAAGGTGTTTACCACTAGTGTGTTTATTGCTACTATTTTTTCTCTAATTGACAACCAACAAATGAGAACAGGTTGAAAAGTAGTGAAGTAAATAGCAAACCACTTAAATATATAAGTAGCTAAAAGACTTAACCAAATTAACTAACTAAAACTACTAAAAGGAATCGGTACAAAATGTTGAAAACACACTTTCTTTACCTCTGTTGTGTTAATCAACATGTTTACAATTACAAATAACATTTGATTGAAATAACATGTAAGAGGAAATAATTAATCAATCCCAATGAAAGTTTATATGACTATTTATTATTAGGATTTCAATGAACTATAACAAATAATCATAATTTGTCTCACTTATATTGGGAAAATGACTTATATCCATTACATCAAAGAAGATTGTACAATCGTTGAGAGGCTTGTAAGAAGATTCATAGACTTCTTTAATGCAAATAGAAGGGAAAAAGTTGATATTGATTCTGTCATTAGTATGTGTCATGATAGAAATCATGAGTAATTGTGGTAACATTGTGTGTTTACCATTGTTGTGCTAATAACAATTGGGTTTTTGTCATTGTGAACCATCAAACTAGTATAGTGGATATAAAGCTCTACCTATAGACCCAAAAACATAATGTAAAAGCTAAGAGGCATTGGTTCAAAGACCTCACCTCACTTGAAATGGAGTGTCTTCTTTTGACTTCTATACATAATTGCATAGGAGATTGTATAATCATATATATGCTTCTATAAAGATAAATCTTCAATTTTATGAGATGTGTAGGCTTGTGTAATGAAACTAGAAGGCAAACAAATTTTGTATAGATATTCTTTAACTAGTGCCACAACAGAATCATAAGTAAATGTGGTACACCTTGTGTGTTTACCACTACTATTTATTATGAGACAATCCAAATTATACATGTATTCAACCAAGGTTTTATATTTATATGTAATGCAAAAGGATTACACTTGTCAACTTACATATTCTCAATGACACCTCTTCATAGCTTTCCCCATTTCCAATAATTCATTTTATTTCAGGAAGAGAGTGAGGAAGAGACGGAAAGCAATCTAGCTCTACTTACATTAGTTTTTTTATTTTTATGAGTTTTTAATGACAATAAATCCTCGATGCTTCTTTTTGAAACAATCCAAGTTGAATCCCTTCATGAATCTATCATCGGTAGGTCTCATGATAGGAATCATAAGTAATGGTGGTAAACATTGTGTGTTTATCACTACTATGTTAATCACAACCGGGTTGTTTCTCATTTAGAAACATTGGACTAGCATAGTGGATAGAAAATGCTACTAATAAACCCAAAAACATAATGCAAAGGTTAAGAGGCATTAGTTCACCGTCTCACCTCACTTATAATGGAGTGCCTTCTTTTGAATTTTATCCACAATTGCAAAGAAGATGCTACAATCATTGAGAGTCTTATACAAAGAAAAATTCAAACTTATGAGACACTCCAATTTATATGTGTATTTAAACAAGGTTTTATATTTCTATACAATGTAAAAAGGTTAAATTTATGTCGGCTTACATATTCTCATTGACACTTTCTCGTAACTTGCCCCATATTAACCAAAATTTTCAGGCCATCTTCCATTCAAAAGCACCTTCAAAATGCTAGATAAAAAATTGTAGAAAATTACCAACAAAAAAAAAAAAAAAATTTAATTTTTTTTTATGAATTTGTATTCACAATAAAACCTCTCTTCTTCTTTTGAAATGCTCAAGGCGAAACCCTTCATACTCCATTTTTAAAACTATTCATTTCCTACCAAAAAAAAGATATAAAGGAATTGTCATTTGCATATTAAAAACAAGGAAAAGAGTTTTGTAGCTTCATGTCTCTTCTTAGAGACTGCTACCCACTTGTAAATCAATTTTGTCTTCAGTAGAGCTTCATGTACATTGCGATATTGGGCTATTATCGTGTCCACTTCTTCGATTTAATTCATTGTTTTTATAGCACATTCAATTACCGTAATTTAGTGGATTGTCCCGATTTACAATTAAAATTTGATTGCATACATCAACATCTTTTTATTGTCATTGTATTTGTAAGTATGCATCATAACTTCTACAAAGCAAGTGAATGGTCAAGAGATTCCCCCTCTATTTCATTATTTATATCCCTTGTACTCCCATTGTTAAAACATAAAGATCAAGGATAGATCTACACATTGTAATTGTTTGGAGTTCCATTTTTTTTCTAAAGAGTGACTTGAAATGGAGGAAATGAACTAACATATTGGTTTGGAAGAGAATTGCATTAAATATGAATGCCATGGAGATAATGTAAATACATATTTCCAGTGCCATAATAGGTCTTTTACATGCTCCATGCAACGACCTTTGTCATGCCATCCCTATAAATCCCTTTTCTTGAAACCTTGCGACATATTTTTTCGATTATCTACCACTAAATCTCCAATCAAATCCTATTACATTGAATTTCATACTCTTGCGAGCCATTTTGGCCATTTAAATTTGTCTAACTGCTATAGAGTTTAGTGGAATGCCACAATCAAGCCTTCTCAACCCTACCGTGAATTTGTATTCCACACACTCGTCCACCAACTCAACAAAGAGTTCCCACACAATTACGATGATGCATGCATGGTATAAGGGGGGCTGTTATGTTTTATTATGGTCTCTTATATGTATGGTGGTGTATCATGTCACTAGAGTAGTTGATGCCTATTTCCTTTCTCGTGTCACCTAAAAAAGCTTAAATGCAAAGAATGAGGCTTTGTTATATGTTGCAAGATTGCTAGTGTATTAAATGCAATTTTGTCTACATAGCTAACATCTCCTTTTTTCTTCGCTATTAAAGTTTATTTGTTTGTGGTTGTGGGGTATGTAGGTTCTTCAATTCCTTTTAAGTTAAATCTCCATTTGATTCTCTCGAGATTTTCTAATTGAAATGTTTATTCTAAAACTTGATCTTTTCAAGGACGATTTCAAATAAAGATGAGATTCAATATTTTTCTTTGACCTTGACAAATATATATCTATGGAAGATCCTATCTCTCACACACGGTCGCGGGGAGATAGGCAAAATCAAACTCATGACCACCGAGTTGAAAGGCAAGTGCCCCACCACTGCGCGGCACAACATTTGTTTGGGTTATATTTGATCGTTTTGACTAAATCAACCCCATGCTAACGTGCGTGAGGGTTAGGCAAAACGTATATCTATAAACAACTATGACAATCGAGAAATGTATATCTAGAAACAACTATACTCATATTTATGTTCTCTTCTTTCATATCAAATTTGCACATTATTGTTTCCATATATACATGTCAAAAAAGTATCATAGATATCATATTGTTAATTAGATTTGCAGGAAAGCTTTGCATGTGTGAAGATTATTGCACTCTCCTCCTTCCCTACTAGAAAGAGTTAGTGACTTGTTAAGATGGTGGCATTGCCATCCTAGCCAAGTAAACATTTTGTGCATGCAAAACACATTGCCAATTTTGGCATCCTCAAACCCAATTTTATTCAATTCAAAATGTTCTTCAAATCACACTATTTTTAGTATGCAAAAGTTTGGCCTATAATTGACATCATAATTTTTTTAATGATTTTTTTGCTCTATATTGTATGATCAAACTTCTCCCCATTTCAAAACTAGAAAACGAATTTTAGGTTACACTTTGAAGCTTCAATTTAAACCTTGTGTTACTCTGCAAGATCATGATAAAATTTTCTACAAAACAAAACTTAACTATTTTATTTATCTTTTTATTGGTGCAAAATAACACGATGTTGATATTCTTGTAATGAATTGTGTCAATTTCATCATTACAAGCATGTACGAAGAAATTGCAGGAAGCTTTGAATTGCTTTGCTTTGAACTTCTTATATGTTGTAGATAACAATTACTCTTTCTAATTGATATGATTGTTTCGTGGAAAATCTTAAGGAACTAGACAATGTCAAAAGTCTCTTAGGATCTTTTTCAATATCAATTCTCATATTAGAAAAAATGATCTTCAAATGTAAAGGTGGCAACATGGAAAGAAACGTTGTGTTAATATAATTTTGAGTAGAGTGTCAAGATTAAACATGAAATTAATTAGAAATGATTCAATAACTTATTGACAATTTTTGTGATTAATTTTCCTTTTAATTTTATTATTGTTATGTGGATTGCTTTTATATTTACAATTAAGATAAGTTCTTATGAGCAATGGTTCAAATATATGTTTTAAAACTTTAACCGTTATATATTATGAAAATTATTCCTCACTAGAGATTTTATATATTGTCCCCAAAATCTTTAGTTTTTGTTTTACTTTCTTTAGAACTAGTATATATTTTAAATATTTCAGCTTTCTTTAAAACCACCCAATTACTTTAAATGTATTTATTTCAAGAAAATGATGATTTTAATGTATTATTTTGAATTTGTCACATAATTTTGTTTATTGAATTGTTCTATAGTGATTAGCACACCCAACTTCTATACATTTTTTATGTTAAATGATGATGACAACCTTAATCCAATTACACCATGGCACTCAAAAATATTTTCATGAGAACACAATTGGATTAAAAAAATCACCATATGTTTTAAACCAACAAAAGAAATCCCATTTACCTTTTCAATTTTGGAGTCGCGACTGTCTGGTATCTATTGGTAACGCCTTGGGAACTACCCTTTACATTGATTCTCAAACCTCTGATTACACCCATACTACCTATGCCCAGATCTTGGTGGAACTAGACCTGCTTAAAAACCTACCTGCAACCATTGATCTTAGAGTGCAAAACAAAACTTGGTCACAACCTTTAGATTACGAAGGCCTACCATTTAGGTGTAGAAGGTGTTTTTGTTTAGGTCACACCTCTACTGATTGTGGGATGGCAAAACACCAACATGAGAGGCACAACTGGTGGAAAGATGCCCTCCCAAAACACTTGGTTTTCGAAGCCAAAGAGGATCTAGACTCAAATGCAGATACAGAAGCTGAATCCAATTTTGTCTCAGAAACTCCTATATTGGAAATTCCAGTTGTTGACAACAAAGAAAATGCAAAAGACTTATCTCATTCAGTTAGTAGCAACAAGGAAAATGCAAAAGATATATCTCAGGCTAACAACGTTGTTGTCCCAACCAGAATCATAGCGGATAAGGAAAATACTCCTCCTTTGTCCAATCCTCTAATTGCGAAGACTTCAACAGTTGGGTAATGGTGCGCAAGAAGAAAGAAAATTATTTCTAAGAATATTGTTTCCCGCCTAAATGATTTTGTTCTCCACTACCGTTTGAATGTCCCTTATTGCTTCATTTGTCTTTAACAGTGAAGAATCAACCATATCACTATGGTGTTGTTTTGCCACTACAATTTGTTCGTTGTACACAAACCGTTTTTTGTTGATAAGTTGTTTTTGGTACTTTTTGATCAAATTGTTTCATGTTGTTGGGTGTTCATGTTTTTATCTTGATTTTGATCATTCGGTTGTGCTTTCATTGTCAAATTTTGGTTGTTTGAGCCTTCTAGTACAAGGGTATAAACCCTTTCAAAAACTATTTGCCAATAATAAAAACAAAACAAAAACAAAAGAAATCACTATGAGAATCGCCACAATATCAAATTTAAGGTGCCTTTCTTATTAACTTACACTATTACACTCCCCCACCAACCCCTTGGCTACCATTATAGGATGTGTATTGGCATAATGCAATTGTGTTCTTTATGATCACAATCTTTTGTGGTTGTGCATAATTTGATATCTTTCTTGATGATGCATTTCATTTCCATTGCCTCGAGAAAATCCCCCTTTGCGGCATGTTTGTTATTATTTTGTCAATACAAGCATCCAATTCTTTTATGCATTGATTTTCATTGTTTCCTTTTTTAAGTTTCAACTCATTTTGAGTTTTAAATTTGTCAAATTAAAAATAACTTTTACAAACTTAATTTATATTGCCTTCTTTAAATGAGAGCAACAAACATCCTTTGTATTTAGTAAAGAAATAAAAACGTCTCGAAACATAAACAATTCTTACGAAAACCAATAAAATCTATTACGAATTAATTGTCATTTACTCCTCTTCTTGCCACGCCTATGTGTACAAAACTTTCTTCATCGGCCATCTATACTATTCTCTTCTCATTTGCTAAAATGCAAAACTTTGACAAGATTTATCATATCATGGCCTTGTTAACCTAATCATCTTATTGGTCTGCCAAGACCACACTCTTGTTGACTCTCTTAGAAAGAAGTGACATGCACAAGAATAATTTACCAAAGAAGGCAAAGGATCCACATGAGTGCCCTAACATAGGGTTCCAAATAAAAGTCAATACCAATATTTTTTCAATATAAAATTGAAATAATTGAGACGTTGTGATTGATGGGACCAACATTTAAAATTGACGCTCATTTACTTTTTATGTTTAAAGTTACCCCACTATATATATAAATAGAAATGTGTATATGTATATATATAAATACATTTACTATTTGTAAGGGACCCATCAAAAATTCCAATCAAACACTTCCAAATTCATTTTTAAATCTTAAAATTTTGAATATGTCCAATGTTGCATGAGTAGTGTCCGGAATGTTCCTTTCATTGCAGTATGAATGTACACATGGATGTATGACATTGTTTAATCAACTTTCACACAAAAATTGCTGTACTAACACCTTCCTAGGTGGCCATCAAATTCAGTCTCGATCGGACAATCCTAGTGTATAACTAGTGTTGATGAGAGAATTGCATAACCTGTGAGGGTCATTGGCAGTGCTTTATGTACAAATTGTCTTACACATTATTCACGTGCTAAAGAATAATGTGTGCATTCCATGCTGCACCCAATTAGAAAAACGTGATCGCTACTCTTTATGCAACAAATTTCCTTTTTTAACAGAATTTTTTACAATACTAATCTAATGTCATTCGCCAATCTCTATCAACAATATTAGGGGGCATTGTATGACACTTGGTAATGTATGGAAAGGATTTGCATCTTGATCGTTCAACAGCAATAGCAAGATTTCATATGTTGATCTTTACTATGTGAGGCCAACGAGCTCTAAGCGGGAGCAATTTGGAAGCTGTTTTTCAAAGCGCCAACCAGCACGAAGGCATTTGTTGGATTATAACAGCAATACAAAAATGATCAAGAATGCTTGATTGTGGCACTCTTGAAGCATATTTCCTATCACTATCATAGTTCTTGCAGTTTTTGTTTTTGTTATTACCAGACATTTAATTTCAAACTGTACTTGTCACAATTTTTGATATATTTAATCATCTCAGGTGACTTGAAAGGGCATTTAATAGATTATGTGTTGAGACATCTTCCTAGATAAATAAGAAAGTGTCTGCCGAAGAAACTAGACCTCCTCAATGCCTACTTTTATTTTTTTCCAGGAATCTCAATGGCTCTGTTCATTTTGAAAGAACTCTGGACTCCCCAATGCCTCCTTTTAATTTCCCAGAAACTAGACCTCCTCAATGCATTCTTTTTTTTTCCAGGAATCTAAATGCCTCTCTGTGTTCATTTTGATAGAACTTTGGACTCCCCAATGCCTCCTTTTAATTTCCCAGGAATCACAATCTCTCTCTCTGATCATTTTAAAGGGTCTTCAAGTTTAGTAATATCATAATGATATCATGTACGAAAATGGTAGACACATCAGTAAGGTTATCAGAATCCTGATGATTGTGAGTAAAGCATGTTTTTCACTAAAACCTATAAATTGCATTTTTACAACTAACTTTAATAATGGATCTCAATAAAGCGTGGGCTATATGCAAAAGCCTTAAAATAGCTTGCTATTTCATTAAATAAGTTACAGACCAGTAAGTTCTTTGCTCTCAAAAAGAGAAAATATAGTGATAAAAGAGCTTATGTTTAACTAAGCAGCTCCTGATATAGGTATAACCAGTATTGGGTAAATTGTTCCTATCCAAATTATAGTAATGTCCTGGCTATTTCAAGACTGCAAATTCCAGCTTGATTTACTTAATAAAGAATTCATTTTAATAACATTTAAGTAGTTTGAGATTTAAATAATTAGTCCAAGCCACAACAATATTAGAATGCCAAAACACATTAACAATATTGGAGATAAATCAAATGAAGAAGCCAATTCAGGTCAAAGAAATTATCTATTTCTGCTAGCACAATAGATTAAAGGAATGGTTGTACATTATTAATAATATCTGACACCTACCAGTAAAACATACGCTGATAATCATGTCACAGTTATGATTTCACTTTATGGCCTCGTTTTCTGCATGGAATGCCACCAATACGAGAAGTTAATGTTACAAACTGAAACATCGTGTTATTAGCTTCCCCGTACAATAATAAACATGTGTTACACCAACAAGAATGATGGCCTCTGAAATGAGCTCCATGCATATGAAACTCATTTTGAAGCAGTGATACATTAAACTGTACAAAAATACCAGCCCAGTAGGTGAGACTATTATTACAATGAAGACAAGGGTTCGGATCCCACCTGGGAACCGCTGGACAAAGCTCCCCATGATAAAGAAGGCTCGAAAAATGAAGACAATGTTTGCGACCCCAATCTGGCTGGGCCCGATATTTATACAAGGCCAGACAATTACAAAATATAAGGACGACAAAAAAATTCACCAAACATGTCTAAGAAGATGCAAAATAATAGCTAAAAAAGTTAGCAAATGATGACCATAGAGGACCCGATTGATTTGCAAAGAACAGCCAGACTATTCTCTTGACATCCATGATTGAGAACAAGCAAGTGATGAAAAAATGCTGATGCTACAAATTGAAGAATAAAGTCTGGCCACTTGAATGCCAGTGCTGTGAAATTTTCTACCTAATTAATATTGTATGATTGAAATCTTCAGAATTTTTCTAAATGAAGTCACTTGTATGCTAATAGGAAAATGTAACAAAGAAACTAATGGAGCTTTTTGAGGTTAAGCTTCATTGGCTTTCTTTCTGTGTATTTGTATGCATTTATTAATATGATTCCAAAAAGATCCGATCATGACAAAATTGCCATAGAGATTATGATTAACGATATTTGGTTGAGACCTCAGGAATCCCCACTGGTTCTATTCTCATAGCTATAACCTGGTCCCACAAGATAATCGGCCTTCATCTCCCAATGCAGAGGGAGTTATTGCAGAAGGATATTTTAATAAAGCTGAAACATCTTATAGTATAGAATGCTAAACATTTCTAGTCCTTTTGAAATATAGAAGTCCTCCATAATATATTATGTACAAATCTCAAGACAAACAATAGTACCCTCTTAGCTTCTAAAATAATAACTCTAAGAGAAAAAAAAGGATACAGTAAAAAGAAATAGCATTCATGCATAATCATAGTCCAAACAAGCAAAGAATATCTTAGAAAGGCAATCACAAATGTCAAATATAATAATATGCTCAAGATAAGGCTTGTAACTTGCTTTTATATATAGAAGAGAGAGTGAGAGAAACAAAGGGAGCAACTTGATGCCAAGGCTACATTCTCTTGTTTCCACATAAAGACCTACATAATTATAATTTTACCAATAAAACCAATCATTTACATACACAAACAACAGTTTCAGAACAAATTATGAGAAAATGGAATCTATGCTACAAAGATTAGTCCAAACTTGGGCTTCAAAAATGTATTACAAGCATTTTCTGACTGACTCTTATCAATATGAAGAAGTGATATGAATCCTCGAGTCATTGTTTGGCATGCTTTGCATGCACTTACAATAAACTTAATACGGTAAATTATGATTTGTTTCCTTGTTATACATAGAATATGTTGAAGGCTGCAGCTACAGTATACATTTCAAGTTGCACACAGGATGTATTCTGGTGACATATGAATCAAATTTTGAACTTGAATTTTTATCAGAATCTACAAAGGGATCCAGGAAAGGATGAGAATGACAAGTGACATCCATATGGATGCCAGTACAACATGTGCACATGCTGTTTTACCCAATCAGAAAGCACCTGCCAGAAAAATCAAAACCTAAAAGCATGCACATGTACATGGAAAAACAACAGTACTCGGTAATAATTAGGTTAGAATCAAAACCCTTGCTTAAAATACAACATGAAGAGGAGAAGCATGCTAGTTCAGAACATTCACAACAACATTTTCATTCTAAAAAATTGGTCCTTATAATTGGTCATATATCTAAATACTTTCCTGAAATCTACTCTTAAGTGGATTATTAACAAACCTTCGAGAAGAAGCATCTAATAACACTTTTTATAATTGAAAATTGTGTAGAAATTGAAATCAAATTAGCATTTTGAAATTGCATATTTACCTTCTACAAACTCCAAAGGAAAACAGGAGTGTCAAGAAAAGGTCATGATCTAAACTAAAAAAATCAACGATCCCAGCCAGATGGTCGTCTCCGTTCCCGAGGTCTGTCTTTGGCACTGTAGACAACATTCAGTCAGATTTTACAATGATACAAATGTATAAAACATAACACTCTCTCATGAATTAGAATCTACTCCCAAAAGTACAAGCATAAAATCGAAATATTCATATTGATCACAACCATGTTCATTTGCAGCCCCATAGTCTAAAACAAAATTGAACACCAGTGCATTCACACTCAATAAGGTGAAGCATTCAATGTATGACTCGAAATTATTGTCACCTTTCAGAGTTTGGGGTTCCATTTGCTTTGGGCTCTTGAGACCTTCTCTGATCTTGGGAATCCTTTGAATGATCATGCTCCCATCTTGATTGTTGTCTTTCCCTTTCATCTACCCTGCCTCTTTCTCTCTCTTTATCAGTGGCTAAATCATAGGTCAAATTGTCAGGTTTCTGACTCCTGCTTCCGGTTCCTTGTTCATTAGGTGTATAACAACCGACTGAGCCACCTGAAACAAACCCTCCTAAAGTTCCGGCAGATTTATAACTTGATTGGAAAGAACCAGAAGATGGCCCTCTGTTCTGTCCATCATATTCCCTGGTTGCTTCCCCGCCTATTGTACCACCCGAAACAAATCCACCAACTGCTGGCCTTTGATTGCCTACCGTACTAAATGATTGACTACTGCTTGATGCATGGGAATTAGACGATGCAGGAACAAAATTATTTCTAAACTGCGCCATCATCCCCGTCTTCAAAGCATTTACTGCAGCTCCACGATTAGGAATTGGAGACTGGGATGGTCTGTTTACAGCATCAGGATTGTAACCTATACCAAGACCAAAATCTACACCACGTACATTTCGACTAACGCCGCCACTTCCACCTTTTCCCGCTCCTCGCCCACTTCCTTTCCTCCCTCCTGCATGGAACAAGTTTTACCAGATAATGCAAAATGACATATATAGAGCCATGCAAATGTTCGAACAATCAAACATTCTACAAAGCAGAAACAAGGGAATCATAACCCCTGTCATACGTTTGTCTTCAACTGTAAAAAACATTTTAGCATATTGCATACCAGAGCCTTTTCTTGCCTCCCGTTTCCCTCGGTAACGGCTATCCTACAAAGTTCCAAATTATATACATGTTAGAAACTTGTGATCTGTTTGCCCTTGTCATTTTAAGCTACCAAACAACTTTACTGTAATAGAAGTCTCTAGCCTGTATGTGACATCAGAAAACACAACACTCAAATATAGGAGAATTAGCATGGGTTTTCACTTGTCTTACCTTCATTGCAAGATCCATCAGCTCTGTGGGGACATCTTGACCAGCAGCAACCAAACTCTCCAAGAGTTCCCCAGCAAAGCGTGCCTCTTTTTGAGTAACAAGTGTGTAAGCTATCCCTTCTTTATCCCCTGCACGGCCTGTCCTTCCAATACGATGAACATGCATGTCCATATCTCTGGCTATATCAAAGTTCACAACAGACTTGATTGACTTAATATCAAGACCACGTGCTGCAACATCAGTTGCAACAAGAACATGGTAAATTCCTGACTTAAACTTTTGCAGAACCTCCATTCGAGAAGCCTGATCCTTATCTCCATGAAGAGCTGCAACTTTGAATCTATTTTGTATCAACTGAGATTCAACTTCATCGACCTTTGATTTTTTTGACGCAAATACAAGAACATCTCCATTATCAATCAATTCTGGAAGTTTGTTGAGAAGCCAAGGCATCTTTTCTGCATCTGATGGGATTACATTGACAACTTGAGTGATGTCTTCATTGGCTGTCCCTATTTCTCCCACATTGACTCTTACTGGATCTACTAAAATTTCCCTTGCTAAACGTTCCACTCTCCTAGGCATAGTTGCAGAAAAGAGTAAAGTCTGGCGATCAGGTCGTATTTGGCCCACAATGGACCTTATCTGAGGCTCAAATCCAAGATCAAACATCCTGTCTGCTTCATCGAGAACCAAATAAGTTGTTCTAAGCATTGTTAAAGCCTTCATCTTCAGCAAATCAATCAATCTCCCAGGGTACAAACTACCACCTCACAACCAGCCTTGAGTTCTTTGAATTGTTCAAGCTTTGACATGCCTCCATACACTCCAGAAACTCGGATACCTTGGGGTTTTGCAAATTTTTTTGTTTCCATATAGATTTGCTGGGCTAATTCTCTTGTAGGTGCACATATAACAGCAATTGGCCCTTCTTCTTTAGCAATTTCCGGCTGATCCATTATATGCACAATCATTGGCAGCACAAATGCAGCAGTCTTTCCAGAACCAGTCTTAGCTATGCCTACAATATCCCTACCAGATAGTGTGATTGGCAGGGATTGACACTGTATTGGGGTTGGATTTTCGTAGCCCTGTTTAGTAATAGCATTCATCAACAAAGCAGAAAAACCACAATCTTCAAACTTCTTAATTGGCCGCAGTACATCAAATCCTGAAACTTTGATTCCCAGACTCTGCCTGTATGCAGTAACATCCTGCTCACTCATACCTGAACATAGGTAATACGATGATACTAAATAACAATAGGGAAAAGCCTTAGCAAAGAAATTGAACTCTCCAATCATGGTGAAAGCAGAACAAAAATGCCAATTCCAAAAAAGGGGATAGACGAAAAACGACATATTAAAAAAATAAAAGCATTAATTAATATATCAATTACATTTAAATCTAACACAAATTCTGTATGGTAAAACCATATCAAAGCATTTGTAAATATTAACATAGATGGTCTCTGTCTAGCATCCCATCAACCCTCTGCTAAACGAAACAATTTAATGGTATACTAGTGAGTTTTTTTAAGCAAGACTTTTTGTCTGAGTTAACATTTCTCAAATCAACTTTTCCAGCACATCAACAAAATTAAGTTGTTAATAGCCAGTGGTTTTGGTTACATATTGCAACATAGTTTTTATACACAGAAAATCCCAGGCATGACGGGAAGGTTAACCCGCGCTTGATCGGTAATTGATCAGTTAGTCATTCAAAGAAACATAGTTTGCATGACCATGAACACACTCAATTGATGATTCCTTTTATGCCAAAATGGTCTGCATATTAGGACTTGGGTTTGATGCTCTTAAGCACTTACAAACTTAGATCAAGACCGGGTGCAACCTACACCAAACAATAGAGCTCTTTAATAGCTTTCCAATGCTTCAAATGAGATATAAAACAGATCCCGAGTAGCAAAGTTGTGGCATTGGAAGTTTGGCTCTGTAATCATGGTCAAACATGTAGATCCTGTCCAAAACTGTCACTTGTGCACCGGTGATGGATGCAGTCAAAACCAAAGTTCAAACATGTAAATCCTGGCCAAACATGTCACTCATGAATATATGAAAGATATGGTCATGACCAAACATGTAAATCCTGGCCCAAGCATGTCACTCATGCATATATAACAGATTTGGTCATGACCAACCCCCCAACCCCTTTGACAGCATGAAACAGCAATGGAATCAGGGTGGCTCAATCCCATCACAAAGACGTCATAAATGGGTGCTTTCATATGCAAACCTGTCACGGATGCAACAATACACCCAACCGACCAGCCAGAGTGTAAATGAAGCAATTGACCTTTTGGCTGTTGAGGTTGTTTAGTTTTTGGTTTTTTGTGGCAATAACATGAATTAACATAAGCAGTCTTGGGGGACTTGGGAAGCTGAAACATCATTTAAAACTGAGTTCTAACTGGCCGCAAGTTGTAGGAAGTGTGATTTGCAGAGAAAGCATAGAGAACTGGATGCAAAACAAGCAATATGGGTTGTTGTAGAAACCACTGGCTTTGTGGGATTGTAACTTCACATTCTTGCCAGTAGAGGAAGAAAGCACATCCATATTTACATGCTGGAGTTTTCACACATTAGGTTTCTCTGTGGTAAATCTTGTGCCCCTCTTCTTGTGTGGTGTTGTTTTGTTCTTCACTTGCCGTGATGTTCATTTCTTACATGCCAATTTCATCTTGAGCACTTAAGCAAGTATTAAAAATTCTATGATGAGCTGTTTTGAAGCATAATTGTTGATTTACTTAAGCAAGCAAAAGTTACAAGAGTCATTGGCCATTGAATTTGTGCACGATGCAATTGCAAGAGATTAAGTACAGTGGTGTAGGCATGAATCTGGACGTGCACATTTTAATGTTACATGAAAGATGAATATGGCATCCATGGCTGTAACAAATATCAATTTTCCACTCAATAGGAAATTGCATGGTAAATAATTGCACAATGAAATATCCAAATCAATTAAGCATCAAGAATTTTAACAGGCGTGCACTGGCTAAGGGAGAACATGAACCTATCAGCATATTTCAGTATTAACCAAATGTGTGGGGCCGCCATTCATTTGATAATTAACTTGCTATCAGTTCCACTAAATTTGACGCATTAAAGTTCCACTGGAAATATTCAAATAAATGACAGCTGGCATTAGACACATGCATTCAAAACTATTTTACAAATTATACTGATCCTTAATGCAAAGTTCAGTCTCAAGTTGAGTTGTACAAATTACTAGAAGGATATCACAAATAGCTCTAAAGTTCAGATAGTTACCTGAGGGCATGTGCCACTCCAGGATCAGTATCCTTTTTGCAATTGCTTATTGGTGAATTACATTTGTTAGTTGTTTCTCTTCTATATTTCAACATTTGACATTGAAATTTATGTAGAACTGAAAAAAATCACCATTTACTTATTTTCACTTCATCTTGACACGTTGACCACTACCTGCAATTGTCAATTCCCAATCAATCTCAAACAAATAAAGGCACTTGTACTCTTCAATGTTAGTAATGTTGCACTGAATTTTGTACTTACAGATCATGTCACAAAATATAGTTCACATAGATATAATTTTTTTATTTTGAGCTGGCAAGGCAGTGAGCTCGATAATAACCCATGGTTATTTTGATGCCCCAACTCAAAACTTGATTGCGAGACTCTCCGGCAGGTAACATAAACCAGTTATTAATGGCAGGAAATCCCAATGGCCTGAGGATTACACCTAAGTGCAGAAAGAATTACCTCCTGACCTGTGAATGGTAAAGGCCCGATATATTCCTCTTAAGTTTCCCCTACCCAAATGGGCATGAGATCAAAGCAGTTCAGAATTTTGGTTGGGGTTCAATCAAAAACTTTAGGAAAAAAATTGACACGTTACCAATTTCTGATAAAAGAGGTTCATCACACATCCGGCAGAAAAAAGTAAATGCATGTAATCCAAAGAGCTAATTGGTGGTGCCTTTCGGGCAGTTTGAAATACATATGATATTTAAACTAGTACAAATATCTTAAATACATCTATCTGAAAAACAGAAAGTGATCTCAATCTCAAGGCCTTTATCTTGGATTTTTGACATACTACATTGATTAATAATTCTATTACATTCTCCGTGAATTTTCTACTGACTGGTGAAAAGTGGCATCAATCTAGTTATGCCATTGTATCAGGCTTGAAAAAAAAAAATGGAGAGAAAAGGACTCCAAACTCCATTGTATGGTCATGATATTACAATTTTTTTATTGACTTCTCTCAGCAAAAAAAAAAAAACTTCGAGACAGTCCAAAAGGCGTCATATTTAAGGTTGAAATTCTCCTGTGATGGTCAAATGCACATCAAATTTAAGGTCAAACATTGATTGTTAACAACATTACAATCCACAACCATCCTGCACCCCCACCCACCCGGCTGCCATTGTAGGAGGCCTATCAGCATAATTATGTTCAGAGATTTTTTTATCCTGCAAAGCATTCTGTAAAAAAAGTCTCAAGTCAAAAGAATCAAATAACATTGACTAAAATTAAAAGTTTCAGTGTTTGACAGTGTCTCAAAGTACTACTGATTAACTTCAAGAAATTTCATTCTTCCTTACTTCAACACATCTGCAAAAGCTTATTTTAACCTAATTTAGATTTTAACATCAATATCTAAAACTCTAAAACCCCTAAGGCTGAATAGCGAGCTCTAAGTGATTACTACGAAATTCCATAACCAAGACCTAACAAAAAATTAAAAACTTACAAACCCAATGGAAACCAACAACATAATTAAATTGTTAAATAAATAAAGAGTAAAATCGAATAGTCAGTTTGGGTTCAAAAAGGCTGCACTTCCACCCCGCATTAAGGCAGCCTTTACCAAGCAAACATGTCAAAAGAGTAGTACGGACTAAACAGGCCAGTCAAGTTAGGGAGTAGTGGTATGATCTAGGTTTAATGGCCGGTGCATGCCAGCATAGCCCATGTTTGAAATTATAAAGGATGTGGCACAAGCTCACCTCATACTCCACTAAAGCCAGCACGCAACCTCAACCAGAATGTACTAGCCAAAAAAAGTAGAATTTGAAACAAAAATAAGTCTTAAAGAGTACCTGAAATGGAGGGGTTTTCTTCGTAGAAATCCTTATTAAATGGCTCATAATCAATCTCCGAGTGATCCAGCGCCGGTATGGGCTCAATCTTCTTCTTATCAACAGTAATAATTGGATTATCATCAGAATCATACTCGACGAGCCCCGCATCCACGGCCTTTGCGGCGGCATAAACCTCCTCATCGGAATCATACCCTGCGTGCAGCGCATCGGCCGCAAGAGCCAAACCTGTATCCTTTCTAGCCTTAAGAAAGCTGTTCACCGGATCATCTTCGTCCTCTTCGAATTTCTCCATCTTCGCTTTCGGCTTCGCAGGGGCGCTCTTCATTTCTTCGTGTATGCCCGCCATGAAAGCATCCAAAGGGTCAATTTCTTCTTCTTCTTGTTGCTTTTCTTCGTGTCCTCCATTATTTTTGTTGGTTTTTGAGGGACTCGAACTCTCATCTCTGGGATCCGCGTAATCAATGTCGTCGACGTCGTGGTCTTCGTAGTTGTCGTGAGGGCCGCCTCTTGAAGGTGGAGGAATGTATAGCTTGCGTGTGGCCTGTGCTGGCTCAAAATTGAAGCTGTTTTGCTTATTTATACCAAAACCCTCGAAACCAAATTTTCGTTTCGACATACTGTTATTATTTTAAAATATTGCGCCCTGAAACCCTTGAAATAAAAAAGAAGAAAACAGGTTTCTTCGAACCCTTGAAATTCAACTCATGGAGGTCTTCAAACCCTTGAAATTCAAGTCACGGGTTTCTTCAAATGGTTCCAGAGCAGACTTCTTGTCCCGAAACCCTCGAAACACTAAAAAAGGTGACTTTCTGCAACAAAGTTGTCGATCTCTTTCGTATCTGAGAACAATTTCAATGACGGTAAATCGTGATATCCCGTGGAAGAAAAATACTTCTGAGGAGAAATGTTTTACAGGAAGTAATGCTTTGATTTGTTACTGTTTTTGGTTGAGTAGATTTGCATATTTCACCATTTTGCATTTATAATAATTGGTTTTGTTACTGGTTTGTTGGGTAGATTTTTTAACCTTTCCGTTTGATGAAATAGAGGCTATACTAGCACCGATACATGAAAGATGAAAATGTTGAAGGGGATCTTTTAAAGGAGTTAAATTTGAGGGAGAGAAACATTAGTTCGAAGAGGGGTGAAGAAGAAGGGGTTAGAGGGTGGCAAAAATGGAAAGGGGAAACAATTTGAAACTTTACCGTCCAACAACGACACGACAAATATGTCAAAGCGCAACTGCCAAGTAAATTTTATCTTGTAATCAAGCTATGGTATATTTTTATTTAATGGCATCAAGGTTTTCGAATAGCAAAGATAGATTTTATTTGTCAATCAAGCTTGTTATTATTTCATTTCATAGCACTAAGGGTTCCTATGCGGTGATTTTGCCCTGAATTTTTTATCATTTTTCTTTGACTCTAGAGTTATTATGTTGTGAGAAGAATTTGGTTTTATTTGAACATTCAAAGTGGCATACCCAGATTACTTTAGGCTTGCACTTTTGAAGCGTCAAAGCTCGAGCTTTTGTTCCGGGAACGCACGTTCAACATAAATATGAATGAATGTGAAACTATATAAATCATTTTTATAAAAACGTTAAAATAATGTCAAAGCACCTTATCTTAAATTTGTAACATACTTGTAATCATTTAAAATATAATTTTTTTATGGATTGCAATATTGGGAAAAATACAAAATACATACATAACTATATAGTTGGGTGTGATAGTGCATCGATAGCTATCCTTGAATCTTCAATGATTCAACGATCTTCCAATTGTGAATATGGAGCGCGAAAGATTACTGCCCTACACGCAACACGAATTCCTTGAAACTGAAGATAGTAATAGCTTTGATAATTGAATTCGGTAAAAGGAGTAGAATTAAATTTGGACGCAGAGCCATGCAAAACATCATCTCCAAGAAATAAAGGGGTCTTCTTTCCCGAGGAATCGGCCTCTACGGATCGTAAACAATAAGAAACTTTGTTATTAATGGAGTCACCCAACCGAGAAACCATTGAAAGGTAGCCTCTTCCGAGCTAAACAATATTGTCTATGTCATCAAAATTGTCATCCTGCTCGTGATTGCATCCAAATTGGATCCCTTCAGCACCAACAGGGGCACCCATGACCTCAATGAATGTGCCTCGCTTATGAGATTGAATGTTCCATAAGCCAAAACTCCAGTTGTGGAAGAATCGGGTTCATATTTATACCCAAACTCACAGACTCCACCACCTTTGTTTCCTTGGTAGGAGATGTCTTTGCAAGTGAAAGAGGCGTTGGGATCGTAGATGGTGTCCTCTTGTTGCTTGTACCTGATCAACATGGTGGAGATGTCGTTGCCATGTTGGAGGGGTTCCCAATAGGCATAGAAAGCATCGTCGATGTCCCCATCGAAATGGAAGGCATTTTGAAGACGACACTCGACGGCCTTAAGTCGCCCTTTCATGACATGTTAAAAATCCTTTTTCCTGATGGTCCGTCATTGCCAAGTTCGGTATTCTAGATAATATGTGATGATTTTACAACAGTACGGCGTGTCAGAACCAAGCCCTCCCTCTCCCCTTATATAATTTAAAGTAAGGAAACTTTTTAGACGAACTTTATGAAAAGAAAAATTATACAAATAACAATATATAAAGAATTGACTATAACATTTTATATATTCATTTTTTAAATCTATTTATAATTAATAATAAATTTTTGATACAAATAACAATCTACCCTATTTTAATATTCAAAGGATCTCATAAAGAGGGGCAAATATAAATCTCAATAAACAATATATACATTACAATTTAAAATATTCATTTTAATAAATTAAATCCGAATACATGTCACTTTCAATGTTTAATTTGATGACAATG
This sequence comes from Taxus wallichiana var. yunnanensis, assembly GCA_018340775.1. Lineage (NCBI taxonomy): Eukaryota > Viridiplantae > Streptophyta > Pinopsida > Cupressales > Taxaceae > Taxus > Taxus wallichiana. The sequence goes on along the minus strand of CM031237.1, from coordinate 398,134,528 downwards.
CATGATAAAATGTAATAGAAATTGTTTTCATAAAATTTTAATCAAAATATTTAATTTAATATTATATATTATTAAGTGATTAAAATATTGAAAATGTATAAATATATCAACATAAATATAATTGAAAAACTATATTTTAAAAAATATTATTTCAAGAATTAAATAATTATTTTAAAATCATATATATAATTTAACAGAACCACATAAAATGAATAAAAGAAAACTGCTTTGAGTATATATTTCCACATTAATACAAGTTAGTTTTGTCGACTAATACATAAATGCCATAAGTCATAGTTATGCAATAAGTCAAAGCCATTGATACCGTAAAGACACATTCACCAAAATAAATTCAAGTTTTATGTTGTGAGCATCAACACGGTAAAAAAATCCACGAAGAAGACTATGTTGACATTTTGGCGATGAATTAACGGTGGTGTGACGATTATCCTGCGATACAATGTGTCGGAAACAGAGATAGCGCATTTACATGAACTAATTTCCACCGTCGTATATGTTGCCGCATGCACGACACCTAAATCTGCGTGACATTGATTTTTTGAACCGTGTTAATGTTGGCTAGCCTCCGTCCACTAACAATCTAACTGTGCACGCCTTCAGTGTAATTACAAAAATAATATATTATACTATTCACACAAAAAGTGGGGGCGTATGGAAGCATGCCCCAAAGCCCAAATCCGCCCAAAGGCATGGGAGAAACTAATAACAAACGAACCTACAGAAAACCAACCAATTACGAGATCGCATTATAAAACAAGAACAAAAATTAGGCAACAATCACGAAGAGAGTGGAAGGTGGAGGGCTTGTATTATTGGGCTTGCCCCACCCGCCACCTAAAAGGTCCTGCTCATCAAGAATGGGCTCCCAACTAGTGGTACCCCTTCATTGTTTACTTGATTCTTTATCAAACCCCTTGGGAGGGAAAGGAAACTTCTCATTCGTAGGAGTCCAAAGAAGTCAAGTTGTGATGGCGAAACGATGACTATTAGAATAGTTTATCGTACTTTGTTATAATGTAACATATTGTTACATAGTTTACTTGGTTTGGTTGTTAGAACTATTTGTTATTGTTGTAAATACGAATGTAGCATATTTAAGTTTTACGTTCAAATGTTATTTCACCAACATCCATATATCATAACTTGTAATACATTATTTATAACCCTATTATCAATGATGAATTAATGTTTGCCTTAAAACTTTCTTGGAGGAGAATTATTTTTGATCTAGAGAATGGAAAGGAGTGGAACCTCGAAAATTTTCCACGATGTTTGGTTAGAGGTTTATAAAATGGTCAAAGAATTTGTAAATTTAGAGATTTTTATTTTTCATCATTTTAAAGCAATTTTGTGGAAAAAGTTGATTTAAATTCTCATAAATGATAAAGAGTTTGTTGTTAAAAATTGGCAGTGTTGTTCAATTTTAGTGGAGGATCAATCTACAAAAGATTTTTTTGTAAAAGCCCTACTAGTTTTTCGGATTTAATAGTTTTATTGAAAAACTAGGTCATATTGCTAGTTTACACCACCTACCGTTGTCGATTCTCAAAAGATGACAAGGAAAACTTTAGTTTATAGAGTCACAAGATAATCACCATATGTGAATATCGTAATCTTTATCAAATAGTACTTACTAAAGAAAACATGATGATGATGATGATGATGACATACATCATCGCAAAGCTTTAATTTCATTTAAGATATTTGTTGTTTACCATTTGATTCCGTTAGTTAGAAATGCAATGGTAACTTCATAATTGTGGAAAAGTTTGACTTCAAAGTATTAGGCTTCAAAAGCCAGTAGGGTATTGTATTTGAAGAATATGTTATTTTCTACTATAATTTCGACTTTTTGTTGTAGCTAAAGGATGTCTATGATCAATTGAAAGTAGTTGAAAAACTATAGATGATCGTGGATTTGATTGCTCTAGTATTACAAAAATTGTTACCATCTTTCGACTCATTTGTTGAGTCATTGCACATGATCATGGAGACACATAAAATCAATTATGAGAAGTTGTCTACACTTCTCATGCAGAAAGAAAGGAGGCTAGATCGGTTAATCGCCTCTACATCGATTCTTATAAAGAATGATTTCTTCACATAGTTAAAAGGAAAGGGTAAACAATAGAATGTTGGTATTTCTTCAAATAAATCTTCTAAAAACAATGTACAAGCACTTCACAACAATTCAAATGAAAGTGTTATTATTGCAAGGAACCTAGTCATTTGAATAAATATTTTCATAAGCGACAATATGATTTGGAAAATAAGACATGGAAATCACAATCAACAAATATGGTCAAGAGGATGAATAAAGTTCAATTGGTGAGTTTACATTTGTGGCGACACATAGCCAATCAAATGGAGTCAAAAATATGGTATTTTTCCTAAGGAGCATCAAGACACTACACATGTCACAAAGACTAGCATGTGTAGACACTCGATTTTGGCATTTCTACTCTTTGACACTTCTAGTCTTGACATCGCTCTCTTGCTCAAACAAGTGCACTTTACCTACTATCATCTTATACATCCCTAGGCATTTCGCCTAGCTTTCTTGATCACACACACTCATCTATCAACATTTTCTAAGAATTGAAATCATAAAACCCAATAAGAAATTCCACTTGTAAGCTTCCAAACTTCACACTTCAAAATATCCCTCCTGGGTCTAAAATGTACAATAGGGGCGGGAATGTCCATACTGATCTTGACCCTACTATATGAGTTTGACCTTGTTAAATTTGGTCCCAAAATTTTTGTTGCACATGATTCTTTGGGTCACTTACTCCTACTCAGTCGACCTTTGTAATTTAAATCACCTTCGGAAGCATATATAAGCAAGTAAAATTCACCTCGTTTGGTACATGGCACTCTTATGGACTCTTATTGCAAAATCTAGCACAAAAGGAACTTAAAGCTCCTATACTTTGAAAGTACCTTTGCACATTCATTAGGGTAACACTATCTACAGATCTAAATTTTCCCACTATGTCTAAGGGACTTTGCTTCCCACATTTGTAAGCACTCAAAGTCACTCATTGTAGCCTTAGTGGTTAAAACTTTACTAACTAGGCTAGGCACGCTGACACTTCATTTAGACAAAGTTTGAACACTCACCCGAAGCGTGTGCAGCTACCAAGTCCCTCATTTGTTTGCTTACCAAGATGTTATACATGCATAATTATCATAGTCATTCATGCAAGAAGATACATCATAACAAAATAGTAAAGACAACACATATAATAAGGAAATCAATCATAGTTAATGACTACTAAGATTTGAACACCCATCACCGATACTCAAACATCAGTAATCTTTGTTATCATAGTTATCCATCATCAACCTCAATGTACTTCATAATAAGTATGTTGATTACATTATAGTTACTTACAATCAAGTGCTAGACCATGCACGCTCACATAATGCCCATACAAACTCTAATTCACTACTTAGACTTACATTCAAGTGGTACAAAATATAAGAGTGCATCGCCTATTTATATGTGGTGGGGACATGCCCTTCACCACTTACATGCACCTTTCCTAAATGCGACATGTTATCAATAGATTACATGTTTTTCCCTAACAATAGATCAAGATATAAATAACTTGCTTTAACATGCTTTTAATCCTATATTTATCTTGATTTCATGTGTCGTTTTACCTTTTCTTGTATGTGTTTTCTTATTTATAACTTTTTCTTGCACCTCACATCAACTTAATTTTTCTATTTTTATCCCTTTCTCCAAAATTGACTAAGTCTTGGATTTGTGTGCATGTGTGCGAGCTTTCACGCGTTGACTGCTTTCTATGGTGTGCGTACCTCTGCGCCTTTGCTTTTGGTTCACCTTTCTCCCCGTTTGTGCACTTCCATGCAGTCTTCCATAATCAGTATAAACTTGTTTATATTTTGTGTGCATGGTTATTTTGCACATAACTCGACACTTAGTCATTTATGATTCACACTTGTCCCATACCATCACGTGCATGTTTAAGAATATTTACAAAGAGTACCAACTTTCTATTTCACCTTGTGTGTTCTTGCATCTACTTCGATGTAGGAGCATCAAGAACTAAAATTCATAAGGTCATATGAGACCATATAGGAATTTTTGGTTAGGTGTATGTGAGTGATTCCGCTTGAGTAAGTGAAGGTCAAATTGAATGTGTTGTAAAAAAGTAAACTATGTGTGTGTAGAGAGCAAATTAATTGTTTTCAAAGCCTATTAAGGCATATTGTTGTATCATTGAGCTATAATAGGGATATGAACAAAGAATAGACTCGACAAGAAGGTGATTGTGATATAATGCCAAGTATAGTTATGTTGTTAAGCCCATCTAGGAGCAAAAATAGGTGTTTTGGTGAGTTAAGTAAGGAAGAAACAAGCTATTTGGTAGAGGATCACATGTGTCAATCTTAGAAGACGTCCAAGAAGATATAATGAGGAGATATCATGATGTAGAAATGTTGTTCAAAGCATAATAAATATGTTGAAGGTTGTTGTAGGTCAAAACTTGTATGAAATTTGCTTTAATGAGGGTTTTGTATAGATGCATAAAGGTGTGCCCTACTCGCCGAGACTTGACTCGATGAGTCATTCCTAAATGCACTTTCCTTGAATTATGAATGCATGATCAGGTGAGGGAAGGTACAAATAGCCATCATGAATTTTTTTAGGTCTTGAAACACCCTAGTATTTCTTGTAGCTCAATTTATTCCCTCTCGAGCCCTAACTAGGGCATCATGTTGTTTAAATGCTATCCATTGAAATTTCATGAAAATTTGGGAGAATCTTTGTCCATATGATTTATGGAATTATACAAAGTTTTAGCCTCTAACTCGCATGTGTGAAGGAGATATACCTTGATTTGTAGTGCTAGATGAATAGTGTACGAGAAAAGTGAGAGAATGAGGTGCATGGAAGGGCTAATGGAGGAGTTAAGCTACCAAAATTTGTAGAAAGCATCTTAATGATATTACGAGATGGATCTATCATTAGTAGAGTGATATTGTAGAGGTAATTGTCATTGTTATCCTCCTAGGGGTAAAATAGACCTAATCGGTTTGATAGATTAAAAAGGAAGTACTATTTCGTACAAAACAACAAGGTATGAAATTTAGTTATGTTGTAGTACCCCGTAAAGGGTCTCGAATCATCATTGAGAGTGTGGTATTGTTTCATAAAAATTGGAGTTACAGGAGGATTTATAAGTTAGGAGGGCTACAAGGCCAAGGGACCTTAAGAGAGAATTATGCCTTAATGCAAGTATATGACTAAACTAGTAGTTTAAACACCTTAATATGGAATGAGTGAAGTGTTTCAAGAAATTAGGGAGTGACTCATGAATCCACATGGGTTGGTTTGGGCACTAAGAACCAAGAGGTCTATTAGATGAATGCTTGTGTGATAGGGTAATACATGTTTGAGATTGGTATGATGAATCAAGATATGACAGATGGGAAGACATTGGAGAGAGATGATATCATATAGGACAATGGAGCCACTAAAGCAAACAAGGTAATCATGGCATATTTCTACATTTATAGTGTGCACATGAATGCTAATTTTAGTGCAAGTGTGTGCGTAGAAGAATAAGGTATCTCTAAGGATGTTTGGAGCAGTAGATTGTGTTAATGAGTTGAAAGATGATCCTCGAGACGGGGAGGTATAAGTCATCCTTAGTAAGTTTTGAGCTCTTGAAATTAAAGACAAGCATTGTAATGGTAAGCCTTCAAATAAGAAAGATATAGTGAAATTCAACATAACCTCTGCACCATTTTGGTATCAGAGCAGAGCTCTAATTAAAGTCAATTTATTGTAGAAATTTGAGGCATTTATGATTGATTGAAGAGTGTTTAAATTTTATTGTTGACATAATGGAAAATTTAGAGAAGCCATCATTATGAATGTAGATAATGAAATTGATTCAAAAGGAGTGATGAGGAAGATGGATAACATGATGAATGAAATCAATGATCTAGGCACAAGAATGACAAGCATAGAAGTAGTGTGTTTAGATTTGGAGAAGTCAGCTAATGGATATGATGATCACAAGCATGGAGAATCATTATTGGTAAGAAGAGTACTTCTACAACAACAACAAGCTAAACCTCAAGATCTGGTCTATCCAGGACTATATGCAAGACAAGAGGTAAGTGTTGCAATGTTATTATAGATAATGGTAGCACAAACAACATTGTCTCAGAGGAAATGGTTAGTAAATTGGGTTTGAAAAGATTAGTTCATCCTACACCTTACAGAGTGGCATGGGTTCAGAAGAACCATCAAATTCTTGTAAATGAGCAATGTAGAGTACCTTTTAAGATTGGAAGTTTGCATGATGAAGTGTTATGTGATGTAATGCCTATGGATGTATGTCATTTACTCCTAGGTAGGCCATGGCAATATGACAGGAAGGTAATTTATAATGGAAGGTTGAATAAATGTTTTCTAACAAAGAATGGAATAGAACATGTTTTAGTGCCTTTGATGGACCAACATGCGCAAGGAAAGAAGAAGCATGGTATTTGGCTTCAAGGAGTTTGTTGAGAAGACCAAGAATTAGGTCTTATCCTTCATGAAAGATGAAGATGAGGTTGATAAAAGAGTGCAGCAATTAGATTCCAATGCAGTGGACCAAGAAACACAAGTCAAGGTTGATGAACAAGCCCAAATGAGGTTGTGGAAGAACATGATGTTCTTGAAGAAAGAGAGTGATGACCAAGAAGGTTAGTTGAGTCACCAAAGGAAGAGTGATTAGAACAAGGAGTAGCAGAGTAATGAAGAAGAGACATGGAATGAGATCTTGGAAGACCTTATGCAAGGTCATGAAGAAAAAGAAAGAGAGAAGACACAAGAGAGTGTCATGAGAATGAAGGAAGCAAGCAGGTCTCTTGAAGACCAAGGAAGAGAGAGTGAAGGACAACCAGTCCTTGTCAAGAAACCAAACCAAGAAGAGGAACCAAATGGAAAGTAAGTTGAAAACAAGTATGGAGTAGCCAAAGAAGGCATTGGAGCTCTGGTTTTTAAATATAATTATGTTTTAGCATGTGTGAATGCAGGTTTCAGAGATGGAGAAGGAGGAATGAACATGAATGGACAAAGGATAAGTGAATCCAGTGAAATAAGGAACAATAAGATGTTCCTAGAGACTTCAAAGGGTATGAAAATGTATTTTCAAGAAGTTGAACCATCCAAGATGAATATCAGATGCAGTCAAGGCATGATGAAGGTAAAGAGAGAAGGAGACTCTAATCGAGCTATTTCAGGGAGCAAGGTACAAAGCCAAAGAGTAATCAGTGATATAGGAGTAATTTTGAAGTTTACATGGTTGGAGATAGACCACAATAGCTTGTTAAAAGGTATGGAGATGTACATAGAGCCATGGAATGGAAGCCCAAGTTTAGTACAAGTCAAGGGATCAATGAAGGGTCAAATCAGAGATCTCACATCTAGAACAACAAGGAGGTAGAGGTAATGGTTCTTGTGAGCATATTTTTAAGTTTCAAGAAGAAACCAAGGTAAACAAACAAAGAGTGAAGTTCAAGGAGTAGGTATACAGTCTAAGCATGCATGAGAATGAGGTAAGAAAATAAAGTATAGTCAAGAAAAAAATTAAGATATCAACTAAGGGGTCTAAACATTTGCATGAGGAACATATGAGGATGTATAAGGAACAAGACCAGTTTAAGATAAGTCCACATCAGTCCAAGAAGATACATATGGAGGAAAGAAGACTGAAGTGTAATAAAGGCATGCATACATATGATTTAAGCATGATTATAGGTGGAAAGAGGTTTGATTGCATTCAAATATTGTTTTGGGATGAATCCTTGCATAAGGAAGGTATGAATGATATATCTTTTGGGTATATATTCAAATTTCAAGAAGTAATGCAAGATGAAGAGCAAATACAACTCAAAAATTCTCTTATTGAAATTGATTTCTTGATAAAACAAGTAATTCACAAAGTCTACTACAAAGTGACAAAGAACAAAGTAAAGGCTGAAATCATGAGCAAGAACAAGAGTTTTAAGAAGTTTGAGGTAGAATGTGACAAAGAACAAGTAGTTAAGAAGAAGAAACTTGAGGCAATTAAAAACATGAAGAAGATGATACAAACCAGGTCAAGAAAGCTTGTTCACGAGATCAAAATGTGGAAATAGTGCTTACTTATAGTCAAGAACTTACGACAAGGGCAACACAAGAGGTAGATCCAATACAAGTTAAAATAAAAGATGATAAGGGGTTAAGGATACCAGTAGCACAAGGTGATTTTGTATCCAAGAATGTTTCATACAAAGTGATAAAGAAGGGATTAATCAGCGACATGGGAACAAAATGACAAGTGAGAGGTCAAATGGATCCTTGAGCAATGTCAAAGAGTCAAAATTCAATGTTGAAGACCTCCATTTCATTGACAAAGTAAATCAAGCCTACAAGGAAGCTATAAAAGAAGATGACAGAGAAATAATACTAAGAAATATTGAAGAGGCAATTAAGCCTTATCTTTTTGTACCCAACACTACTATGGAAGCCAAGACTACAAGTGAACATGAAGAATGGAAGGAAGAGTTAAGGTGATTGATGAAAAAGGTTAAAGTAGAACAAGAGACAAACAAGAAAGTAAAGAATATAAAGAAGAAGAAGGATTATACTAGGTTCAAATTGGTGGTTGGAAGGAAGAGCACATCAACAAATCAAGAAAAACAAGCAAGGAACATAGTAAGGAACTGGAAGACAAGGAAGAGGAAGACATCTACAATGCATTTGAGCAGGAGCTCAAATTTTTCTTACAAGGGTACTCTGATGCAGGAGCATCAAGAGCTAAAATTCATAAGGTCATATGAGACCATCTAGGCATGTTTGGTTAGGTGTATGTGAGTGATTCCACTTGAGTAAGTGAAGGTCAAATTGAATGTGTTGTAAAAAGTAAACTAGGTGTGTGTAGAGAGCAAATTAGTTGTTTTCAAAGCCTAATAAGGCATATTGTTGTATCATTGAGATATAATAGGGATATGAATGAATAATAGAGTGAAAGTAAGGTGGTTGTGATAGAATGCTAAGTATAGTTATGTTGTTGAGCTCATCTAGGAGCAAAAATAGGTGTTTTGGTGAGTTAAGTAAGGAAGAAACAAGCTACTTTAGAGGATCAGTCATGTATCAGTCTTAGAAGACGTCCAAGAAGATATAATGAGGAGAGATCATGATGTAGAAATGTTTTTCAAAGCATAATAAAGATGTTAAAGGTTGTCATAGGTCAAAAACTTGTATGAAATTTGCTTTAATGAGGGTTTTGTATAGACTATACAAAGGTACACCCCGCTCTAGCCGAGACTTGGACTCGGCGGTCATTCCTAAATGCACTTTCTTTGAACCTGTGAATGCATGATCGGGTGAGGTAAGGTACAAATAGCCATCATGAATTTTTATAGGTCTTGAAACACCCTAGTATTTCTTGTAGCTCAATTTATTCCCTCTCGGGCCTAACTAGGGCATCATCTTTTTTAAATGTTATCCATTGAAATTTCATGAAAATTTGGGAGAATATTTGTCCATATGATTTGTGGAATTATACAAATTTTTAGCCTCTAACTCACATGGGTGAAGGAGGTATACCTTGATTTGTAGTGCTAGATGTACAAAGCACGAGAAAAGTGAGAGAATGAGGTGCATGGAAGGGCTAATGGAGGAGTTAAGCTACCAAACTTGGTAGAAAGACTATTAATGATATTACAAAGATGGATCTATCATTAGCATAATGATATTGTAGAGGTAAGTGTCATTTTTATCCTTCGGAGGTAAATTAGACCTAATTGGCTTGATAGATTAAAAAGGAAGTACTATTTCATACAAAACAACAAGGTATGAAATTTAGTTATGTTTTAGTACCCCATAAAGGGTCTCTGAATCATCATTGAGAGTGTGGTATTGTTTCATAAAAATTGGAGTTACAGGAGGATTTATAAGTTAGTAGGGCTACAAGAGCCAAGGGACCTTGAAGAGAGAACTATGCCTTAATGCAATTATACGACTAAATTAATAGTTTAAACACCTTATTGTGGAATGGGTGAAGTGTTTCAAGAAATTAGGGAGTGACTCATGAATCCACAGGTTGGTTTGGGCACTAAGAACCAAGAGGTCTATTAGATGAATGCTTGTGTGATAGGGTAATGCATGTTTGATATTGGTATGATGAATCGGGATATGACATGTGGGAAGGCATTGGAGAGAAATGATGTCAGATAGGACAATGGAGCCACTAAACCAAATAAGGTAATCATGGCATATTTCCACATCTACAGTGTGCACATGAATGCTAATTTTAGTGCAAGTGTGTGAGTAGTAGCATAAGGTATCTCTAAGGATGTTTGGAGTAGGTAGACTGTGTTAAGGAGTTGAAAAGATGATCCTCAGTGCAGGGGAGGTATAAGTCACCTTAGCAAGTTTTGAGCTCTTGAAATGAAAAACAAGCATTGTAATGGTAAGCCTTCAAATAAGAAAGATATAGTGAAATTCAACATAACATCTGTGCCTTCACCTCACACTAAAATTATGTGTGATCCTCAGCACATCAGTCTAAAAATGAAGTAATCAGCTTCTACACGTGAACACGCTTATTACAACAAAACAAGCAAAAACAAAACATAAAAGAAATCTAAACTAACCGACAATACTGCCTTATTACAAACATAAAAGAAGCTTATTTATAGTATAAATTTACCCTACTCTCATTGAAGTAATTGGGAAACATAGTACCATCCAACACTTGTAATTGACATGCACCTGATTCTAATATCTTAGTTACTACGAATGGTCCCAACAAGTGAAATTTTAGCTTCCTAGGTTATTGTGCAAACTTTGAATCATATAGAAGCACCATCCTTCCAACCAAAAAGGCTTTTTCTTAGTGTGCATGTCATGTCAGGCCTTTTATCTTTCTTTCTCTATATTTTGACTCCAACGCACAATAGTGTGTCGCTCATCTAACTACATCAATTTATCAATGCGCTCATTAACTGCATGTTCATCATTCAAACCTCTTGCGCATGTAATACGCAGGGAGTGCAACATGAACTCTATGGAAAAACTACCTCTGCACCAAACACCAATTGAAAGGGTGTGACCTTATTCAACCTCTTATAAGTGGTCTTATATGCCCAAAACACTGCTAAGACTTTGTCATCCAGTATTTCCTTCCAACATCACATATCTTGGTCAATGTCTATCCCAAAATCTTATTGAAGGCCTTTGCAGTTCCATTAGCTTTGTGGGTGATCGGTGTAGTCTTATGGTGTGCCACCATAACCTCTATCAACAATATCCTTATAGTCTCATTCGAAAATGATTCCCTCTATTACTTTTAAGGCTTAATGGACATTCATACTTGCTTATGATGTTCTCCCAAAGAAACCTAGTTGTTGTTGTTGCAGTGTAATCCTTTGTAGGCGCAACCTCTTCCCACCTTGTTAAGTAATATGTACATGTGATGATGTAGTGCATGCCTTTCATACACACATGTGGTGTAATGGGGCCTACAAAGTCAATTGCCCGCTTCTCAAATGGCTATGCGCTTGATATAAGGCACAATGATATCTCATCATGGTTTCCGAGGCTTGCTATCTGCTCACAATGGTCACAAGCCTTAACAAATGCCTTAGTGTCCTTATACAATGTTTCCCACCATAACCAACAAGTAAAATGTTGTGTGTTGTGGCCTCACATGCATAGTGTCCTCCAATTGTTCCCCTATGTATGCGCTTCCTCCATGATAACCGCACTCATGCTCGAAAACACATATGCACAAGACCTCATCTTGTCCCATCTTATACAAATCTCCTCCAATCAATTGGTAGGGCACCACATGAATAATAAGTTGTTTCTTTTCCAAAGCCTTCATTCCTTCATGCACAAGTCCAAAGGTCTTAAAAATATTGAAATGTCTTCGAATCTGTTGGCACACAGCTTAATCTAAACAATCAGGCATTTGGTATAATATCTTTTATGCTCTGCGCATCTTCCCCATAGTTAATTCTTGACAAATGATCGGGCTTGAGTTACTTTTACCAAGCTTCACTATAAACGAGAATTCAAATTCTGGAAAAGAAACATCCAACGACAGATGCACCCTTGCAAACCGGCTTATTAACCAAGTACTTTAATGCCATATGATTATTATAAAATATAAATGGAATGGTTACTAAGTAGTATCCGAACTTATTGTAGACACCTAAAATCTGCTTACGCAATTGTAATACTTAAATTGCACTCTCTTTCCAATCATGTGGAAAATTGATGACACTTTGTCAAATAAACACCTCTTCTCTTCTCATTGGGTCAATTAATGAAACTTTGCTAATTAACCATGATCTTCACTCTCTTTTGGTCAATTGATGACACTTCGTCAATAAACCCTCTATTCCCATTAATTAATTACATTTCACTAATTAATTATCCTTCCTATCACTCAGGATGTCGATTAACGACCTTTTGTTAATTAATGTCCGCTTCTACTTGGGTTAATTAATTATTATTAATTAATTATGCTCGCTACTCTAAATCAATAAATCATCGTTTATTGGATCAAATTCCTCTCTACATCCCTCAAATCATACTAATTTTCCTCTAATTAGCTTCTATAAGCTTACCCCTACCTATTAATTAATCACCTTTGATTAATTAAACCCATCATAAACTCAATAAAATGCACATCCTTTATTAAACATGCATATCCTTTGCATTTCCTCTTTGGGGTTTATCCCACATCCATCAAATTGCTAGCCTTGCCCAAACTGGAAAGCTATATAAAGAACCCTCCTCCTTACCTTTCTTCTTACACCTCATTTGCATTAGTGAAAACTATAGGCATTTTGATCTTGAGCATTCTCCATTGATTTGGATTAGCCTCTTCATCTTGCATCCATTCACTCAAATTTGAGTAGTATGGGAAGATCCAAAAATGGCCTTGTAGCCATTTCTTGGTGAGATTCCATCTTCAATTCTGAGGCAAACAACAATCAACTTGTTAACTTTGCAAGTTACCCTTTCTAGGAGGGCCATTAAATTATTTTGAAAAATCCTTTGCCCTTCCTTTTCATCATTATTTTTGAAAATTTTGTCTTGAAAAATGCCTTTACCATCGGGTTTCATTTTGGAGTTCTACTAGCATTTTGCATGCAAAATGAATCGAGAATTCTGAAGTCTAAAGTCTGATCCAATCGGATTTCAGAATCAAAATTTAGAGTTAGTTTTGTACGAAAATGTCCTCCCGAAGTCTAAAGTCCGAAGTCCAAAATTTAGAACTTCAGAGTTTCAGATTTCGGGTTATGGGAGGCATTTTTCATGAAAGTCGAGCATTAAAGTCTGAAGTCTGAAATCCAAATTTCGAAACTTTGGGGTTTCAGACTTCGGAGGTTTGGTTACATAGGCATATGGCTTGCACGGGAAAATTCAAAGTCTGATCTCTGAAGGCATTTAATGCCCAACTAGCTAACGTGTGTCGGCTTAGGGTAATTAAATTTGATCTCCCTATAAATATGGGGCTTTTGACCAATCATTTTTACTAGATCAAAAGTACACTAGCACCCTAACATTTACTTCAATTTTTCACCGAACTCCCTAAAGTTATTTTCAATTCAATATTTTTTACGTTTTCTTGTTTTTGGGTAAGTTTTGTTTAAGTTTTCATTTTTATTCATCCTTTGAGGTCTTTTTTTTTGTTTTTGTTTTTCTTTGGTCTTCATCTTGTTTCAATCCCAAGTATGGATCCCGTTGTTGTCATGTTGTTTGTTTTTAATTCTAAAAATGTAGAGTTGTGTGCCAACAGGAAGAGCAAGTTTCTTTGGCTTAAGAAACAACAGTCAAAGTTTCACACACTTTGGAGTCTTGTAACCATCGTCATTTCGAAGTTTGTGGATTTTGAGGTTTGGACTTCAAATTTCGAGATCGGGAGTGTCCTAGGTTTCAAAAATTTTAGTTTTCTATTTTCAAACGTTACTGATTTGAGTTTGAACTTTTTAGTTTTGGAAGTCAAAGAACAGAGGATTTCAAATTTTGAGGCTTCATATTTTGGAGGTTGATCATTTCGAGTTCGAGGTTTTGGGTTTTGGAAGTCTTTAACTTCGGGTTTTGGAAGTCTTAAATTTCGGGTTTTAGAGGTGGGAAACTTAAGTATTTCAGAATTACTAAGCCGCTTTCGGGTTCCTAAGTCCGAATTTCAGAACTTCGGACTTCATATTTTTGGAAGTTTGGTTGGATTTTGTTATTTCCCAGGCACATACCCAAGTTCTGAAGTCTTAATTTTTGAATTCTTCAACAGGTAGATGTCTGGTTATTCATCCAAAGAGAAAGATAAAGTGAAATTTACCTATCTAGGGGCATCTCCCCCTTCTAGCATATCTTTCAATATGGATAATAATGGAGACACTGATTTTGGGCACGTAGACATGATTGAGTTCTGACAGAGAGTTAAGGTACCAAATAAGAAGCCCTCGATGCAAGCAATCTATGATAGTATACTTCCTCTTGCCGTCGCTTTTCCATTCTCCATGCAAGGCCCCAAGTTTGTACTATCTACAACATCACATTTCAATAAGATTACTCGTCTCAGTAAAAGATGGTGATGGTAAATTTTTGATCAAGCTAGACAATGATTTCCTTGAAGATCTATTGAAGCTCCCTGATGTAGAAGGATATGCCAAGATCTCACCAAATTCCGCAATCGAGCATTAGGTGAACAAAAATGAGGTTTGCATGAAGACTGTCATCAATAGCTACTCGGCCAAGGCTAAAGGCACAATGTCAATGTTTCCAAAGACAATTCCCCATTCGGATTTTATTCAATAAGTCAATGATATAATCACACTATTGAGTAAGGTTGTGGGTCTTCCTTCACCAAGAATTTCATGAGTGGATGTTCCTTTATATAACCAAAATTAAGAAGAACAAGGAATTTATTTGGTGGGATGAGCATATAAGTAATTCAATATGTTTCCAATTAGAAGATGTGTTGACTTCAAGAAACTTCTTTATGACTTCTTATCTTGTTTATGTGATAGCCGGAATGAGAGAGTATCCATGTTTGAATCCAAAAGGAGTTAGAAGTTCATTTCAGATATATGCTTAGTACTCATAACTTACCATGGTGAAGGATCTAATCACTTTAGGAGAGTAAGCGATGTTTTCTTCATTGTTATTTTGTATTATTTTGAAAAGAATTTGTATAATCGAAGGATCTTAGATGAAGCTTGACAAGAAGTGCGAGAGTGGGGAGGCATTTATCTACGCTTTCCAACCTTTACCTACATTAGAGTGATAGGGTTTACAGGTGCTCCACATAAATTACCAAGGTGTCCAACTCGACAAATGGGTGTTGATGGAGTTGTTTTGGCAATTACTTCATTATCATAAAATCTAGCATGATTGACACAAGTCACGAGCTCAATTTCCCATTACCATAGGGAGATATACGTGTGCAAACATATACAAAGCCAAAAATGTGGAAGGGTAAATGTCCCAAGTGACTCTAAAGACATTCCATCCATGGAAAAATTTAATTATTGGGATAAATTTGGCAAAATAGGGTCAGCTAGTGTGCACATACCCCAATTGGAGGACATTTGGATTCACTTTCGCGATGAAGTTGTTGTGAGGGAAAGGGAATTTGAATGACTGACCTTGAAGGAAGTAATTCACTATAGGATTGCATTCATTCTCGAAGGTTTAAAGGATGACGAGCAAGTGTTGGATCCTTCTTATAAAAGAGATAATATTGCAAATCAATTGTTGCCCTGGATAGATTGGTCAATTAAAGAGTGCAGCAACACAAAGGATAGTGTGGGACCCATTTTGAGAAGGACCTATGAATGGTTGGAAACTTTGGGAATCACACCCAAAGTGTCAGATCAATTATCTACAAAATCAGTACAAGCCCAAAGATCAGTCAACCTACTCCCACTAAAGGTAAAAGGTCAACCCTCAAGCCTATTGCTAAGCCACGTAAGATCTCTTTTGTTCTTAGAGGTTCTGGGTCTTCTATTGAGGTTCATACTACCAAAAATACATCTCTAAAGTTATATTCAACTGAAGTTATAGATCTAAGTATCTCACCAAGATTTTCTTAGGTATCGCAGTCATCTCTCTCTTATTCTCTCCCATCTTCACCACCTTCAGTTCCACTTTCACCTCCATCTCTCGCCATTTCTCTCCCCTTGTCCTTTGTTTCTTCCATCCTTGTTTCCCCTCTATCTCTCGCCATGTCTCCCTCCATGTCTTAGGTGTTTTCTTCTCTCGTTGCACTCTCGGTTGGAGAAATTTTAGGATAGGGTCACCACTTTCGGCTCCCCTTCTCCAAAGAATCTCTTTCTATTTCTACTTCCATTTCACTCACACTAGAGGCCATTCTTTCCACTCCAATGTCAATTGTCGCCACGTAACTTGCCACCTTCTATGACTTCAACTAGTGCCTTAGTGTTATTAGTTACTCCAAGTACCATTGTGACTATGCCAATAATGTCTTCTGCATCATCTTATTCTATACCCAAATGGATGCATAGGAAAACCCCTAAGTAGAAGAAGAAAGTACCCATTGTCGATGTTGTCGACTTAAGTGTCCTAGATCTAACTCCTAAAAGGTAGGATAAACAACCAAGGATTGTGTCTAATCTATCAGAGAAATTTTTATGGAAATAATTACTCATGCCACAGAAAAAACAAGAGAGACGATTATGACAACAGACTATCAAATCTCTAGGTTTACTCTAGGGAAAGCCACCCATGAAGGATCTAAGCAAGATGTTCAAGTGGCCCTAGGAAATTTGTTGGAAAAGTATGACAAGGAAAAAGCTACTAAATATGAGCTTAAGGGAAAAGTTGAGCATGTCACTACTCTACTAACCAAGATCACACAACCTGTATAAGCTACAACAACTCTAACTATTCCTTCAATTTTGGATGACATATCTTTCCATGTAGTGGAAAAAATTGGGCAAAAAGGAAGAGCGGTCAAGCACAAATGGAGTGCTTAATTCAAGATATAGATCCATTAATTAAAATTGTTATGGATTTATATAATGAGTTGTATACATAAAAAGTTACCATTATGAAGCTGAATGAACTTCTTACCGAAGACAGTGACAACTTAAGCCTTGCTCTTCTAAACACCGGAAAGTAATATGAAGTGTCGGTTCATACTTGCTTATACAGAAGGCATGATTGATGATGATTCAAAGTTGTTGGAGTTTCAGAAGGCTATGGAATTTAGAGTTTAGGTGTTACAGATCTCATGGAGAAGCTCTAAGAGAAACAAGTTGAGGCGGTTGATGGATTGAATGATATTGGGGAGGAGTTTGACATTATCCACTGTAAGTTTCTGAATTACATTGTTGATGTTCTTCATTGATCAAATCATTGAAAATTTTAAGAATTTGGTGAATGAAGATGAAGATGTTACAAAATATTTCAACATTGATTCTATTTATAAGTTGGTTTCTTATCAAAGCTTTGTTAATCAGCTTAAGAAGGTTGTCAACAAGATTAAAAAATTTATAGCTAAGGTCGTCAAAGAGACTGAGTATGCATATGTGATAAATCGGTATGCATGTGGACCTGAAGAAGAAGAAGTCCAAGGTATCTTCAAGCGTTTCTTTGATTACGGAACAAGTTAGCTGTGAAGGAGTGAGAGGAAGAACCAAAAGAAGATAAAGGTGTTATCAACCCCAGTTAGGTTTGACAACCATTTTTTGGCAGTCTCCAAGTTCTAGGACAAGTGGAAGTTAGAGGTTCGACTTGGTCAACATGTGCAACTAATTTTTCTATTTTTATGGGAGGTTGTTCCCTAGTTATTAATGCACTCTATTTTTAGTAAGTTAGTTAAAGGGTGGAGCAATAATTGTTCAACCCCCTTGCTTATAAATAAGTAGATGCATTATGGATTAAGGACCTCTAGATATTTTGTGAAGGGGATCCATTATTTTTTGAATTCCAAGAACAAACTTCAATCCTTATATATATATTCAAAACACTATTTTGCCTAAGGGAGATCCTCATATTCCCTACGTACTCAAGGAGGGACTCCTCAATAGTAAATTCATCCAATGATGGAATATCAAGTCATACATTATCATCTATTAGGTTCAGATTTATTAAGTCTTAGGTAGTGTCTATATGATTTGTAAAACCCTCTTACAAATGATTTTTAAGAAGATGAAAAAACATTAGGGCTATCGAGAGGTTTGAACATAGGTCGTAAGGTATAATTGATGCCTTCCTTAGCGAGATTTGATTAAAGCATAATTGGATCATGAATTCCCTAGACATGATAACCAAGCCCTTTTCCACCGACTCCATGTTGCAATAAATATTGATAACTCATCGCATAATCGTGGTAAGTGATAGAGAATAATCATTTGTATTAAACAAATAAATCATTAGGAGTGGTAAGAGAACAATACTTAAAAGGGGTTAAATCTGCCTTGATAACATATATATTCCCTTAATAAGAATATTTATGGAAAGCGTGAAGGGTAGAAGGGACAACATGCATGGCATGTAGCCAAGGATGACCTAGGAGTAGAATAAAACTAACTTGGCATAACATGATAAGGGGTAGAGAGGGTACAAGAGCCGATGGTGATAATAAACATACATTTTCCCAATGTATGATGTCGTATATTATAAAAAAATACTAATGGTGGAAGGGGATAAATATATAGCGGGGATATGCAAACAATGTAAAAACAATGTATTATAAATATTAAGTTTTGATTCATTGTCAATGAGAACACATTTAACCAGGGTATTGTGTAAAGTAGTTTGAACATATAGGGGAGTCCCTTATCAATGATGTCTTGTGGGGATAAATTAGTAAAGGTAAAGGAGACGTGTTCTTCCTAAAAATAAAGATACTTTTGCATGTATGCTCGTACATAACTAAGGGAGTTATTAGGAAGAATCTAAGCATGTTAAAATACGTTCATAGATAATATACTTACATGCGGGTTTTAGATGAAGAATGTAAAGTAATGGGATAGTGGGATCACTAGTGGAAGCCATTAATATGCCCAAAAGTAGGAGAAGAAGGCCTATAGAGAAGACAAACAAAATCATATAGCAAAATGACATAAGAAACCCTAGACCAATTAGGGTTTGAGCCAAAATGTTCAACTGAAGAGTCGGGGTCACCGAGATGTTCATACCCCTTTAAAAATTTGATGATCTTTTATATGATGTGGAATGCACAATAATAAAAAGGAATGTAATGTTTGAAAATATAATAAATTATGATTAATTAATATCCAAAATTAATTACATGATATCAAAATAACATATTGGTACCTAGAAAAAGTGTTTACAATATGCTAAAAGCTAGTAAACATAAGAGGGAAGATGTATTTAAATACACAAGATTGTATAAGAAATCTTTGGTCACACTAAATAAAGAATCTAGGATAACAAAGATTGAACACGCTTTGTTAATGAATTACATTTGGGATATCACCTAGTTCAAGACCATACAAGTCTACTAGGAATGAGTGTATGGTATTATACCTATTATATGGTCTTGGACATGCTTCGTGTGGGGTTAGGTAACTTATTATGCCATTCAATGGCTTGAAAATGTGTTTTGTTGTCAAACCCTAAGTGTCACACAACCCCAAACCCATATGTAATTAAATAAATCATGCTAAAATCCTAACCATGGTTGGGATAACTTGTAAGAAGGTTAGTGTTTAGGTTGAAGTGTAATCCATGCACTACCCATGTCGACTACTCAAGAGGCCTCGGACCACACATAGTTCTACACCTAGCATGTAACACACACACACACACACACACACACACACACACACACACACACACACACACACACACACACGAATGTAACTAGTTGGTAACTTAAACCACTTTGCATATGCTTAAGAGGATTGTGCTCTTGCTAAAAATTTGATTCCGAAGCACTCGACCTCCCAAGTTCATGTCGAGACTGCCATAAGGCGTGGAGTTGATGGGATTCTAAAAGGTAGCTATAGGAGAATCAAGGACTAAGAACGGGTAGTGTGAATTCCTACGAAGCTAAGTTGATCAAAGGGAAATTAGAGGCTATGTACGGGTAGCGTAAGTTCCCTATTTTTTGATTGTTTGGTTTGATTTGAATGCTAAACTATGTTGAAAGTTTGTTTTAAATAATTAAGAAAAGTAAATCTAGCTTAAATAAAAGACAAGTGTGTTTTAATATTTTAATTAGCTAAATTCATTCCCGATTAATTAACCAAAATAAAATAAACCATCTATTCCATTTATCCTAGGGCAAAAAATGAATTGAAATAAACTAATTAAATAACTAACATCTTTTTGTATTTTTTAGAATTTAAATAAAATAAATAAGCTATTCTATAGACACAGGAAATTAATTAAAATAAAATACTACTACTTCTAATAAAATAAACTAAAAATAGAGAATAGTCGGATGTGGCTATTCCTATGTTGCAGGGTTGTTTGACAATGCTATTCTAAAAGAATGTATTCGAAAGTTATTAATATAAATAAAATAAAATAAAATAAACCTCTTCTGGAAAAGCTTCTACCTCAAGTTTTCTGGAAAGTGAAAGCTTCTTGGAAGAAATTTCCTCTTTGTGTATGAAATTTCCTCGGCATAAGTAAATCTAAATTAATCGAAAGAAATAAATAATGTGCAAGGATTTCTTCACTTCTCCCTCCAACTAATTTTCCGAGAATATCCATAGGGATAAGCCGGGAAGAAGTTATCAAGGGAAGATTTATGTAAGAAATATTTTTAAAAGAAATACTAGAAATGAAATGAATACATTCGGGAAGTGATGAAATCTTCTGCAGCCTACAATTCTACCAACTTAAAACAATGCATTCTTTCTATTCTAACAAATATAAATTAATTAAAGCTTCAAAGAATTTAAGTACAATCCCAACTTAGTTACTATTGTACTGTGGTATCTTCCCAAAGGTGAGATGTGCTTGTTGTCTCCTCAACTTTGTATCCTCTTCCAAAGATGAAGTCCAATTGATCCAGGAATGTACAGATGTTGGCTGGTAGAAAAGAAAAGAAAAAGATTGGCTATGGTTGGCTTGGTGCAAGAAATGACTAAAATAAAATGGTAGGAAAGAATAGATCAAAGAGTTGGTTGTCTATGTGGTTCCTCTAAAAAATTCAACAACATAACTTTACCTCAAGAATGTGAAAAATCCAACCCATCATACGGGTAAAAGTTTGGCTTTTATAAAATCTGGGAAAGAAGAAGTCAATTACATGTGTCGATCAAGAAGTGAAAAATCATAAAAAGGAGAGGTATTCAACATTATAAACATAGCCAAATAAGAAGAGAAAATCAATATGATTCCAATGAGTCCAAAAATAGGCAAAACAATTGAGAAATAAGTGATAAAATCACTCTCAAATCCAAACACGCATTGAAAAATGTGTGTTTTAACTCTCGGATTTAAGGTGACACATTCGTCGATGTAGACAAACTATGTAACCACCAGGGATGTAATGAAATTACTAGTATAATTCAAATTATGAGCAACAATATAACACCAAATAACACAATATTTCAGAATAATGATCTCAATATGCACTTATAATAGCTTCGCCACTTTGAGGGGGCAACGTCCAAACCATATAATAAGACTCAAATTCTCAAATGATGATGAACTACTACCTACAATCCCCTATATATACTATTCATATGCTATGGCCATCACCAAGGCCGACCTATTAAGTATGATAAAGTATAAATGATATGGTAAGCCACAAGTCGGCTACTCATATCCTAATACAAGCAATAGGTTAAGAGCGTAGCATGCCCTTCCCCTTCAAACCAACATTGTCCTTAACGTTGAATAATCCTGGATGTTACTACAGAAAACCTTCATCCTCCCAGGTTACATCTTCTATGCTCAGATTCTTCCACTTGATCAGATATTCCTTAATGTCTCTAGTTCTCAGCCTCTTAGTACGTGTTTGCAGAATCTTCTTTGGCTCCAAAATGATTCTTCCTTCCTCATCAAGTTCTAGTAACTCTGTTTGGGATTCAAATTTCTGTCCAATAACCTTCTTCAGGCATGAAACATGGAATACTGGATGTATGTGTGAAGATGGAGGCAATTCTAGTGTATAAGCAACACTGCCAATTTTCTGTAGAACCTGATAAGGGCCATAATATATAGGAGCAAGTTTGTTGTCCTTTTTTGTTGCTTTAGGGACATCTGTTTGTAAGGCTGGAGATGTACAAAACCCAGTCACCAATTTCAAAATGTCTTTCACTACGGTGTTTATCTGCTTATTGTTTCATCCTGTTTTGTGCTAATGCTAAATTCTCCTTCAAACTAGCCAAAACATGTTGTTGATGTTGAATGTGTTCCTCAACATCTCTGACCTTAGTTTACACCCTTAAGGAGGAAGTGATAGAAGGTGGATGGTAACCATATAATGCAAAAATGGGGTCATTTGAGAAGAGGTATGAAAATATGTGTTATACCACCATTCTACAAGTGGTAGCCATTTAATCCACCTTTCCTGCTTATCTGATACAAAACAACGTAGATACCCCTCTAAGCATTTGTTGACCACTTCCATTTGCCCATCAGTTTGAGGATGATAAGATGAACTGTGAGCTAGCTGAGTACCCAAACATGAAAATAATTCCGTCCAAAAATTACTTGTGAAAATAGGATCACGATCACTTACAATTATCTTTGGGGTTCCATGTAGCCTTTGAACTGTCTCCAAAAAAATAGTTGCGACTGTACTAGCTGCAAATGGATGTGATAGGGCACAAAAATGGGCATATTTTGTGAGCCTATCCACAATCACGAAAATAACATTCTTACCCTCTGAACAAGGCAATCCAGGTGATGAAATCCATGGAGACCTCCTCCCATCTCTGGCTAGGAATTGGTAAGGGTTATAATAGACCTGGTGTCTTAATTGTTTCCCCATTATTCTGTTTCGCACACTAAACACTCTGATACAAAATTTTGTACATCCCCCTTGAGTCCTTCCCAAAAGAATTATCTTTTTATTCTATGATATGTTTTCAAAAACCTAGAGTGTCCTCCAACATGCGAGGCATGTAGCTCTGCAAGAATCTTATGCTTCAACTCAGAATCTTTACTCAAGTATAACTTGTCCTTGTATCATAGGGCATTACCTTTCCACTCAATTTTGTTAGATGTCATAGATCCTTACTTGATCTTTTGTATTATAGATTGTGTATCCTTGTCTTTATCCCATTCCAATCTTGCTTCATCCACCCAATCGGCCAAACATGGACATTCCACATAGTAAGGCATCTCGGATGTATCCCTTCTCGACAACACATCAGCTACTACATTTTCTTTACCCTTTTTTATATGATTTGAAAATCATAACCCAACATTTTGTTACCCACTTTTGTTGTTCCTCAAATGATAACCTTTTCCTTGAAGTGTCTACCCATGAGATAGGGCCTCCATTGCTTGACCACATGAAGAATAGCCATCATTTCTTTCTCATAGACAGGTTTGAGTAGATATTTTCCTTTGAATTGGTGACTCTCAAATGCAATTGGTCTTCCTTCTTGCATTAGAATTGCTCCCAATCTTGATCCTGAAGCATCACATTCAACAATAAAGGTTTTTGAGAAGTTGGGAGTAGCCAAAACTGGGGTGTTGCACAAGGCTTCCTTCAACTGCTCAAAGGATTTAGTGGCTAAGTCTATCTAATGGAAGGCATCCTTCTTTAGCAATGCAGTGAGTGGGGTTGCTATTCTACCATATCCCCGCACAAATCTTTTGTAGTACCACTTAGTCCTAGGAACCCATGAAGATTTTTGAGAGTTTTGGGCCTTGGCCATTCCACCATAGCTTTGATCTTCTGAGGATCAACTTTGATGCCTTCATGGGATACAATGTGACCCAATTACTCTACCTCTTGTACACCAAAATAACATTTGGATGGATTTTCATAGAGAGTATGTTTCTCCAAAACTTCCAACACTTTATTTACATGTTGTAAGTGTTCTTCCCATGTCTTACTATAAATCAATATGTCATCAAAGAAAACTAATACAAATTTCCTTAAAAATGGCCTGAAAACAATGTTCATCAAGCTTTGAAAGGTTGAAGGTGCATTTGTAAGACCAAAAGGCATTACCAAAAACTCATAATGGCCCTCATGAGTCCTGAAATCTGTTTTATGAACATCTTCCTCTTTTATTCTAATTTGATGGTACCCCAAACGAAGATCTAATTTTGTGAAATAAATAGCACCATGCAATTCATCAAGTAAATCATCAATTACTGGAATAGGAAACTTATCTTTGATGGTGTACTTGTTGAGTTCTCGGTAATCTGGACACATCCTCCATGTTTCATCCTTCTTACGTACCATGACCACTGGTGAAGAATATGCACTCTGACTAGGCTTGATGATACTTGCCTTCAACATTTCTTGAACCATTTTCTCAATCTCACTTTTCTGGGAATATGGGTATCTGTATGGTCTGATGTTAGGTGTTTGGCTCCCTGGAATCAATTGAATGACATGATCATGATCCCTAACTGGTGGTAGTCCCTTTGGAATTGCATCAAAAATAGATGAGTGAGCATCAACAATCTTCTAAAGATCGGGTGGCATTGAAGACTCTGTATGTTGTACTTCTATGGAAAATAACTTTGCTATAAATCCATATACTCCTTTTCTGAGAACCTTCTGCATCTGATGAGAGCTAATAATCTATGGAGACTTAGCTACCATCCCATTCAATTGTATTGTCCTATGAACAATTCTTGGAAATTCATTTCTATAGTACCTAACGTTGTGAGCCATTGGACACCCAAAACAATATCTCGATCCTCCCATAGAAATAGCAAACATAGGTGTGTGTAACATGTAATCTCCCATGAAAGCTTGATACTATGGCACTTTCCTGTTCACTTGACGGTCCCACCATCCGCAATCATAACTTGCATTTCGGAGCCGGTAAATAAAACAATTGAGGCGGGTAGCTAACTTACTATTTATGAAGTTATGAGTACTCCCAGTCAATCAACACTGTCACCTTCTATTTTTTGAGATAGCCAATAACCTTGAGTGTTTGAGGAGTACTAATACTTGACAATGCATGGCAAGAAATTGTAGGTTGGGGATCCTCTACTTCATCTTCTACTGGTTCCTCAACCTCTCCTATAATTTAAGAATCCTCATCATCCTCATTACATCTCACAATATAGAATAAATTTTTCTCAACACATTTGTGTCCCGGTCCATATTTGCTATCACAGTTAAAACATAATCCTTTTGCTCTCTTTTCTTCCATTTGTTGAGGAGTTAGTCTAATTGGCCTAGAAAATGAAGGGGAAGAGATACTATGGTCTCTGGTGTTAATGAAAGGCGACCTCCTACTACAAAGAACTTTTTCCTCTACTCAACGTGCCATGATAATAGAATTAGAAAGCTTGAGTGGATTAAACATACGTACCTCATGCTTGATGTGGTCCTTAAGACCCCCAAGAAATAGGTCATTCAGATTCTCTTCTGGTATGTTCTCCACCCTTAAGGATAGGTTCTAGAATTGATGCACATAATCTTTGATTGATCATGTTTGTCATAACTTTGCTAATTGACTAAAGTAGTTCTCTGAAACAGTGGAACTATAGTGCAATTGCAACTCCTCGGTAAAAACTGTCCAAGTGACATCGAGACCATTCTTCTGCCTTTGAGCACATAACCATTGATACCAAATGAATTGGTTTGGTTCAAGATATAGGGATTCCAATGTCACCTTTTGTCCTGATGGTGTTTGATGTAGCTCAAAGAAGTTCTCCATTTGATTTATCCAATTTAGGGGATCTTTACCATCAAATTTACGCATATCCACTTTCGGCATCATGTTTCGTGGTTGTGAATAAGTTGGATTCTGATTGGGCTGGAAAAGTGATCCAACATGGTTATTTTGTCCATGATTTTGAACTGAAGATCCTCCTTGGTTGATATGGGCTGGATTTGGGCCATACTATTTACCCTTTACATGTTGCATTATATCATCCAACCGATGATTGATTTGGGTTATGTCTCCTTTAGAGGCCATCTTAGATTGTACATTTCACAACTCATACTCAAGTTGGATCACCTTATGATCAACTGAGGTAAACCCTAGTGCTGAGGAATATATATTTACCTCTTCTGACTCCATCTCTTCAATCACTATCCCATCTTTATCTGGGGTTTTACCCAGAGTAACCGGGTTCTTTTTGCTCTTGTGGAAGGCCCCACCATGATATCAAACCTTAGGGTTTAGGGTTTCGATACAAATTCGGCTGAACAGGAAAAAACATAGAAGATACTAATACTATTTTTTTGAGATATTTCCGAAAATGTAAAGAACTTGAAAAATTTCAGAATTTGCACCTTAGGGAGCAATTTTATGAAAAACCCTAAATTTGTAATAACTTGTGTAAAATAAATAAAAAAGTCTGAAATTTTCAGGGAACCTTACTTGAAATGTTTCACAACTCTAGTAAAAATATCTCCCACCAATTCAATTTGGTTAGAAATATATTGCGGAAACAAAAAATTAGGGTTTTTGCCCTAATTTTGGCCTAGATATGCAGCTCTAATACCACTTGTAATGAAATTACTAGTATAATTCATATTATAAGCAGCAATATAACACCAAATAACACAATATTTCAGAATAATGATCTCAATATGCACTTATAATAGCTTCGCCACTTCGAGGGGGCAACCTCCAAACCATATAATAAGACTCAAATGCTCAAATGATGATAAACTACTACCTACAATCCCCTATATATACTATTCATATGCTATGACCATCACCAAGGCCAACCTATTAAGCATGATAAAGTATAAATGATATAATAAAATGATATGGTAAGCCCAAGTCATTACTCATATCCTAATACAAACAATAGGTTAAGGGTGTAGCAGGAAAATTATGTAACCACCTGGTGGTTGTGTAACAACCACTCAAGACAATGCCAAAATTCATAAAAACAATCTTACAAGAAAAATTAAATTTTGTAAATAGAACAAAAGGGTTGATTTGAGTCAAAGGTTGGATGTAAAAGAGAAAGGGAAGGATATGGACTTCATTTTTATCTTGGAAAAAGTTTTAATCATCATTGGAGACATTGTTTTTTCCATGTCGCACCATGTAATTTTTGTGTGCATACATATTGCCCCCTTGGAAAATTGTTTTAGCCATGAATGGGCATAAAACGTGAATTTTGAGTATGGCGATCCCAAAGGGAGAGTTAGAAATTATACCTTAATTTTAGTGTGCTAAAACCACGCCAATCCAACGTTCCCCTCACATGTGAAAGAGAGATGAGAATCAAGTGCGAGATAAAAACATGATTTACAAAATACTCGAAATAAAATGACAAGATTACTTAACATATCTCGTGGGATAAAGAATATACATGTGCTAACGCTCCATCCTTGCATACACATACTCAAAACAACATTAAAAAAATACTATATATACTGACATTTAACTATTTATAGAAATCATTTGTGTTTTGCAAGTTTTCTAAATTTAGAACTCATGATTTCTAGCGAATGTTTCATCCATGATCATGGCTTAATTAATAGGGATTCATAAACGATGGTGATAGACCCAACGAGAGTGGATAGGGATTAGGAATAGTTTAAAAGTAAGAGATTTGATATTTTTGTGCTAGGCTTTGGATTTTTATTTTTGAATGCACATGAGAGGGACTTGGATAACATAATTGAAACGGTCGTTAGGGGTCTCAAAGAGATGGATAGGCAAAGTGCCTTTATAGTTTTGTCTCATTTTTGTGTTTTTTTTTTGTATTTTTGGCTCATTGTGAGCATTTCAACCAAACTTTTTTTATGGTGCGACATAATTGTACACGAGAAACTTGACATTATATATACATATATACATCTTTTTGGTTCAATATTCCTTGTAAGAGTTGACTTTGTTATGGTTTATTTCATCTGTTTACTCTTAGATGGTTTAGAATTTTTGATGTTTTTATGTTTTAAAATGTATGTTATGGATGATGATGTAATGTGGTAAACAAAATGATTTTGTATGACTATGTATATGATAACAAATTGTAACTTAGATACTTTGTTTTTCAAGTAATATTTAGCATTTCCATTTCATTGGAAAAATGTGTTGAATGTGGTATGATGAAAAGATGAAATCACTCCATTCTTAACTCCATGCAAATAGTAGGATGCGAGGGATCATCACTAAAATTCAAGAAGGACACAAGTTATATGATTTGAAGAATGTGAATGTGAATGATGACCAAGAGACAAGACTTTGACAAAGATCCAATTAGAAACTTGTAACTCAACCCTAACCAAGATTAACTACCCAGTTCGAAATGAATTCTTCTTGCAATTTTGACTAGACTTAGATTCATGGATGGCCTATTGATTACAGAATCCAGTTTTGAGAAATAAATCTCTCTTAACATACACATCCAATTCATTTTCATGGGAATGTTTAGAAGCACTTTTATTTGTTCATTTGTTTGTAACTTTTAATTTTATTATTGTGACCCCCTACATCTTGCCCCATGCTACTAGTAATAAGCATGAGCTCATCACCGAGGAAAAAACATACACGAGTAAGGAAATTTTCTCCTTTCCCAATCTCATGCTACCAATAAGAAGCATGGGCTCATCATCGAAGGTTGGTAGGGATGAGAAGTGTAATTATTTGTAATGAAATATTTTTTTAATGGTTTATTCTATTTTTTGTTTTGTTTGAATTGACTTTGAGTTGTGATTTTAGGAGGAAACATTTCCCCCTAGCCTCGGCCCCACACAACCACTACGGTGTGAGGGCTCACCACCAAAGGTGTAGATAGGAAGAAAATTATTCTAGGTGAAATGTTTAGAATGTTTTTGTCATGGAGAGAGCTTTTTAGGGGAAGATTTATCATCAAGAAGCTTCTAGAGAAAACTATGGGCAAGAAACACCCGAATTGGGAGAAACCATGAAGAAGACTAAACATACAAGTCCTTGTAGTATTAATGTCAAAATTTTGTCTCATGAATGAAAGTGATGATAAAGATTGGATAATTTGAGAATGTGTGATGAATGTTGAAGAGGTATGATTAATATATTTACCAATGTTTGAAATTTTAAAAGTCACTTGAAAAGTAATTTTCCAGTTTACAATTTTAACAAGATGATAATACAAATGAAAAAATGGTGTGAATGCAATGAATGACAGTGTGGAAACATAATCACTATATACATAAATGTTTTAGGTGATGCGATTCAATGGTTTTTTTAGGCTCCTCACCTTGAAGGTATATAAACAATAAAAAGGATTCTTGAAATTTCCATTTGCTTGACAAGTATCTAATACCTTGGGTTTAAATTTACAACCCTTTCCCACTATCATATTCATCTAAATATCTAGTTTTGGTGTATGACCATTTGTTTGTACAAGGCCTTTGTAAACCTCTTTATCGTGTTCTCGAATGTATCATGTTCATGTGAGCATGATGACATTGTTCAACTCTTCTCCCTACGTAGGGAGTAATGATTGCATTTGGCATTTTTCATGCTATGGGGTCATGTCTTGTAGACATGACGAGCTTGGTTTTGTCATGTTTATATATGGACCAAGGCCGGGAACATGATAAGCCCTAAGAATGGCTTTGATGGGCATTGTTTTGCTTTTGAGATCTTTTCTTTCTTTTGTTATTTCTATCATATGTATGTCTAGACCAAGATTGTCATCAAGAAGAGAACATAAACCAAGGAGATTGCCAATTCCTTGTGGTTAGAAGGGGAGAAAGATCATATCAATACTCTATAAGAGTTTCATAATCTTCATTGTAGTTTTGGTGGACATAGTTTCCACAAATATCACCTTACCCTTATTTGTTTTCACTACCTCAAATGTTTTTGCTCATCAACCTTAACTTTCAAAACGATTGGGGTAGTTGCGACCAATTATTTTGATGGAAGTGGTTTGTTTAATTGGTTCACAAGGAGATCATATTCTGAATGAACCCTTGGTTTCTTATTGATATTATCTAGATGTATATAAAAGGGTTTAGGATCCCCTTGAGCAACAAAGACCTTTCCCAAATGGAGAAATCTAACTTCTTGGAACAAAGTGGAAGGAATAACCTTCATTTGATGAATCCATGGTCTACCAAGGATCATGTTATAATTCATCTCCTTGTTAATGATGTAAAACTCTGTTAAAATAGTTTTCGGCCTAAGGAAACATGAAGCATTATAGTTCTAATTGAAGTAGCCTTGAGACTATTATACCCTCAACATGTTTCTTGTAGAGGAGCAATTAGTCTCCCTATATCCCAGCTTTTGAAAGAAAGAGAAGGGAACTACATTCACAAAAACCTTATCATCAATCATAGCTCTCGTAGTGAAATTGTTATAGACCCCAGACCTTTAAATATAAAGTAGGATCCCCTCTTTGGGCTATTTAAACGTCAGATGACATCTTTCTTATATCAAAGACAAACTCGATATCCCTATCACTATGCCCCAGAGGATGTATGTCAAAATTGATATGAGTGATTTGAGCCCCAAGCGGAGGTGTAACATGAATTAGATGACCAAGACCCAGGTGTATTTACTAACACAAAATTATGCACAAGGTAATTCTTCAACAATTCTAGGAACGAAATGTGATAAAAGGTCTTGTTCAAATCCGAGATCAAATCATAAGATCCTATGGGTTTTGAGACTATGGGAGCATCCTGCAAGATAGAATGAGAGGGAAGAGGTTGTGAAATGTACTCCCTTGTTTGAATTATTGCATTAGTTTATGGTTCAACCTCTAACTCAACTAATCCCAAGATCTTTGTATTGTTGTTTTGGCTGAGGTTAGGGTAAACTCGAGATTTGTCAGAAGTTGAGGCCTCATGATCGTTGTTCCCAACAGGAATATCATTGTTTATGTTGGGAGGATCTACTTTACTATCCTTGGGTCATTTAGGGAATGGGTTTCGATAGATTCCTAGGTTTGCATTCTGAGGTGCAAGGGGTACTATATGACGAGGTTGTGAAGTTCAAGATTTACCAGAAAAAATGTCCATAAAGAGGTGCCTTTGAATTTAAGTAATTCTTTGTATTAACTTGTTACAATATCTATAAGATCTAGCGTTGTGACCAACAACATGGTGAAAACTACAATACATGTTAGGATCATAATCTCTTGGTATTTGATTTGATTTTTTCTATTGATTATAATCCCGAGTTGTAGTTTTGAAACTAGTTGTTATGACCATAATTCAACGCCCCTTGGCCAAATTTTACGGTATTGGTTTTGGCCTTGCGATTGAGCATGTCGAGGAGGGGGATGGTTGAAATCAATCGTGTTAATAGAGGAAATTGAATTAGAGCCTCTTTGATTTCCCACGTTGTTGTTAATGTTAGTATTACCATTGTTTTTAAAACCATCATTCTTCGCTTGATCGGTAACACTTTGTCTATGGTAACACTTGTGATTGTAATTCAAGACCTTGGGTCCTTAGTTGTTGGATCCATTGTATTGATGGTTTTCATTTTTTTGGTTAGGGGATACCAATTTCCCATTAAGACCGTAAGTATTACGCCAACTATCGATAACAACTTGGTTAATTCAAAGCACACCTTCCAACACTTCCTCATAACTACGGAAAGGAAACTTTTGGACTTCTTCCTTAGTCTCTTGATTGAGAAAGTGAAGGAAAAGGCCACAAAGTTCTATTTGGTCCATGTTAGGTGCACTTATAGAGGAATAAAGAACTTAACACCATCTCTGGATGAAATGGGTAGGCAATTCTTTTGTTCTTGTCTGATATGTAAAAATCCTAATCCTATTCGTAGAACTTGTTCATGTCAAATGCTCTGATGAATTCAAACAAGTTGTTTAAAATAATGTATAGAAGCTTCTAGAATATTATGTACCAATCTAACACAATTCCATCGAGAGTATTTGGAAATATCTTAGCTACCACAACATCCCAAGGAAGTAATTCCATGATGGCGGTAGCGCACGCCTTGATATCAGCATTCAGACCTCCTTCTCCCTTAAATTTAGGTAGATCAGGAAACATGCGTAGAAGCATGACACCCCATATGGTAAATTCAAGGGGCTCCTTCAAATATTTAACATAAGTACCCATTACATAAGATTCTACCATTGAAGACCCTTGATGAGGAGGTGGAGGAGGAAGAGTTGGATAAGCTACGACGTAAGCATTGACCAAAACGTATAGGGCTCATTGGTATTGTGTATAAGGAGTAGGGAAAGTATACGCATCCACCTAAGGGTACTTTGAGTATATATGTAGATAAGGATGAATAACACTATGATATGGGCTAGTGGGTGTAAAACTAGGGAATAACACATTGCTCAAAAGAATGGCATTTGTGAGTGGAATTCGACCAACCCTTGTGTAGGATAAACATGAGATGGGTGAGGACCCATCCTTAGTGTGTTAGATCATATGAGAAGATCACCTGGATTCAATTGTCTTTGGATAACCTTGTTGTGTAGGATGTTGAATTGGTTTTGCGTTGATGTATCACTTATTGTCAACAAGATACCTCATGTTCTTCCATATTGCATAAGTAGGTTATGAAGGTTGGGTAAGCTCTAATTCTCTAATCCTCCCTACTAGGGTAGAAATAATATCATGGGGTGAGCATTGAGTCCCTTATTTGGGTGCTTGTGGCGTAGGGTTTGGTTGAGAGGACATGTGATACCTGTTATAAATTGTTTGGCATTTTCATTCTTGTTTTCCTTGAAGATAGGAGTTTCATGATTTGTGGCCGATACATTGTTGTTGAACATTTTAGAGGTATGAATCTTCATCTTGTCTAAGGACTCATCTATCATACGAAGGGGATTAGAAATTCATGTAAAAATATCATCTTCTGACGATTGCATGCTAATGTAAGGTCTAGATAAGACTCTTGGGTAAAGACTTGTTCCACTCATAAAGGTCATGTTGTTTGATCTATATTGACCACATTGCATGTTTAAAGGTTGATTGACCTCCTCTATTCTCATGTGACTAGTGGTGTTTGATACATAACTAGGGGAGGTTTGCATGTTGTTTGTGTAGTTGTCAACCCATCTTGCAAGGAAGGGGATTGTTGCGATTGAACATTGGTGTAGTATCCATCAAAGCCAAATGGCCCACCAAATTCTCTACCAAACATATTTGGGGAGGTATAAAATACCCCATATTATTTTAAAGTTTATTTATTAAACTTTATTATGTCGGTCTTCCACATTTAAGAGTGAAATGACACGACCGATTCATTAGATCCTCTCGAGATTGGATGAACGAATACATTAGTACCATATTGATACATGAGATATTAGACATATGATTATTATTATATTGGAAAATTGTAAGAAATGGTTCAAAAATAATCTACGTGAGACCGAGGAGTGAAGTGGAAGTGATGGGTAAAAGTTATATATAAAATTCTTAATATAGGAAGTAGTGCTTTATTTTGAGTGGGGTTTTTCATTTGGGTTTCCCCACTATAAATTTGGTGTTCTCATCTCTTTACCTTACTATTATTTGCTTTCATCTCTTGTTATTACATTTTAATGTGTAATATAAACATCTAAATCTATGTTTAATCACTACACTTCATAATCTATAATCTTTGGCAATTTATTTTGGATTTATAATTAGTTTATTATACATTCCTTATAAATCCTAACATGGTATCAAAGTTGGTGGTTATGCTTGTGTAGAGCTAGATCTAGATGTTTTTGATTTATGGAGTGAAGAACTTGAAGTTTTTTCGGATATATGAAACCCTAGTTGTTCCACCATCAACTTCAAGTTAATCAGGTTCAAAATTCCAATTTCCACCCAAATATTTTTAAAATATTGGTTAAATGGATGTTTAGATCTTTTTTGTGCATTTGTGTGCATAGATCTATGTTTATTCTGACCCGTTCTTTCTTTTTTTCTTTGGTTTAAATACCTCATCTATTATTTTCATTTTTTATAAGTTTTTTTAGCATTTTTTATAGCCATTGTAGTTGTTCTTAGATGTGGACCTGAAATATTTTTTAGATTTTCAAATTAGTTATGTTTTTTTTCTAAGTCCAGTTCCCAACATTAAAAAGTTTTATTTTTGTGAAGTCTTGTTCTTTGACATGTGCTTCCATTTTATTTGCTTGGACTAATAATAAAACTCCATGTAGCTTCGTCATGTCAGAATTTTTCAATTGTGAAGTGCGAGCCAATAAGGGCATTCCATGCTCTTTGCAAAATCAGACTTGTGTTATCTTGCCTCTGTCGCATGCAAAATCTAATGCAATAGGAAAGCTCCAAGTCAGTTTGTATTTTACAAAATCAGAGTTAGTCTTATTTTGTTTATGACCCATGCAAAATTCGATCCCATAGAATTGCTCTAAGTCTTTTTCGCATTTCATATTGTCTATCGTTTTTAATCATGGTAGTGGTTATCCAATAGGAATAAGCCATCATTTTCACATCTTTCAATATTTGTCAGAATTGTGAAAAATGATCCATTAAGAAGACTCCACATGTGTGCGGTTTTGTTTGTCATTTTCGAGTTGCACTTTGCCTTTTTGTGCAAACCAATAGAAAAACATCGCGTCATTTATTTTTTGCATTGTCGAGGTCTTTTTTCTTTTGTTAAGCGTGTCATTGGCTAACTTTTTGTTTTAATATTAAATCACTACTTTTCACTTTTTTAAGTCTTTGTCTTGTTTTTGTGAATCAATAAAACGTGTCCATGTTCTTTTTTCACATTTTGGTTATCCTTTTTATAACCATGTCAGAGTGTGAAAAAGTGATCCATTAAATTAACAACACATATATACACAGTTTTGTTTTTTTTTCTATTAATTAGTCTTCAGACTTGTTTGTTGCACTGTGAAGTGCGATCTAATAGTAAAGTACCATGTGTATTTTTTTTTTAGTTTACTCACATTTTATATCATTTTTTACACGTGCGTTCCTTTTTTTTTTCACATATTTGATTGACTTTCAACCTTTGCTGAGACCCAATAATCTATTTGTTTTGATTAAATTTAGGGATTCACGTCCATGAGGAATATCTACTTTAGAATTTACTAGAAAGATGACACCTGACCTATTGCCTTGTTTTGATCTTCGACACATGTCGTTTCCTTATTGACCACACATCCTTTAATTTTAATTTTTTTTCTTTGTACCATGGGTTTTTTTTTTATATCAGTCATCGTGGGTTGTCGTTATTTATTTTGTACCACAACTTTAAAAATAAATCTTTTTTTTAAAATTTTATACGGGTTTAGCTCAAATTTGAAAATTTTATAATTGTCTCTCCTCTCTCCGTTGTTTGGATTTTCATCAATTTTTACCATTTTTTATTTTTGTAATCTTTTTTTTAGTTTTTGTTTTTTTTTTTTTTAAAATGGCTAGTAATGTTAGTTTCTCAATGGATAAATCTCAGTTATTAAATGGAATGAATTACAATATTTAGAGAGTTAGGTTAAAATCTTGTTTCATGGCTAGAAAATTATGGGATCTTGTAACTGGTGTGGAAAAATGACCCACCGAAAGACAAGAAATCCTGAAAACCTTAGCTCCTTCTCCCAAAGATCTCAAGAAGCCCTATCAATCCTATTGCAGAGCATAAAGGATGAATTTATACTACATATAGGTCATATGGATTCTCCTATGAGATGCATGGAAACAATTAGAAACCATGCATGAAGGCATTCATCTTGTAAAAAATAATTAAGCTAATTATGGAATTGTTTACAACTCCCATGAAGGGGATGAGAAAATAGTTAATTACTTGGCTAAAATTAAAAATATTAAAGCTCAATTGGATGGATGTAATTGTGAATTGTTTCAAGATAAGCTTCTATATTTTATCATTCAAATAAATATACATGAAAATTCAGAAACTATATCTCCATCCTTAACTCTAAATATCAAAATGAGAATGATTTACTTGATTTGGATACTTTTTCTTCTCTTTAATTCAAGAAGAACGTGTAATGGATAATTTTGATTCAAAAGAGACTGCTCTCAGGCATTGTTCTCTCATAATCATAAACCTCTCATAAGAAGAAATAATATCAATCCTAATAAAAAATATAATATCAGATCAAAATTTAAACCTAATCCTAAATCTAATTTTGTTAGAAACAATCATAAATTTTAAAGTAAAATTCAATGGCACATGTAACAAATGTGGCAAGTTTGGTCATAAAGAGTCTGAATGTCATGTGAAATCAAGTAAATTTGTTAAAAATACTAAAAATAGTAAATTTAACAATCAAAAGAAAGATCAAATCAAAATCAAAATAAAAACATGCAAATAATGTTGAGCATTTTATTGCCACTATATATTGCTCTTTCAACTTCAAATGACAATGAATGGATCCTAGATAGTGGTGCCTCTAGGCACATGACTTGTATTTATGATATCCTCTTAGATGTTAAAATGTGAGGAAAATATATATCTAGGGGATAATTCCATCATTAGATCTGTAAGTTGTGGAAATGTTAAACTGAAAAATGGAATAATTAGGAATGTCTTGTATTCCTCGGTTGAATAAGAGTCTTTTCTTTGCTCTCGATTAACTAAAGAAAACTATAAAGTTTGTTTACAAGATAAATGGTATGTAGTCTCTCGATGCAGGTGGAGTGGTTAAGATAGATGGTTGTATTCGGCTCCACCTAGGTTCAAATCCCACTTAGGCATGATACCTGTTTGGGGTGGTAATGTTTGAGGTGGCGTGAAAAATGGTCACGAACTAATTTATAAATGTGTAAGTGTGGTGGATCTGTTGAGCTTAAATGATATATCTTGGATAAATGTACTTTTGTTCATAGCTGAAAATAAAAGCGTTTATCTATCTAAAAAAATGGTATGTAAAAGATGAACTCAATAATGTTATTGTTTCTGGTATAGAGAAAATGGTTTATATATTTTTGATGGATTTGTTTCTGAATCTTGATTTTCTTCTTCATCTAGAAATGATCTTCAACTTTGGCATGAAAGGCTTGGACATGTAAATTTCAGAAGTTTTTATGAAATGTCTCACCTAAATCTTGTAATAGGTCTCCCTAAATTGAAATATGATCATGAAACATGTGAAAGTTACCTACATGGTAAGCAACATGTTGAACCATTTCACAAACATCATGATCCAAATTCCTCTCATCTATTAGAGTTGATTCATAGTGATGTGAGAGGTCCACTTGAAGTTCCTTCTCTCAGTGGAGCTTTGTATGTTGTATGCTTTATTGATGATTTCTCTAGGATGACCTGGTCTTATTTTATTAAGAAAAAGTCTGATGTCTTGTCTAAATTTCAAGAATTTAAAGCCTTTGTTGAAAATGCTTCTAATATGAAAATAAAAATAATTAGAACTGATAATGGAGGTGAGTATGTTAGAAAAATTTTGATGAGTTTGTGTGTCATGTGGGATTTAGAGAGAGTTGACAAACTCCTATTCTTCCATACAAAATGGTATTATAGAAAGGAAAAATATGACTATTTTAGAGATGGCTAGGACTATGATTCATGCATCAAATGTGCCTAAGTTTTTATGGGCATAAGCAATGAATACTATGTATTCTATATCCTTAATAGAGTTCCTACAAAATCTCTTCATCAAACTACACCTCATGAAGTATGGACAAAGCAAAAACTAGATATTTCTCACTTAAGAATATTTGGTAGTCCTACTTCTATCTTCATTCCAAAAGTTAAAAGGAAGAAGCTAGATCCAACCTCTTATTCTTGTATTTTTGTTGGTTATGGTTGTCAAACAAAAAAGGTTTAAGAGTTTATGACCCTTTCAAGCATGACATAGTTGAAAACAAAAATGTTCATGTCTTAGAAAAACATTATGTGATGCTTCTTATGAACCCTCCTCTATTTCTCCTGAAATAGATCTTGATAATCCTTCTCCTAACAATATGGAAATATAATTTCAAGAGGATGATTATCCTGATCTAGATATGATGGAGATTGAGGGGGATTCATCTCAAAATATGTTACATCCCAAGATTCCTAAATGGGCTCAAAATCTTGTTAAGGATTCTAATCTTGTTAATCTTAGAAAGGTAACTCATAGTCAACATACTTATCATGCCTTGATGACCCTATATGAGGTTGAACCACAATATTTCAAAGAATCCTAGTCAAGATGATAGATGGATCAAGGCTATGAAAGATGAATACAATGCTTTAATTAAAAATAACACTTGGGAACTAGTCCCTCCTCCTTCTAAACGAAGCATTGTAGGATCCAGGTGGTTGTATAAAATCAAGTATAACTCTATAGGAGAAATAGATAAATTTAAGGCAAGATTAGTAGCTCATGGGTTTCACTCAGAAACTTGGTCTTGACTATGTTGAAACCTTTTCTCTTATAGCTAAAATGAACACTTTGTTAGGAATCTTCTAGCATTAGCTTTGCTCAAAATGGCTAGGAGATTCACCAAATGGATGTTAAAAATGCATTTATAAATGGTGACCTAAAAGAAGAAATCTACATGCATCAACCTAAAGGTTTTGAAGAACTTGGTAAGGAACTATATGTATGTAAACTGAAAAAATCTTTATATGGTCTTAAACAAGCTCCTAGAGCTTGGTATGCTAAAATTAATAGTTTCTTTTAGGATCTTGGTTTCTAAACTATTGTTTTGATAATGATTTATTTTTAAGTTTGAAAATAATCATATTATCATTATTGTTTTATATGTTGATGATCTTTTGATTACTAGTAGTGAATAAAAATTTAATTGTTAGAATCAAATAAAGATTAAAACAATGTTTTGAAATGACTGATTTAGGTTTGCTAAATCATTTTTAGGCATGGTTATATTTCAAGATCATAAATCTATTGTTTGCATCTCAATCTCAGTATGCTACTAATTTACTTAAAATATTTAACATGATTGATTGTAAACCTGTTGCCATTCCTATTGAATTTGGTGTGAAATTAGATCCTAAACCTGCATGTGCTAAATTTGATCCTACTCTGTATAGACAACTAGTTGGTAGCTTAATTTATTTGACTATTACTAGGCTGATATTTCATATGTAGTAGGAGTTGTTTCTAGATTCATGTAGGATCCTTATGAGGATCATTGGAAAATGGAAAAAAAATTCTAAATATGTTAAAGGAACAATTAATTATGGTTTGTATTATTCTTCTTGTGATGATGCAAAATTATTTGGATATTGTGATTCTGACCATGTTGGTGATGTTACAGATAGAAAATATACTTTTGGATATGTTTTCAAGTTGGGTGTAGGTGTCATCACTTGGAGTAGCAAGAAGAACTAACCATAGCTTTTATCTCTTCTATTGAAGCAGAGTATATAAGTGTTATGGAAGCAAAAAAGGAAGCTATGTGGCTGAAAATATTGTTGGATGAACTACATATGGGCATCAAAGGAAGCACTACTCTTCTATGTGACAACCAAAGTTACATTTCTCTTACAAACAATCCAGTTCAACATCAAAGGACAAATCATATTGAAGTTCATATGCACTTTATTCGAGAGAAAGTCTTGAATGGTGATATTGATCTCAAGTTTTGTTCCATTTGAAGATCAAGTTGTAGATATTTTCACAAAGCCACTATGTTCTATAAAGTTTTGTAAGTTTCATGCCTTATTGGGCCTATCAGAGTTACCATTAAGGGGAGTGTGCATGACAATGCCACCTCTTAACGGACCTGTTGTAAACTTCCAATACTTCCTCCATTTTGTGATAAGTAAATGTTCACATTATGTGAATTTACTTGTAAATCCCAACGAAACATTAGTTATGGGAATGCCTTGTTTTATAAAATGATCTATAATATGATATAAGTATTCATATATAAAGCAATTGTCCTTATAATTTCTTTTGTATATGTTCCTTTACATTGCGGCTTTTATGGAATCCTTGGAACACTTGTTTTGAACTGTGGAAAAATAGTGTCTCATGATCTTACTAAAATCCATGCAATGCGTTTACAATTGTTCACGGCTTGTATAAGTCTGTGGGACACTTTGGTAGTGTACTACGGAGTTGAAAAACCCGTAGGACTCTATTTTTTAGTGCACCATAGAATTACAAACCCGTGAAATAAATGTTTTTGTGGTTGCTAGCCTAAATCATGAGTTGATTTATGGATTGTAATTCCTTTTGTACCAAAAGGTGACTTGGCATAAGGAACAAATGTTAACATGTTTTTGCATGTTTTCCCACTTAACATTAAGGGGGAGTGTTGGGGTAATAATGTCAAGTGGGGATACCACCCACACCCCATATTATTTTGAAGTTTACTTATTAAAATGTATTATGTTGATCTTCCACATTTAAGAGTGAAACAACGTGACCGATTCACTTAGATATCTCTTGGGCTTGGACGAACGAATACATTAATACCATATTTATACATGAGATATCGATGGCTACGATCATTGTATTGTATTGGACAATTGTATGAAACGGTTTGGCAATAATATTTGTGAGACCAAGGAGTGAAGTGGAAGTGTTGGGTAAAAGTTGTATATGAAATTCTTAATATAGACAGTGCTTTATTCTGAGTGGGGTTTTTTCCTTCGGGTTTCCCCACTATAAATCTAGTATTCCCATCTCTTTATTTTATTGTTATTTTCTTTCAAATCTTGTTATTACATTCTGTAATCTGTAATATATAATCATCTAAATCTATGTTTAACCACTCCACTTCATAATCTATAATCTCCAAAGAATTTGTTGTGGATTTATAATTAGTTTATTATATATTCCTTATAAATCCTAATAGTTCCCTATTATTTGATTGTTTGGTTTGATTTGAATGCTAAACTATGTTAAAAATTTATTGATAATTAAGAAAAGTAAATCTAGCTTAAATAAAAGATAAGTGCATTTTAATTATTTAATTAGCAAAATTCATTCCCGATTAATTAACCAAAATGAAATAAACCATTTATTCTATTTGTCTGAGAAAGAAATGAATTGAAAAAAACTAATTAAATAGCTAACATCTTTTTGTATTTTTCAAAATTTAAATAAAATAAATAAATAAGCTATTCTACAAACACAGAAATTAATTAAAATAAAATACTACTTCTAATAAAATAAACTAAAAATGAGAATAACCGGATGTGGTTATTCCTCTGTTGTAGGGTTGTCTGACAATGTTATTCTAAAAGAATGTATTTGAAAGTTATTAATCTAAATAAAATAAAATAAACTTCTTCTCGCAAAAAGCTTTTACCTCAATTTTTCTAGAAAGGGAAAGCTTCTCGGAAGCAATTTCATCTTTACTTGTGTGAAATTTCCCGTGAGGTAAATCTAAATTAATCGAAAGAAACAAATAATATGCAAGGATTTCTTCACTTCTTCCTCCAACTAATTTCTGAGTAGATCCACAAGGATAAGTTGGGAAGAAGTTATCAAGGGAAGATTTATGTAAGAAATATTTTGAAAATAAATACTTTAAATGAAATAAATACATTCGGGAAGTGATGAAATCTTTCGCTTCTATAATTCTACCAACTTAAAACAATGCATTCTTTCTATTCTAACAAATATAAATTAATTAAAGCTTCAAAGAATTTAAGTACAACCCCAACTTGGTTACTATTGTACTATGGTAGCTTCCAAAGGTGAGATGTGCTTGTTATCTCCTCAGCTTTGTATCCTCTTCCAAAGATGAAGTCCAACTGATTCAAGAATGTAGAGATGTTAGTGCAGGTAGCAAAGAAAAGTAAAGACCATTTATGGTTAGCTTGGTGTAAGAAATGAATGAAAGAAAATGGTAGGAAAGAATAGAGCAAAGAGCTAGTTGTCTAGTGTGGTTCCTCTAAAAATTCAGCAATATAACTTTACCTCAAGAATGTGAAAAATACAACCCATCATACGAGTAAAAGTTTGGCTTTTATAAAATATGGGAAAGAAGAAGTTAATTACATGTGTCGATGAAGAAGTGAAAAATCATCAAAATGAGAGGTAGTCAACATTCTAAACATAGCAAAATAAGAAGAGAAAATCAATATGATTCCAATGAGTCCAAAAATAGGAAAAATGGTTGAGAAACGAGTGAGAAAATCACTCTCGAAATCCAAACATGCGTTGAA
This sequence comes from Taxus wallichiana var. yunnanensis, assembly GCA_018340775.1. Taxonomy (NCBI): domain Eukaryota; kingdom Viridiplantae; phylum Streptophyta; class Pinopsida; order Cupressales; family Taxaceae; genus Taxus; species Taxus wallichiana. Next base: position 398,092,360 of record CM031237.1, on the reverse strand, counting down.
AAACGTGTGTTTTAACTCTTGGATTTAAGGTGACAAGACTACCTGTGTAGATAGACTAGGCGGTTATGTAACTATCGAGGTGGTTACGTAACCACCGCTGTGATGATTAGGCAACCGTCAGGGCGGTTGCATAACCGCCGCTCAAGACAATGCCAAAAGTCATAAAAATGGTCTTGTAAGAAAAATTAAAGTTTGGAGACAAAACAAAAGGGTTGATTTGAGTCAAAGGAGGGATGCAAAGAGAGAGGGAAGGATCTAGACTTCATTTTTACCTTGGAAGAAGTTTTTATCATCATTGGAGACATTGCATTTTCCATTTCACACCATGTAATCTATGAGTGCGTTCAAGTACCTCTAATCGCAATAAGATTTTCTTAAGTTTGCATTTATGTTTCATACTCTTTTACATTCTTAACATATAAAAATCCTCCTCTACTTTATATTTTACAACCAATTTCTCCTCATCAAATTTTTTATTTTTGTAGACCTTACTAACATGTTTCTCTATGGTATTTATTTTAAGTTGCAATCTTTTGTCCCTACCATATTTCCAACTACTTATCTTACATCTAAATTATATCATACCTTCATATTTGTCCTCATTTTCAACTAGTTCAAGGATACTTTAATACCCGCTGAACTTGAAAATTCCTTAATATGTCCCACTTTTTTCCCTTTCTTTTTGATTTCGCCTTTAAGTGATTATATTGATGTTAAATTTCAACTTTGTATGGATGCATTATTCATATTAATTTCCCCATTTCCCTAATATTATTGTAAATCAATGCAAACATCTTCATTGCTAAAAGAATAACCATTATAAACCTCAATAAAACATTAGTGTAGATGAATCCCTTTAACATCTTGGGGTATGGAAGCAATGTTTGATGTTTTTCTTGCCATATTGATTAAGGTTTTCTTACGCATTGAATTATTATTAAAATATGCTAATGTGTTTCTTCATTTTGATGGGACTAATTGAACCTCATACCAAGATTATGGATATAAATTATTTCTCAAATCATAAGTGGGAATTTTCATTGTAAAAAATGATCTTGAACTTCAAGAAAACTTATATGTTGTCACTAACACATAGCTACCATTTCTAATTTTCTATGAGAGTGGTCACATAATTAATTAGATATGGTTTATTGTTTGACATCTTAGACCTATTTTGAATGTATTGTGGTTATTTGTTTGCATGTTTAGTACAAATATATTTATTCATGCTCTCTTACACCCATAAGGACAGATCTTATTACAAATTGTGAAATATCTAATTTCATTTAGGACTTATTGTTATATTATTTCTCTTATGGTTTGATCTTGTTTCACATAGTCTCAATTTTAAAAATATCTAATTTTTCTAGGATATATACTATTTTATCTTCCTAGATCTCATTACCCTAGCTCCTACATTGTTATATTCAAGTCCAAGGTCATTGTAGATTTCTAAAATTTTGATCTTAAACCCTAGTGTGCTTGTCAAAATTGTGGTTGTTTTTACATCTCTTTAGAGTTTAATTTATTGACATTTTTTCAAACCCTAGCTATTAATTTAGGAAATTTATTGAAAGATGTTCTTTATCATAATTGAATTATCTTATCATATACTATTAGTTTTGAAACATCTAAAATTAATTTTATAAATTTAAATTAGAAGAGTAACATAAAGATGTGAGTATTATTAATATTAGAAAGTATGTCTTACGGACCCTCGAGATACTTATAATTATAAATGGTTTAAAAGAAGTTGTTTGTCAAAATTTACCTTCGATGAAGGTATTTCAATAATCACCTCTCAACCAAATTATGTTGTTATTGCATCTATTTCTTTAATGTTTCTCCTCCTCCTCCAAATACTAGGTTTCTAACTCGTAACCATGTTTTTCTTTGTAGCTTTAAAAAATTATAACTATCCAACATGTTTCTCTTCCATGGAAATATGACATACATGTGTTCCATTTTCATTTATTGTATATTATTAAAGAAATGCATCAATGTTGTTTTTCCTCGTAGTACCACATTCATTTTATCCCTAGGGATGGGTATATATAGAGGACGTGAAACATTGTATTTAATTTCAAATTACAAGATGATTCATAAATGTTTATATGTAATTCGTTTCATCCTTTTCCTATTCCTCAAAATATTTTAATGACAATTTGTCTATAATGCTTCACCAATCACTAGCTTATAATTGATTGCACTCTAAATTTAGTGTTTTAGGAATGTAAAACCCTAATCATGATTAGAATATAGAAAGGATGTTTATTTAAATTACTAAGTTGAATGTTCATACACATATCTAAACATACAATAAATGATCAATACAATTGATCAATTAGGGCACACATTAAATCTGTAAATTCATAAGTAAGATAATGAGCTTCATTTATACTTGGATGATTGATCTGGACTTGAAACTGAGAGAAACTAGAAAGAAAATTGGTATAAATGACCATCTTCAAAAATGGATCTCTTTTCCCTCAAGAAAAAATCAACTAGAAGGGACATAGGTGCCATTAGCTCTCATCCAAGTTACACAAAATTTTCCTTCTCTATAAAATAAATCTATAACTATATGACTTCTTGAAACTGTTAAATGTGCTACTCGTATGTGATTTGGGATTCAAAAGATGCACACAAGTTTATGAAATCATTCTTCTCCTCTTTAAACCATAATGTCCTATAAAAAGGATCGGTGATTTGGGTTGAGTGATACTCACCACTCCTATGTAGCACTACTCTAAAAACACATCATGCCCACATATTTATCCTCATATTGAAAGTGTGAATGTGTTCATATAGAATTTGGCTCTTTGAATCTTGATAATTTTTTTCTTTGACTTGGCTTTGATTGTTTTTGACTTAATAAGACTTGTTCCTACCCTAGTTTAGAATGATTTAGACCTAATGGGGGTTGTTCCTTGTGTATGCTCTTGTAATAGGTAAGATCAAAGCATCTTCCTTGATGCTTTATAGGTATTTTTAAAATGATATTTTGATAAGTTTTGAGTGGCCACCAAGTAAAGACCAAATAAGTAAATGAGTGGGTTTGATTTGTATTTATATTACTAGAAGTGTAATATTTTACATTAAGTTAGACCTAGAGGAAAACATATACTCATAGAAAGGTTCATTTGGAATTTTGACCATTCAAGTGTTAATGACATAATCTCCCAATAGGGAATAAGATCAAAATTCAATTTTGTCCCTACTAAAAGGTTTTGTCTTATAGGGTTAAAGGATTTTGGATGATCTTAGGAGGCCTATACAAGAGGTATAAGATGATTTTAATTGATAAGAGAATTATTTTAGGTGATTAAGGAATATATTGATGTATTTTGACCCATTTCAATCTTTAGGATAAGATAAGATAGTGAGTTTGAGCTTGTTTTATGAGAACAATTCATGTATCAGGGATATAAGCCAAAACCAACATTACCAAATGCCAAATGACTAAATTTGGGTGTATATATTTACCCCATCTTAATCTACTTAATGTAATTTTATAGTTAAATGCAATGCCTACTTCAATGTTTAGACAAACTTTTCATTCACTTTAATGTTTGGGCACTATCCAAAGTGAGAACTACAAAAAACTCGTAGTCAATGTCCATATTATGAAAATTGAAACTCTAAATCTAAAATATAAAATTAAAATTAAAATTAAAAGAAAGAGAAAGGAAGGATTACACCTATATGTGTAGAAACCAATTTTTCCTTGTGAAAATCAAGACTTCCTAATGAAGCACTTGGAGAAGAATGTGCCCCCCGACATGTGACACATGGAGAAGGATATTCTTATCAAACCAAATAATGAATTGGGGGTGATTGATCCACATTTTGTAGAAACCAAAACTATCCAATGAGGTTGGGGGTGTAGTATACCTAAAACTAATATTGAGGAGAAATACATATTATAGCACTTGATTAGCGGGAACCACCATCAATTCGTTAGGAATTATCCCAAGGTCGATGGGTGTCAATAAACCCCACATACATCACTTGTTCCAACTGAACCACGCCACTCGAAGATGGCTCTAGATTCCATGTTTGTATGATCAAAAGGGAATGAATTACACTCATGTCTCCATCGCACTCATTGCAATTGACTATATATGAATAATAAATAAGGAACACAATATATTCATGCCCCCATTATTCTTGTAGTAATTGATTTTTTAAATGGCATTTTCTAATAGAATGTTCTATAAATTATGTATGTAATAGAGTTGAACCATTTGTTATGCACTCTACGTTAACAAAATTTAGTTTAACTATACTAAATTATGTGTCACCATGCCTGGTTGATTTTCTCAACCATTATATGTTATATATTTTTAAATTCTAAAATTGATGTCCAAATTATACTAGACAAAATTGACAAGTAGAGGATATAGTATCCAAATTTGGTAGCTTTTTCTGTTGTTGATTTCTATATAATAATATTTATAACCTTGTATCTTTTACACATACCTCTATTCACTATATTATCTACCCCATATTTTGTCTATTGGTATTATGCTTTTGTGATAATCCTTTATAATGTCCCCTCTTTTGAGGCATGAGAGATATATTTTAGATCGTTCTTCTCAAAGCAAAGATGAATTGTACCAAGTCACACAGAATAAGATACCAATGTGTAAGATAATACACACATGTGGAGCGTAACCATGCATTTCCAATTTGATATATAACCCATCGTGCAAAAAGGAGTGCATGATATAAATCATGGCACCAAAGTGTAACAAGCACACAATATCAACACACAAAATTCGCACGCAATGCCACATATAAGGTCAAGAGGCCACATATAAGGGACAAAAGAGTATCGCAAAAAAAAGGCCAAGGGCTGTGTAATAAAGGCTAATAAAGTAAAAAATAAGGGACAAAAGAGTGATGCATAAACAAACAAAGGAAATGGCTACACATAAGAGACAAGTAATAACACATCCATTATAAAATGAAGTAAACATCAATAAGAGTTGCATAAAATAGTAGACACTATCCTATACAATCCATTTATGTTAGTATCAAGCCATGGTAGAAGCATTTCATTGTTAGCCAAGAACATGAGAAAGACGTGTTAGAAATGGAAAGAATTGTGAAATAGTATAGAAAGATGTAACCTTATTGTTGATGAGGTTTATCACACCTATATGCAGAAATAAGGAAGATTTACATTTCCTACTCATATTAGAGCATGGAGGGGGTTCACTTAACGCACGAGTTGTGGGTATGTGGTTTTATAGATAACCAAATGGTGGAATAATAGGTATGTAGATTGTTAACACTCAAATATTCTCACTACACTTACAGTTTTCTATATTTTTTTGGTAGTACTTCCTCAAAATGATAGTTTTGATGTTGAGAGGGCTCACCTTAAAAAAATTGTAAAAAGGGTAAGGTAGGGTAGGGAAAAATAGAATTGTTTGGAAACACTTAAGGTCTTCTATCTTAATGCTACCACTATATGATTTACTAAGGATACCTATATCAACTTAATCCTAGCTCAACGCGGGCTTAAGGTGACAAGGGAAAGAAGTTTGTGGATTGATTATTCTAGTAAACACCCATTAGAAAACTCTTATTACTCCCCAATTTCTTGCAAAAGATTGTTAACACACATCCATTTATAAAGAAGATTTGAAATAATAAGAATTCATGTTAATAATTGAACTTGTTACACAATTCAATTTGATGCTACTAAATATCATGAAACAACACAACCAATCAGTCACACAATGTATTAACAAAATATCCAATTGCATTTGCACATTAACACTTTGTTAATCAAGATGAAACTAATTGAACTTATGATTATGCAAGTAGCTACTACACACTTACAAATTCCATGATAAACCAAACCATACAATGATTAATTAAAATAATTGATCTAAGCAATTTACCAAATAATTGAGCAAACAATATGAATAAAACTCTCACCGAACAATCCTTAGACTTTTCGAATACTTTTTTCATAAAATTCTTCCTCTTTAGAGGGTATACAACTGATATATGTGTACACAATTCGCCACTACTTGGGGCTTTAAAATAACTAGTATCAAAATAGAACAAATTGTTCTCGAGCGGTCAATAAAAATAAAACACAAATCCTTTCATGCAAGAAATCTTGTGTTGCCTATTTTTAAGATTGAATGTTTTTACAATAATAGATCCTAAAAATAGCAAAGCAACTGCTCATCCAAGCTTTACTTGGAGCTCCCACTTGTAGTTGTATGCGTTGACTGCATCTGATTTCATTGGAGCTCAACTACGCATGCTTTGAATTCATTTTCTATATATAGAAAATATAAAATAGGTGGCTTCATTAAATCAGGAACTTCTTGAATTATCACTGGGACCCTACCATAAATAGGTTTATAAGATTTTATTAGAAGTGAAACTTTCTCCACATTACCATTCATAGAGGTAACCAAAGGTCATTATAGTATATGTCTTCCCAATCAGTATCAACTTGTGCAAAATTGGCAACCAAGGTAGAAATGAATGCTTGCAATTGTTGTTCAAAGAAAGGATTTTGCACGAACCTCCCATTTTTCTGGTACATTTAAGTAATCTGAGATTTAGATAGAATCTCATTAACCTTCTTTTTTTATCCTTACAATTCACTCAATAGTCCTTCCATTATATCCATCCAATCGCTCAACTCCTTTAGAGTATGGCCCATGTACATCTTGCTTGTATTTAAATATTGGCTCTTAATGTGCAACACATTTGGGAAGATATTTCTATTTATAACAACCAAAAAAATATCCATCATGGATCTCATTTTGTTCATGTGCTAATGTTAGCCATGTACCTATAAAACCCCGATCTGTTATATATTTATGTTTTTGTATAACTACTAAAATCTCATACAAAGTCCTCATGGCCATTTTTACATTAGAATGAGTATTATTTGAAATTGGCATTAAGAGCATCCAACTTAGCCTATATTATCTTGATTAAATCATATGTTATATGCTAAGTAGCATCAATGACAAATTTTGGATATGCATCCATGACCTTTTCTCTTGTATGGGCCCTTTTAGAGATCCTCAAAATATCTTCTCTAGTCTCCATGTATACAAGAATTATCCCTTGGGATAATTTCATCTTGGTCACCCTATTTAGAGTTCCCGTAGGAGAATCATAGTTGAGGGAAAATTTCGGGTCTTCAATTTGTGCCACAGAAAAAGTCACTTCATATTGTCCACTAGGAGGAGTCCATGTTCTCCCATGTAGTAACAAGTGCAACTATAATTATGGAAGGCAAAGCAGAGGAAGACCTCACCACTCATGGTAAAGTTTTTGTGTCCAAAAATATAGGCCGAGTCTAAACTGGGTTCTAGAGGGTCCAAGAAGTTGCTTGTGAAAGTATGAGTGACCATAGAAGTTAGGAAAGAGGACATAGGAATGTAGGAAGGGAGTGGAAGGAGTTGTAATGGCATGCCTAGTAGAAAAGTATGAGAAACATAGGGAGTGATGGGAGGAAGCAACGATGGATTGAAAAACCAATTGGATGATGGAGGAATTGTAGGAAGGGCTTGAAAGAAGAGATAAGGATGCATATGCTCCTTCAATTTGGCCTTGGAGGATCTTCTCGACTATATTTTCACATGAAGTTGGATATGAAGAGGATGTTGTGGCAAAGGGAGCAGAAACAATTATTATAATAATGGTAACTCGTCAATTTTAATGTTATTGTAATAGATACTATTGGGTCGTGAAGGGGCCACTATAGTGATTTCAGGAGAAGAAAAATAAAGAGGATGTGGGGACACAACAAAAGGAAATGTGACCTGGAGGGGGAAATGGTGAAGATATTGAGAATTGGAGAGAAGGAAGTGAAATAGTTGAAGAAATTGGCATATAAGTAGGCGGGGAATGAAAACTTGTGCTAAGATTGAAGCTAGAAGAGAAGAGGAAACAATGAGGCTAGTTGAAAAGGGGAGGAAAAAGGGAACTTAAAAACTAGTGGTATCGAATGTCCCATGATCATCCCCTACCTCATCTTTAGAAGACGTAGTAGAAGAAATGATAATATTTATTACATAAGGGCCTAAGGAAGATGGAATAGAAGAGGAAATAGTTCCCAAAGGACTAAATAGTGTTAAAGAAAGAAAATAAATAGGAAGATATATTGGAGACACATTTGCAAAAATGCTTACCAAGAGGAATATTATAGTAGGAATAACTAATTATATGCTTGGAGAAGCCCTTATAGTGTTTGTTGGGCTTGAGAGTTCTGTACTTGGAGAAGCTCTATAACGAGAAGTATCATCCCTTTCTTTAAATGGAGTAAGGACTCCAATAAAAAGTTTCTTAAGTTACCTAAGGTTAGTACCCTTCTCATCGGAATACTCTTATTCTCGCTTTGCTCATGCTTCTTGCACTAGTTTAAGCTTTATTCCACCAACTCTAGCAGGTTGCCCAATAGGTGTATAAGTGACCTTGAAATTCCTCATGTTGATGGCCACAACTTGATCATTGGTCTCATCTTTGTAGACCATGTCATCCTTATGTGTTTGATGCATGTAATTAAAAGTGTGCATGTTTGTGGTGTTTTTAGTAAAATTGTACAACTCTCCCTGCCGGATCAAAACCCTTGAAGTATGGTACTCCAAATGAAGTGATGGCCTGTGTGCAACCGCTCTCTTAGATTTTTGACAATCATTGAGGATTATGGAACCAATTAGGAAGGATAGAATGATATAGGTAGCTTTTTGCTTCTTCCCTTCTTTTGCCACATGGTCTATGTCATGGACAAACTGATATGCAATATCTTTCTTATCTACTTTGTTTGAAACAAACTTGGGTAGTTTGAATGGGGTGGAGAGGATACCCTCTACTCTTATCATAGTATAATTTGTATAACACCAAAAAAATTCCCAAGGGATTAGTGTGTTGATTAGACTCTAACTAAATCTAGGCATCGGGGTATCATAAATAACATTAAAAATAATAGGGTAGTAGTGATTACAAACCTCAATGTTTTCTCTTTAATTATGCATGTGTGTATTATTGAAAACCCTAGAAACCATGTGTGGGTGTTGACGTGTCCAATTTGGAACCCCCTAAAATTGTTGTACTACACATACTGCATCCAATAAGTAGAACATCATATAAAAGTTTTCCCCCTTCTTATTAACTTCTACAAGGTTATTGTAGAGGTTGTAAGATAAATCTCCAACTAGAGAAAAATCTTCTCATCGTTGATAATCATTGCCAATAAGGGCACTCAAGTCTAATTCACATGCACTATGTCTTCTACACAAAAGAGTTTGTTCATTAAGGCCATTCCAACCTTGAATACCTATCTAAAAGATTTGATAAACATTTTATCGGTGGAAAATTTGGACTTGAAATGAGTTTGGTCCTCTGCCTAATCTTTAAGCATTGTTCTGACCTTATTCTTTTGTTCGCATTTCTCTTTTTTCTCTTGATCTAACTTAGTATTAGATGGATGAAGATGTAATAACTAAAAATAACATATTTAGTGATATTTCCAATTACATTACATGTTTTTGATATTGGGATCCCACCTTTGCAATCTACATTAGCACCTACTATGCCCTAAAGGAAATCAATGCATGAGATTTTCTTTATTTTTCCTGCTAGAAAATGCAATCCAAGAAATTGAATGGCCACTAGATCAACCATGCATTGCAATTTGTCTTGGTTTGCTTCATCATCATCATCTATTGATCTTACTTCTTTGACTTGCATCTTCAGGGTAGTGTAATGGTTTGCACCGATAACTTTCTTTTCAAAGACTGTGTCTCCAAAGATTTGGATTGAGAAGAAAGTATACAGATGGGCTTCCATTGATAACTATCTTTAAGAAACACTTGAATGACTATAGGTATACAAATCTCTTAATCTATGAAAGATAGTGTAGTCACTAAATCACACACTTACTATGTACATCTAGCCTCTAAATACTTCATTTATATGCATGACTTCTATGAAAGAGAATTACTTATTAACACCCCTTTTACTTTACTTTGACATTGCTTTTATCCTTTTCATCTTTATTGCTTGTTGTTTCTAATTGATAACTTATATTTTTGCATACCAACTAACATCCTACTCAACTTTGATTTCACTTGTTTATCCTTACGGGCACCTTGGTCGGGACCTCCCATTACTGGACAAGAGTGTCTCGACAACTATTATCCCTTTGGGCGCCTTTGTCCTCTTTATTTCTTTTTCCAATCTTTCAAATGTTACTTCTTTATTGTCTTATTTTATCATCATTTGTCCTTTCACTTGTTAATGATGAAACTTAAGAAAAGGAATCATATATATACATGTATTATTTAACCTCATTAAGGGAGAAAGCATTTAAGAGGCATATACATATATGAGAAGCTAATGTTTTATATATACTATACCAAGAAATGTATTTTGGACTGCATGCTTCACTACATAAGAGGGTTTATTTTGAATTCCATACCACACATTTGCATTTGGGACAAAGTAGTTGTAGCCTGTTATCTCTTTGTATGAATAGAACTAGGGCATCCTAGCTCAAGGGACATTATTTCAATCACACACACAAGAACTACATAGAGTCTAAAATGTAGTGCAACACTCGGTGACAATCACATTGGGGTGACTGCCGAGGTCATTCTGACTCAATCATATGCATATTATATTCATATAATGTGTGCTTGAGTATTGTGTAGGTATATAGGGTTTATTTTGTAGGTAAAAGTGCCACAAAATGAATATGATGTGACACACAATGAATAAGGACAACATTAAGCAACACAAAAATAACCGGACCCTTAACACTTCCATAGACACTAACGCCTAGAGTAGACGCTAGCACCTGGATGTCCCTATCCCCTTCAAGGCTCTCTTTCTCCGATATCACCACACTCTAGTTTTAGAATAATAGCTTACACGAGTCCAAAATATGCCTTTCCGTCTTATTCATCAGTCCAAAACTAGAGTTATAAGTTGAGTCATTCTTTATCTCCTATATTTCACTATTACTTACATTTACTTTACTTGATCTTGTATATTTAATGTTGTATCTATCTAATCAACAATTTCCTTACTTTAAATTTAATAGCATTAAATCATATAGTAATACGTTGTTTGCTCTCACAATTGCTTGATTCCAAATTTTAGATGCTTTGTAATAACTTGAAAACAAGGTGCTTACTTATGAAATCTTTCTACCCATTTGAATCTTTCTAATCCATGCTAAAATGATGGTATATCATTGCGGTATTCAATTTTTCTCATTATTTATGTGTTTTTACATTAAATTTGAGCTACTCACACCTTTGACAACTAATGACATGGCTTTAATTAGTTTATTTTCATGATTTTCCATGTTATCCCATATATTTTGTCGGTTTATCACTCTTAAATCCCATAGTTTCCATGTAGTGAGATTTGATAACTTTGATTTTTTCCATCCAAGAACAATATAAGAACGTGAATAAAAACCAATGAAAATGTTCCACATATGTATAGATTTTGGTCTTATCAATGTTACATAGCTATCTCTGTCCAAAGTATGTTGAAGCGCGAAGTGCGAGCTAATGATAAAGATCCACGTTACCTTAGATATAATGATGTGAGACCTTAGATGGGCCTTATCAGATTCTGAAACAATAAGAAAACTCCATGTTCTTTCACAATTCACAATGTTAGTCTTTGCTAAACATATTTGAGTCGTTGTTAATGGCTAACCAATAAGAACATTCCACACTACTTCACATTTTTCTAGGATTATATCAGTCATAAACCAATGATAATACTCCACATTGATTCTCAATTTATAATTCTATTATTTGCTAAACTTTAGTTTCTTTAGAGGAGTGATGTGAAATGTGCATGAATGAGCGAACACCACATAATGCAAATCCTTTCGGAACAGTTAGAACCTATCAAGTCTATGAGATACTTATCAAGTTAATTTGTGATAAGGTGATGTAGGAGCATCATTGTAGATAGTCAATTTTGGTTTTCTTCTAGTTTCTTAGGTGCGTGTGGAGTCCCTATGAAGGTTTATGGGTTGTAAATAGTCCATTTGGATTCATTTGGTGTAATAAGAGGTTTCCCTCCAAAACCTCATGTTTGAATTTTCAAATTTCTTAGTGGTAGTTCTTAAGCCTAACAAATAGTTAGGCTTAATAAATGATACTTTTGGGGCTAAAGACACATATTTCTACCCTATTATGGTCCACTCAACCTTTATAAGACTTAACTCCACATGTGTAGTCACCTCATGAGTTAGTGAGGAGAGTTAGAACCCTAACTAACTCATCTTCTACATCTTTGTAAGAAGGTATTCGAATGGAAGAGATGGTATGAGTGGTAAGAGGTGAGAGGAAGGAGAAAAAGAAAGGAAATTCTCTTTTTAAGGCACAAGAGGCTCAAGAACCTTGTATTCATTGAACAAATTAATGCAAAAAGAGACTTCTTGAGCACATTTTGATGTTTTATGGATCATATGTATTAGCTTGTGACTAACATGATCTCTAAATGTTTTTGGATATTATTCTTCCGTGATGAATGCATTTACAAAGTTATAAGGACTTGAGTAAGTGTTGAACCTGAATCATAATGCATCAAGAAGTTTGGTGGATGGTGAAAGTGTTGTGAGTGGGGAAGAAGGTAAAAAAACTCTAATTTTTTAATTTAAGAGTTATAAATGATTGTTTATGTAATATCCAATGCTCTAAGATACTCTCAAGGCTTTAGGCTGTGAGGGTAAGCTGAAATAAGTATCTAAAATTTATTGAACAATGATAAGGGTTCAACAATGTAAGATACATTTGCATGTAAATTGTGTTGTACCAAGATTGGTAGTAAACAATCCTTGAAGGAATAATAGATATTATGAATTGATGTTTAGGAATGGGTGGATAACATAATGTCTTAATAATCATCATAGTTTAAAGGAGTAATTTAACTTATGAAAACCATTTCTTTTACAAGAAACAATGGAATCAAGACCAAACCCTACCCTCACGAGTTTCTTAGAACTGCGATAAGAGAACCAAGTTTAAAAACCAGATTCTGAATCTTTGAATGCCAAGGATTTAGTGTGAAATGAAGATTTTATTGTAATACTAATGCTCATAAACTTAGAAGACCTGCATACTTAAAATTTTGGTTAAAAGTGATAGATCTTAGAGAGATAATGTGATTGTGCATAGTCCAGTCATTTTAGAAGACAACTTTTGATTGGTAAAGAATTATTCAATTTTGATGGTCTCTTTGTAGGAGCCTAAAAATTGGGGGATAGATTTAGGAATGCATGAATGTCAGCCAAAGAGCCTAAGAGGGTGGATTAGGTGTTTCACAAAATTATACACAATTGAATTTGTAAGCACATTTCAAATTTCTAGTTCTTAAGTCAGTCATAGCTCTAAGAGGAGGATAGTAGATGAAGAATCTTGATATGAAAAATGAGGAAGGTATTAAATATGTGATACTACCTTTAAAATGAATTTAGACTACCAAGGAAGAGATTGAAACCCAAGAAGGTGGGAACTCCATAACAGAGCACGTACAATCTTATCAAGGCCGACATAGTCATAATGAACTAAGAACTAGTTTTCTTAGATATGTGATGTGAAGGCAGTAGAGGAATGATTTTCTAAAGGTAGTATGAATGATTGTAGAACAAATAATCAATGCATGGAATCTATGAGATCAAATTCCCCAAGAATGTTACACTATAATGTTACAATCTTGAAGAAGGAAATTTGTAAAAATATTTAGAGTCAAGAAGAGAGGTTGAAAAAGATATTAACAGAGCATAAGGAAGTGAGTGTATGATGAGAGAATTATGAGTGTGGATGAATGAGTGACACTGATAAAAATATCCTTAGGTGAGGATAAAAGAGTAAAGGTTCATAAGACAAAAACAATGTTGAAAAGGGGACAAGTTGTAAGCTTAAGTCAAGGATCTTGTGAAGGAAAAGAGAAGAAGCTTGACTAGTTGAAGAATATAAGAGTATGTGAACTTGGTGAAAATAATGAACATGTTGTACTTAAAGGATTAAATGTGTGTTAGAGTCAAAACAGTGAAAACGAGCAAATCTATGTTAGCCCTTAAAACCCTATGTAACCTCAAGAGCACCAAAAGTGAAAAAGTAGCAAGAAGAGAGAAAATAATGTGTTGAAGCATTGAAAAGGTCATGGAAAAATTTAATATAGGTGAATGAATGAGTTTGAATGGATGGAATAGTGAAAAAACAAGAAAATCCAAGTTTTAGTTTGAAACCCTAGGTACAAGCTTAAAGAAGCCCTAAAATGAAGGAAAGTGTTGTTGGGAGAAATTGGAAAAGAGTTGAATCATGAAATTTTACACAAAGCACAAATGAAATAGTGGGTATCCAAATATACTTCTACTTTTGCATGAAAATGTGTGGATTATTTTGTACATGGAGATTTACCTCAAATCAGGGTAATTGGGTGTATAGAGCAAAAATGGTAAAAAGTGAATAAAATACAATTGGAAAGGAATTGGTTGATGAAACTTTGTAGGACCCCTAATGGGCTTAATGGGTCCTCAAAAATCTTACCAGTAATACTTGATTTAGAGAAATATTACTTTTATGCTCAAAATATAGTTTAGGAGGGCTAGAAGCATGGATGATGATCGAAGAGAGTTTGAATGAAGATGAAGTGATAGAATATTTTTAAGCATGTAAACCTTATTGATAGGTGAAATATAGCAAGTGTGAAGTGTTCTTGAGCTTTGAAATATTGTACATAGAAAATTTGATGAAGAAATGTTAGTTTTAGCTTCAACAAAAAGTGAAAATTTTGATGAATTTTGAATGTTGATTGTTTTAACCTATGATGGTTGTTGAATGTGATTGTGACTACATCATTTTTGGTATCAGAGTAGAGAATAAGATAGAAGAAATAGAAAATTTGATCAAGAAGATGAAAGAGGGAAAATAAAGGAAGAGAAAAGTGTAGACACAAAATTATGCACTTATGACATTATTTAGTCTTGGTCTCATACTACTGTTTAGAAGGTTTTTGAGTGAAGAAAGTACAAATTAACCCCTTTCTTTTGACCATCTTACTTTATTTTCTTTCATCATTTTTGACCTCTTACACCCACATGCCCAGTTAGTTTTATTATCCTCCGTCATTTTAGCTTTGATTGGGGCACCCAGGCTAGTACTGGGGTGCCCATGGGTGCCTTGGTCCCACCAGGGGTGCCCCGATCCTTTTTGAAATTTCCCGCTACTTTTTGGGCTCTTTTTAGTAATTCGAGATCTTTATCTTTTTGGCGGTCAGCCATTTCGGGTTAGTTACGAAATTAGATCAAGAGAACGCTATAAATATAAAGTTATGAGACCATAATGAGGGACCAAGCACTAGTCACTACTATCATCCACCTAGAGTTCAATCCATTAGCTCCATCACAAGGAAAAGGTTGGTTCATCTACATCACATAAGAATAGGGGGAGGGATTCTATTCTATTCCATGCACACATTCTATTACATTTTCTACATCTAGTTATTGCTTGTTATTTCACAAAGTGCTACTAACACAAGAGCACCTATGAGACACGATGCACACACAAACCAGAACTACATTTGGGTCCAAAATGTAGTGAAAGGTTGTTGTCATACAAATTTCAACAAGAAAAATTCCAATTTTCAAGCATGACAACGGACCACAGTGTCAAAAAATTTCATGTCATACCTTCCCGGACATCCCCTGGTCAATCCATCCCTCATTGTCGATTCTGGTCTTATCCTTCAATATTCCATCTATGATTGACATGTATCCCCCTAGGTGATTTAGGAAAGCAAAATCAGTCCCCCTAGGTGATTTAGGAACAAACAGGATCATTCAAGCATGTTGGAGCAATGGTTTACAAAGTGAGTTTTTGAGCATGCTTAGAAGGGGATTTCATCATCCTTTCTAAGTCGGTGCATCATCATCGAGAAGAAAAAGATCAATATTCATCACAAAGGTGTATGAATGGTTTTATAATATTTAATCAATGCATGAAATCTATGAGATCAACTTCCCCAAGAATGTTCTAACTGTACTATTACAGATCTTGAAGAAGGAAATTTGCAAAAATCTTTAGAGCCAAGAAGAGAGGTTGAAAGAAAGATATTAAAAGAGCATAAATAAGTGAATGTATGATGATATAATGGTGAGTTTGGATGAATGAGTGACACTAACAAAGAGATATTTAGGTGAGGATAAAGGAGTAAAGGTTCATAAGACAAAAAAATAGTGTTGAAAAGGGGACAAGTTGTAAGCTTAAGTCAAGGATCTTGTGAAGGAAAACAGAGAAAGCTTGACTAGTTTAAGAAGATAAGAGTGTGTGAACTTGGTAAAGACAATGAACATGTTGTAATTCAAGGATTAAATGTGTGTCGAGTGCAGAGACAGTGAAAAGGAGATAATCTTTACTAGCCCTTAAAACCCTTAGTAACGTCAAGAGCACCAAAAGTGAAAAAGTAGTAAAAAGAGAGAAAATTGTGTGTTGAAGCATTGAAAAGGTCATGGAAAAATTGAATATAGGTGAATAAATGAGTTTTAATGGATGGAATAGTGAAAAAACAAGAAAACCTAGGTTTTGGTTTGAAACCCTAGTTACAAGCTTAAAAAAGCCCTAGAATGAAGTAAAGTGGTGTTGGGAGAAATTGGAAAAGAGTTGAATAATAAAATTTTGCACAAAGAATAAATGAAATAGTGGGTATCCAAATATACTTCTACTTCTACATGAAAATATGTTGATTATTTTGTACATGGAGATTTACCACAAATCGGGTTAATTGGGTGTATAGAGCAAAAAGGGTAAAAAGTGAATAAAATTCAATTGGAAAGGAATTGGTTGATGAAACTTTGTAGGACTCCTAATGGGCTTAATGGTTCCTCAAAAATATTACTAGTAAGACTTGATTAAGATAAATATGAATTTTATGCTCAAAATACAGTTTAGGAGGTTTAGAAGCATGAATGATGATCTAAAGAGAGTTTGAATGAAGATGAAGTGATAAAATCTTTTCAAGCATGTAAATTTTGTTAATAGGTGAAATATAGCAAGTTTGAAGTGTTCTTGAGCTTTGAAACATTGTACATAGAAAATTTGATGAAGAAATTTCAGTTTTAGCTTTAGAAAAAAGTGAAAATTTTGATGAATTTTGAATGTTGATTGATCTAACTTGTTATGGTTGTTAAATGTGATTGTGACTACATCATAAGGGAGTAGACAAGAAAAAATCCAAGTCACTTCAAGAATTCCATAAATTTTCACACCCGTGGGATGATTTGTTAAGGTACACGATGAGTGAACAAATAGTTGCCATGTCACTTCAAAATATCGACTTTGTAAGATATGTTGTGATAAACATTGATGATTTTTTTGGAAATTGGTAAAAGTTAGGGGTTTTGAAAGGACCCAAATCCTTGTACAACAAGCCCTCAAGGCTGGATAAAACATTAAAGAGTTATAGAGAGGAAACCCCAACAATAATAGGGGAAAAGAGAAAGAGAAAATAGAACCAACGAGAAAGACATAAAAGGATAGTAACACCCACCCAAAGGTGTTATAGTTGCACTAGATTACCTAGAAGAATCCCTTACATGGGATCTAAGATGCATAGAAAAAATATTCTTTTTCGTTTAATGACTGTCCATTCGTCACTCCTATTAGGATATGCATTTTCATCTGAGTGATTTGGAAGTTGAATCTCTGAGGAGGCCAAGATTTTATCCTTGGGTATCTCGGTAGTGAAACCTGGTATTAGTCACAATCATCAACAACACATGGAGTTAGTGTCGACACCTAATCCACCATAACTGTTCCACCAACACCCACTGAAGGGTCAACCGGTGGAATTGGAATGGAAACCTTATCTTCACTGACATGTGAATCAGTAGCAGATTCAGATTCCTCATCAATAAACAAAAGGTTTTGGTGAGCATCCTTCCACCAAGAGACCTTTTCATTTTTAGATTTCTACTTGACCATCTGACAAACAACAACAAGATGTCCAATGTTAAAACATTTTCTACATCTGAAGGGTAATCCTTCATAGTCTAGGGGTTGTGACCAAACCCTATCACACACTTTGAGATCAATAGAAGCAGGTAGATCAAGCAAAGTATCCAGATCCACCAATATCCATGTGAAAGTAGTATGAGTGAAGGTTTCCGTATTGGAATCTATGGATAAAAAATTACCCAAAACATTACCAGTAATAGTTAAACTATCATCTCCCCAAAACTATAATGACAAGTGGGGTAAACGAATGCAAACATGTTTAACATTGAAAGAGGTAGTGAGTGGATTGAAGGTCGGGAACCATGGTTTCATCAGTAAGTGATGATTCTACAGTTCCCAGATATTTGAGAGCACAATATCCCTAGCATCATCAGAGATAAAAGCCATAATAAAAAACCCCTTGCACAGGGGTAAATATCAATTCTACCTAAAATAAGAGGATGTCAGTTCATAGTGATCCACGAGTGTAGCAAGATGAAGACCAAGCTATAGTTCATTAAAACAAGATAAGACCATTGGAGGAAAACAAATTCCTCAACCTTCAGAACCAAATCCCCAAGGGAGACCATGGGAGCATATTTAACAACAGAGAGGGTATTTGAAATCAAAGTTGCAACATAGGTTCGTTTCCACACGAGAGGAAAACATTGCTACCCTTACCACCATTAGAAGAGGGGTAAATTGGCCCCATACTTCCATTCGAGAGGCCGAAGCAATGTGAAGTGAAGGACCTTGAGGGGCATGAACATCCACCACGAGAAGATGCACCGCCACCCAAACAGATCCCCCAAATTGTTTATCCATGATAAAATCATAAGACTCTCACATATCATCCACGTAGGTGCCGCTAGAAACCTTGTCACGGAGTAATAAGAGGGTTCGAAAAAGCTGAGATGGGGTTTGAAAAAATCCTTCGAGGGCTCCACATGGTCGGGAAAATTTCCCTTATTTATTTACAATTTTTGTATTAATTAAAACCTTAGATGGTAAACACTTTTATTATACCAAAGCTATGAACTAGAGTGGTGGAGGAGCACTTTCTCTAAGTGGGACATGGGGATGGGCTTGGATCCTTAATGTCTGTAGTGATCTGCATTCAAAGTGCCCCGCTATGTTTCGATTGGTCCATATGGAGAAGTTCGACCCCTACCTCAAGGCGTCCCCATGGCCACTTATTGAAAACATCCAATGAACTCAATGGGAGTGGAACTTGGGTTGATGATTACAAACTACTTGTAACTCAACAATAGCCCAAGACCTTGAGTTCGATAAACATTGATGGTTTGATGAACACTGTGGTGACGGTTTAAAAAATGTCATAGACCTACAATGCATGTTTCCTTTACAAATTAAAATCTTGCAGCTCCACACTTGAAACCACAATTTTTACAGGAATTTTTAGTCCAAAAATATAATTTTAACAAAACAATGTGACAAAGTTACAACTAATTAACACAATTATTCTTCATAAGAAAAAATAGTTGTTAAATCTTTTCAAACTACATCAAAGGCCCCATTATTTTATCCTTAAGCATGGGGAGGTGTTGTTCACAATACTTATATAGTGTGATATGTGTAAATAGATGCCTCCAATGAGGCAAGGCCATTAAGAAAAGGATAAGTCCTACACCCAAAATCAATATACGATCTTGTGTGTCTTGAATCATGCTCACATACCACATGAGATACATGTGTGTATATAGAAATAAGAGTATGTTATCTACCCCATCATATGCTAAATAACATATGTTAAGTAGAAAACTACTAACTCAAATCATACTCAAGCCCTACTATTTTATTTTTTATATATATTTTTTACATATTTTGATGTTTTTGTGTTTTTAAATTATTGTTGAAAACTTAAAATAAGAGAAAACTAAGTAATGACCTTGTTAAAAGGATGGATCCATGTGGTACCTATGTAAATTCCATTATTGATTGGAACATAAAGTTATTGATGATCTGTAACAATATTGTCCCAATATTTACAATAACCATAATTGGAATTAGAATTATTTTCTTGTGTGTGTTGTACTTTCTATGTAACAATGTAAGATGTTGATAGTTTTGTTATAGTGTGTCTTTTTTTGAATCTCTATATTAATTTTTCATACATTATGAAAATATTTTTCCTTACCAAAGTGGTATCCTTTGTAGGTATATTGTGCTTTTGTATTTCCTTTTTGATAAACCATTTCTTTTGCTTTTGTGTGCTTATTTATGCAACTTATCTTTATAAATTGTTCTTTTTTATGTCTTTTTTGGTAAATACTCGTTTTGTGTCTTGTCTGACCTCTCTTGTTCCAATTTTTCCTTTTGTAACTTGTCATTTTCAATTTTTTCTTGTTCTAGCCTTTTCTTTTCTACCTTTTTCTCTTTGTAATTATGTTTTATGCAATATTTATATTTCCTCTTGCTTATTAGAGAACAAATCCTTAACTGTAAGTATTTTCTCAATTCTATAAGGTGAATTAGAATGTAATGATGTCATAGAAGATGGAGCTAATTGAAAGTGACCACTAAGAACAATTCATTACATGATATGTCAAAAGTATCAAAACCTTTGGTATGATGTCTCACAAGTATACAATACGTATAATAAGGTGTTGTATGTTGCGTAGTAGAGGCACATATGTTGAAAGGTTTCCTTAGAAGACCAATTGCATCTAATTGAATTTGTAGATGTATTAGGCATTGATTGATCTTAATTTTTATTCCATATTTGAGATGGACCCTTTTAACGCCCATAAATGTGTGTAGATATATTGTTGTTATACAACCTCATCTTTGAGTGTTTTTTTCTAGAATGATAACTTGGATTTGCTTATGGTAGTTATTCTATAATGTGTGAATAGATTATGGGATACTCGTATAATATATTTCACTTCCCATAACATTTGTAGATTGAATATGCAACCATGAACTATTGATGGGGTTCACCCTTCCTTCTAGTTGAGTGAAAATGTGTACCTCATCGGAGGGATGATAGTTATCACAACCTTGAGGAAGAGTGGCATTATTATTGACATGATATAGCCATAAATAATAATGAAAATACTACTTCTAATAGGCTATAAAACATAGATAATAGAGAAAATGAGAAGATTGAAGGTAGGAAACCATAAAGGAGATAGGTTTTACAACATAAAGTAGAAAAATTGCATAAAGGGAAGGAAAGGATTCCTTGGAGTAAAAATGTTGTATGTAGAATTCAATCAATAACGATTCTTCAAGTGATTTACCTAATTAGGATTGGAATCTAGAAAGGATGTATATTCAAATTACTAAATTATATATTCATATACAAATATGAACATACAATAAATGATTAAGACAATGATCAATTAAGGAACATTCTAAATACAAGTAAAGTCAAAAGACGAATAGTGTAATTAGATTCCTCTATACTTTGATGGTTTTCCGGACTTGAAACTAGGAGAAACAAGAAAGAAAACTAACATAAATGATTCTTCTTTGAAATTAGATCTTTGTCTATCTTCAAATAAAATCAACCAATAAGGACAAAGGATCTTATTTCTCTTGTCCAAGTTACATGAGCTTGTCCCACTCTATAAAATAAATATGTGATTGCATGGCCTCTTGTGATTGTTGAATAGGTTGCTCTATGTGTGATCTAGGATCCATAAAATGTGAGTAAGATACCAAAATCAATCTTCTCCCCTTGAATTTCTTGAATGTCCTATAAAATGGATCAATAATTTGGGTTGAGTGGCACTCACCATGCCTACATAATACTACTCTTAAGATGCATCAAACCTACATAACTATCCACATATTGGAAGTGTGATTATGCTCTTTTCATCTATATGTATGGAACTAAATTTTGGCTTATTGACACTTGACAATTATTTCTTTAAATTAAATTGGTGTTCTTTTAATTTGATATACTCGTTCTTTACTGGTTTTGAATGCTTCATACCTACATGGGGCTTCTCCTAGTGTATGTTCTTGTAATAGGGAAGAATAGTGAAACTTTCTTGATATTTGATAGGTATTTTCTAGATGAACTCTTGATAAGTCCAGGTGACCATGAGTGATTTTGATTTGTATTTTTACTACTCCAAAGGCAATATTTCACACTAAGTCCAACCTAGAGGGAAAATACCAACTCATAGAAAGGTATTAATTTGAAAATTTGATTATTAAATTCCCAAGGATAGAATCACCTAGGAGGGGACAATATCGACATCGATCTTGTCCCTACTAGAATTTTTTTTTCTTAGGGTTGGAGGTCAATTTGATTAGCTAGGGAGGTATGTAAAGGAGGTATAAGGTGTCTTTGATGAAAAGAGTTTTATTATCGGTGGTTTTGACTTGTTGCATGTATTGAGATAAGATATGATCATGATTTTGAAAATTTTTAATCGAGAAAAATTCATGTATAAGGGATATAATCCAAAAACATCATCACCAAATACCAAATAACAAATTTGGGTGTCTATAATAATGTGCATTCAATTTTTCCACATGTCATTAATCATTTCATGCTATAATTTTATTCTATTCTAACTTATTATACTACTTTGTATTTTATTCTTATTCAAGACCTTGAAACAAATTCCATGATGCAATCATTTCTTAACTCTCAAAATAAAATGAAATTAATAACTCAAGAGTCCCAAAACCAACTAATAGGGGTTTATTCTAATTATATTTTTCTTAAAACCTTGGAATATGAAGTGTTATCGGGACCCTCTCCAACAATATATATTACTCTAAATTTTGAGTTATCCATTGAAAAGGAGATCCTTCTTATCACATTCATTCTTTCTATGTTTCTTTTTGATAAATTTATAACTAAGTTATTTCCAACAATTTTGAAAGGTTGTGTTCCACTAAAATATTGTGCACTTTATTGGTTTATGCATGTGTGCGTGTGTGTGTGTGTGTGCGCGCGCGTCCATGTGTGTGTGTGTGTGTGCATGCGCGCGCGCAGCGTGTGTGTGTGCGTGTGTGTGCGTGTGTGTGCGTGTGTGTGCGTGTGTGTGCGTGTGTGTGTGTGTGTGTGTGTGTGTGTGTGTGTGTGTGTGTGTGTGTGTGTGTGTGTGTGTGTGTGTGTGTGTGTGTGTGTGTGTGTGTGTGTGTGTGCGTGCGTGCACGTGTGTGTGCATGCGTGTGTGGTGTGTGTGTGTGTCTAGAACTATGCATTCTTTTATAAAATTAGTTGATAAATTCCTAGCTCACTTTTTAATCAATGTTGGTATGGAGGTCATATTTGCATATTTATATCAAGTAAAATAGAAATAAAATGAAAATATTAGTGAATATGTGGTTCATTTTAGAACCATGGTATCTATGATGTCTTATCAACCATTAGATAATGAGCTGCAAAGTATTTTCATTAGGTGGTCTATGATCCATTATCAAGGAGAGTGTTTTTCAATGCATATCAATCCTTCTATTAACTTTTTCGTGAAATTAAGGTATTTGAATTCAAAATTTTAGATCATGTTATACTTAATTATGAGCCAAATGCTTCAACTTTCAATAGTGTAAAATTGCAAAATAGGACAATTTCAAAGACTAGAAGCAATCAACATGAGTTTTAACATAAAGTAAATCTTGAAAATGTGGTAAATATTATAAATAAACCATTTTCAAAGGATTAACTACCTAAGAAAAATAATATCAAAATTTAACTAGACTTAATGTGAGCCCGCAAAATGTATTGAATAGGTTATTGAATGCAAGGTTTTTCACAACTTTAGACTATTTTCTAAGAAATTTTTATTCAAGTACATTACTTTGATCTATTGGTACATTACTTCAAAAATAATGTTTTATCGATTTTGATCCTAAGTGTATAAATTCCCTAAACTAAGCACAAATCAAATCCTAAAGAAATATAATAAATATGGGTCTTAAACATGTAGAAATAAGCAAATAACTTAAGAAATAATTATTTGTGTATGAAGTTACTAAGCATAATGATAATTTGTTCATGATATATACATATATAAATGGAAGGGGCATAGAATTATCTAAACACACTCTCAAGCTAGTGAGAAGTGAAATCTAGAAAATTGGTTAAAATTAGATGAGGATGACTAGAAATAAACACTTTTTACTACTAGTAGTGGTTGTTTATGGTTATATCTATTAGTAGATGTTAATAACAACACATGTTTGAAACTAGTGGCTATGTAGCTTATTTAGTGCTTGGTGTCCCTAGATTTCACCCTGAAATCTGGGACTACCCTTTTAAAAAAAATCGTTCTTTTAAAATAATGGGTCTTTTTGTATTTTTATTGTCAGAAGATGTCTCTATGATGTTAAGATATTCCCGGTGAATCATATGAGCCAATTTCAACAAATACCGAGATCTTTGAAACTCATTTTATCCCTTCACCAAGTTTTGTCTGCAAGGGAAATTTGCATGCCAGTATCCACACATTTCAATAGGATTTTCACCAGGAATGAATTCGAGCTTTATCTCTGTGACTTCGACAACGTTTTTATTTATTTCTTTTGCATTTTCTCTGGTTTTCCCGTGGTCTTTCTCGTTTAATTCCCCTAGGTTTGTTCTTTGTCTTGTATAGTCTGTTTAATTGCCTGGAGCATCTGGAGATCATTTACGACCATTGCACCAAAAGGAATTAGCCTCAGAAAGTAAACTTCTGACCAAAAAAGATGAAGTCAAGCACAAAAATCCTCTCCTAGGCAAGTCACACTTTTTGGAATGAATGGGTTTAAGTTACAATGGATTTTTGCTAGTGGCAGGAAAATGGAAATTTCTTACCCGCCTTGCATGGTACTTTTTCCCATGAATTCAAATTCACTTAAGGTGCAATGAGAATATTAGAGGCGGCAGGCAGGCGGGGAATTTCTTACTTGCCTTGTAGGGTAAAAATCCCATTATAAAATAAAGAAAAATCACTTAAAGCACCGATGGGAATTTCTTGCCTACCTAGCAGGCTAACTTTTCCCACCAAAGAGGTTTATTCACCCATGCAAGTCGCACTTTATCAGATAAGGCTATTTTCCATACAAGTCGCACTTTTTGGGAGATGATTTAAGTTTCCAATGGGAATTTCGGTAGTGACAGGTAGGCGGAATTTCTTACCTACCTTGCAGGGTAAAAATTCCCATGATGAAAGCCAAATCACTTAAGTGGAAGAGGATATTTTGGAGCTTCAGTGCAGGGTGGAAATTCCCATCAAAGTTGACTTCTTATTTTTAGCAATTCCTCTTGCCAAAAAGTACGACCCACCTTGGGTGAATAACAATGCATTTAATAATATTTATTAATGGTTTATTCACCCAATTTTGGCGCCATAAATAGAAGGAAAGTCAATGCAAGTGGAAGAGCTAAGGAGAAGTCAAGGATGCATGCTAAAAATAAATAAAATAAATAATTTAAAAAGTAACCAGCAGCATGCATAATTGGGTGCCCAAATTGGATGAATAGACATGGCTATTAATTAATTAAATTGCCAGAAATAGGAAGAGACAATTATTAAAAATAGCATGCTAGAGGTTATATAAGCATGGGATGCCATAAAGGAGAAGCACTTATTTCTTTTTGATGAAGATTGCAGCCGGACAAGTTTTGGCACCAAAAGAAGGAGGATGTTGCATTAATAAATATTTTCCATTGACGAGAAAGCTTCTAGTTTTGGCGCCCAGGGTTGGAATATCCTAATTTTGTCATTCGAGTATCTACTATTGATATGCATTTCCAACTTCCTATCCAAATGAGTGTACGAGTAATCAAGAAACACGAGACCACATTGAGTATACAAGGGCTTAGTACCTTGGAGATGGAGATGAATGATACAGGTGCAAAGAAAGCAGATACATGATATCAAGAAGCTAGATCTGCAAAATTAAACCAGATAAGATTAGAACACAATATGTGGGGGTTGCTCGGATGGTACCGGTTCCAAGAGGATTTCAACTCCCTTGGAGGATGTCAACCCCGTGTCAGACAAGATAATTAGATCGTGAACAACAGTAAAAATGACAAGCAAATGGAATAACAAGAGTACTTAGCTCATGTCGTGTTATGGAAATGAACCGGGCATCAAGATGGAAAGATAAGAGACACTATCAGAGATTTCTTCTTTTGTCTAAAAATATATCCTCCTTTTCTAAGTCTTTCGTCCTCTTCTTTTGAAAAATGTCTCCCTGAAATATGGGGAAAACCCCATATTTATAGCTTAGATATGAGACTAAACTGCAGGTTAGATGATACCCAGGGTGTAGTAAAGTAACCTGAGTTAGGGATGTGATGTGATCATGTGGGTCCCATATTTTGACTTATTAGGCAAAGTGGGGGACATGATTTGAATGGGAGGGTGAGATAAAGATTTCATTTTAAAAAGAAGGTGTCAGAGATATGCATTATGAATTAAATAATTTGTGAGAGATGGGGGTGATTCCAAAAATTGAATTATCAAATGGGTCCATACGGAGCCCATTGAT
The DNA here is from genome assembly GCA_018340775.1 of Taxus wallichiana var. yunnanensis. Lineage (NCBI taxonomy): Eukaryota > Viridiplantae > Streptophyta > Pinopsida > Cupressales > Taxaceae > Taxus > Taxus wallichiana. Next base: position 398,065,883 of record CM031237.1, on the reverse strand, counting down.
AATCAATCAAATAATATGAACAAATAGATAAGATTTTATTTTACTTAAGATAAAGAGAAGCGGGGATGGAAATTGCGTGCATGTAAGATTACTGAGAGGAGTTATACCGAAAATAGGTGTCTACATCTGCATGTTGCTATATGTGCCCAGGTGAATTAAATAATATTTTTTCTTGCTTTGCATGCAAGCAAAACCTCAAATTTTAGGGCAACAAACTTTATATGCAGATTTTGGTGATAAAAATCTAGTATTCATGCCATGGACTCCATATTTGTCTGAATAAATTTCAGGTATTCACCACAGGTGCTCAAATCAATGTTAGGTACATTGAATATATCTTCTGAATTTGAAGAAGTTGCTAGATCTGCATAGATTGATCCAATTGTAAAGGCTTCCTGAAAAAAATCATCCTCTTGTTTCTAACGCAACATGTGTAGAAGTCAATGCATGGAAAATTCCTTCTAGGATCTTGTGCATGTGCTCTCAATCTTCTAGTTGAAGCCTTCATTGAATTTACTTGTATTTTCATTCACTCAGAGTGCTTTCTAGAATTTAAAATTTCTCATATGCAATTAAAAATAAAAATGATGAGTTTTGTCTGAATTATTTACGGCAAACATTGCAATGGTGCATGTACTGGAGAAGAACTGCAAAAGCTTCAAGGATAAGAGGGAAGACAAGTCAAAGGCAATACACGCAAGAAAATCATAGTCATGCATAACTTCCAAATCTAGTTTGGTGAGAATCAAAGGCAAAAGAGTTAATCGCATGCAAAATATGGAAGAAGGGAGGGTTGCAACTTTCTTACTATTATTTTTCCTTTCTTTTGTTTTCCTCGACAAAGTAATTGAGCAATCAATTAAATTATAAAACTTAAGTGATTGGTTTAAAATCCGTTACTTGAAGAAGTCAATTACTTGGAAATAGGTGACAGACATGCAAAATAGAAGGTTTTATTTTTTAGTTATAAATCATGCATGTCATGCAAAGAGGAATTCCAGGAGGAAGATTGTTAGTTGCTTCCCTTTTTCATAGCTTCAACATGTGGAAATTCATTAAAAAGACTTCCTATTTGTAATTTCCCTCTATACACTATAAATAGAGGAAGAACTCCGCATGCTAAAGGATCAAAATTTGTAATCAGCATTCTTGTGTTCCAATTTGAGCTAAAACCCTCGATAGCTTTCTAAAAGTGAAGGAATAGAGAGGAGACATATTTTTGGAGAAATTTGTGTCAATTGGTGCATTTGTTTCTTATTTCTTTTTAGATCTCTGCACAAACTTTGTGTTGTCTTAGATCTAGATCTGAAACTTTCCTTTGCTTCAAATTCTGCATTTCAAGATCTATTTGTTTCGTCTACTATGTGCATGTGACCAACTCACAACTCTTGGTTATGTTACACATCTTCTTTCTTTTCTCGCTCACATTCAATTACTTCCCTCTTCTACACATATACATTTCTTACAATCCTTACTTGCTGCAAAATTACCTAGCTATGGTGCATGAGCTACGTGGTTAAAGTAAAACCAACAAATAGATATTAGGAAATATGATTGATAAAAATCATACACGAGAAGCGTCTGATGGAAAAGTGACAAGCGAGCATAGGAATCTACAAGTAACTTTTCCTCGCACCCGACCTCCCGAGGTCGTGTCGAGACAGCTGGTGGGGATTAAATATGTGTGGGATGCAAACAAGCTAATTGGGCAATCTGATGTCTTCGACGCACACTAGTGGAAATTGAGAATCTAAGGCAAAGAAGGCCCTCCTAACCTAAACTAGTGTGATAGATTGATCAGCAAGGATGACTGCTCGAAGGCTCCAATCAATATCGAGCTCTGGCGTGATTCGGTCTATAGGTTATGGAATACGTGGAAAATGACCTAGGATAGTTTCGTGTATATCTCCAGATAAGGTCATAGGGCGGATGGTAAATATAATTGACTCTATGGGTGATTCTCTAGCCTAGTCCAAAAGTCCTTAGCTTTGTTAGTTGTTGTTTCTAGCAGGATAATTGTTTGATGATGATAGGTGGAAGTGGAGTAGATTTGAATGCTAGTGTCGTAGGCCAACATCTATGTCTCGATTCACCTATGGGCTCGTTGGGTGTGGGATTTGTGGGTCACAACCGTAGCTTCGTATTTGTTGTGGTCTGCTTTATGTTCATGTGTGGAATCAATCCCTAATCCTTAGTATCCAATAGTCATATGCCTTTTGAGCTTCTATATTCAGAATTAATAATTGTGCGATCTTCTCAGAATATCTTACAGGCATTTGTGCAACCTAAATTCTTAGCTGGTATCTATATCTCGTGAGAGTGTTTCTTGTGTCAGGCATGCGACTAGAGGATCAAAACAAAGGTTTGCTCTCTTTCAAACCCTTCCACAGTCATGCGGATATGAATCTAGGGTAATCTGTAGTTTGGTTGATTTGACCAAAATGTGTGTGCTTGGTCGTCTTCTATGTTTAACCCGCTTAACTGGAAACTGATTTGTTGTAAGTTTACTGTTGTTCGGAAGACTTGGATCCTAATATTCTGATCTATATCAGTTATTGCTGTGATGAGATTGGGTTGGGGCATGATTGGCTCGAATATGTATTCCCTGGGCTCTCTAGGTCCCGTGATTGTCATATAAAAGAAAGTTATATAAACTAAATGCAGCAAAATAAAATTAACTATGCGAAGTATGTCTATAACATATATAACTTCTATATTTTTGTTATTTTTGATGAATTTTATAAATGAATTTGAAGGAACAACTATTTTAATATATCTAGAAATTGACAATTAACCTAGTGTCGAATTTTAAAACAAACAAAGTAACCGAGTATAGCTACTTGCCTGTGCAGTTGTAAATCTATTCTAAACAATGAAATAACTGATCTAATCTATTTGAAAGACTCTCGATCCTACCTCAGAAGTGAGGAAAGAATCACGATCTCTCGAAACTATTGATCCCCATAGCTTCCCTGGCAATATCGAAAGTAAGATTGACTGAAATAAAGTAATTAACTACTCTATTTGATATGATTCTAATTAGAACTTTGAAAGCTAGAACCTGGATTCTATAGAACAGTGGTGAATCCGATGGTGTGTGTGATCTTGTCCCCTCAGTGTGATCTCCTCGTTCCTTCATGTTCACATGGATCTAGAAAAGCGTGTAATGCTAGCATCAACAGAAGTAGATATTGGGACAAAGGCAGCTTAGGACACAGACTGAATACAGTGCGAGTAGGAGAGGGATAGTGCAAGAGTACAGAGCTTGGCTTATGTAATTCCTAGCGGGATTTATTGCATGAGTCATGCAACATAAAATGTCCAGAACACTGAAACTATCCTGTTTGAAGAACAAAACCTGCAACTTTAATGGATTCCTATTGAAAACAAACTACTCTACTCCAATGGATTGGATGAAATATCAACAACACTTGCACAAGATGGATATGTGGCTTCCTAACAACAAAACAACACTAACTAAGCATGCAATGAAAGAAACTAAGAATTCTAAGCAAAATGAAAGACTAATCTATTGCAATGAGAAATTCAGAGGCAAATTTGAGGGCCATTTGCTTGAGCACAAGCCAACTATTTATAGCATTTGCATTTACCCAAGGTAAAAACCAAATTGATCTCTTAAACTATAAACAATGGCAAAACACTATTCCAGGGAACCAGAATCATTAATGCAAGCTCATGGCGGTGAAAAAAGCTGGTAAATGTTGAAATTTACGTGATTCGTGTTAAAAGAGCATTCTAGAAAATGCGTAAAGGACCGTTTCCTGAGCGGGCGGCGATTCTGGGACCGCCACTGCTTAGGGCGGCGGTCACGAGACCGCCGCCTGAGCGAGGCGGCAATTTCATAACTAAAGAGAAAAAGGCCAAGAAAAGAGGGAAAAATAGAAAAACAAAGCACATGGGGGCTAAGCAGGGCATGCAAGATTTTAACGCACACTTGGGGAGCTTTTCCAGATCCCGAACATCTTGCGAGGAGACTTGTATCATCATTGGGGTAAGTGTTACGTTGTTACGGCGGAGGTCAATACCCTACAATTTGGGTATGTACAAGAACCTCATCGGTAAATGAGGGAGATTTATCTAACGACTACCTAGGTTTTCAGCTGTGCAGAAAATCTAGCCAACAATGCCTAAATTTAGTTTGGGACACTTAGAGTCTTGGAAATACCAATAATTACACATTTTCATATTATTGGTCTAGTAATACTTAATTGAATCATTTTCATTAATTTACAACTTTCGATCAATATTAAGCCCACTAGATCAACCTCATTTAATTGATCTTCATTTTTTTTTATATTTAAACACTTTTTACCGAGCTATGAACCGAGGGTTAGGGACCCCACCCTTACAACCAGAGAACCGAAGAGCAACTAGCTCCAAGAAGCCCCAACATGACAAACCCAAAAGACAAAAAGATAAAACTACAAGAAAGGGGCAATAACAACCAAGACAAGCCCCACAAACCGACATAAACTAGACAAATGAAGAGAAGATTACTCATCATCGAAATTACTATCACCTCGAGAGCTGAAAAAACATGGACCACCTCCTCCTCTCGTAATAAAACCTGCCACCAAAGGAGCCCCCACTCTTCAAGTATTGATCGACGACCACTTGTAGCACCAAATCTGCTCTTCTGTTTGGCCATATTTAGCAAAGCGGTGGCTAAACCAACCCTGCTCACACCTTTAATTTGCTAACATAGGAAGAAACAATACCAATCGGGAACATAATTTTGCAAGGTCGAAGAAGCAAAATACATACACGCCTCGACAAACCGCAACAGCTTTTCATTACGAGTATCGGCTTCTCCACGCACTACTTGCTAACCCATCCCAACTCTACTTCAACTCCCACCCAAAACATGGAGGTGGGAATGCTGCAATCGCTAGCGCTCCATACATCCCCGACATGATGGGTGGGATAAATGAAAAATCTACTAGGTCTAACACATCCTCCTTGACTGGGTGGATTAGAAGTGAAATAGAAATGAAAACTACAACTACCTTTGAATTAAATCTTAATCTGGAGGCATCCTACACATAATCCACACCAAGAACCCTCTCAATCACATTCAAAACTAGCTCCGAACTAGCTCAAAATATCAGCTTCGAGACGCTATCGAGAAATCAAAGAGAAAAAATCCATTTCACTCTTCCCACCTCAAAAAACCATGAATGGAAAACCGACCATGAGTTCCATATTCAAATCCTCAAAAGACACCTACAAAAATGTGTGAGGGAATAATTAGGAAGCCCTAAAAAGAAGCTTGGCACATGCCTCCTTGTGAAAATAATTACCCCCGCTTACACCACCCTTCCGAAATAATTATTGCTTTGAAACCATTCCAATCCTCTAACTTATCTAAATTGATAGAAACTCTCGGTCCATTCACTTCCCGATTAACCAAATGATCACCACTTTATTGGCCTCTCTAAAAACATGCTTAGGATTTTCACCACCCAAAATAAAATGTTGGATATGTAAAAATTGAGATGCCAGGATAGAACTGAACCCTTAGAAATCACATGAACTACCACTTGCGAGTCCCCTTCCACCATGAGCCTTTCACAACCTCTTGACACTTTTGCCAACTTGATGCCTTATAGTAAGGCTTGAGCTTCAACAAGATTACATGTCCCTTTGCTTAAAGGAATAGAACCAGCCACTACCACCTTTCCCATCTCATCCCTAACAACGCACCCCACCCCTTATTTTTCCGGGTTGCCTCTAGAGGCCCCATTGAATTTCAATTTGCAAAACCCGGGGGTGAAGACAATTTCACATCTCTCCTTCTCAAAAAATTTGAGCTAAGTTAATTGCTCCAAACAATCGAGCCGGATTTTTACCAATGACCATGCATTCTTGATAGCTGCATCCATATAAGAAAAATTATAACAATGAGAAATTTGAGAATTAATGTTCTCAAAAATGGCTATTTCCAGCTTTGCAGAAATATCGAAGCTCCGAAACCTCCTCCCTAAAAATCCAGAGATTGCACTCCCACCAAATATGCCAAATCAAAAGAAAAGGGGTAGAAATCCATATAGAACTGAATACATCCTTGCCCCCAGGTCTCGGCCAAGACACTAACGAGCCAACAATGTTCCTGTTAGGAACCCAAGCCAAACCCAATTTAGACATTAACTAACTCTAACAAGTAGCTACGCAAGGACAAAAAAGCAAAAGATGGTCATTATCTTCTTCAACATTATTACATAGTACATACTTGGTTGGAACAAAGATAACCTCGGACTTTCCTTCTTTCCTGGGTTAATATTTTGCCTTTCACAACCAGCCATCCAAAGATGAAAACTTTAGGTAAAATTTTAGTATTCCAGCTCACCCAATCCAACTCGGAACCCCTCTACCCGATTGGAGAATTAACTTATTATAACAATCCTTAATCGAATACGACTTGGAAGGAGATCCCAACCAAATTAATTAATCATCCCGATTCTCGAAGGCTACCTTTCTCTGAGATAGAAGCTTAGAAAATACCTGCTTCTTTTCTGTAGAAAGACCCAGATCATTCATGTCCTTCTAAGTAAAAGATGGAGAACCATCCACCGTTTGTAAACCATAGTCAAGTACTCGATCTCCCCAGGACTTCCTTAGTAACCAACTTGACGCGTTTCAAGATCTCGAAACATCCTTAAGAGGCTCCTACTCATTCCAACCGTCTTCCCAAAAATTTTCCAACACCCGATTACCTATTTTCTAGAAACACCGGGAAGATAGAATGGACTCCGCACTTCGAGAGGAAGTTCCACATGTGTGAGCCAACCGAGAGCTCTACACTAGAAAATTAAATCTCCGGTCTTCCAGGTCCCAAAAACTTATGCAAAGGACCTGAAACACCAATCTACTAGGATCCAACAAAAATTCTAAAGAAACTTAGCTCGAGCTCCACATTCGAAGGTCGGGATCAATGATTCCCAAACCACCTACAGATTTCTGCGCTTGCCATTATCCCATCTCACCAAATGAAACTTCCTCTCTTCACTAATTCCCCGCCAAAGAAATGAACGAAGAAGCTTCTCTATCTTTCCCAAAACCACTTTAGGAATTTTCATCACAAACAACATAAAAGTGGGAAGAGCACTCAAAATCGACCAAATGAGAATTTTTCTTCCAACCAATGAAATCCATTTACCTTTCCCTTTTTGAAGCCCGGAATCAAAAGAGCACAAAATATCCTCCCACAAAGATGCTTGCCATGTACCTACAAAAAAAAGGGATCCCTAGATATTTATGAGGGAGAGTGTCAATCTCAAAGCATAAGACTTCCTTGATTCTTCTCTGCAAGCGTGGCGAAGTGTTAAAAAATAAGATTACGATTTATGAAAAATTATGAGTGACTCACCGCCTTGGAGTAGTTGTTAAGAATCAAGCCCAAATCTCTCGGCCGGCAATCGACGAAACACCAAAAGAAAGGTGTCGTTTGCAAACCGTGGTGGAAAAAAGGGGTAAAAGCAACGAAATATTCGGACCATGAATAATGCCATGTTTTAATGTATATTTTAAGGATCTTCTCGTAGTTTTAGCCACTAAAATAAAAAATAAAGAAGAAAAAGGATCACCTTGTTGGATCCATCTACAGCTGGAAAATATCCTTGACCGATCCATTAACCAAAACAAAGAAGAGAAGGGTATAGATACAATTGAAAATCTAGTCACATAAATTTTCACCAAATCCCAATCTACTAAGTGACAACATCAAGAACCTCTAGTTTAAATGATCATACGCTTTGCTTAAATACAACTTAATCAACATACCCGAGGAGCGGAAAACAGAGAGAGAATGGATGAGTTCATGAGAGATAACAATACCATCTCAATAGACCTACATGGAAGAAATCCGCTCTATTCCAAAGCAACCAAACTAGCTAGTAACGGATGTGTTCTAGTTGCAATGACCTTTGAGATGATCTTATATGTGGTATTACAAAGGAGATCGACCAAAATTCATCCATGGATTCAATTAGTTTTCTTCAAAAACATGCTTATAAAGGTGTGATTCATTTCTCTGAGAATTTCCCTAGATCTCCTAGATTCCTCCACTTTCAACCGGACATCCAACCCAACGATGCTCTAGAATTCCCGAAAGAAGGTCAGTAGGAAGCCATCCAGCCCAAAGCCTTATCCCTTTCCATAGGAAAAATAAAAGAAATAACTTCTTCTAGAGAAAAGGGGGCCATGAATATCTCATTCTCAGCATTTTCCACCACTCTCTAAACCTAATCCAAGAAAGATGTCTACTCCTTAAGATAGGAGCTACCCTCTCCACCTGAAAATCTTGAAAGAAGGAGACAAATTCATCTTTAATACCAACCTCGAGAAGAAATCCAATTCCTATATGCCGAATGAATCTTCAAAATATAGATGAAGCTTCTACGAGTCTTGATTGAAGAATGAAATAATTTGGTATTCTTGTCACCTTATTTTAGCCAGACTTCTCTAGATTTCTGCTTCAAATTTTTTTTTCCTTAATGAGAAAATCCCATAACTTAGAGAGAAGATATTTTTCCTTCCAAAATTCCTCTTGACCCATTCCATCAATGAAAATATTCTCATTTAAATCCTTAAGCTCATTTTTCCACCCTAACCTTTTCCTCAAAAATATTCTTGAAAGAATTGTTCCAAGCCGAAAGCTTACCTTTAAGCAAAGCAAGCTTCTTGGTTAAAATGAGCATACTAGTCCTAGTTACCTCAAAAGAAGACCACCAATATTTAATAAGATCTGGGAGATAATTATCCTTCAACCACATTAACTCAAACTTGAAAGGAGGTGGACACGAAGAAACATCAATTTATACTGTTAGAGAAATAGGAAAGTGATTCAAACTTTGAAAAGGAAGAACTTCACTTTCTAGGAGAAATCGATCTTGAAACTAGGATTCTTACACCGAAATTGGTCCAATCTAACAACCAATCGGCCAAAACCTAAGCACCAATTAGACCAGGGAGAACCAACCCCGCTTGGGCTTGACATCAACTAAAGTTGAATGTTCCACAAAGGACATAAAGTCCATCCGAGATCTAGGTTGCCAACAGACTCCTCCTCTCTTATCTTTATCAAACAAAGTTGCATTGAAATCATCAAAGAACGATGATCTTTTCTGAAGGATGATTTTGTAGTTCTCTTTCCAAAACAAACCAAAATTCTTTTTCCCTAATGATATTATTGGGACCATAAACATTGCATAGAAAAAACACCACATCCGAATGCTTAACCATAACCTTGCACCATTGGAAATTAGGACCTTTAGAAATCATCTCAACCTACACCTTACTATCCTTCCACAAAAATCCCAACCCATTAGATTCTCCCATAGAATCCACAAACAAGCCTAACAAACCTTTCCAACTCTTTTTACAACCCTCTAGAAACTCTTCTTTCAACATTTTCATCTCTTGAATAAGGCGTAGACATTCACCTCTTGTTCTAAAACACAACATGTCATCGGGCGTTGTTTGTTAGGGGAATTCATGCCCCTAACACTCCAAGAAAATATCCTCATCCAATCTTTAGATAGGACTTGCCTCTCCTACTTGTTGAAAGAAAATAGTAACCAAGTTAAGTTGCTTGCATTCAGCAATCTCCTTCCTAGAAATCATCTCCTTAGTAGGCCTGCTAGGGTTATTCTTCAAACCACAATCCAATGAGGAAATGGTCGGAGTGGGATAAAGTGAACCTATATTCTCTGGAATCACTATCCTAAGACCCTCCTTCGATGCAAACTCTCCTTTGTCCTCCTCCTCATGTCGAGCCATGGAATCCACCACCTCATCCTTATTACTCACCCACTTATCCAAGGCCTCCACACCAGAACCACCGCCCGCTTCATTCCCTTCTTTCATCAAAGATAGAAGATGGGCATATTCTTGCACCACAAGTGTCATTTACTTGACAATAGATTTGGTGGTGGGATCTAAACCAAGAGGATTTTGTGAATCCTCTCCATATAACCTAACCTCCTCCCGAACTTAAGAAATGGGAAATGATAAACCACCTCCTCTCACATCCACTTTTGCTCGACTAACTTCTTCCATCTTGGTTTGGCATTCGAAGAGCCATTCTTAGAGTCTCTCTGAAAGTGACCAATCTATTTGCACTTAAAACATCTAAAAGAAATATTTTTGGAATTGAATCTTTAAACCCACTGACCAAAGGGAGAAGAAATAATAATGGAGCTCTCGTAAAATCCTATAAGGGTCAATAGAAACATAGATCTTAACAAAGGCATTTAGGGAACCTTATAGGGTTTTAGGATCAATGCACACAACCTTGCCTAACCATTCACAAATCTTGGAAAGTATTTTAGGGTTCTAATACTCTCTTGGCAGAGCATACAATCTCACCCATACCTTTATTTCTTCCATCACCACATTTTTAGGGTCAAATTTCACCGACCACGGTCTCATATTCACCCCAAATTCTAGAAACAAGTACTCTTTTCGATCTAGGGTTTCTTCCTTCTACACCTTGCTCCGAAAAACAACCATGAAAAAACCCTTAGCTAGAAAGTGAACACGCAGCCACTCCCTCACTTTTTTCACACCAACTCCTAATCTCATCCATTGACAAAGAACCTCCCGACGAACTTCGCAAACATTACTCTATTTTCCAAAAGGGAAACTCGGGCTGATAGACCATCTTGCTCCCCGGGGAAAACCACTACGGAATTTGCTTTGAGAAAGGACGGTTCGTGACAACCCCGCCATCTCTCGCTTTCCTCCGACATTGAGCCTTTCGAGCCCACCTTGGGCCCGAGATCTTGACCACTCAAACCTACCACTACACTCGACATTTTTTCACAATCCCCGCATCCCTTCATTGTTGTTAGGATCCTTGATGAGACAATTTATCTCCATTGTTAGAATCACTTGAAATCTATATAATAATCTCATAAATATGTATATAAAGATCTCTCAATTCTTTTTTAGGATTTTTAGCCTCCATTATAGTATTAGTTATAGTATTATAACTATATGAACAGTTTCATGCATGATATTTTCAATCTTTTATGAGTGTCTTATGTCCTCCTAATGATTATTTTTTCAAATTAGGTACCTTCATAGGCCAACTTAGGGTTGACTTTGAAGTAAGCATTGGGAAAGGAATTTTGATGAAAGGGGTCATGTATAAGTAGGTTCCCTTAAGGATTTAAACCTTCCTACAAACATCAATCAATAGGAAATCCCTTGGAGAATATTATAAATGCTTCACACTCATCTTAATACATGTGTAAAATCTGAAGTGCAAATGTCAAAATTTCATGTTGCACAAGTATATTGTACCAAGTTAAGGAAATTTCGAGGCAATTTTTTATTTAAAAAGTTGTATTCATATAGGATTTTGTAGAACCACATGCAACTTGATCCCTCCTCAAAATATTGGCACATAATATGATAATCACCTACATTAGAGTAGTGATGAGGTTACTTGAACCAAATATCTTCCAACACATTTTATTTTATATTGTTGTTTAATTGTATTGCTAGGATTAAGGAAAACAAGATCCCAATTTTGATGATCACTTGACAATGCATATACACATATATAAAATCTAAAAGATTAGACAAAAGAAAATGTGATTTAGAGCATATCAAGAAAACTTTATATCCCCTTGGATGCTTTCATGCATGATATCATCGAAGGAAACTCTCCTTGATGATACTATCTAGATTTTGAATATATTCCCTAAAAAAATTTAGAGAACCAAATTTTGAGTAGTTTTTGATGATTGTCTCATGAACCTATTTCTAGTTCTCATGATCCCCTTACACTCAACCAACTTATAGAAACATTTAAAATTGTTCCATTACATCTAATTTGTACATTTTACTATTTTTAGATTGCACATACATGCCCAATTACCGTAGATCAAACATGATTAACACTATTTATATTATATAATCTGAAATGCATATAGTTTTTATTTATTTATATATTTTAGGGTAAAATAATAAAAAATTTGTGGTAAACCCATATATTATTTATTATCAACCCTTAGGGTTTTCCTTAGTCATATTAGGGTTTCTCTATTTCATTTTAACAATCTAATTTTAGGATTGATTGTAGATAAGGTTTCATTTAACCGTTCTCGTTGTATTTACTGCATTTTCCCTATTTATATGGGTACAAACTTTTCACATTTGGAATTGTAATACCTAAAATTTGGCATGTTACCCAAAATTATCCACTTTCCCATTTGTTGTTAACATTGTGCTCTCAAGGACCCAAGACCCTAAACATGTGTCTCTTTTGGTGAAGTGGAAAACACTTTCTTTATTATGTGAGTCATATACTACTACACATTGATGTTTATCAATCCCACCAAGGGACTTTCATTTTGTAGTTTACCATTCTAGTATATAAATCATTGCACAACCCTTAAAGAATTACCTAACCCATGAAGTTCTAAACTATGCCATAATACTTATCTCCTACACTACGCAACACACACGTCATTAAAATGTCTCATTTTATCCTTTTGTGCTAATTTTGAAACCACACAATCCATAATACTTTTCGTCTAACCAATAAGTTCTACCCCATTACCTATTTATTCCTCTCTTATTCCTTCATCATCTCCCTCTTATTTTTTCACCCTTTATTCCTTCCTACCACATTGCGTTGTCAAGTCTCGCATATTGTGAGGAAATACCAAATTTGTAAATGCTTGCATGAAGTCACACTACTCTAATCAAGCTATATAACACTATTCCAAGATAAAATACATTATATTTTCCATGAATAATTTCTTGATATACAAGACATTTCACATAACTATGCCACCTTGTCAGCACCTGTGATACTCTTGTTAGAATATCCAGGGCATATGATTATAGTTTTCTAATGATATTATGACACAAATTTAAATGAATGTAGAAATATATGTATAAATAAATTGCAATATATAAATAATGAGATTAATTGGAAAGTAAATAACAAAGTGACACAAAATTACCATTGGGAAACCATGATGGTAAAAACCCCACAAAAATGATTTAACTTTATAACTAAACATAAAGTCTTATGACTTATGATATAAGGTGTAAATATAGGTTTATAATAAAATTATTTAGAAATGTGTTTTGTTGTGGTGTGCCACATTAGGTTCATCCCCACAAACATTACATGCTCCAACACTCCCCCTTAATGTTTAGTGGGGATACATGCCAAAGTCACCTTTTTATACAAAAGGAATTACAATCCTTAAACCATATAGGATGATTTTAGGCTAGCATGTCTACAGGGATAATCTAATAAAAATATCCCATGTTCCTCCTAGATAAGTGCATATATGAATTATTACATGAGTTTCTGGATCCTTTTATAAACTAAGGAATCTCTACACCATAATACTTTGGTGGGTTACAAGTAAACTCACATATGATTATATTTACAAAGAATTTTATTACAACATAGAAGAAGTATAGAAAATGAGAATACAAAAATACTTTTATGAGGTGTAATTGGCATGCACACTCCCCCTCAATGGAAACTTTGAAAGGTTAAGAATTTCTCAAAAACACTTCATAAGACATATGGGCTTCATGAATATATATACAACTTGATATCATAATAAGATGTTTATGATATGATCAGTTGATTCAAAGGTGGAGGTCAAAGTTTGCCACATGATAAAATTTGATTCAAATTCATCCACATGATCATTAGATTCAATGGCAGAGATAAAATTCACCACTGATGACTTTGTATTGAATGTAATACACATGAATCTCAATATGTTTTGTTTGTTTATGTTGAATTATATTGTTTAAAAGAGATATACATTATAGTTATCACAAAGGACTGGAGTACATCCTTTGACATATGTATGGAGTTTTACCAACAATATTTTCAGCCACATGGATTCTTTAGTTTATTACATAAGAAATTTACACTCTACTTCAATAGAAGAGATAGAAATTGTTGGTTTTTATTTCTACTTCAAGTGATATCACCTATACTAAAATTGGAAACAAATCCAAACATACATTTAATTTTGATCACAACATGGTTATCATCATAAGAAACCATATAGTTGAGCATTTGCTTAGAAGAAGCATAAAATTAAACATCATCTTTTATATTTTTAATATTTAAAACCATTTTCAATGATCATCTTATAAAACTTTCATCAATCTTGGTGTCACCCAGATTTCATCCTGAAATCTGTGACTACCCTATTCGAAAAAATTTCGTACTTTTAAAATAATGGGTCGTTTTGTGTTTTTATTGCCTGAAAGTTCTTGTATTACGTCAAGATATTCCCAAAGAGCCATATTAGCCTTTTTCACCAAATACCCAGATGCCCAAAATTGTTATATTCTCATTACGGGATTTGTCTACTAAAATTTGTATTTAATTATTTTGAGCCCCATATGAGGCTATTTGCGCTCCGTTTTAACTCTATTATGAGTGAATATGTCATTATTCCTATGTGCCAGAAGGGTTTTAACTTGGAATAAGTTTTGGGCTTTATTTGTAACTTTTGGCAATTTTTCGTGTTTTTGTGGTGTCCCGTTTCATTTTCTGTGAAATTTCTCTAGAACAATTCCTTTGCCGGGTAAGCCCGATTTTGGCCTGGAGCAGTTGGAAAACATATACGCACATTATGCCCGGAGGAAGTCACCATCGGAGGTCTGGATCACTGGGAAAAAGCGAAGTTGTGCACAGAAAAGCCCCTGCGGGGTTGGGCACATTTTTGGAAAACAAAGGATTTACGCTGCAATGGGAAAAATACAAGCATCAGGCAAGGTGGGAATTTTATCCCGCCTTGCAGGTACTTTTTTCCCATGATAGAAAATTCACTTAAACCGCAGGTGGGAAAGTTAGAGGTCAGCAGTAGGCGGAAATTTATTGCTGCGGGTAAAAATTCCCAAGGTGAAATAAAAGAAAAGTAACTTAAGTGAAATCATGGGATTTTATTGCCGCCAATGCAGGTAAATAATCCCATTGTCAAAGTCAAATCACTTAAGCGGATCATGGGATTTCCGAGCTGCCTTGCAGGTAAAGAATCCCATTGTCGAAATTCTTAAAAATAGAATTCTATTATGCAAAAAGTGCGACCCACCTTGGGTGAATAATAATGCATTAAATAAATATTTGTTAATATTTATTCACCCAATTTCTGGCACCCAAGCTTGTGGAAAAGTCAACAAAAGCAAAGGGGAATAAATCAATTGAAATAGAATTCCAAAATTAAATAAATTTAATTTATTTAATGCAGCGCCTTTTTGAGAAGGAATTAATACTTTTAAAGTATTAAATGATTATATTAATTCCTATTTTCAAAGGTGGCTATGGTCAAAGCACACCGTGAAGTTTAAGTGAAGTGAAGTGTGGATGATTAAATTGAATTAATTTAATTTATTGGATGGATGTCCTTAAACATGCTTTGTATTTAAAAGAGAAGAGCATGATTTTTAATTAATTAATTGCCTTTAATTGTTAGGGCAATTATTAATTATAGAATTGTGAGGGTTATATAAGCATGGGCAGTCATATGGGTGAATTATTTAATTCACAGGTAAAAAATTGCAGCCAAGAGGAAAAGTGCGCCCCCATTTGAAGAAGGATTTTGCTCAGGCAAGGTGGCAACAAGGCTAAAAGCTTCCAAATTTGGCGCATGCTTTGAAGGAGGTTGATCTTTGTCTGCATAATTGTTTACATAGGTGTTACAGGTGCTCAGGTGTTGTTGAAAGGATTCATGCTCACTTTATGTGCAAATTAAACACCATTTTTTGGGGCAGCAGGCTTGAAAAGTGCATATTTTTACAATTAAAATTCACTATTCATGCTCCGGTGACCATTTTTGTCTGAATAAATTACAGGAATTCATTACAGGTGCTTTACAAAGGAAAATGAGCTTTTATCAATGTCCAATACATTGCATATATCCTCTGAATCTGAAGAATTACCCAGATCTGCACCAGTATTGAATAAATTCGGCCAAGTAAGAAGAAAAAGAATTATTCAGACAAAGATAGACAAAGCTATGGCGAAGAAAGATGAAAAAGAAAGCACAACGGAGTCATGCATCACTTCTAAATTTTCAGATACTGGAGACACAGATCTAGGCTCGAAACCTCTTGCTGAATTGATAGACAAATCTAGAGCAGGAAAGACGTCACTTATGCATGCAGGAGAAACTTCACTCATGCGTGCAGATTAAAAGCAGTTGAATTATTCAAGTTGCAGCTTTTCCATCCATAGCCTAGTTGCCAAAGTTTGTTATATAGGTGCAGATCCATATCCAGATGCAGATGCAGATGCAGATGCAAATCCATGCAGATCCAGATCCAGATCTCATAGTTGCAAAAACTTCCGGCACAAAGGCTTCATCCTCTTGTTTTGAATGCAGCCCGTGAAGAAGACAGTGCATGGAAAATTCCTTCCAAGATCTTGTGCATGTGCTCTCATCTTCCAGTTGAAGCTTTCATTGAATTTTCATTCACCCCGAGTGCTTTCCAGAATTTTTAATTGCTCATATGCAATTAAAAATAAAGATGATGAGTTATCTACGGCCAACCTTGCACTGATGCATGTACAAAAGAAGAACTGCAAAAGCTTCAAGGATAAAAGAGAAGACAATGCGAAGGTAAAATTCCAGCTTGTTTCCAGATCCAGCTGCTTCTAGATCTAGTTTTGAATCAGCTGCATGCAGACATGAAAAAGGACAAAGTCAGCTTTCCTCTTCCTTCTTCTTTCCTCCGACAAAGTCAGCTTTCCTCTTCCTTCTTCTTTCCTCCGACAAAGTAATTGAGCGATCAATTAAATTATACAACTTAAAGTGATTGGTTTAAAAGCCATTACTTGAAGAAGTCAACTACTTGGAGATAGGTGGCGTGTGTAAAATAGAAGGTTCTATTTTCGATTCTGAAATCATACATGTCACGCAAAGAGGAATTCCAGGAGGAAGATTGCCAGTTGTTTCTTTCCGACTTCCACATGTGTCAGTTCAACTAAAGCTTCCAACTTGTAATTGCCCCTCTACATTCTATAAGTAGAGGAAGAACCTTCTGGTTAATAACAGATCAAAATTTGTAAGCAGCAATCCTGAGTTCTAGACTTTGTGCTGAATTCCTGATAGCAACTTGGAGCAAAGGAATACAAAGGAGCAGGTTTCCAGAGAACTTTGTGTCACGGTGTACTGTGTTTCTTGCTTTGAATCTTAGATCTCTTGATAAACTTTGTGTTATTTTAGATCTAGATCTAGAGCTGCCTTTGTTTTATAATTCTGTGTGTTCATATCTATTAAGTTTCTTCTATGTGCATGTAATTAGCTCTGCTATCTACTAATTGGGATGCACATCTTCCCCATTTCTTCTCTGTATTTCCTTTACTTCTTTCTTCTATAACTTTCCTTTCTTAAACAAATTACTTGCTACTTGAACTTCTTAGTTATGGTTCATGAGCTAAGTGGTTAAAGTAAAACCCCTAATAGATAATAACACATTTTTATTGACAAATCTAACACGGGAGCCTCACCGGTTAAATGAGGGAGATTTATCTCATGATCTTTAGGTTTGATCTTATACGAAAAATCTAGCCAACAAATCTAAAAGAAACACCTATTATAAAATAAATATCAAACTTAGTAATAGTTACATAGATAAGTTGTTTATATAATGTAGGGTTGGTTTTGGCACATGTAGGTTTAGAAACAAGTTTTAAAAAAATTATAAGAATGATATCCAACTTATGATCACTCATGTTATTTTACTAGCATAGTGATATATATATATATATATATATATATATATATATATATATATGATCGGTAAAAGAGGTTTGGAGGTCCCCTTGCCCTTTTTTGAAATAAGGTTACAAAATAGTTTACTAGTAATAGATAAGCCACCTTCATAGTGTGAAGATAAAAATTATTAAAAATTGTGAAACACTATATCATGGTACCTAGTAAAAACCAATACCTATCCCAAGGATTCTAGATAAAATAACATACGCATGCATTAAAATTTACTTTAATAATAGTAGGAAATATTTATCATTTTCCAATCCAAACTTCATTCCTAGGAGATGCGCATATGGACTATAGCCTAGGTATCCACATTAGATATTTCAAACCCAATAAACCCGATACGGCCAAAAGAATAAAAATAAGTTGACATGTTATGGTTAAATTCACAGGACCTTGATCACATACACCTTAGCCACCAAAAACTCGGTAAAAATAATCATTGACAACCCTAAAATTTGTCTCCTTCTCTTTGGTATCCATTACTAGATTTATCAAAGCAAAAACATATTTCAATTCAAATTTATTTAGGCACATAGAGTTATGATATCAAGAGGGATAATAGGAGGTTCATCAATTTTTTTCATAGTAACCCTTAGATTCTTCATATTGCACCCAAATAACACATTGCTAGTGTCTTTTCATTATACTTCCCTCAAAATAGTGTATAATAGGCCATTAGAAAAATGATAACTGAAAATTTAGACTCAACCAAATGAATCATGTCCTATTCATATCTCTAATATAAAAATATGGTCTCATTTTATTCTACGAGACATTATGGGGTGGCATTAGTTCCTTCCTTCTTAGGGTAGGGAAAGTAGATCCCAACAATCATTATAAGCTTGGTTACCTAAAGCATGTATACACTTTATCTAGCATATTGTCCAACCTCTATTTTAATTTCTACCATTTAGTTTCCTATTTATTCAGTTTTCATAGTATTTGATACTTCTTATTTCGTAAGTTTTTATACTCTTCCCTAAACCACGGTGATTAGCTTGCTTCTTTCCAAGAGTAATCACTATTCTTGAGAAATCTGAGTCTCATTTTGAAGATATGAGGTAAATGCCCTTATAAAAACATCACCGATAAAAATATTTGGATTCCATGAGATTTCAAAAGAAAGAATAAAATTATGAATATAAGCTTCACAAATCATATTTTTCACCTCTTCTATAGAGGAAAAGAAAACTGTAGAATTCCTTCCCTAAACATTTGAATTGTTGGGACGTAATTTTCCCTAGTTGTAACTTTAACCGAGGATTCATGAATGATGAGAGCATACACTTTTGGTGGAGTCCTACATTCTTAAAGTTGCACCCCAATTTTCAATCCTGGAAGAGGTGGGTTTATAAACCTATTAATTATTTTTCCCACCCTTCTCTTTCAAGTAATGATTTGAAAATTAAATAATTTTCTCCTATAATTATTCCTTGTATCTTTTGTTGGAAGCTATCAAACAATAATATAAATTTTCTCAATTCATGTTTCAATCGCATCGGGTAGAGTGCATCTTACCAAGTGAAGTCGAGTAGTAGGAAACTAAGGGTAAATATACTTCACCATTTGTGCAACCTTATTAAGTAAAGTATTAGGACCTTGTTCAATCAAACTGGAAGAAATATATATACTTGTCTCTTTTGTATCCTTAACCCTTTAGTTTTAGTTCCATTGTCTTGATAAGTATTTGATTCTAGTACCTTTTTGCTTCTAACCTTATCATGCCTCCATACCACCATGAAGAGTATTCAAATAATCTTCAATTATATTGTTTTCTTCTTTAGTATTCTAAACCATACCCTCTCTCTTGTCTTCAATATCAACTAAATATGTTAATAAATACAAATTACTTCAATGGTGTTTCCATATGTTAGGTTATTGAAGAGGAACTTGCATAGATTCTAAAGTGACATTTCTAGACTCAATCTCCTTTTTCCATCCTTCTAGAGTCATGGTACTTGGCCAATAGGTGTATCGGAGAAATCCCTTCGCCTTAGTTGGGCAGTTTTTCTCCCCATAGCCATGTCATTGATTCAACAAAAATCTGATTATTTTGTATGAATATAAATGCACAATTACGATATAAATGATATACAATAAAATATAAATGCTAAACAATTTATTAAATTTTATTAATGAAAGGAAATAAGAGGGATAAGGCACTTACCTTGATTTTTCTTACCTCACGGTGATCCGGGGTCGAAGTAAGATGATGAAACAGAAGAAGCTGATCAACGTGTAACGAACCATAGAAAAATTCAACAAAGGTGGAACTAGCTAGACTGGGGTTCCTGGATAAGGATGGAGGCACTGTGGGTGCCCTAGTTCTATTTATGGGTGCTTGGGTTTGTAGAAAATATTTGAACTTGGTTCTGATATGGTCACTAGGGCTTCACACTTGTTTGATTTTGGTTGTGTGTATGTCGCACTTGAATCACCGAGGTACCCGTAAACCTCAATGAAGAATAGACCTATAAAACCCTCAAATAGACATCAAATCCTAAAAAATAAAGATACAAATGAGGGCTTAGACTATCCTCAACCACCACAATGGCAGACTTACAACTGAGCATTGCACTACATCTTAGGCCCAATGTAGTTTTGTGTTTTTGTGTGTGCAATAGTGCTCCTAGGTCACCCTTGCGCCAATGACGCTTGATAGCAAGCAATAGCTAGATAAAAATGCAAAAAAATGAATAAAATGAATATTCCTTTATGTGTAGTGTGTATGCGAGTGATTCCCAAATGCAATCCCTTGATGTATATAAATATCTAGCCCTTGATAAAAATAGTTCACACATATAATGATATGTATGTTGTGTTTATATAGGGATCTCTTGTTTGAATTTCAACACTAATGACCCAACATGTTGACTAGTACCTTGAGAGATGAGAGGGAAAACCAAAAAGACCAACCTCAAATGTCAAAAATAAAATCAAATACAAAGAGGATAAGGGCACCTAGGATGGACATGAACGCCTTAGCACTACCTTCCAACCCTGGACGTTAGTTTCCAGAGACGAGTGACGATAGATGACTACGCACTGATAGACATGGATCCCTGAGACGTGACCAGAACTATGTATATGAGTGACAAATGTGCAAGACAAACAACAACAAAGACCAACAAGAAAAATAGATGGACTATGAAATGGGTCATCAGTGAATACTTTTCTTACACAAGATCCATATATAAAACAACATACTTGGTGGTATAATAATAGTAGTAAGTGCATGATTTTGTGTCTACATTTGCCCCACTTTATGTTGGTGAGTGAAAGCTCGGTAACATAAAGTAGATAGAGATGCATACCTGAGAAGTCCAGAGAATCCCATGTCACTGAAGTACACGAAGAGTGTAGTAGAAGTACGTGTCGAGTGAGAATATATAGCACAAAAATCAATGGATCAGTGTGTTGATCCATGCGGTGTAACAAGAGACGTGGGACCATTATGAGGAGTGTTAAGCGAGATTGATGATTATGGTGTTGAATGATTGAAGATTTCAATTTTTTTGTTGATGGAGATGTGATGAGGAAGGGAGTGATCAATTCCCAACCCTATTGTGTGTGTATAAAAATCGAGGATTTGGGCATCATGCCGTAAAAGGAAGAGTGTAGGGAGAGAGGTCTAGTTTTACTCTCTAACTTTAAACTACATCCTCAAAATATCTAGCCACTACGTAGATAAACAAAGATCAAATTTTGTTGATTTTGGATCCAATTTTCGATCAAACATGATAACCCATATAGGAGCAGTATAGGAAAGGAAATGACGTCTCATTTCCCCCACTCCACGGGTGTCGCCAAAATGTGTATGTGTCGAAGCTTACATGATAGGTCATCTAGGAAAGTGGTGATATAACTCCCAAGTTAGGTCATCTGGGAGAATAAATGTGTTGTGTTCATGTTGATTGATTGATGTGATTTTTATTGTTGTAGAGATTGGAGTGTATGTGATTGATTGATTGATTGATTTCTCATGGAGAGATTTTACACTTGTTGCCCCCAGGTTAGGTCATTAGGGGGAATTGCTAGAAAGTGATGTGAGATGTCGCATGGTGTATAAGTAAATTTTTGATAATGATGGATTATGAATGTATATTGATCATGTAGTGATGTAAGGGGAATTATAGGATGACCCCAATTGTATGCCCCTTTCGGCGAAAGGGGAAGTGATAAGGAGAATGAATGTTGAGCCAAAAGTAAGCGCGTAATGATGTAATGGATAATGTATGAGAAATATCACAAAAGTGTGTGTATATTGAGTGGAAGATGATGTCAAGGAGAAATATTGTGTGTGTAATGTGTATGATATGATAGTAGGTAGAATTATGAAAATAATTATGCAAACGGGATAGAAATCGAAGTAAGAATGCTCAAGATATGAGTGAAATCGTGTGATGTGTATTAGTTGAGAAAATGAGTGTGAAGAATGACTATAGTAAAGTGAATAATGGAAAGTTACTATAAATAGTAATGTGATAAAGTGATTAGGAAACTCATTTGTCTTTTGTGTGAGTGTGATAGTGAGCTTTGGGTGTGTGAGGATACCGCAAGTTAGAGCACCACGACCGAGTCAATTTGAGATGGTGGTAATGGTTGTGGCATCGCGTATGACAGTGGAGTTGGTAAGTGTGATTTTTTTCAAAAATGTGTTGGTATTAGTCATTTTAGATGAATTTTTGTGAATTTTTTTTTGAATTTATTTGCATTTTGTACCTGGACAAGAGTGGTGAAGGCACTCATAACCTTTGGGATAGGAGAACCTAGATATGGGTGTTGGTGTCCTAATCCTAGGCCCAAGTACTACTTCCAGGGTGCCCATGTCTAGAGAACAAGAGTTGAGTTCAAATTTATGTAAATGTGAAAGTTGATGTGTGTTGATGTTATAGATGAGTATTTTTGTATATGTATGATGTTCTAGCATTTTTTGTCATTTTGTGGTGTGTAAAGGGATATCCACTTGAGAGAGTTTTGAGGTGGTCACCATTGAGTAATCTGCTAGTATTGGGATTATTTGATGATAAGTGGGATATGTACCCCATAATATTCCTATGCTTACAACTTTGTGTGAGAGATGGTGTATAGATACTTGCACCTTTTGGTTACCTACAGGGGAGATGACAGTCACACTAGAGGATGTGTATCGCATACTACCATCACATAGCGAGAGGGTATATGTTATGGTTGTGGATGATATGTAGAGACAAATGAGGGTCGTTAGGTGGTATTTTGTGGGGACTCGAGTTCCTACCAAGGCCCATATTAGCCTAGATGTTATTATGAGATTAGGGGAATTAAGTGATTGAAAATTTTTATTATCATGGTGATAACATTGTCATCGAATCGTAGTGGAGGGTGGTGGTGTAGGCATCTTATATAAGATACATGATATTTGTTGTCGAGATAGAGGAGGAGAGCACTAGGTATGCCTGGGCATGGTGTGTGTTGGCCCACCTATACATGGATCTATAAAAATATACATAGGAGGAACATGGTGGCATTATTAGAGCTACTACATTGTTACATGTGTGGGCCTATGAGTATATTGCAGTATTGGGGCCAATTGGTGGACCACAAGGAGAGTGGGAGAGACCAAACATGTTTGTTGGGATATGGATAGGTGTTCATGGTAGGAAGATGGATACAAAACCTATAAAGTAATGATAGATTACATGGGGTCATAGGCCATGATATGGAGGACATACTAAGACTACGTAGGATGACTAGAGGATGGAGTAGAGCTATGATGCATATGACAGGATGATGTGGTTAGAGGATTGGTTTCCATGGGTGGGAAATTTATTTCAGGTTGAGCGGAGTTTCACAACAGTTTGGTATGGCCCAAAACATGCCCCCAGAGTCATATGTATGGGTTAGAGCTATTAGGGCACTGAGGAGGGTTGGAGTGAGACTAAGGCCAAAAGAGAGTAGCTAGTACCTCTCGTGCTAGATGATGCCTACACGGAGATAGAGTTGATAGATGTGGATGATGCAAGGTGCACTGAGGCATATCGTGCATGGTGGGCATCGCATCGGTGGATATATTTGTTTCCGGTCTTTGCAAAGAATGGCGGGAGCACCTCCAAGAGGAGGGGTAGAGGTGAAAGCACCTTCCCCGATGGTATAGCGGAGGGGATAACAAAGTGTGAGTATTTTTATAGTTATGGTATGTGATTTGTTACTTGGTTGTGTAATGCTCATTAATTTCTAATGTGTTGTTCTTATGGTTGTAGGTGATGCGTATTGGTCATTGATTATGGACACATTTATCCACACATTGATGCAAAGTATGCCCACCGATATACTCGGGGTGGAGGCATGTTAGAGCGTGTAGATAATATTACAGGTGAGCATGCCCATTTATTCGAGCCAATTACAATAGCAGCAATGACGTGTATTGTGTTGTCTTGACTAAGAGGATGAGGCGCACAAGGAGAAATGACGAGCTAGAGAGGCGGTGGGTGGCATTTCTCTAGCATAGGATGTATTTGTACATTGTTTTGAGTTCTGATTCAATTTACTGAGTAGTCGACGAGGTGACATAAGCGGATAGAGGTCATGATCGACAAAGCACGAGTTAGCGGTGAGGCTTCTAGTTCTAGAGCTCTTGCGGGGTAGATAGTGATATGACATGTACTAATGTATTGATGTAGGGGAGTTTCCCCAGGTGATGAGATGTCTTGTAACTATGATTTTAAACTATATAGATGGATTCATTGGCATATGATCAATGTATTTGATGTATATTGATGTGATGATGATGTATGATTTATTTGATTGTTGTTGCTTATATATGATGCTTGATGTGTTTGAGTATTGTTCGTATTTGATGAATTGATTCGTAATGCATAGTTGTTGAGTAATGAGTAATGTGATGATGATATAGTGTATATGAAAATAGATAATGTATGTAATGTGATTGCGAAAATAAAATTGTGTGATGAATGTTTGATGATGTGTAAAAGTATGATGTGGTCATAATAGTGTAGTGAAGTGCATGTTAGTATGATGAGGATATAGGGGAAGATTAGCGATGCTCCTAGTTTATAGATGATGAGGTGATTTAAATAAAACACCTCAACAAATCAAGAATAAAGCTAAAAAGCAAGAGCATGTCATCGGTAAATGATTCAATAATGTGCACTTGATGAATCTATAAAGTGCGTAAAGAGAGGTTCTTATTATAACAAATCCCTCAATAGTCATGTAATAATGATAAGAACACAAGTGCATCATCGAGGGGTAAGGTGATAGAAATCACCTACCAAAGACCAAGCCAACGTGGAGTGGTGGAAGCATGTGGAATGAAGGCAACATGAGTGTATGAGATGAAATGAATGTCATGTGGAGCGGTGTCAATGATGGGTGAAGCGACAATGGGAAGTGTAAATTCCTAGGTCCATGGAAGCCATTGTGCAGTAGTATCATGACGTGGAGGATGAGATGGTGCAGTGATGGATGGATGATATGGAGAACGCACATGAGTAACAACTTGTGACAGTGGATGAATAATGACCTTAGAACTAGATAAAGGAGATAACTCAACCGGAGTAATAACATGCCTACGAGAAAGTGGAGATATAGACCACTCACATGAGTGAGATCCAAAGGAAATGATGACCTTATCTTCTAATTATTGCAAATGATCATGAAAAGCATAACAATCATTGTCCCTATGGCCATTGATATGGTGATAGTTATAGTAGTGTCTATCATGCTAGCGTTTCGGCGATGTGGTGGATGGTGCTGATTAGAAGGTAAGAAGATTAAATGTTTGTCAAGCAAATCACACAACACATCATGAGGTCTAGTGTGATGCAAAAATGTAATAGTCCTCGCAAAACAAGTGTAGAAGTCTGAGGTGTATCCTGATGCGGAGTAGGAGATGGAGGACGTTTATGTAGTGGAGTAGACTGAATTTGTTTTCGAGGTGGAGGAGATGGAGACCGTGTAGGACACTCAACAGATGGGAGCAGAGAAGAACTAGATGATGTAACAATAGTAGTAATAGGAGGAGGATCTATAACATGTGTAGCAATGAGATCTTGTTCTAGATCAATGACCCTATAGCATAAAAGTGTGAATGATTCACATGTGTCATATTGCAATCATTTTTTAAGGCAGGAATCAAACCATGATAGAAGATAAATTACTTCTCTAAGTCAATAGGCTGAAAAAATAGTTGGTGCATGCAAACATTGAATCATAAAATGTAATCAATGATAGGTTCTATTTTTCCCTAATGTAAGCTAGGTAGATGATCATATGTAACTCTAGGGCCATTGTTGACTATGAATTGATGAAGAAAAATTCTTCCATCTCACAATAGGTACTAATAGATCCAAAGGGTAGATGGGTGTACCATTGGAGACCGTCATCTATAAGACTATGGCGAAAGGCTTTGAGTAACAATCCACTGTAGACACCTAAATTCTCGCTTTTGCAATCTTATTGCCAAACGCACACAAATCACTCTCATTCTTACCAATTCCATTATAATTAGTGATTTTCACTAATTAACTAATGTTTCTTGCCACTTTGGCCAATTAACAACACTTTGTTGATTGCCTAACCTCTTTTGAATTTAGGATGCCACTTTACGATGAATCGTAAGTTAAAAGCCTCTTCAAAATAGAAAATTAACAATCATTAGCTAATTAAGCCTATCTTGCCCTTATTTTGGTCAATATACCCTACTATTGGGTCAAACCCCTCTCTATCAACTCAAACTCACCCCACTTTCCTCCACAACGTCTTAGCAAGCTTCAAAATCTTATCCTAGCCTCCTAGTTGACCTTAAGCGATTGATTAAGGCTCATCACATCATAATCACTTGATAATTCACTAATTGTGATTAACAAATCTTAATCATGATTAGAAATTCTAATCTAATTTGTGCTTTTAGTCCCACATGCACGACAATACTATTTTTCCTCAAAGTAAAAACTATAAAAAGGACTAACCACAAACCTTTATACTTTACACTATGCTTTGATTTGCATCTCATATAATAAAGATGATTTATATAGCCATGCTCAATCCTTGCCTAACATATTCAATGGGGTTAGTAGATGGATATCCAAAATGACCTTGTAGTCATTTGGTGAGACCATTTCACCTTCTTTTGGAGTAGTAACCATCCCAATTTGATTTCCCTCTTTGGTCTATTTAGGCCCATGTTAGGTAATTGAACATACTAGTAGGCATGATTAGTTAGATTTTGAATTAGATTCATGTTAGTTAAGTGTTCCTTTAAGCTTCTATCTTAATGTTACAGTCCTAGACTTAGAGCCTTGACTATAGGTGGCAATGGTGTTAGCATTTCCTAGTTAGTCATACTATTTTTTGGGTAGAGGAGGATCTCAATCTCCCTCCCGATCCTATGTGCATGAAGGACGAGTCAAAGCTACTAGTGGAAGATATAATAGATGTTAACATCGGCATGAAGGAGCTGCCTAAAATAGTTAAGTTGGGAGCTTCACTCTCAACCCAAGAACAGAAAACATTTACAAGACTTTTGAGAGAGTATGTAGACATCTTCACTTGGTCTTATGCAAACATGTCAGGACTTGATCCTAAATTAGTGGTGCACAATATTTTTGTGCACCCAGATGCCAAGCCCATCAAACAAAACTCCGGAAGATGCATCCTCATGTCACCTTGTTGGTAAAGGAAAATCTAGAAAGGTTATTAAAAGTAGGCTTCATTAGACCTATCAACTACTCAGAGTGGATTTCGATGTAGTACCGATTAAGAAAAATCCAGTCGATATCGTAGTGTGTATTGATTTCAAATATATAAAAATCTTTTCCTAAGGATGAATTTCCTCTCCTTAACATCAAAATGATCGTTAATTCTACTACTGGTTATGAGATGCTATCACTCATGGATGGATTCTCAGGTTATAATCAAATAAATATTATGAAGGAAGATCAACACAAGATAGCTTTCACAACCCCATGGGGGACATTCTACTACCAATTCATGCCCTTCGGCCTTAAGAATGCAGGCGCTACATATCAACATGTGATGACTGTAATCTTTCATGACATGATAAGTGACATCATTGAAGGTTACGTACATGATATACTAGCTAAATCTAGAACTCAAGAGGAGCTCCCAGAAATTTTGCATGTGCATCTTTTAGCGCCTAAGAGACTACAAAGTTTTCCTTAACCCAGAGAAATGTGTCTTCGGTGTGCTATCTGGGAAATTACTAGGATTCATTGTGTTAAGGAGAGGAATAGAAGTGGACCCCACAAAGGTCATTGCTATCACAGAATGCCTCCTCCTAAGAATATTAGACAACTACATAGCTTACAAGGAAAATTCAATCCATCAAAAGGTTTATTTCACAACTAGCAAACAAGTGTCATACATTCACGCATCTTCTTAAGAAAGATGTTAATTTCACTGGGGCGAGAACAACAACAAGTGTTTGCTTTGCTAAAATAATACTTGGCTAAACCCCCTATTCTCATGTCACCCATAGTAGGAGAACCCTTGTTACTTTACATTTCTGCTACACATTTTACAATTGGGGCCTTTGTTGGCCTAGTATGATAAAGAGTAGAGAGAAAAATTTGTATACTACTTGAGAAGAACATTGATAGCATATGAGCTCAACTATCCGCAGATCGAAAAGGCTTGCCTAGCCATAGTGTTTGCTTTCCAGAAGCTACGCCATTATTTTCTCAACAATAAAGTCAATCTTATTTCGAAGGTCAATCCTTTAAAATACTTACTATCAAAACCCGCCTAAATGGAAAGATGGCTAATTGGATCATCTTATTAAGAAAGTTTGACATTGAGTATGTGCATCAAAATTCAGTGAAAGGACAAGTCTTAGAAGATTAGCTAGCAGAAGCTCCACTACCAGGTACCAAACCTTTGAGTCTAGAACTACCAGATGAATTTATCATTTACCTTGATGAATCTATCTTTTGGTAACTATGGTTTAGGTTCCGGAGTTGTGTTAATCACTCCTATGGGAGAATTTATCCCCAAGCATTCCAAATTCAGGCTCCGTGCACAAATAATATAGTGGAGTATGGAGCTCCCATCCCATGAATGAAGCTAGCCATCTAGTGGGATATCGAGGCGAGTCAATTGCATTGGTGATTCAATGCTCATTATCAAACAAGTCACAAATGAATACAAGGTCAAAGACGAGAAACTTCTTCCATACAAAAGGATGGTTGATTCTTTGAAGGTGTTATTTAAACATTTGAGAAAATACCAAGAGCACAGAATAAAGTAGGAGATTTTATGGCTACCTTAGGATCCATGTTGAGTATTCCGTCAGGAAACAACGATATGTCATTCTTTGTTGAAAATCTAAGAACTTCGACATATGACATACCAGATTCCTATTTAGTGTGCGATGTTTTTAGTCCCTTTTCCCTGTGGTACGCTGAAATATTTAATTACCTCCATGATGGAACCTTTCCCACTAACATTTCTCATGTTGAAAAATGTACCCTCATCCAATGTATAGCCCACTATACCCTACTTGGGGAACCCTCTTCTTACTGAGGCTACGATGGGAATATATTGCGATGTTTAAGTTTGGACGAATCTATCCAAGAAATCAAAGAGGTGCACGAAGGCATCTGTGGGGCTCATACTAATGGGATCATCCTTACAAAGAAAATACTCGAGTAGGCTATTATTGGCCTACCATGGAGCATGACTACTATAACCATGTGAAGAAATGCTTGGATTCTCAAAATTACAACAACTTATTACATGTGTTGGTGCAATCCTTTCACCTATCACAACCCCTTAGTGGTTCTCAATTTGGGGTCTCGATCTAATAGGAAACTTAATCCCATCTCTTCAGATGGTCATAAATTCATCATTACTGCAATTGAATACTTTATGAAATGGGTAGAGGATGTTCCTCTCACCTATGTTGAAGGTGCCCAAATCTCTAAATTTATCATGACCCATATCATCTGTCAATACAATATCACTTATGCTATTATCACTAATAATGGTAAGCCATTTAAAAATAAAACTGTGAAAGCACTCTGTAAACACTTTCAAATCTCCCTCAAGTTCTTGACCCCTATTACCCTCAAGGTAATGGGAAAGCCGAAGCTTCCAATAAAACCCTCATCCAAATTATGGATAAGATGGTGAGAAAAAAAGTCGTGACTAACATCTACAAATTCATCCTACTCTCTAGGTATTTAGAACATATATCCACACCCCAACAAGTTCCACTCCATACTCATTAGTATTCGGCATGAAATCCATACTACCTTAAGAGATCAAGATCCCTTCTTTTTGTATCGAGCGAAGGGACTACTTGAATGAAGAGGAGGACTACATAGTAGCTCGATTGACAGAGTTGGAGCTATTAGATGAGAAAAGACTTCACGATCTTAATCACCTTAAAGTGTATCAGGATCGAGTGTGGCGAAGCTATAATAAAATATTCATACCTCATCAATTTGAGGTAGGGGACTTAGTGTTAAAAGAGAATCAGAAGAACACCAATAAGGACCATGAAAAGAAAGGGAAATCTGAGCCCAATTGGCTAGGACCATATGTTGTGGTTACCAAGTTCGGTTTAGGTGCCTATAAGCTAGCCCATTTAGATGGCCAAGATCTTCAAGAACCCATGAATGCAATACATCTTAA
The DNA here is from genome assembly GCA_018340775.1 of Taxus wallichiana var. yunnanensis. Lineage (NCBI taxonomy): Eukaryota > Viridiplantae > Streptophyta > Pinopsida > Cupressales > Taxaceae > Taxus > Taxus wallichiana. The sequence continues at coordinate 398,035,431 of CM031237.1, read as the reverse complement.
GTTCTTCTATGCTTAAGTATGGGGTCTTTAAAATATCATAAAAGCAAAAAGCAAAAAGCAAAAAGAAAAAAGAAAAAAAAAAAAAAAGTATAAAAATAGAAAAAATAAAAAGATAAATAAATAGGTGTGTCCAATAGTGAAAACCATGAAATGGTGGCACTTTGGACAAGTCCTTTGTGAAAACTGATTTCCAACACTAAGGGAGGGTCTGTTGTTCACAAGCATTTCAAGTTTAAGAGTATGAAAACTTTGTCCTAAGCTGGTCTTTGCCTTCATCTGAGTCCCTTGTGAGCTTATCCCTCTTTGCCCTGATCTCGGCTGATCCAACCTTTTGAATGTGGAGAATTTAACTTTGAATGAACCCATCTTATGTTGGGGAAGCTTCGTAGTGTCACTTCTGGCATATAACATGTGGCATTTTGCCCTTGTACATCCCATCTAATGTTGGGGGCATCCATGTTTCTTCATTTCCTTGCACATTCACTTCAAAACTATTTAGAAAACATAAAAAATATTCGTATAACTTTTGAAAACCCCAAAACATACAGATATGTTCCTTGGAAAAATCAAAACATTCAAATATGTTTCGTAGAAAAACTCCAAAACAATAGAAAATTGTCTTAGAGATAAAACCAAAAATAGTGAAAAACGTCCCAAAATTGTCCCACAAAAACAAAGTAGTAGTTTGCTTACTTTTAGTTATTGGTTTGTATGGTTTTTAGTTGCATTGATTTTTCGTATTGTGTACTTTAAGTTGGATTCATTTTCTTACTTAGATTGAATGTTATTTTAATTTTTGGTGCATTACATTGAGTTCATTTTATCTTACATACTTGTAAATAAATGTGTTGCTTTGATTAGATTTGTTTAAACTTGTGCTTATTAATTTTACTTGTACATTGTGTTATCACTTCATCATCATATCACATAAACCCATCACATCTATACATCATATATCAATAAATGCTAAGTCTACATCATACATGTATGTTAAAGCTAATCATCAAGTATTGTATCATCAATGGGGCAAGAGGGGTTGCGCATGATCACAAATCTATCCCCCCCACACCAATATCAAAAATAAAAACATGTTTTACTCAAAGTATCTCATCAACATGCAATATGACATCAGCTAAGGCTATCTCATAATCTAACATGTGATACAAACATAAACATATAGATTAAGCATGATATCTCATAAACAACATGTGATACATCAGTAATCCATCTATCATCATACATCATCAAAAATATAAATGTCCATGTACAAAACAATATGTCTCAAAAGTACATCTGATATAATGAGCCATCATGGGCATCTATACAAAAATTCCTTCATCACGAGGCATAATAAAAAACAATACATAACGTACATCTGTACAAAAATGTGCCTTCATCACGAGGCATGATAAAAAATAGTACATATACATCCGTACAAAAGTATGTCTTCATATCGAGGTGATACACCAAAAAAATACATCTAATACATCAATAAGAGAGTCGAGTCAATCATGAATCTCACCCTCTCTGGGATCGCCCTGGCCTAGGTCCCCGAGGAGGAAACTACTAATGTGGCGGTCCTTTCTGCACACTGTAAGCCGTGTTGAACTGATCTGGCTGATTGTGATGTCCTCTGGGATCTAGATATAGACTGCTAATGTTTAATTGATCAAAAGGAGTAACCTTGTGTCCCTCTAGAATGGGATGGTGGTACAATTCCTTGTAACAGAGGCCTCGCCATTGGCTCTCATCATATTCGCTAGTATATTCAAAAACCTAGATGTTAAAGAGGCCCGCAAAGAGAGCATCATGCTCTCCCTGTCACTCACAAGCTACGTCTACCTAAACCTATGTATGTTATGTCATCCACTGAACCCGTTCAGTCACTAACTGGGTCCTTTCTGTTATGGCATGATCCATCTCTACCTGCAGATTGTAGCCTATCTATTATTGCTCGATCTTGCTTAGTCATAACATGTACTCTCTATGTCCCGACCTAATATCACTCTGTCATGAGTTGACCCCCCTCTGAGATAGCTTGGTCTCTCTGTGTAATAGCCTTGTCTCCCTAAGAAATGACCTAATCCCTCTCGGATACCATCTTGAGATGTAGAGTTGTCACCTATTGTAATTTTTGTTGCAAAGTAGCCATCTACCCACTAGCCTGTACATCCTGAGTATTCTCCTCCATATCCTCACCACCCCCGCCATCTCCTCCACCTCTTGGTGGACTGTGTCATGGAATCACATGAGGGGGTGATGGAGGTGCTTACAATGGTGCCCATAATGGAACATGAAGGGGCATCCATGGTACCAATACCTATGATTGTACCACTACCTATTGTTGTACTAAAAATTACTACTAGACTAGCACCTACTGCAATGGTACCCCTATATGCGGTCCTCCATGTGGACTTACCTATGCATGTGCCTATGTATGTGTCTATGCTCTAAGATCTGGGCCTTGTCCCCCTACGCTGCTACATCCAATACCTCATGTGGTATAGTCAATCTACATGACAAAGCACGATTACGTACTACACAACATAATCTGGGTATTCCCTGGATCCACTATCTGTGCCGTTGTACCCAAGGCTACGGAACCACCTATAAAAATCTCGTGCAAGCTCACCCACCTGATTTGGGGCCCCATGTGGAAGACCTCTTTGTATCTGCATGTATACCACATCTCATCACCAATAATCCCTGGATGAGACCAAACTAACGCTGCGCACCTGTCCACTCTCTACTACTCCAGGACATAGCTCTTGCTCCTAAAGATGAAATGGTCCATTGTAATTGTACTAAGTTCAAATGCATACGAGGCCAATGGTATAACCTAGTATGGCCATCATGTGATCATATGGGGTTGTACCTTGTCAAAATCTCATCTATAATAATATGTGTCTCCCATGTGGTGTAAACTTCATCTCCGTCTAGAACCCATCCCATGATGGAAGGCTCTCCAACAACTCGAGCTCTAAAATTTTCTTGCAAGGTGGCCTATCACAATGTGATCCCAAGCCCATATCTGTAATAAAGTGGTAGGACCCACTGACCTCTATCCATGATAAGCTATCAAGTGTAAATCAAAGTATAAATGAGCCAATATACACTAACCCCAACAAGTACACCTCTCCTTGAAGTAGGTCGTGAATCACTCCAATGAGACCCAAAGGGAATCATGCACCGATCTTATCGAAGCAACATGCCACCGAAAAGAGATAATAAGTATCTGAGGACCCATCCTAACCATGGATCAGCCATACACCTCCTAATGAGAATAGACATACCCCAACAGGTATGTTTGTCACTCCAAATACTATGGCTGTATATTGCTCAATATTATCCTAGCGACCATCGTATGTAATCAAACGACCCTGAATAGGAACTCGTAGGATCCGCCAAACATCCTCCAATGTAATGCTCATCTCACCGGTAGGAAGTCGGAAGGTCTGACTCTCGCTCCGCCATCTCTTAGCTAAGGTTGTGAGTAGGCCATGATCTAAGGTAATATGTGGCATGTGAGCCACATAAGATAAACTGTCACCTCTAGGGTAATATCAAAGAAAATCTAGTGGCATCGGCCTAAACGTCGCCTCATAGGCCCGGAGTCATACATGTCGCTCCCACGCAACTAGACATCCAAGTCCACCTGTGGAACCAATCAAGTCATTTATTATGATCTTATTCTTCTATTTTATCATTTAATTTTTCTATTCTACCATATTATTTTTCTTGGAGTAAAGCAGAGTTTAAACAAAAAAAACACAATAATAATTCTCCGATTCCTTCTTACGGGAATATAATACAAATATATAGGAGTTACAAAATCTATATTTGAGGCAGTTTCTCTAACAACTCCTCCCAGGATAATCTCCTGAAATTCCTATATTAGTGAGTCGGTTTACTAACCAAATCTCACGTAAAACAATATGCTATGTGAGCACTAACTTAATCATTTCCTAACATTCCCCCCCTTAGTGCGAACATGGGAAAAACCTGCCTTTGCACTTGCACCTGCTCATGATCTGGTGATTTTCACAGGATGATCACAAACCTCAGGGATGGTTTTGCAAACGGTTGACCACAAACCGAGAATAGTGGTTTTGCAATTGGTTTACCACAAACCACAAAGTGATGGTTTTGCAAATGGATTACCAACAACCAAGAATGGTGGTTTTGCTATTGGTTTACCACAAACCACAAATGAAGGTTTTCAAGTGGTTTACCTACAACCACATCATGATATGCAAAGTACTATTCTCAGCCCTCATCACATCTCACTGCAGGGAATAACATAGGAAATTCTGCTGAAATCTGTTGCTCATACATACATAGAAAAAGATGACATACTGGAAATGGAACATTGGAATGATGTTCCCCCCTCAATGTGAAATTTCCACTTATTGAAAACAAGATCATTGCAAACTGAGGCACACCACACTGGAAGCACTGAAATCAAACTGCACACACACACATGTCACCAAAGCTGATATGCGGCCCCGTCGTTGGCAACTGACGAGAGGTCGCTGAATGACCTCCAACCTCCGATGCCTCCTGCCTCCGGTTTCATGCTCAGAACAAGAAGTCTTCAGAGCCACTGTCTTCATTTACTTGTTCTTCCTCATTCTCTGATCTTTCTTCAGTAATAAAGTTGGCCTCAATTCCTTTGAGTTTTCCACTAAGTATATCTTGAGCTCGAGCTCTACAAAATGAAGTTGTATGCCCCTTTTTCTTACAGTAGAAACATTCTCTTTCCTCTTTATATTTAGAAAAATTTTGTACTTCCTTTTTACATACATTGTTGTTTCTTCTTCTATATCTTCTTTGGTCCATTTTTCCTCAGCTAGGAGAGCTGATATCATATCTTCCAATGAGTTAGAAGGTATCTGACCAAGAGTGAAAACAACATTACTGTATTTGGGTGGTAAACTATTCAACAGAATAGCTTTTGCATCCTCGTCATCTACTGGAGCTTTTACTTCTGCAAGTTGTCTCAGAAGAGATCGTAAATTGTTGATGTGACTAGACATTGTATCTCCATCACTCATTTTTAGCTTGAACAGCTGAAGTTTCAGGGAAAACTTTGCATTGACTGCTTTTGAACCAAATAATTTTCTCAGATTATCCCATATGTCCTTCGAGTTTTTATCTAGATCAACATAATGTAATTCAGAGTCTGAAAGGGCAAGGCCAATAATGGCTTTGGCTTTATCATCCCGTGTTTCCCATTCTGCCAATCTGGTCGGATCTGAAGGTGCTGGTTCTTTTCCATCTACTATCCTCCAAAGATTTTTGTTCATCAACTGCATCTGGATCTTGACTTTCCATGTGTGAAAGTTGAGACCATTGAATTTTTCTAGTGGAATGTCCATTATACCTTAGAGCGTCGGTTTCAACCGAAAATGCACTCTTTAGGGGAGTCGGCTTCAACCGATATTGCTCCCAATTTACACTATATATTTAAAAAGTAATAAAAACAAATTACTTTTTAAATTTTACATGGATATTTACTAAAAAACTTAAACTAAAAGACACATGACTATAGACCACCCACTACTATTACACACTACGAGATTTGATACTCAATAATATTTGACTTTAAACCATCAACTAAATCTATTGCTAAAAGCATTTATAAATACCAGAATTACGACACACGTGTAGAGTCCAATCCAATGCTTGATTCGACCATGCAATATGCGTCTACACGCAGAGTGGCAGCTGCGGACGCGTGCCTTATATTTTGATTGCTAAAATCTTGATGAAACTGAACACGAGTATCTGCCAGCTGTGATGGTACTCCCTGAATATGGAGAACAAGCAGATATGTTTAATGTTGATGCATATCTGAGCGTGCCAGGTGTTGATGAAGTCCGTGACAACCAGAGAATAAGATCGATAATTCTGTCAAGATCCAGGAAGAACTTGGAAGGGACAAGGCATGGTTCTGCAGGCGCTTAGACTCTCATCATGGACGCAATCAGGAATGAACTAGCTCTCTGCTGTCAAAGAATATTGTAAATCCACATCCGATCTGAATGCATAAATTACATAATGCAAACTGGAATAGAAAATGCGCACAGAATGACGTCTCTCTCTCTCTCCTTTTTTGTTTTAGGCAGATTCTTTTCTCAACAGCATTGCCAGTTCACCGGTATATCTGTGCATGACCCAAATGTTGGACGGCAGTGTTAAATCGGTGGAAATATGATGCAAGATCTGGAATGATGAACGGAAAGGAAATGAGATTAATACATATAATATCCAAAACGTCTCAATTCTAAGAGCGTCATCAGGTGGATGTTCATGCACAAGAACTATCAGAAGCGTGGATATATATCACGTCCGCACAGCATCTGGAAATTAAATATATGTGGCATGAAAACGTGGAAACGGTTAAGAGAGGATCGGATGCTGCAATTCATGCACAATGCAAATTCCAATGCAACATTTGTATAGCCAATACTGCAAAAAAGTCGAGATAATATCGATGCATATCAGGTCGACCAGTATACTGGTGATTGCAGGAATTTAATCCATAGGGAAACTATGATTAAGACGGATATGCCTCAGAAAAAAAGAAAATTGAATCCCATATCGCTCAAAGACATTGTGGATAGTGCAGGTCGCAGGACTCCACAAAGACACAAGCCGTACATATGTCCTCAGACTCTCATTATGTCGCTCTGATACCAAATCTTGGAGTAGCAGCAGAGTTTAAACAAAAAACACAATAATAATTCTCCGATTCCTTCTTACGGGAATATAATACAAATATATAGGAGTTACAAAATCTATATTTGAGGCAGTTTCTCTAACAACTCCTCCCAGGATAATCTCCTGAAATTCCTATATTAGTGAGTCGGTTTACTAACCAAATCTCACGTAAAACAATATGCTATGTGAGCACTAACTTAATCATTTCCTAACAATTTTTCTATTTTATCATTAAATTCATTATAATTCATCTATTTTTACCATCTAATGTGTGAAAAACTCTCTTTTTCTTCTAAAGGCAATTTTAAAGTGTATTTTGTGCATAGGTGCACCCCAGTGCACCAAAGGCACCCCTAATGCATAGGAACACCCATTGCATCCGCACACTCTTCATTGAACCAACACACTCCTCGGGCGTATGCACATTCTCCTTTCTCCTCAAAACCCTCAGTGCGTAGGTGTACTCTTCTTTTTATAGGCACATGCCCTTGTACACTAGCACATGTGTGCCCATGCTCCACTAGAAAACAAAAAAAAAGACAAAAAAAGAGACAAAAAAAGAGATAATTTTCATGGCGTATTCCTATTCGCATAGGCACATATGTGCCCATGTATACCCCGTTAGTAGCATGTAGACACCCTCCTTTTAGCACTAGCGCATATGTACCCATGCATAAGCCAAAGCATAGCGCACCCCTCCCCCCATTTTACCCTATTTTTACCCTAGAAAATGCATTTTGACAAAAAAAAATGCTTTGACAAATGAGGGTAAAAGGGCAGCTTTGTGTACCCGTGGTCCATCCACTAGGATCCTCATGTAGTCCCTCATGTGGCTCGCACGGTGTCTCCTATTGAATACCCTCACCATTTCCTCCTATAGGTCAGAGCTCAAATCAACAGTAAAATGGTAAGTCAATGTGGTAAATAAACTTGCCGCAATGGCTTATATACCCATTTTTACCTTCTACGACGTGTTTCTCACCCCCAAAGTTCCCTGAGACCGCCATATTTCTTCTAAAATTCTTCTAACACTTTCCGCGATGGTTATTTTTAATAAATAATTATTTTTGTGCTCGTTTTGGTATGTTAGGGCATATTTTTGCCTCCCAGTGGCCTTTTCTACTACATGGGGCATATTTGTGCCTTACGGTGACTTTTAGTGTTGTCTTCGACAACTTCGTTATTTCCTCTATAATATTTTCTTCTATAAAAAATTAAAAAATTCAAAAAATCCCAAAAAATTAAAACAATTGGTAAAATCATTAAAAATCCAAAAAATGTAAAAATTCAAAAACATCAAAAAATGGTAAACAACATACACGTAGCTTAGCGGCAAAGCCATGTCAAATGCATTGTCCTTGAACATCAAAAATTTTCCTACAAAAACATATTTCTAAGGTTCCTACCTGTTACGGTCTCAAACGACTTGCGTATCATCGTGATCTACCTCCATTAACAAAACCTAGGTTGCGTGTTATGTCGATACTCGGTCAATAGTGAGTTGTCGAGATTGTGTTATAGTTCACGAAGCTTTTCCATGGGACTACTTGTGTCCTCGTTATTCCCCTCACATGTATCCTTTCTTTCGGGGCACCATTTTTAACCCTTGTCGTTATAACATGAACATTCGAGAATTATAGCTTGCTAACAAAAACATTGGTACAACTATCTTGAATGTTGTTTTGTTTGAGTATATGTGATTATACAGGTTTCTCTCGTTAGGTTATCTAGTTTACTTTCTTGTATTGCATTGCATTATGTATGTTTGCATTAAATCAAGCATCATTTTACTTTCTTGTATTGCATTGCATTATGTATGTTGTATGGAGTTGCGTAATAATGAACAAATGTTAGTAATCAAGATTTTCATGTTGTCTTACACTTTTGTTTATTTCAATAAAGGCCAATGATGTAGACCTAGGGGAAAAATGATACAACAAAGTTTCTTATTGAAAGGTTGGATGAAAATATTAGGCTTGTCCTATATTCTCCATTATCATTTCTTCTCCATTATCATTTATTATCACCATTAATTTTTCTTCCAAATCACCTGGGGTAATAAACAACCATGTTTATCCATATCCTTATTCCTTCTAAATACCCAATGGTTTCTCACCCATTCTATCATATCTCTTCTATCCATTTCAATCATATTCTCGATCATCGATTGACTTCTTCTATCACTCCATCAACACTTGAGGGGCCATCCTTCATTCTACTAATTTTTCTTCAAAATTTACCTATTTATGTTTGTCTCCTATATTTGAAGTGAAGTCACTTACTTCACCTCAAATAGGGGCAAATGTAGACACCTAAATTCTACTTTTGCAATCTTATCGCCAAACACACACAAATCATTCTCGTTCTTACTAATTCCATTATAATTAGTGATTTCCACTAATTAACTAATGTTTCTTACCACTTTGGCCAATTAACAAAACTTTGTTGATTGCCTAACCTCTTTCGCATTCAAGATGCCACTTTACAACGAATCATAAGTCAAAATCCTCTTTAAAACAGACAATTAGTGATTATTAGATAATTAAGCCTATCTTACCCTTGTTTTGGTTAATATACCCTACTATTGGATCAAACCCCTCTTCCAACCACTCAAAATCACCCCACTTTCCTCCACAATGTCTCCACAAGATTTAAGAGCTTATCCTAGCCTCCTAGTTGACCCTAAGCGGTTGATTACGGCTCATCACATCATAATCACTTGATAATTCACTAATTGTGTTTAACAAAGCTTAATCATGATTAAAAATTCTAATCTAATTTGTGCTTTTAGTCCCACATGCACCAAAATACTAGTTTTCCTCAAAGTGAAAACTATAAAAAGGACTAACCAAAAACCTTTATATTTTACACCATGCTTTGATTTGCATTTCATATGATAAATATGATTTATAGCTAAGCTCAATCCTTGCCTAAAAGTCTTCAATGGGGTTAGTAGATGGATATCCAAAATGACCTTTTAGTCATTTGGATAGACCATTTCACCTTCTTTTGGAGTAAAGAACCATCCCAATTTAATTTCCCTCTTAGGTCTATTTAGGCCCATGTTAGGTAATAGAACATACTAGTAGGCATGATAGTTAGATTTTGAATTAGATTAATGTTAGTTAAGTATTCCTTTAAGCTTCTATCTTAATGCTACATTCCTAGACTAAGAGCCTTGACTATAGGTGGCAATGGTGTTAGCCTTTCCTAGTTAGCCATAATATTTACTTTGTAAAGTTTAGGGTGCTTTCAGTCAGGTCATTAGAATATGAAGCCATAGTGTGCGATAATGCTTGAGATGCAAGTATGGATTTCTAGTACCATCACAACATGAAAACATAGGCATAAAACATTCCTTGGGAAATGCGGGAATTATGACTCTTTTTGGGAATAGGATGTCCATGCAATTAATTATTATCAATTGAAGTATAGTAGGCCTTGCTTTCTAACATGAGAGATTGAACTTGAGACTGTAAGTGACCAATAACATGCATGAGTGATAAGATATCATGTGAAGGTATAGTAGAGGATGGAAATAATGTGTTAAGTGGTTACAGTTTTCCATTATGATTAATCATAGGAATATCAAGAGGAGACATAGGAGATTTCGATGCTAAGGAGCACTAGATGTTGGTGCCAAAGAAGTAATAGTTGGCAAAGTATGCGGAACATCCATAGAATCGGTAAACTAGCATCGAAACATCCTTATGAGATGAAGTGGTAGATGGAGATGGGGTGGTAGGAGGAGATGAAGTTATAGGAGGAGATGGACTAATAGACAAAGATGAAATGATAGGAGGAGATGAAAAAATGGAAGGAGATGCATCATACATGCTATTAGATACAATATCAGAAGAAGAGGAGACTAGATCCGAGGATTCACATTCAACAATATGCAAAGAAGTAGAATCATGACTATCAAGTGTTTCATCAAAATCAAACAAAGATTCAGATATAAGGATATCATTAAGTGTATCATCAACATAGAATGAAAGAGAAGGAGAACTAGCATGCAATGCATTATGTGGAGCATTTGCGAGATAAAAGAAGTATGAGATGCAACCCGACTAGTATGAGAATCATTGTGCACATGTTTATTATCATCAAGACCAAACATGAAACTCATAATAACATCATCTAATTTTTCATTAGAATTTTTAGAAGGAGGAGTGTGGCTAATCGTATAACAAGGTGTGCAACGAGTAAATCTCCTCTGATCTAACACAATGCCAATGTTAGAGTGCTCAAAGCTAGTAGGTACATTACATTCGTTATCTAAGAGTTATTGTTGAGTATCATCCAAAATAGTAATATTATGATACAAGGAAATAATTTCAGCTATGGTTGCTTCATCATAAATGGGATTGATACTCACATGAGGCATGACTAGACAAGAAGGAGAAGAGCTATCCTTAGCCATTATGGTTTTAGTGGATCCTAGGGAAAATAGTTCTAAGCTACGGGTTCACCAAAATGATTCAATAAAAATATGATTATTTTATATGAATCTAAATGCACAACTATGATATAAATGATATACAATAAAATATGAATGCTAAACAATTTATTTAATTTTATTAATGAAAGGAAATAAGAGGGATAAAGCACTTACCTTGATTTTTCTTACCTCATAGTGACCTAGGACTAAGAAGTGTGATGAAATAGAAGAGCGAGATCATTGGAACAAACCACGAGAAAAATGCAATAGAGGTGGAAATGGATGGACTGGGGTGCCTGGATAGGGATGGATGCATCCGTGGGTGCCCTAGTTTTGTTTATGGGTGCTTGGGTCTACAAAAAAGATCAGAACCTGGTTTTGATATGGTCACTAGGGCTTCACACTTGTTCGATTTTGGTCATGTGTATGTCGCACTTGAATCATCGAAGTACCTGTAAACCTGCAATGAAGAATAGACCTGTAAAACCCTTAAATAGACATCAAATCCTAAAAAAGAAAGATACAAATAAGGGCTTGGACTATCCTCAACCACCACAATGGCGGACTTAGAACTAAGCATTGCACTACATCTCAGACCGAATGTAGTTTTGTGTGTTTATGTGTGCAATAGTTATCCTAGGTCACCCTCATGCCAATGACCCCAAGATAACGAGCAATAGCTAGATAAAAATGCAAATGTGTGGATGGAATAGAATGAACTCCCATTCCTATATAATGTGTATGCGAGTAATTCCCAAATGTAGTCCTTGATGTATGTAGATAGATAGCCCTTGATAAGAATAGTTCGGGCATATAATGGTATGTATGTTGTGTTTATATAGGGATCTCTTGTTCAAATTTCGACACTAATGACCTAACATGCCAACTAGTACCTTAGGAAATGAGAGGGAAAACCGAAAAGGCCAACCTCAAATGTCAAAAATAAAATAAAATACAAAGAGGAAAAGGGTACTCAAGATAGACAGGAGTTCATGGCGCTACCATCCTACCCTGGGTGTTAGTGTCCAGAGACTAGTGACGACAGATGAGTGAGAACTAACAGATAGGGATCCTTGAGACCTAACCATAACTGTGTGTATGAGTGACAAGTGTGTAAGACAAACAACAACAAAGACCAACAAGACAAACAAATGGACTATGAAATGGGTCATCAGTGAATAATTTTCTTATGCAAGATCCATATATAAAACAACATACTTGGTGGTATAATAATAGTAGTAAGTGTGTGATTTTGTGTCTACACTCATACTCATATTCCCCCTCTATTGAAATCTTCCTCTCCCCCTCACCTCTGTAGCATCCTAATGATTACCATTTTCAAATTCATCTCTCTTCCTTCCCACCTTCATATCCAAATTATCCTCCTATAAGGCTCATTATGAGGTCCCCAACTTATCTAAATTTTGGGATACCTTATATTTCTAGTACCTTGTTAAACTTTATCATGTACTTCTATAGGATCCTTATATGATGAAGAGAAAGATTCAATAACAATCTTTATTATTTTGTCCAATTACACCCCAACTAGTTTAGCGCAAGTGTTAAATTTTCCTAGGATATACCATCTAATGAGGAACTTGGGTCATCTAGAATTAAAATCTTGATTAACCCTTAATGATCTAATGTTTATATGTTCCCTCCCTTAGTTCAATTTACCATAATTTATAGTGCTTTAAGGAGGAAGGAAGGGGGTTAACCAAGCTATTGTGTCTAATATGATCAAAATCTTAAAATGATAGGAATAAAAGAGAGAAAACCTACATTTTCAAGTGATGTATTTCATGATAAATAGTGAAACCACAAGCCATTGTTCCAGCAATGTTGTGCACAATATGCCCTTTCTAGTGTCTTGTACATGTTCCTGGGCATGAGGAATAATCTTTGCATTTTATCCTCATTATTTAATAATGTACCACCATTCACATGTGCATGGAAGATTTATAATCCTTAATAGACTCTTCTTAGACAACAATCCATAGTCCCCTCAATTCCACTACTCTATTCTTCTATGCACCAATAAATTGTAAATAATTTTTTTTATTTGATCCTTAGAACTTCTTAAAAATCCCAATGAGCCTACATTTTAAAAAAAAATTCCAAAAAAAGTGGTCATCCTCAAGCTCCGATTTTTTTGTAGCTCCATGTGAAGAGACAAACCCATCATCCTTTGAAAATGTAGTGAAATAGTAAAAATTGTGCTCAAATTTGAGAGACTTACCCCTATTTACATGAATTTTCTTTCTTCCTATTTTTTACCACCATCCACCTAGAAATCCTATATTTACCACACCCCAAATTATTATATTCATGTCTTCTTAATAACGATCAACATGTATTTCTTATGCAAAGAACAATTTTAACTCATATGTAGCTCATGTGTTACGATCATGAAGGTGTGGAGTTAAAGATGATTTGAAAGGAAGTAACTTCCTTATCATTAGTCAAAATGAGTGATAATACATCATGAGACCCTAGATATATATCTACCTTCTCAACAGGGTTCCTTTGGTCATTATTAATAGTATTGTTAGAAGCATGCAACTTAATTAAATTTGTATTACCTTCATCCCAAAACCTTTTGAGGAAACTCAATTCCGATTAATGGGGTTGTATCAACTTCCCTAACCATATTAGATCAAGAAGAGGTGGTCTTAACTTTCAAAATTGATATAGACTTTGAAGAAGTTATTTTGTGGAGATTTTGTTGATGGCAATGTCTAGCTAAATGAGAAGTGGCCAAATAATAAGAACAATGCTTCATAGTTGGGAATTCATAAATCACATGATGCGACCACGACTCACCCTTTAGAAATAATTTTACGAAAGGTAGGAGAAGTTGATTAGAGTTTGTTTGAACCTTAATGTGAATAAATTTGTCAAAAGATAATTCCCAAAATCTTGAGTCAACATGTAAAAAATTAACCAACAAATCACATATCCTTCTCAAGTCTTATAGGTTCTAAAAGGCCAAGGGAAAATTATAGAGTCTCACCCATATTCCCTTTTTTGTTCAAAGATAAGTTATTTGGCTTTGTTTTACATCTAAAATCCCGACATTACATTTATATAGGTCCAAGCTTGTATTTTGAGGATCCTAGTCAATGTAACTTCATAAGAGAATGAAATCATATTGTCCCCATTGGGAAAAAAGAGAACACTACTAAAATATTCCCTTTTCTAATATTTCTTAATCCATTTTAAAACTGAAACCCTTACTAAATTTTGCCTTAAACCTTCCCTAATATAGTAAATTCCCTCTGGTAGGGGTCTACTTGTTGTCATTCAACTTGAAGTGGATCTACCTCTTTTCCCCAAATGAACATAAGAGTCATTTTCTTCAATAAAAAGTAATTCTCTCAAGACTTTTAAATCAATCCTAATCTATCCTTTTGATTAATTTCCATGATTGTATCATAAAGTCCCCATTGGGAAAAAAAGAACACTACTCAAATTTTCCCTTTTATAATATTTCTTCATCCTTTTAAAACTAAAACCCTTACCAAATTTTGCCTTAAACCTTCCCTAGCATAGTAAAGTCCCTCTGGTAGGGGTTTTGCTTGTTGTCATTCAACTTGAAGTGGATCTACCTCGTTTTCCCCAAATCAACATAAGAATCCTTGTCTTGATAAAAGTAATCCTCTCGGGACTTCCAAATCAGTCTTACTCTATCCTTTGGATTAATTTCCATAATTCGAGGCATTTATGGATATATCCAGATATGAGGAATGCCTAACATTATGGAATTTCAGATTTTTCTTCAACTTATATGGACTCCACAAAGGGTGAAATCTCCTCAATCCATTCACCTCCCAATTTAGGGGCCCATTTTGGATCACTTCGTCCTAATTTGGACCGGCATATATTCCCTAAACTTAAATATCCAATCTTTATACTACTTAAAAACCCTTCCTCATAAACCCACATTTTCACCTTAAGTAATTCCCTTAAAGTCTCTAAATGAGTCTTGGATTGGTTTTAAGAAATTAAAGCATCTGTGGATATAAGCGAGATATGAGAAAGGCCCATCTTCATGACCTCCCACTTTTTCTTCAAATTATTTTAAGGTTTCTTTAATCCATCCACCACATGATTTAAGGGTTTTATTTAGACTACCTTGGCCATGTTCCCCACGTTGATAGAATTACAAGACTCTATTTGTGGACCACTTGTAAAACATTCTTTAACTTAAGGATCCACTCTCTGTTCTCCTTAGTCAACCCACATTTTCTCCTCCACAAGATGTTTCTTTGATAAATACAATAAATCATAAAACTAGGTCCAAACCTCATAATCCACTTCCATCTCATGATAGGTCAAATTGGATTTTGATCCATACTCATCAAAGTTGTTTCCCCACAAAATGTCTCCATCACTATGATCTAGATCATATTCAAATATAGTATATTCTATCACCTTTTGTATTTATTTCCTAACTTAGCAAGATCTTCCTCATCACTTCAAAATCTTCATTCATATTTTCCAAGGTCCATATATCCATTGAGAAGGAAGACACCGATTTGCTTCACTCTCTTTTACACCATCTCGATTCCATGTCTTAAATGACTAGGGTTTTAACATCCATGAACATGAGTGAGTTTATCCTTCTTAATATCAATTCTTCCTTCCGAACATCATAAAAAAATTATAGTTATTGCAAGATTCGTCTAATTCCATTTAGGCCTCACTAACATACTTGACGTTTTAGAAACAATTATAGAGTTGTAATTCTATAAAACAACCATTCCTAGGTTAATGTAATAGGAAAATATCCTAAATTTTTATGTCATTAATATGTTAAGAAAAATTATATGCAATTAGTATTAGACGTATCTAATACAAACATGAAGGGCATCCCTAACTCCCATTTGATGTGCATATAATGCTTTTATTAGTAAATCACACATTTATTTACTTAAACATATCCTAGAGAATACATAAGTATTTTAGTCTTGTATATCAAGTTATATGATATTTTGTGGGTTATAGAGAGATGTCTTTAACTTTGAATTATAATTTTTCTTTCTAAGTTCTTTAAATCCTATAATGAGCAATAGTTCACTTAAAAACAAAGATTTCTAAGTACCTAATAGGTAATAGATCCCATAGGTATTATACAAAAGGATAGGGAGTGAGGGTATGGCGGTAGAAACACCATTAGTATTGAGGGTTGTGCCCTTGCGGGGACCGAGGGAAGTTCCCTTTGGTGTGATCCTTGTTGTGATATAGGGTAGGGTCAAGGAGCAACACCCTCGACACATACAATTTATAACTTTATCGTTCTTTGAAATGGATGAAAACCCAATATTTGTGAGTATAAAACAACCCTCCTTCAATCAAATTTTCCTTCCCCTTTTTAATCCTTTATTTTTTTGGAAAATGACATAACATATTAGAATTCTTACTTTACTATGAAAGTTAGCTTTTAGTTAATCATAATAAGTTGATAACTTAGGTTCGTCATTATTTAGGTTAATTGAAAAATACACTATCAATATAGTAAGATCATAATAAAGTCATATCACCATAGTGCATATAGGGTTTAGTGATAATCATAAGATAAGGATATTTTACCAACTACAATTATACATCTCATAGCTCTATTTTCCTTTTAAAATAAGTGACTTATAATTACATGCTTTATAGTAAAACTCCAACACACATATAGGTCTAAATGTGCTCTTCAAGCTTAGATAATCACCATTATCCTTAAATACAAAAATGTAGATATGATGTACTCTTCAAGTTTACATAAAAATGACGCTATTATATATAAGTGTCATAAGCATTTATTATTAAGGGGAAGCACTCCTAGAAGATAATTTTCTATGTGCGAGAAAACATTTGTATTTATAAATTGTCCAAGCTCTAATATAATAGAGTTATTCACTTTACAATGTATAAAGGAAATACAAAGAAGAATCTCATAGAGCTCGTGATTCAATGAGACATAAACATCCTCAATTATATGATTTAATATTCATATAAATATTTTTAAAATTGGTAAACACACTATTACCACTATGTTATATAGCCTCAACACTCTATTTATATTCTTAGATCCATATAGTTTAAATTATCGTATCTTTCAAAAATATAAAAACTATTCAATGGTGTATATTCATTAGTAAATCAAAATAGTATACATTTCCAAAATACCCACTAGAAATTAAATTTACAAAAACAATGTTTCATTGAAAATCCTAATCAAGATGTAGTATATCAAACACACAACACTACCATACAAATTCAATTCATGTTGCACTAATGCAAAAACATAAGGATATCATCACATTACCATTGTTCCATTTATTATAGACACAAACTATTATGTCATAAACATATGGAAAATATTAAAATTATATACAACCCATTTAACCACGACATATATATGTGTATTCTAGTGTATACATACATAGGTGTATAATTATAGGTGTATTAATGAAGTGGAATTCAAAGCTAGGTGAATTGGGCATCCAATACTTGAGTGAGATGGTATTTGCACAATTTAAATTTGACATTCATTTATGAATTTTTCATGTTTTTAGACGTGAAATCCTAAATATGTTTTAAATAATTATTTTTCATAACTTGTATATTTAAAATAGTACCTTCAACTTTTAATAGATTTATATATTAATTACATTTATTCATATATATGTTTTTAAAAATATTAAAATAATTATAAGATTTCCTTTTAGATATATATATTTTTTTATTATTGGCAAATAGTTTTTGAAAGGGACTATACCCTTATGCAATGAGGCTCGGAAGCGAATAGGAAAATAAAGCTCGAAAAAAGGATCAACATCCCGATATAACAATAAGGACCAAGTGCGAGCGCAGATCTGCGAAAGAAACAATCAACAAAGAACACAACAAAGAAATAAACACTGCTTTGGCGGGCCGGTGATCAAACAAAGCAAACACGCAGGTGGTCCGCCACAAAAATGATGACAATGTACTCCTACCGACCACTAACGGAGAAAACAACCAGATGATCATCACAAAAGAGCCCAACAAAAACTGACAAGGAAGGAACCAACAAAAGCAAACCAGCTGCAACAAAACAAAGAATAAAACAACAACACAATCGCTTAAGAATCGCGTGCGTGTGAGCCATAAGCCAAAATGTAGCAATGATAGCGCCCAAAAAGACAAGAATCAAATCTTGTCCGATATGGTGGGGGATTTAGATTTGGCATTACCCTTCTTTTTCCGATCCACCACTGTCCATTCCTGATTTTCCACATCCACTACAGTCGGAAAAACTGCAATAGGTTTGATGGGGGAGTGACCCAAATGGGAGGTCGGAATATCTTTAATCACTGAATCAAGCCTGTAAAGAATAATCTGGAGGCTTCTCTGTATTGGTCTGTGAATCAACCATGATGGGTGAGTTAGCTTGCAGGGGGGCACTCGAATCCTTAGCCGGATTTGAGTCGATTGTAAGATGTTCAGGTAGAGAATCCCTCCACCAGGTTGTTTTGGTCGAATCCTTTTAGATATTTATTAAATAATACCATCCCATTGTATTTTGAAGAGGAAATGTTGATAAATTATCGTCACCTAATTTTTTTAACAAGCATAGGTGGCCTTTAAATTTAAGTATAATAATTGTGAGTTTTCCCTTATTGATATGACTTTAATATTATAACTAATATTATATTATATGTAGGTTTTATGTTAAAAAGGTTTTGAGGATCAAGTTAAACTCCATGGTGAACAAAATGAATACCACATGTGAAGGTCACATTACTTTTCAAAAGATGAGTTTATGCATGGAATAGCAAGCATGCCGAAAAAATAAACAAAAGAGATGGTAAATCCAAAATGGCAAGATGGATTTGAATAATGGGGGTGATTCTTACATTATTATGATGGGGGCTATATTGAGCATTCAATTCCACACAAAAAAATCCCAAATTCAAAGGTGAAGTTGGATTGATCACCTTGTTTTTTCATTAAAGGTAGAATTTTATTAGTTTAAGATATTAATGGTGTTCTTTTACAACATTCATCCAAAAATAAAAATGCAATATTTGGAAGGCCATAAGGTAAGGGATGAGTGGGAAACATTCCTTTGCATGTAGAGAGAGCATAAAGTTAGTTGATCTCATTCTTTGAAAGATGTGGGCTTCATTTAAAAACTTTCATGAAGTTACCTAAGAGACCCACTTCTTAATATATAGTTTCATATTATACATAATTTTTCTTAACATAATGGAAAAAAATATGCAAGTAATTCATTCATATTTATACAAGTTTGCACACAAAATTAGAAATCAATATGCTCTAATACCATGTCAAAATATACATGGCATAGGATTATAATTTTCTAATGAAATTACAACTTGAATTTAAATGAATGTAGAAATATATTTAACTTGCATAATATAAACAATGGGATAACTTGGAAAGTAAATGATAGAGTGACGCGAGATTATTGTAGGGGAAACCATGAAGGTAAAAACCCCACCAAAGAATTCACATCCAAATTTATTACGTATGAGGAATAAATTCGATAGTTGTTGACCAACCCGATAATATTCCCACTTACTTCTTTGATTTATAATATTTTAATTCATAACAATATTGCATATGCGTGTCAATTTCAAATGGAAATCATCCCTTTTAAAAGGGTGTGTGAGTTTTTGCACCCTTTTGGTCAAACCAAAACACTCTTAAAATAATTTTATCAATAAATTATTTAACTTTATAGCTAAGTATAAAATCCTATAACTTATAATATAAGTTATAAATATGATTTTAGAATAAACTTATTTAGAGATGTGTTTTGTCATGGTGGGCCACACTAAGAGTGTCCCCACAAACATTATATGCTCCAACAACTCTTCCCATGCTGCAAGATACTACATCTTATTGTGGTGAATTTCTTCAACATTCCAATAATTAAATGACCCACACCTTACTTTTTTTTGGTCATGTCTTTGGTGCAATAACACCTACTATGCCTTCTTCCATTTGATTGAAGGCTCAATGGAGATATCATTCATTTTGTGGCATATCCTCAATTTTTTCATGTATTTGGGCTCATTCATTCTCTTCTCTCATGCCATATATAATGCAACCAAACATTGTTATCTCACGAATGTCCTAAGCTACTCATTATGTCATAGGAAGTTATGATGATCACAAAGCTCATCATTTCTCATGGATTAGTTTCATAACATGATGATCAAACTAATTTAATTTAAGTGGGGCAACAACATGGAGCTTTAAGATATAACACATTTCAAACTAATAGCTTGGTTGTTTGTCCCCTCTAGATGCACTATTCACAATAGGATTATGGATTTTCAGCAATGAAGGAAGATTTGTCACGCTTCCTTCACATTTCCTTCTCTTCTTTAAAATTTTTTTCCCTCCATTTTTCTTCTATAAAGAATAGAGCCTAGTATTTTCTAAAGGTTATATGATCTTGTAGCTTTTGACTCTTAGTATGTTGGCCAATTTTTCTCTCCTATCTAGAATTCACTTGAATTCTCACTTTCTTTGTGAGATATCTTACCCTCCATATTCACAAATGTAATGCATGCATGTCCTCTTTTATAGTTAAATAAACTTTTTTATATTTGAAAAATAATTGATTTGTTATGGCTTATGTACCCTACGATTATATTTTGTCTCTTTGATCTCTTACAAATTGTCTTACCTACTATTAAGCTGTGATAAATGTGTGTGTGGATTATACTTGAATTTTCTTAATATATTGTGTTATCCTCAAAGATAGATTGGAAGGAATATTCTTATTTCTCACTTGGTACATTACCTTTCCCTTTATGTTATTTACTTCTCCTTTTAACATGCAAGTGTTATATTAGGTAGATTAAAGATAACACTAGGAGTATAAATAAATGAGAGCTAGTGCTCTCTAGAGGTTTACTTTAAGGTGCAAGTCCCACACTTGTGAAGCAATCCCATGTTGTGTTGTTAGTGAAATATATTTCACAAATGGATGATTTCAACCTATAGTAGTTCTAACATGCTCGAGAAGACTATTTTATTCTTGTTTTGAAACTTTTTAATATATATCGATACATGAATCATCACTATGAATATATAGCTAATTTTAAGTGTGTTCTTATCTTATATGGTTGTATGAACCACACTCAAACACCTAGATACTCCACTCTACCCCGTCTTTGAAGACCTGATTTTTGTAATATATGAGACAAATAATGATGTAAGGAAATCGTCAAAGTGAAGGATTTATTGAACTTTTTCATCTTTATCTAAGAAGAAGAAGCATATGTGTTCAACATGTGGCTTCCTCCATCCATTTATCTCAATCCACTCCTCCAAAAAATAGGAATTTCCCTATTTTCTAAAGAAACCTCCATCTTATAGCCTTCATGGCCCATTGAAGAAACCTCCCCTTCATCACCTTCAATTAAGGTAGTATTTTAACCATGACTATACTCAAACATATTCACCTAACTTTCATGACCCTTTTACCAAAATCACATTAATATTAGTTTAATTATTTATAATTAAAGTGATACTCATCCTCACAATATTCATTATTTAATTACCCTAATTAAACTAATTTCCACCTCACCTAGACACCTCACCCCACCACCTCACCTAGACACCTCATCACAAACCTATTCTTAGCATGTTTCCCTTTTACTAGGACTCAATATTCACTCACCATAACTAACTAAGACTTAGTCCTACCTACCTTAATGAACTAAGACTTAGTGCAACCCTAAAATCACATGCCTATTCTCCCTCTAACCACATTCCACTCATTAAAACATAACATTCCATTTTGATCCATGAGAATAGATAGAGTTGGCCCAAAAGATTGCCAAGATTTGGCATTTTTAGTAAACCTAGGATTTCCCACCTTAACCGACATCGATCAACCCTAAACCGACGCTCGGTCACCCTAAACCATCGTCGGTTACCATATATTCATTTTGGTAACCTTGTTTGAGAGGTTGGCCACATTCTCAAGTTTTGGAATGAAGGAGATCTACATGCAAGCAAGAACCAAAGCCCTTTCACACATCCAGATAGCCATAGCCAGCACCAAGACTGATCCAAGGTATTTGCATTCACAACAGCATTTTAGGAAGCACTTCGTCATAGCACTGAGCACCATTCCACATATCAACCTTCACCAGCATCTCCAACCACCTCTCCACCACTACGGGCATTTAGAACCCTTCTGAACTCCAAGTAAGTTGGTTTCTCCTCTGTCACTTGTAGTTGTATTCTCTCTTTTGCCTTCATCCATTCATTGTTCTTACCTAGATCTATCCTTCAACTCTCTCTCTCTATCAACCACCCACTCACACCCAACATAAACTTCACAAAACCTATCCCAAAACTACCTCCCTCACGTAGACCTCACAAACACCCTCCAAACTCTTTGTGTAATCACAGAGAGGACCCAAAAATCATTCTACAACATCTTCCAGCTTCCCCACACATCACCGACACTAGTTAACCCTAACCGTGGTCAATCCGCCTTATACTAACATCGGTCTCCTTAATCGATATCGGTCACTATGACTATCAACCCAACCTAACAACTCAACCCTTAACCTACCCCAAACCTCACTCAAAACCTTACCACACCTATCTTGGACCTGTCACCTCACCCTCCCCACAAAGACCTTTCCAACTCTCTGTTCCAAGATAGAAGAGAGCCCAAACACCCTCCACCTGACTCCCTACCACTTTCCACAGTGACCAATATCGGTCACCCTAAACCGGTATCGGTCATACCTAAACCAACATCGATCACCTTGACCGGTGTTGGTCTCTGTGTCTGATAAAACTGCTTCAGACCAAAAACCAACCTACCCCACCTAAAATAACCCAAACACCTTACCCAACTTTACCAAGACCTTGTCTGTGACCCACAAACCACCTGCATTACCCACAACCCAACCTGAAAAACCTTTACCTACACAACACCTTAGTATTTAATCGGATCAACGTTGATAGTAATATAAGGCACCCAAATCAAAACGCTAGCACTAGATTATTTTATTTACATGTTTAAGTTATTTTATATTGATTTATAAATAGTGGATTGATGACTTCTAGGAAGTATCACACTTCCCATCTAGCATACGCTAGGTAGTCCACTTGTCATATACTATTTAACTCTCTTTTGTGGTCTTGTTTTGTATTTCAGGTAGTTCCTCCTAGCCAAAAGGAAGCTCTCACAATCAACATTGGATCAAGAAGTCGAATGCACGTAACGACCTTTAAATTGACCATCACAATAGGTATTCCTCCTTGGCCCATACCCTTATCTATTTCATCAAATCCATAAAGAAAATGGTGAAACATTTTGGCACGCCTGTGGGACCCTCTCTTGGGTTCATTTGCATTTTTCTTCATATAGGGAAAATTTCTTGTGTGTTTCTTTCTTTTCGAAAAATACATATTTAATCTTCTCCATAGTAATATTCCTTTCTTCTAATTGTCTAAATGACATTTGTCATTTGGTGCTTAAAACAAATTGCTTCTTCCTTCTTATTGCATTAGTGAAAGAGCATCCCTCTTCCTATTCATCACTTGTTACATCAAATATCACATTTCAATTTGGGTTTAAAACACTTGCATTGCATTCTGATTTGTTGCATTATAGCTCACATTAAAAATGAGGGCAACCTATACGTTGGAAGTCATGCCCAACTGATGGTTGACACAATGAATCATAGAAAGCACATTCTTTCTTCTCTCTCTTTTTCCAAACTACAAAATTTGAAATATATACATCTTCTTAAACAACATCCCACCCAAAAGAAGTTTTCAACAATCACACGATCAGAGGATTGATAGTGGGCACCCAACTGGTTATCTCTATCCAGTCATCACCTCAGAGAATGGCCTACCCCCGCCAAAACATAACCTGAAACCTCACCTTTAGAATTTCCTTCTTCGTAGGATGCCTTCCCAACCAAAAACTCTATTCTAAATTCACATGTCAGTCTTAAATAACATAAGCTAAAACCAACATAAAATTCACTTTTAGGATTACGTGTTTTCTTAGCTTTGTTCTTGATTTGTGTTTTGAGGTGTGAGGATATGATTCTTCATTTTTCTTTTTTCCTTTCACACTCCATCATCAGTTGGAGTATTCTTGACTTTCTTTGAGTGTGTCAGACCTCATCTTATCATCCCCAGACTTCTGGGTTGATTATTCATCCAATCTAAATTCACAAAAATCCATTTTTCTTCATTCTTCAGATTTCACAGTAACCGACATCGGTCCAGCGACCATCGTCGGTTTACATCTAACCATCATCGGTTTACCTAACCATTTCGGTTCCTTATTCTTTTGGTTAGTTTACCCAAAGGACACTTATCTCATCTTCTCTTTTGTTTAGAGTCTCTGTGTATCATTGTACTCTCTGTACTTTGATAACAGTCATCAAATACAACTTTCATGTTTGATAATCATCAATTTCTACCTCATTTGCTTTGAAACTATTGTTTTCTCATAAGAACGAGATCGGTTCTGTGTAATCATCATCACCCATTCGACCACCATCCATCACCTCTTAACCATCATCGGTTAGTGCAACCAGCATCGATCACTCTTCTGTTTTGATTTTAATCAAAACATTTACCAACTTTCCCTCTCAGAATCTGTTTTTTCCCATCTCTTGTTGTTCCTTGTGTCATTTACAGAGTACAGTTCACCTGATATACACTGATTCACATGGTGTTAACTCATAGCCAAACTAATGCCCTCATATTTCATGCCAACTGTTAGCCACTCCCACCTAGTCCATCACCACCATCCATCCTTGTCACCTATGGATCCGACTCAGCTTATCCCCATCACTACCAGAAAGACAAGGAGTTTGCGAGACTCCTTAAACATAATCCCACTACCCTCTAAGTACTACCTTGCTCATTCTTCCACCTAGATTCCTCAGGATAGTTAATATATGACATGCCCATATCTATCCCTCTTGCTCTCTCCCCCACCTCTGTCAGCTAGCACTATCTCGGCACTACCGTCATCCACTTTACCACATGTGGTGTCTCTGCTAGATCCCACAACCACTATAACTGCAATGTCTACGTCATCTATCGCACCCGTGACATCAATTGTCCCTCTAATAGTCCACTTTAAGTATAGCCCCATCTACACCCGCCACTTCACATATACCTATTGCATCACAACCACCTCTCGGTGTCGGAAAGCTTACACCCCTTTCAAAACCTCGTCCTTTTCTATCCCATAGTCCTTACCCCCAATCACCACTAGAGTTGTTATGACTACCCCACCCACTTACACATACTACCAACAACCCCCGACCTCATCTATCACTTATTCTAGCTATGTGCCACCTACATCTATTCCTCCTGCATAGTTCTCATACTCAACGCCACCATACACTAGCATACCACCCACCTCATACATTCAACATCAACCCCCTTTTTCTCGGGGGGTACCCATTCATCACAACCTACTAATGACCTCATTAAAATGATGATGGAAAAGATGCAGACCTTAGAAGCATCTGTTTCTAGCTCCCGTAATTCTTTAACTTATGATGAAATATGTAACGAGCCTATCCATCCATCTATTCCCATTCATCCCTACCCTGTGCATTGGGAAATGCCTAAATTCAATCACTTCAATAGTAAAGAAGACCCACAAAAACACTTGTGGTCATTCAAAACATGGTGCTACCTAATCGCCCACGATGACGCTTTGCTCCTACAAACTTTCCCAATGTCCTTAACAGGACCAACATTGGATTGGTATAGTGGACTACCTCGACATTCCATTTATTCCTTTAATCAAGTAGCCCAAGCTTTCTTAGATCATTTTTCAATCAATGTTACCAAGAAAGTCACCATGACCGATCTCTATTCAACCCAATAAGTATGAAGACAAATCTATCAGATTTCGTTGCCCACTGGTGGAGTCTTATTAACCAATTGACGTTCCAACTACCTCGATTGAACTTATTGAGTTGTTCACTAGAGCTTGTGTCAGACACATCTCACCAACTCTGCAAGTCCAAACCTTCCAACCTTTGATGAAGCATTCACCATGGCATGAAAGATGGAAATTCACCATTGAAGAAAAGAAAATCTAATTACGAAACAAGAACACCCCATTCAAATCAAACAAATCTTCTTCATCTTCAAAACCCCAAAGTAACTATTCAAAGCCCAAAGGATCTACCAACATGGTAGTCCTCAAGGCAGGACCACCTCATCCTTCTAATCAAGCCCAACCTTCTTCCAATCTTTCTCCCATCCAGGCCTTTCAACTCCGGCGGGAGAAGTGGAAGTACACTTCAATTGGAGAGCCCTATTCTTCAAGTCTTGAAAAGCTTCTTAAAGCTGGAGCCATTACACTTCCTCCCATAAAACCTCATACAGGTTTCGATCCTTCTCATCCTATGCCTACATGGTATAAAGAACACGACTACTATAATTACCATCACATTAAAGGCCATAGTGATGGTAACTGCATAACTTTTAAGAACATTGTCCAAGAGATGATAGATAATGGAGACCTTGTCATGGACAACCCAAATGCGCCAACAAATCAAAATTTTCACATCTTTAAAAATTTGTTCCCTAATCATAAACCATCATCTAATCAAAATAGTGAACCTTCATCCAATGAATAATAATGTCCATGAAGTCCACATGGTTTTGATATCGTACCAACCATTCCTCAAATACCACCTATTTCATCTATTGAGGAAATTATAGCATGAGCCCCTCTACCCATAGAGGAGCATACCCCTTTACTCCTTCACCCACAGAGGAGTCCCCTTCATCTCCCCTACTCTCATGGAGGAACCCACACCTCCTACCGATATTGTTTCACCATCTACCTCACAACCTACCAAATAATCAACACTTTTATTCTCCCATCCATAGGAGAATCATCATCACCTTCTTCTCCACTAAGGGAGAAGTCTACATCACCCTACCTATTATCTCTCCTACCCATGGGAGACTCATCAAACATGCCTCTACCTATTGGGGGAGTTCCCCTCAGCATCCTAGAACCCCATTGACATGATCTCGGCTCTTTTACCTACAGAATCTGAGGCTAGCCAATTCCCTGTCTCATAGACATATTTTATAGGGATTGCCACCAAACCAACTCCATCTTCTTCTTCAACAATCCCATTTTCATGGTTGGTCGATCGCTTGGATTACGTTGATAATTCCATGCTCTAGGGACGTCTTCGACTCCCCTTTTCGACCCAAATGCAAATGTTTCCTAAAGATACTTCCACAATCTACCCAAAGGTATTTTTAGCAACCAAATCAACATTGACCATGCCTATTGAAATGGCTTCTTCTTCATCATCTCTACCTACATCCAAACCTCTACCCACAACTAAAACCATTCCCAAACCTCAAAACCTACCCACACCTATCTCCTCACCCATATCTAGACCCATCACTACCTTGGGTGTCATGCCGACATCAAGCCTTACTCACCCACCTGTCAAATTGACTTAACAACACCATCTCAAACCCACACCAACATTATCCCTCCGCCTAAAAATAAAACCCAACCTTCTAGGCCACATATACACTGGTCTCACCTACCACACCTTTGTCACCTTCCCCCTTTCCATCCATCCTAGGGCCCATCCATCAACCTTGATCAAACAATCCCCTACCCAAGGCCAGTCAAAAGCTAAACAACCTATTACTACATCATGAGCCTTTGTTACACCTCATTCACCCAAAAAAAACTCCTCACCCTCACCCATGCACTTCTTACCACCTATACCTCCACCAGTTACTATAACCCCAACCTTTCCTATACGACTTTAACCCATATCATCTACCCAACCTCTACCGACCACCTCCACCATGACTCAGTTGCCCCGTGGGTAACCCATCCTCTTCCACCATCTACTTTCCCTTCTACATCCTGCATACTCCCATGTCACCTTTACCCAAGAAGGTGCAACCCAAAGATAAGAACCCACTACCCTCCAATAAGGTAGTCAAACCAACAAAACCTTCCATTACTAGCTCTTCTACCCCACCTTTACCCAAGTAGATGCCAACAAAACATAAGACCATACCACTTATCAAACCAGTGGACCAACCCATTCCCCTCTTATAAAGTCTCTTCCCTCACAATCATCCACACCTCTACCCAAACCCACACTCACTTCCCATTGTGATCCATTAGCGGGATCCTACGCCAACATTTTAACCAATCTCTTAGAGACTTCCATCATCACATTACCACCACTTCGACCTTACGATCCTCTCAAACCCAAACCAAAAGGGTTTGATGAAACCAAGATTTGTGCCTATCATCATGTGTCTAGGACATGATGTAGAAAATTATAAGGCTCTAAAGACCATTCTTCTCCAACTTTGTCCTCCTGAAAAAAACTTCGATGATGATGACCTTCTTGATGAGGACCATGTTCCACCTTCACCTGTCACCACACATCATCATCCTTTACCCATTTAACGATCAATATCTCCACCCCCACAACCATTTTTCCACCTCCAAAATTTGAGATCAACATGGTCCAGTATTAGAGAGTTGGCCAAATCACCACCCAAATGTCAATGCACCCTACTCATTTCACAAGGCTCTTATCCACCGCTAGGATTTTTCCCTCATGTCATTATACCTTTCATGACACACCCTCTCCATCCACCTCCCTTAGATTAACATGGTTCACATTGCTACCCATGCTCAGAAAGACAAAGGCAAAGAAAAAGTAACTAGCCCATCAACCAACCTTGTGCCCAATATACCATCTGCACCCACACCCAAAATCACCATCCACGGACCTACATACCCTATCTCTGACGGGGTTACCCATCGCGCAATGATAAAAAATTACATCAGTCTCCTCTAAAGATGTATTTTTATGATCTCGTCCAAACTTCCAAATCCCATAGACAAGCCCTTATCGAGGTTTTACAATCCATTAAATTTTACCCAATGACCCCACACCAGTGGCCTCAATTATACCCCCTCACCACGTGGCCTCACTTACCAAATCATCTCCTTCTTCTACCCCCATGCCCACTCCTCACATCGCCACCCTCAGCTTCTCTGATGAGGAGATTGTACCTCTCCAGTCAATGACCCTGATCCCGCCTTATTCATTTTTTTATATCGATAACATACGCGTACGATGCGTCATGATCGATGGTGGTGATAACATTAACATCATTTCCTCCCACGCATACAATCAAATGCACATCCCTTCTAATTGTATGCATAATAACCCAGTTATGCTACGCTCCTTCAATGACGCCATTACCTCCACCCTTGGCACCATTATCCTTCACGTTCACATGGGCCCTCGCACTATCCCGGAATTATTCTACATCTTAGAGGGGAGTTCCAATATAACCTATTACTCGGCAGACCCTGGATTCATGTCATGGGTTGTGTCCCTTCAACTTTACACCGTTGTGTAAAATTTGAACATGAAGGACATAACTATACCATCCCCACCGACCCGTCACCATTCAAAACTTGTAACATGTTGTACCAACCCAATGATGTACTTGTACTGCAGTCAAGGCATCTGCCACTACCCCCACTTCTCCTTCACCCATGACCCCATCCACCAATGATGCCACCACCTCTCCCACATCTAACCTTTTTATTCCTACTTCCATCGTGGCCTCGACAGGATAACTCATTTGCTTCCCAACCAACCACTACCCCTCCTCCCAATCATCTAGTGATTCATTTATCCCCACCACCCACATATCGACTATTGATCCCTTAGAAGGTGTTTTTCAATGCCTCACTGGGGGAGTACCACCTATATAATATCGACACATTCCTCACTCCGCAAGAGTATGGAAACTGTACAACACCCTCGTTATGACTACCGCATAGGTGAGGTTTTCCTTATGGTCCTCCCCACCTTCGCACTAACCTAACGTATGGGGGACTTGATACTACCACTTATTCACCCGAACCTCCATCCCAAACATGACCATTTTCATCTGACCTCCAATCCCTTACTAACCGCCACTTCGCCCACACTTTCCTTCACCATTGTGCACATGGAAAGGCTTTGGCTTTGGTTTTTGAACAAGGCTACCATACTTGTCATTTCATGTACCACCCGTAAACACAATGATCATAGTGGCATTGGCTTTTCCGCATCACCTTCCAAGAAGGCCCACATCGACCTCATTGAGGAAGACAAACCTTCTCCACCCCATTCACCAATGTCACCATCTTCACCCACGGAGTCCATAGATCCCAAATCTATTCCTCCTAACTTTTTTTTTTTTTAAACACGATTTCCTGGGACCTCTAACCTATCAACGCAATGGTGAGGTTCCTTCTTCTCTTCCCTTCTTGTATCTTGACATGATCGATGACGATACACCTTCTATTAATGTCATTCAATGTCAGGACAATGAGTCTATCCTCACCTATATGGGTGTGGAAGATTCTTATATTCACCAGTCATTACCCTCTGAGACGCAAACCATGTTGAATGAATCAACTATCGAAATCAACATTAATACTCAAGGACCCACCCACATTTCTAAAGATAGGTCAGTCTTTAGATGTTGTTGAACAAGAAGATTTTACCTCTTTCCTCCGGGACCATAGCAATGCTTTTGCTTGGTCCTATGCCGATATGCCGTATTGACCAAAAATTGTGGTCCACAATATCATAACCATTCCTATGATGCCAAACCCATAAAACAAAAGTTGCGGAAAATGCATCCTCATTGCTCTTCTTGTCAAAGAAGAACTTCAACACCTTCTCTCGGTTTCCTTCATCCTACCCATTGACTATCCCCAATGGATTTCTAACATCATTCTTGTCACAAAAGCAACAGGGGGACTCCGCATTTGCATGGACTTCTCATGACCTCAACCTAGCTTGTCCCAAAGATGATTTTCCCTACCAGAGCATTGACCAACTAGTTGATCTCACCACCGACCATGAAATTCTATCACTCATGGATGGTTTCTCGGGTTATAATCAAATATTACTTGCTCCATAAGATCAACACAAAATTGCCTTCATCACTCCTTGGGGACCTTCTACTATCGAGTCATGCCTTTTGGCCTTAAAAACTTGTGCTACATATCAACGAGCCATGACTTATATCTTCCATGACATCATGCATCACATATTGAAGATTACGTAGATGACCTTCTTGCCAAATCCAAACATCGAGCCAAACACTTTATAGTCCTTAAGGTCATCTTTGACCGCCTCATCCAAGTATTGTGTTCGCCTTCAACCTAAGAAGTGTGTCTTTGGGTACTTTCAGGAAAACTCCTTGGTTTCATCGTTTCTTTGTGTGGCATAGAAGTTGATCCTGCTAAAGTGAAGGCTATTCTCGAAATGCCTCCACCTACTAATCTCTATCAACTTTAAGCTTGCAAGGTAAGTTACAATCTATTCATCATTTTATCTCATAGCTTTTTGACCGCTTCAACCATTTCATCATCTCCTCAAAAGGACGTCTCCTTCAAATGGGATGATGAATGCCATAAAGCCTTTGATGCCTTAAAACAATACCTTCTTCAACCACCAATGCTCATTCCTCCTAAGGATGACCAACCCTTTTACCTATACATTTCCACCACTGACCATTCCTTAGGTGCCATGCTTGCTCACCGCGATGAAGCAACACAAAGAGAAAGTGGTTTATTACATAAGCCATACCCTTTTAGACTATGAAACTAGATACACCCACATTGAAAAACTCTACTTAGCCTTAGTTTTTGTCACCACCAAGTTTCATCATTACCTGCTCAACCACAAAACCTTTGTCATCACCAATATTGACCCTTACATTACATGTACACCAAACCCTACCAACATCAATGTATTACATGTTGTCTCATGCTTCTTGTTGACCTTGACCTCAAATTCATCCATCAAAAGTCTTTCAAAGGCCAAACCATCGCTGACCAACTAGCAGATGCACCTCTTTCTGGAAATCAACCCTCTAACTTTGATTTCCTAGATGAATCCATTTTACCCTCTCCTTGGATGATACCACTTACCAAATGAGCCTCTTCTTTGATGGTTCCAAATGTCAGCGTTGGAGTCATGTTGGTGATTATCCTCATTCCTCTTTGTGGTGAACCCATGCCTTTATCTTTCAAACTAGATTTTGATTGTACAAACAATATCACCGAATATGAAGCACTCGTATTGGGTCTCTAGGCTACTTATGCCTTAGATGTTAAGTCAATCAATATCTTTGGTGATTCCTAGCTAGTTGTAAACCAAGTCAATGGTATATACCAGTGTCATAATGAAATACTTCAAAATTACAAACATCATGTAGACATAATTTTGACTACCTTTGACCATTATGAACTTCAAACCACCCCACGTTCTACTAATAAATTTGTGGATACCATGGCCTATCTAGCTTCTCAAATACCCACTTCACCTGCTGACTCTAAAATCTTTGTCACAATACAAAAGGTTACATCACCCTCTTATTTACCTCATGAGGTCCACTCTGTTCGAAACCGTTACACCTGACCCACGTGACCTTTGGTATAAGTAGTTTGCAGACTACCTTTCCCTTTCCATTCTACCTCCCGATCTCACTCGTAATGGACAATGTGCCTTTCTTAAAAGTGTCTCTCACTATGTCATCATGGGTGGTATCCTTTATAAGCGTGGCTTTGATGGTATTCTCTTACGATGCCTTATAAGTTCTAAAATTCCCTACACCATCAAGGAAGTTCACGACATAATTTGTGGAGGCCATTTTAGT
The DNA here is from genome assembly GCA_018340775.1 of Taxus wallichiana var. yunnanensis. NCBI lineage: Eukaryota > Viridiplantae > Streptophyta > Pinopsida > Cupressales > Taxaceae > Taxus > Taxus wallichiana. Next base: position 398,002,496 of record CM031237.1, on the reverse strand, counting down.
GGTTTAGCTATCGTTAAATGCATTCTTCTTTGCCTTGCCTAATATTTGCCAACCCTAAATAGCGAATGTTGTGATTATGTCAAACATTGTATGAAATGTTAAGCAACATGCTAATCTTCATCACACACCTAGTCATGCCTTATAAGTCGCACAAGACCTTTGGCCTTTCTCTCAATGGGGCTTAGATCTTGTCGGAGAGATCAATCCCCATTCTTCACAACACCATCAATGGATTATTACTGCTACTAAATATTACACTAAATGGGTAGAATCCATTCCCTTAATTCTACAAAAGCTTGAGAAAATATGTGAATTCATCAACCATCACATCATTTGTCGCTTTGGTGTCCCTCACCATCTCATCACTGATAACGGAAAGCAATTCAAAACAAAACCCTACGTAAGTTGTGTGATGCTTTTGGCATCCAACTCAGTTTCTCGTCACCTTATTACCCACAAACCAATGGCCAAGCAGAATCAACCAATAAAACCTTGAACAAAATTCTTATGAAAGTAGTTGACGATACTGGGAAGGATTGGCATACACACATTCCTTTCGCCTTATGGGCTTACCACACTAGTATTCACACTTCAACTTGCTACCACACCTTTCTCTTTGGTCTATGGTACTGAGGTTATCTTGCCTCTCAAAGTCCAAATTCCATCTCTCCACATCTCTCTACAAGATATGCTCAATGATGATGACTTTCACTAGGATCGTTTAGCACAACTTGAGTTATTAGATGAATGTCATCTAAATGCTCTTAACCATCTCCAAATCTACCAAAAACGTATCAAGTGCACCTACGAAAAATGTGTTCATGAACGAACCTTTCAGGTTCGGCGACCTCATCTCAAGGAAAATCAACATGTAACCAAAGAAGAGAAAAGTAAATGGGGAAATTTGCTCCTAATTGGCTTAGACCCTATATCATTACCCATGCCTATGGATCAGGTGCTTATCATTTGTCTTCACTCAAAGGTAAACCCAAACTTGAGCCCCTCAATGCCTTGCATCTTCGACCATTTTATTGTTGACATCAAGTCCTATATCACTTTCTGTCAATTGATTACTCATCCCTTGAGCGTTGTTCACCTTCCATATTACCCATTTTTGAGGATCAATGACTAAACAAGAATCATGTGATTACCCATCACCTTTCAACCTTATCTTCAATATGAGTACCATGGCTCTACTCACAATGATTCTCATGGATACTTTTCATCTTTTTAAATATGGAATCCCATGGTCATTCATCACTTGAAACCACCTCTTTCATAGTTAACCTCTGTGTGCTATGGTTTTGTCTTCTAAACAAGAACCTAATCTTCCTCTATAGTCTTTTCCATGACTTAAAATCCATAAAGAAAATGGTGAAACATCAAAAGATCCAAAAACATTATGAGTTCAAACTTGATTCAAAAAAAAGATGACTCCCTCAAAAAGGGACATCTCTTCTCTCTATCTCACCGTTATAAATAGACTGCTCCCTTGAAGGACAACTATATAAAGTCATTGCAAAAATACAATAAAATATTTAGAAGCTTCCCGCATTGATCACGAAGACCTCAAGGAGATAATATACTCATCCCATATAGACTTCCCACATCAATCAGTCTATCAAAAACAAATAAATGAAGAAAATGATAAATTTTTCATCATGGACTTGCCTATTTTTTTATCCTGGGTTTCTTGCTAGGTAAACATGTTGTCGTACACTAAGTTACGCTAAACCTCCCACTTTTACCTCATTACCTTTTCACCCTAATTTTCTCTTTACTCAAGGTACTTTCCGTAATTGTGACATTTCATAATCATATGACTTTCTTTACCCTTAAAATAGTCCATTATGCAACACCTTCAGGGTCTCATGTTCATCAACCAATCTTTGGTATGTTGGACTCATTATGGACCTTATCAATTAGGTGGTTCTTTCTGCCACCTCTTACCTTTCAACTTCTTCATTACCTATTGATTCTCCTATACAGGATGAAGACTTTGACACACCTATGTAACCCATATCCCACCCTACCTATTTTACCCATACCTGTGACCCAAATTCAAGTTTACCTATTTACCCACACCTATTTGACCCAACATCTTATCTTACCTATTTACCCATACCATTGACCCACAATCCACCTTTTTACACACCTATTTTACCCACACCTACCTATTTGACCCAACATCTTACCTTACATATTTACCCATGCCCATGACCCACAATCAACCTTACATATTTTACCCACACTTACTTAACCCCACATCGACCCTACACATTTACCCATACCCATGACCCAAAACCCACCTTACCAATTTACCTACACATATTATACCCGGTCTCTTACCTTACCTATTTATTCATACCCATAACCCAAAATTCACTTTACTTGTTTACCCACACATATTGGACCTGACATCTTACCTTACCTATTTTACCCATACCATTGACCCAACACATGGCCCTATCTATTTACCCACACCATTTGACCCACCTTTTCCCTTACCTATTTTGCCCTACCTAAATAACCATGCACCCAATGGCCTAAAACCTAACCCCCATTCACTTATCCTCACCATATTCCTCCCTAGCTTATGGGAGAACTACATTCTAATGAGGCCCCCTTTTTGTCGGGGCTATGTAGGTAGCTCTCTAGGGCATGGGGCCCTTAGAGGTTAGCTCGGCCACTCTTTACCATAACCAATTTCCCCTTCACTTTCCTATGCATGCTCTACCTTAGTTAGTTTCCATTTTATATCAACAGTTGGAAATTAAACCAAACAAGCACCAATTAACAAACATTTTTACCACTTCATCAAATCATTCATTTATCATTTTTATATTTCCACCATAGCAAATATTTGGAAATTTAAACCATAACATGCATGACCATCATCATTTTTCTTCCATGTTACCAACAACTTGGAACTTAAAGCAAAACCATAAACCATGACTCAACCATGCCTAATTGACCCGACTTCATCATGCCTAATTGACCTAACTCAACCATGCCTAGGACCTAACTCCACCATGCCTATGACCTAACTCAACCATGCCTATGACCTGACTCCACCATGCCTAAAACACCTAGTTTCCATCCATATACAACTAACAATCAAATTTTTCCAACACAAGTACATCATCCACAATCATCGATCTCATCATAAAAGTCTGTGTATCCATCCAATATACACTGATACAAAATAATATCAATCTCTCAAAACTCTCATATACAACCTCACCATCTTTGGCACATAGGCTGGTATATGATAAAAAATATCAAAAATCTCATATACAACCTCACTATCTTCAGCACGCAGGCCGATATCTATCAAAAATCATAATCAAAATGCTGACATCAATCATTGGCCCCTTATGATCTCTAGGTTTGTCTCACATGTCTCCTCTGCTCCTCCTGTCTAGTGACCTATCAGCATCTTTCCCCTGCCATAGGTATAGGTATCGCCTCATTAACTCCGTAGTTGTGTCATGCCTCTACAAACTAGTGGCCTCACCCTGACCCTATCTATGGGCTTGTCGGCCCCCTATACTCTCCGCACTATGTGTGTGGGATCTCGTCCTCTCACTCGAGGCATGTTATACCCTATGCTCTGTATAGGAGGGGAGATTTATCTCGAAAGATGTCAAATGATCCTAATAATAGTGTGCCTCGTTCAGGGCATCCCTGAACCATGCCATCGATACTGTCTGTGGAGGTGCCATGGGCCTTGCTTCCACCTATGTACTAGGACTCATTCTACTTTGGTGTCGGCCCCGTGCCTTGTAAATCTATCTCGACCCTATGTGGGTACATGTACCACCACCTATCCCTGGGTAGCAGCTAACTACCCCTGTAATGTAGTCACATGGCCCTGTAAGGTGGCTACATGTGCTGTGATGTCATTAGTTGGATCTATGCAAACCGTATGACATATGCTCGTAGAGTGGCAATCATGCCCATCCTATGTCTTAGCTCTCGTACTCCTACTTTACCAAATGTCCCTATAAATAGTCATCCTTCCTATCAAGGTAACTACTATTGCCTCTGAAGCGGCCAGTTGCACTCCCACATGTATCACCTATCCTCGTAGTGTATCTCTCTCGCATTATCATTGTCACCAAATCTAGCTTGCCCATGTCGTGGAGCTACCTCCTATAACTCTACCACCCACCACTATATGCTCTGTACCCATAAGGCACCCTTGTATCATCAATCTGGCCATCCACCGGTATCTCTCCGACCTCTTGGATCTGGGGGGTGTGGTAGAGCCAAAGGCCTCTCCACATCCTCTCGGCGATACCATACAACAGGGGGGGCACATCCTAGACTAGTCCAAACTATCACTGGACTCTATCCACTGGAATCATCTCATGCTCACTGGTACATCTACCCTGTATCCACCGCAATAGCTAAAACCCCCGCAACTCTCACCTCATACCTCTAAATGCTTAGATAGCCCACATACGGCTGCCATATGATATCCATCGCATAAATCCCCTCCAACCTCTGATTTATCTATAGTGCATGACATCATAGGTCACCTCCTCACCTCGTCGGCGATCCCAAAATTCCACCCACCTCCTGTAGCTTTGCTCTCTTTGTCCACCTCTATGCCAATTTGCTACTTGTAAAATCCTCACGGCCGCACTATCACAATGTGCTCATACGCCCAACAATGTAACATGAAGGTACAACATAGGTCATAGTAGCATCCTCTGATAACCCCAGAGCTCTTTGTATACAACTACACCAAATAGGAAGGTGCCCAAGCAAACGGACCCGATCCTCCACCATCTCCCACAAAACCCCATCAAACCTCGGGAAACCAACCACCCTCTGAATCGGGTAGAGCATAGCACCCCACTATAACCATCATCAGTACCACCAATCGCGTCTCCTCTGGGTGTGTTGCGTACATCACCCCATATACAAGGCTAGCGCTGTGCTCAGTCAACTCAGTCACTATCTCCTCAACATTGTAATCATCTCCTCAAAAGCCACATCTATTGACATTGTATACACCGACTCACCAACAATCGGCAATCACAATATCCGGTAGACATCCTCCAGCGTGATTATCATCTCATCGATGGGTAAGTGGAAAGTGTTGGTCGCGACATCCCATCTATCGATGAGCATGACCATGAGGCTATGATCCCATCGGATCCACCTATACCACCTGATGCCAACTAGGCCAACCACTCGAATGTGCCCCCACTCCTCCACGGTGACGCGAGGTCGTATCTCCCCAAAAATGGTGGGAATCTGTCCTACATCGTCATCAACTGATGTCGTGCCTACACCCATATAACTCAACCATGTCAAAAATGACACACACCTATCTATTCCATACCTACTTCCCGACCTATCATCTACCCTACGCCCCGTTTACCCCAACCCCATATTACCTTACCTGGAACATCACTTACCTAACCCCCTTCCTCCTACCTCACTTCCATCCATCTTCTACCCAATTTCTACCCATCTCTATTTCCACCCAATCTTTGCTCTCCCAATCTAGCCTCACCCCATTTATTCTGACCGATATCGATCACACATGACCGATATCGATCACACATGACCGACATCGGTCACCTAATCATGATTGATGCCGCTTAATCAAACCGACACCAGTCACCCTTGACCAACATAGTATTTGTTTTGGCTCCACAACCGAAACCCCACTCCCCCAATTTTTCCAAAATTCAAAAATATGACCTAAAACCTACCCAAACACCCACCCAACCCAACCAAAATTAGTTTTATTACCTAAATCACCTCTATGGCCTCTCCCCATACCCAAATCCATTCATTTTACCCACATTTTCAAAATTTTGAAACCCCCCATTCTTTTCATTTTGCCCTAAAATTTTTAATCCAAAACTACAAATGGATTGAATCCTACCTCTACACGCAGGCACCTCCTCACCGGGATGTCCGGTCTCCCCCTCTAGATCTCCCACACCTCCACCCATTGTTGCCATGCCTCCAATCACACTCTTGGTCCTTGAATAATCCAATCACTCTGAATGATCTCGTGGCCCATCCACCTACCTCCTCCAACCACTCAGATACCTCCAACTCAGCATTGTACAACACCTCGTCCTTTTCTTCACGGAAAATGCTAAAAAAAATTGATACGTTGTCATTTTCTATAAAGTGGACAGGTTGAAATGAATTTGTAACATATGTATTTTTACTTTTTACCCTACCTCACTACCCTCGACCGACGGTTTAATGACATCGGTTTAACTTGACCGACATCATTCATGTGCCCTAATCTACCATGGTCAATTTCTCTAGACCGACATCGATTTTCCATAACCGGTGTCGGTTATCCTTTTTTGACCCCCTCGCTCCACATTGCACCACATCTACTTGCCCAAAACCTTTTCCCACCTAACCCAAAGTTGACCTTGACCTTACACCTCACCCCCATGACCTTATTACTTATCACCCAACCTCACCATCAATTGGGGCATGTTTATGCCCCTCACGTGGCCTTACCTACAACCTACCCTACCCACACCTACCTACCCAACCGTTGATTATGTGGATGCTTCATTCACTCGCTCATTACATCTTGTGATGATGATACCTGTGTTGTTCAACCTAGTGACCTTACCTTGCCTCAATGTCGTGATGCTTATCCAAACCAACCTTGACCCTTTGACCTTTTGGGGTGTACTGAACATACCTACACATTCTTGCATCTTACCTAGTTGTGTGTCTGGACTATATCCTCTACCCTGGATACCAGACCTCAACAACCCTTGTTTGGATGAACCTAGTGACCTTGGACAATGTAAATTTGTTACACTAAGAAAACCATGTATCTCATTGCATCCCAATCATGCCTATGACCTTGACTCAATCATGCCTAATCCACCTAGCTTCCATCACATAAACAATAACACTAGAAATTACACACATAACTACAACCTCATACATGTATCTATTTGGCCTTGCTAAGCTTTCTTTTTCCTACAACCATTAGTGCTAACACACCTTTTATCATTTTGTCCACCCATTGAACCATACCTACAAGCTCAACCTACCCCTACATCTCCTTTGTTGTGTCTTAGGAGTTGTTATTTTACCTATACCTCGGCCTTACCTATGCCATGACCTATTTTCCTAAACCCGACCTACTTGGTGTGACCATTGACCTTATGCACTCATTATACCTTGCGATGTTGTTACCTATGTTGTTTTAGTCTAATAACCATACATTTCCTATTGTCATGTCGTTTATCCCGACCAAACCTTTGGTGTATCGGAACATACCTAAATGTTCCTACACTTGACCTACATTGTGTTTCCGGACCATATCCTATACCTTGGATACCGCATCACCTCACCCTTGTTTGGATAAACCTATCGACCTTAGACGATGTAGAGTTTGCAAGCTCTTCAACTTGGTACCATGTTGCAATCTATACGTGTGCATGTTTTGATTGCCATTACCCATGACCTGATTTTGACCCCGGACTCTATTACCTATTACCCGAGTTAACCATCACCCTTTCCCATAGTACTCATACCCTTCCCCACCTATCTTCACCACCTACACATTTATCAAACCACTCACCGATTCCATATTACACCTCATCAGTGCCTGGTTTGAGGGGGATCACCTTCACCCACACATGGGGCAATCACTTCTTTTTTTGTTAGCATCACCAATACAAGCTATGCAACAAAAAGGGGCAAAATGTAGACACCAAAATTGGGTCACACTCCCCTTGGTCCTTTTTTCAAATAGCCAACTCAAACATATTCACCTAACCATGACCCTTTTACCCCACATTAATATTAGTTTAATTATTTATAATTAAAGTGATACTCATCCTCACAATATTCATTATTTAATTACCCTAATTAAACTAATTTCCACCTCACCCCACCACCTCACCTAGACACCTCATCACAAACCTATTCTTAACATGTTTCCCTTTTACTAGGACTCAATATTCACTCACCATAACTAACTAAGACTTAGTCCTACCTACCTTAATGAACTAAGACTTAGTGCAACCCTAAAATCACATGCCTATTCTCCTCTAACCACATTCCTGCTCTTTAAAACGTAACATTCCATTTTGATCCATGAGAATAGACAGAATTGGCCTAAAATATTGCCAAGATATAGCATTTTTAGTAAACCTAGGATTTCCACCTTAATCGACGCCGGTCAACCCTAAACCGACGTCGGTCACCCTAAACCATCATCGATTACCATATATTCATTTTTGGTAACCTTTTTTGAGATGTTGGCCACATTCTCGAGTTTTGGAACAAAGGAGATCTACATGCAAGCAAGAACCAAAGATCTTTCACACATCTAGATAGCCATAGCCAACACCAAGACTAATCCAAAGGTATTTGTACTTCACAACATCATTATGGGAAGCATTCTCATACCGAGCACCATTCCACATATCAACCTTCACCATCTCCAACCACCTCTCCACCACTACGAGAATTTATAACCCTTCTAAACTCTAAGTAAGTTGGTTTCTCCTCTGTCACTTGTAGTTGTATTCTCTCTTTTCCTTCATCCATTCATTGTTCCTACCTAGATCTATCCTTCAACTCTCTCTCTATCAACCACCCACTCACACCCAACCTAAACTTCACAAAACCTATCCCAAAACCGCCTCCCTCACGTAGACCTCACAAACACCCTCCAAAATCTTTGTGCAATCACAGAGAGGACCCAAAACTCATTCTACAACATCTTCCAGCTTCCCCACAGTCACCGACATCGATTAACCCTAACCGTGGTTAGTCTGTCTTATACCGACATCGGTCTCCTTAATCGATATCGGTCACTGTGGTTATCAAACCCAACCTAACAACTCAACCCTTAGCTTACCCCAAACATCACTCAAAACTTACCACACCTATCTTGGATCTGTCACCTCACCCTCCCCCACAAATACCTTTCCAACTCTCTATTCTAAGACCGAAGAGAGCCCAAACACCCTCCACTTGACTCCCTGCCACTTTCCACATGAACCAATATCGGCCACCCTAAATTGGTATTGGTCATACCCAAACCGACATTGGTCATACCCAACCCGACATCGGTCACCCGACCGGTGTCGGTCTCTGTGTTTGATAAAACCTGCTTTAGAATAACAACTAACCTACCCCACCTAAACAACCCAAAAACATTACCCAAATTTACCAAGACCCTATATGTGACCCATAGACCACTTGCGTTACCCATAACCCAACCTGAAACCTTTACCTACACAACACCTTAGTATTTAATCGAATTGAAACTTATAGTAATCTGAGGCACCCAAATCAGAATGCTAGCACTAGATTCTTTTATTTACATGTTTAAGTTATTTTATATTGATTTATAAATAGTGGATTGATGGCCTTCTAGGAAGTATCACACTTCCTGGATCTAGCATACACTAGGAAGTCCACTGTCATATACTATTTAACTCTCTTTTGTGGTCTATTTTGTATTTCAGGTAGTTCCTCCTAGCCAAAAGGAAGCTCTCACAGTTAGCATTGGATCAAGAAGTCAGAACACATGCAATGACCTTTAAACTGACCATCACAATAGGTATTCCTCCTTGGCCCATACCCTTATCTATTTCATCAAATCCATAAAGAAAATAGTGAAACATAAATTACAAATTAACCCATGTCTTTTGGCCATTTTACTTTGATTTATGTCGTCACTATCGACCTCTAACACATACTTACCTAGTCTGTTTTTGTCATTTGGCATCATTTTACCTTTGACTGGGCATCTATGATTTATCCCAATACTATGGCGCCTTAGGAGCCCTAGTCCCATTTGGACCGCCTTGAGCCTTTCTACACTTTCCCGCCACTTTTTAGGCACTTTATGACCGTTTGAGCGTCTTATCTTTTTAGTGGTCACTTTTTCCGGTTAATTACAAAATTAGAATAAGAAAATCATATAAATATTAAGTTATGAGACCATAATGAGGGACCAAACACTAAACAATACTATCATCACCTAAGCTTCCATCCATCAAAGGCTCCATTTGCATCCATCTAGCTCCATCACAAGGCACAAGGTTGGTTCATCTGCATCACACTGCATAGGAGGGAAGTTTATTCATTTCCGTCCACCATTCTATTAAATTTTCTACACATAGTTATTGCTCACTACTTTCACAAAGTGTGATCACAAAAGCACCTAGGGCATGATTGCACACACACACACACAAATACATTGGAGTCCGAGATGTAGTGCATCGCTCATTTAGTAAGGCCACCATTATGGAAACTAAGGTCACTTTGACCCCTTATATGCATATTTCATTTTTAGGGGTTTGATGCTCATCTTGGGGTTTTTCAGGTCTCGTCTTCATTTTAGATTTCCAGGACATATTTCACGGTCCAACAAATCTACTGCAACATGAAGCAAAGGTAGGAAACCATTAAGTGACACTTTGAAGGAAGGTTACAGAGCTTTTTCACAGACTAGGGTGCCCATTTCTCATACTAGGGTGCCCACAGGTGCCCCTGCACCTATCTAAGTGCCCCAATCCACTCAAACAACTCAAATCTATAATTTTTGATACATTTTCCTGTTTGTTCTTGCTTCAGAATATTTAGTTTATTTTATGACACAGGTCTAGATCAACTGAGTTCTTTCTAACTCTCTTTACACTTTAGGGTTTTACATATCTACTTTCTTAGTTGTTTGGGTCACTTTCTATATTTATTTACTACTTTTATTTATTGTTATTTAGTGCTACTCCTAGTTTATATTAATTACCATTCTTCCACATTTTAGTTAATCAGGGTGGCACTATACTTCCTAATGCTTATGAGATTGAAATCTTAGTTTAGAATAGCTTGATATAAGATGGAAATCTATCTCCAATATATATTGTCTCTTTTCCATCAAATTCCCAATGATAACACTCGTATACTATAGCCTATAAATAATATTTCCATACCCAAGATCATTTAATTTGCACCCAACTTATTATTTAATGAGCTATATGAACTAAAATATTTATAGAAACATGGAAAAAAATTGACCACCATCAAAACAAAATAATCTCAACTAGTCCTTAGACCATTCCACCGTAATAAACTAGCTTACCAACCCAACAAATTGCAAAACCAATTCCATGTTTTCTTTATTAATCCACTTCAAAAATAGATATTGGTTGTACCTAATCTAAGTAGAGCCTTTGTCCCCATTTAGAAAAGCATGGATAAAGAAATGAAATGTGTTACCCATTGAAGTTACTACATAATTATAATAGTTTTACCTATGAGAATACAAGCCAACTATTGATTGCGTAAATTTTAATAGCATATCAAATTCCCTAACAAACTTTATGGGTTGAACCAATTTTTCCTCCAATACAGCCACCTGAAGGAAATCTATCATTTTTTAAAAGATAAATTTTATGTAATAAATATAAATATCTATGGTGCATCAAGGCTTTGAGTGCAATAAAACTAAATGTGGTTGAATAAGATAATGTTGGATTAACCTCTTTAGACTACAACATCCCCTACCTCTCCCAACAATATACCATGGATTACCAAAATAATAAATTCAATCAAGTCAACTCCACCATCTAAACAACCACCCTCATTAGTCGTGTCTACACCTATAGTTTCCTATCTTTTGATATAAAGGATAAAGAGATATTGTTCCATGTATAACTAGTAAAATCCTCATCTCATCTCCCTTAATTTGATTTATCAGATGAAAAATACTAACATGAGTGTCACCATATGGGATGATCTTACCATTCCATGGCATATGGACCTCCTACAAGAATATTTTAAGAAAGTGGACCATACTCCCAAACCAACAAAAAATGAAGGCATCTACCGAAGTCGTGAACTTCTATCAATTTATCCCAAGCAAGGAAGGTATATATAGGAGACATCCTCTTTTCTACTTTTCTCTTATCATTTCGCAGTGTTTTGTCCATAATTTCATGATTGAATTCAAAGAAATCACTTCAATGATGCCTAAACAAGTTGATGTTTTGGATATCAGTACAACACTGTGAGAAAAAGGTGTAACTTAATTGGATGGCACCATGGTCAAAACACTCGGTCTCATTAAGAATTTTTACATTACTATGCATGTTTTTCTAAGTATAACCACGCCTTAAGGGACAATGGTCATTGATTTTCCTCCCATGTTTTTAATTTTCTTGTCCAAATATTTCACTTCCAAGATAAAAGGTTACTTATCTTTAGATTAGTATCACATACTATTGAGAACCAAATATGACACAAAAGTTACTATATAAAATGATCACATTTCTTAGTTCCACGTGGAAACATTTTATCTACATCCCATAGAGGTGAAATGTGTTATCCTAACTAAGAAAATGAATAACGTTTCACTCCTAATGAGACGGTAAGATCTCACCGTATCATACTAGTGGGCTCGAGATAGATGGGAATTTGATATTTATGAAAATTTTAAGGAATGAAACATGGGTACTTACTATATCTAAGAGGGAAAAAATATTGGTGCTCTAAGAGGAAAACCCAAAGCACAACATATGGAAAATTTTCTTTGATGGCTCCAAATCCAAAATTAGTACTAGCACGTGTGTCATTTTGATCTCTCCAAATTAAGGAAAATACATTATACTCCCACATAATGCAATTCAACTAAAAAAATAATGCCACGAGTGAAGAACTTTGATTCAAGGACTTTATATTGTTGAAAGGAAAGGCATCACACAACTGCAAATGTTTGGAGACACTAAGGTGGTTATCGGACAAGTGAGATAACAACACATTGTTAAAAATGTCTTTATAAACAAATAAAAATATAGATTATGGGGACCTATTAAAGGATTCAATGCCTTCAACATCTAGATAGTCCCTAGAAGAGAAAACACAAAGGTAGAAAAACTAGAATTTTTTGGTGCTCAATTTGATCCACCCAGGACCTCATGGAAGACCACATGCAACAAGTGAAGATTTTGGTCAAACCTTTTGTGCTGATGATGAATTCCATTAGCAAGTGTTTGAATATGAAAACTAGATTGTAACCTTCATACAACAAGTTGAGTTATCAAGTAGTTTACAACCCAAATTACAATTAGCTTGTGATGACCAAGTGATTTAGTTAAATATGAACAAAATTCACAAGCAATGATTATTTTGGTGAAACAAATTCTCCTTTTGGAAAATAGTTCAAAGTTTCACCTCAATATTTGGTTATTTATTTGTTGATTTCGAACACCCTTTTTGCCAATAATTTAATGTTTTCCCCTAATGCAACGTTTGATTTAACCTAAATTATTAATTATTTAAGGGGGTAGTAACTGATGCTAAATTATCCTAATTAATTAGTTTCCAAAGATAATTGCAATAATATCAAGAATAATCATTAAACAAAGCTAAACAATGATAGATAATGAAACCAAGAACTATCAATGAGGAGGAGAAGACAACTTAATTGATATCCTAAACTTTGTATTTATTTGGGCTAGTTTGATGAGTGGAAAAGGATAGAAATGATTTGATACAGCTTCACCACTGAGACTGTGTCTTGAAAAACTAGTATGGGCCAAAGCATACCCCCACTATGGCCCTTTATGTACACCCTTGTCCCTCTATAATTTCAATTTATGTAACTTTTTGTGCTTGTTTATTGCTTCTTCTTTTGATCATGTCTGAATCGGACCTCCGATATTGTATGATGCTCACTATGCAACCGATTCAATATTCAAAACCCTAAATGGCGAGAGAGTCCTACAAAACAAATGATAGGCGGGTTGTGGGCACCCCTATGCATTGCATATGTCATCACTACTCTAAAAATGGATTAAAGTGCATGTTGTTCTCATCTAACATGTGATATATAAAATGTATGTAACTATATTGATAATCATGATCTTGCAAAAATGTGATTGAATTGAACCTTTTCTCTAGATTGACTTGACTTTGATAATTTTCCTTTTATATCTACAAATTTGAGTGGATGACTACCCTAGAATGAGCATGTAAAGCATGTGCAGCTCAAGGGAGTCTTGGAGTAGCTTTACTTATGATTTCTCTTCATGTTTTCTCATTGGGATACTAGAGTCAAGTAAAATGAATGCATCCCTTAATGAGAGATAAATAACTTGCTTATATATACATTTTGGATCTAGAAAACTTGGAAAAGGATGAATAGAAGTGTACAAAAGACATTAAAATCTAGAAAATTACCATTGGAGGGAAAGGGACCAAACTGGATAGGTGGCTCCATAGCATATGGACGTTGTGGCCCTCTCCGGGCACTTTAGTCCTATATGCAAGTGTGAACGATCTGGGAATTAGAGTTGTAATGTGTGAGGTTTAACTTGATTTGATGAATTAATATGACCGTTATGTGAACAACTAAGTTGTGTATGGAAGTAAGGATGAGTGGGATATAAAAAGGGATAACATGATTCATCAAATTAAGTGAAGTGGAAGAAGTTCAAAGATTCATTAAGTGAAGTGTTCACAAAGCTCCTCTAAGAACACGAAGTGTGAGGCAACGTGCACATAACTTGTAAATCATTCTTTGGTTCATGGTATTGTTGGCCTTATTCTTTATTCTTTAGACATTCTTTGATTCATTCTTTCCTCAAAGAGATAAGTTAGTGATGAGGCCATAAATTGGCCATAAATTACCATTATTTTGTCCTTCTAAGTTACCTTTGAAAGTGGATTTAAATGTAATCTATGAACTTATAGTTTTCTTAAGATAGAATATAGGATATATATATTGTTCATTCTTTAGAAATATTTTGTTATCTATTTTGTTGACTAATCCTATTGATTATTTGGGAAAAGATGCAAAGTCTTGTGTATGTAGGCCATAAAGGAAAGATAATGCTAGTATTGGGAAAAGTAGAATTGATCATGAATAGTACATTTAAACTCAAATATGATTTCATATTCATATTCCTCTCAAAAAATTATGCAAGTTCAAAAAAGAATCATCTCAATATGAGATCACATGCAAAAGTTATAGTTGTTTTAAGTTAGCTCCAGAACTCACAGATTTAGTTCCGGAACTCGCAGGTTTAGTTCCGAAACTCACAGATTTAGTTTCGGAACTCACAGATTTAGTTCTGAAACTCATAAGTTTAGTTCTGTAACTCGCAAGTTTAGTTTTTAAACTCACAGATTTAGTTATGGAACTTGTAGATTTAGTTCTGAACTTACATCAATCGAATAACATTTAGTTCTGAAACTTGCAATTCATATATTTATATTTTCAAGCAATTAAAATAGTGGACAAAGCTACAAGGTATAGAATGATAGTTAGTTCCGAAACTTGCAATTCATGGACAAAGCAGATTTAGTTCCGAAACTTACAATTCATGGTCAAAGTAGATTTTGTTCCGGATCTTGTAGATTTTGTTCCAGAACTTGCATAAAAGGAATGACAACTTTAGTTCGAACTTGCATAAAAGGAATGACAACGTTAGCTCTAGAACCTACATCAACGGAATGACAGTTTTTGAGGAATTGTGAAAAATCAGAGAATCCAATAGAAAATATGAGAGAGGTTTTTGTTCATAGCAATGTGTTTAACATAAACCTCATTCAAATTTTTTACAAGTTTTACCAATGAAGAGAAATATAACTTTTAGTGAGTTGTAGTCTGAGGAAAAAGTGTATCAAACGAGCACTAAAAGTTCCATAAACAGAAACATAAAAAGTCAAATAGAAAATCTAAGAGACATTTTTGTTCATAGCAATGTGTTTAAAAAAACCTCATTCATATTTGCAACAATTTTTACCAATGAAGATAAATCTAACTTTTAGTGAACTGCAGTCTGAGGAAAAAACGTATTAGACAAGCGTCAAAAGTTCCACAATCAAAAACAACAAATTCAAATAGAAAATCTGGGAAAGGTATTTGGTCAAAATCATCTTTTGAGGAAAAACCTCCTTCTAATAATGTAGGAGAATAAAATCATTATGATTCTTATTACCAAAAAGCAAGGAGAAGATTTGGGAGCAAATCTTCCTAAAATAAGTGAGATAAGACTTTGACTCTAATAATAGATCTCTCTCCATATTTTGTGGAGATGAGATCTTAGTTGTTAGGATTAGAATAAAGATAAGATCAAATTGTATCTCCCAAAATAAGGAGTTGGTTGGATGCATAAATTATAAATGCAACCTTCCACACTCAGATATGTAATGTTTTACTACCAAGAAATGAATATGTTCTTTTCTCTCTAATATTCTACAATTTTGAGTTAAGATCTCGAAGCATGGTTTAAATCCTCTTCCAAGGAATGAGTTGGCCACTCATTCTAAGGAAGATGGATCTATATATTTGTGTTTTTATTTTGTAATAATTTGTGTTTATTTATTTTTTCTATAATTATCATCTTGTTGTGTTGTTCTTCTCTTTGTATTGTAACATTCAGTCTGTTGTAAACTTACGTAGGTGTTTCATTTAATTTTGCTTATTTCCAATTCAGAAATTTCAATTTATGCAAGTGTGTTTATTCTTGCAAGTGTGATTTCCTTTATGCAAGTGTGTTTACATTTACTGCAAGTGTGCATTTAAATTTCTGCATGTGTGCTTTCAATTTATGCAAGTTTGGATTGTGTTTAAGGGAGCTGCTTTCCAAGATCTTCTTCTCTTAATGCATACAACCTTTAGACACCAACCCATTGACATTATTAATGGTGAGGATTGACGACCCTCATCAATTAGGTGATACTTTATTGAGGACGAGAAATGACTTTACGGTGGGTTAATGTTGGGCGGAAGAATTGGCGGTACTAGCCATGTACGGGGTTTAAATCGTGTAAGGGGTGCATGAAGGTGGCCACATGTGCATCAGGGATCAATGCACAGAGGTTTGTGCATGAGTAGATAGAGTTTGGGATTTATATGATTTTCCAAAGACACGGATAATAATAGAAAGCAAAGGAAGAGTGGCGTCCGAACAAGGTTTATAAATAGACAACAACAAGATGGCTTGGACGCACACAAAGGAGGTTATATTTAGAAAAGCACGTGTGAACAAAGAAGAGGATCATGCACATGTCAAGCTAATAATAGGATTAAAGCAAATCTTGAATATTTATGTTAATTGATTATTATTAGAGAATGTAAACACATGCATGATATTTTTGTATGCACTCCTATTATTAGGAAGGTGCATGAAGTGATGAAGGGAAAGTCCCCACCCTTATATATAGGTAGTTCATCTATGTTAGAAAAGGATTGATGCAGTAAGTACATGTGTGGATTAGATATTCTTGAGGGTTTAACACCCTGTTATGTAGTCATGAGTTTTATAACCCGTATGATAGCACACAAGTCTTGTGCATGAATGTATTGGGTTATTATAATCACTATGTGTTATGTAATACAATTACGATCATGATGGTATTTTGAGAATAACAATGTTGTTATTCTTGAATGACTTGTTTCCTTATTATATGTTTTTCCAATTGTCATATTATGATGATTATTATGCATGAATGAATGTTTACTTATGAATATGCATGCTAACATTCTAAAAGGAAAAACAAAGGAGGGACTGGTGGCGCACGTGCTTTGGGTGAGCATTCATATCTATCGAATGAGGTTCCAACATGCATATCTCTAGTTGCATAAATAATTGGATAAATAAAAGACTACATTTTGGTTCCATTATCGGACCTCTTTTCAAATTTTCTACTAGGATGTTGCATGTAGATGGCATATTGATTATATTTGGAGAGTATTGAGAGTTGGGTAGAAGATGGCCAAGGAGTGTTTACACGAGATATAACACTAGATTTGATTTCAATGCACGAAAGTGGGTGGAAGATAATCAGTATGATATGACTACCATTAGAGTTATACCATTGGTTGGCAGTTTACACATCAAATAGAACTTTCTTCCCAAGAATGAGAGTTTAGACATAGGAAGTCTATCACACACTTTTTTATTCGACCGATATGTGGAATAGAGCTATGGATCATTGGTGGGAAGGTGTATTGCACAACTATACTTTAGAGTACATAATTTCCACATATTCTTGTCCAGAGGAAGCAAAGTTCAAGTTTTTGTGTGAGCCCAGAGGATCCTATTTGTGCACGATACCCTTAGCTATCAAGATCCTGATGATAGAACTGGGATTGGAGAGATTACCCATATCTAGCTAAAATACTACCATACCATGGGGTAGGAGAAGTTATGGAGAATGAAGGCGGAGGCCATGGAAAAAGAAAGATAGAGAGAGGAAATATGGATTAAGTATAATGAAACACGAAAGAGGGTAGTTGATGCACAACGTCTTTGTCGAGAAGAATGATGGCTAGCAAAGGTTTTGAGATTCCTGTGGAAGATGAAGAGAAACAATATCATGTCCTCCTAATAGTGGGAAAGCATAGTAGAGAGACCCCATCAAATTCGATGAGAGTGTATCGGAGGAGATAATGAGGACCATGAGCGCATATATGACCCATCGTGGCTACCTAGCCCTTGTGCAAGGAGTTCGAATCCGATGTAGTTGTTGAAGGGCATTTTAGTGAAGGCAAGCAAGCAAGATCTCCGCATTGAGAAGGAGATACAAGTAGATATAATTTACTTATAGCTTAATAAGTACAATAGACTAGGGATGTGCACATGACAAAGTCAAATAGGCATCGGTGTTTAGGAGTACTTTTGGATGAGTTTTTACATACATGTCTTCGGGAGAGAGTATTAGCATGAAGACCATTAGAAGTAATCCTCTATATGATGCTACAACATAGATGGTGGGTGTCCAATTTAGCACCACGATTGAGACACATGGGAGTTCATTTACATGGTCATAGGCCACAACAAGTGGCGCAGAGGCCCAGGAGGTTCGGGTCAACCACCATGTGGAGGAAATCCTGGTGGAGGTTCTGGATCTTGGTTTGGTCCTAACCCAGGGCAAGGTCCGCAACCACCTACGAATTAGCCTCAATGAGACACCACCTCAACAACCACCACAACAGAAGAATCAAGTCTAATTTGAGATGTATCTTCACTTACCATAGTACCAAAGGGTGGAGGATATTGTTGAGCATGTGCACAAGTATGATTTGTTGTGGAGAGCTAAGGGGATTACATTTCCTGATAGAAAGGCAAGTCAATTTTCCACCACACTTTAAGGGTGCACACATATTTGGTATAGAAAGTATGATCCACACCAGATTGTGGTGGATTATGATGTATTGCGCACTTCTTTTTTCTGAGTTCCACATTCCATAGTTTGAACAATAGAGTATTAATGCGCTCAAGGATATCAAGCAAGGTTTATCTTGAAAGCGTAAGGGAGTATGATGTGTGGTTTAAAACTCTCTTGTCCAAGTTGTCTTATGATATTCATCGATTCAACACACACATTGGTTCATTGGAGGATTTATGACACTGTTTCAAAGGCCCTTATCACATAATACATATGTGGATCCATGCGAGGCCTTGGAAGCAGCTCTGCATATTAAAGAAGTTGGGAGTGCAGGTACTTGAGTGATCCCTTTTCTTGAGGCACAAATAACAGATATGGCTAAGTAGCTAGAGAAGCTTTCTATTAATTCAACACATGATACATGCAGTGGGTTATGGTATGTTGATTGTGATGTTAACGGACATACGAAGGATAGATTTACTTCACAGGATTGTGCGCGCCTGCATTCAATATTGTGAGATTTTCCACAAGAATGATGATGTCCAAAATTTCCCTCTCTTACAGCACACATGATGAAAAATGTCTCTATGTATTGCAAGATCTGTGATGTACACACCCATGACATAAAGGATTTCTAGTTGATAGACCAAATTCATGAGGCAAGTGAGATTGGATTACAACATACCACTGTGGCAAGTAGCTCTCAGGTATAGGAAGCTCAACCTAATAAAAGGCACAAAAGTAACAGAAAGGTGGATATAGGAGTAGAGGTTGTGGAGGTAGAGGACGATTCATGTGTGGGACTTTCTATATTTGTGGGTCCCCAGATCATTACCAAAATGAGTGTCCCCAGAATTAGGTATGTGTGTATTGTGGAAAATAGCATAAGGTTGAGGACTACCTAATCTTTATGAGCATATGTGTAAGAATAATAAAAAGGACCGAGGCATAGGGATGATCAAGGTATAGCGTGTGAATAATGAGAAATGGGCACCTAAGAAGATGCTTAATTTATAAATATAGCCCATATTGGTTACTACATGTGTAGAAGCGATTGCATGCACACAAGCCTCTCAAAGCTAAGCCACTCATTAAGAGAGAAAATATCATTCATGCTAAATATCCAAATGCTTCTCATTAGAAGGAGGTCTAACAAGAGATCATGGGAGTGATAAAAGACTTACAGGGTGAGATTCAATGTTTGAACGAACATGTGCATGGAAAGGAGTGTCCGAAGAACATTGAGCTTCCACAGAAGGATGTAGATGATCTAAAAGAGGCATATAAGATGTTGAGGAAAGAGAATATCATCCCACTACTAGGGAATGATTGTGCAAAAATATACCCATGCGATAGAGTTGAGAGTGAGTAAAAATACTTCATGCAAATTTGCCACCACATAACCATGAATATGACAAGGAGATCACACTAGATGCCGGTGAGCAACATTATGATTGACACATGCATTGAGGTGAATGTCTTAACTTTGGATGCATGGAATCAAATGGGAAGACCACCATTGCAGCCATCTTCTAATGTGTTGTATATGGAAAACAAGACAAGGGCCATGCCTATTGGGGTATTGAAGTATGCCTTAATTACCATTCAAGGAGCCAAGTTTACAAGATATTTTGAAGTTTTGGAACTTTCGAGACAAAAATATTTCTAGCACTACTTGGATGTCCTTGGTGTTATGCGAATAATGTTGATTTGTGCTTCAACAAGAGATATATTAGTTTTGAGAACAAGTATGAGCACGTGGTCATACCCCTAGATGAGGTGAAGGATGCCCCTACATTGAGACAAGTGAGGAAAAGTGGATAGACTTTATGCACACACGGCATGACCACGAGAATGTGGAGCCATCTAAGGAAGGTGTACTTCATTGAGAGGATGCACACTCTACCAAAGTGGCACCACTAGTATTGTTTGTGACAATTGGAACCATAGAACATATGATATTTTTAGGTATGAGATGAAGGGGAGATTCACTAGGATGATCAAGTCACGTATGGTTAGGCATTTGGGCACAACTCAATTACCAAGGTACACTTTGGGAGGAGAAGCCTAATTCATTATTACACACTATGGAGAACTAGTGGTAGAATGAAGGTGATTGAAGGAATATGATGGTCTATACTTTTTGTGGGATAACACGTTGTTGGGTAACACACAAGATAAGGCTTGTTGGGTTGGCGAGAAGTGAGTATCACCTTTTCTACAAGGTTTTCTTATAGCAATATACCTACACTTATACATGAATATCATTTGAAGACCCATGATTTAGTAAATTTCCATAAATATGAGAGACATGGGCACAAGCCAAGGAGGTGTTACCACCATCTCTTTGGGTGCATAAGTTATATTCCACTTTGTGTGGATGTGTGCATGTGTGGTATGTCAATGTTGAGCTAAAATGAGAGATTGCAAGTGACACGAGATGACCAAGGTATTGTTTACACCTTTGATTGTTTTTCCAATAAGCCACACGTACATTTTTCTTTATAGATCATAAAGTGCATCACATTGGGGGATAACACGAAAGTAGAGAAGATCATGCTTTAGTTACTTAAAGAACCTAATCTGAGGTGCACATGGATATGCGGAGAGATAGAAGAGATACAATTAGGGCACACTGGAAAGAGAAAGAAAAAGGGAAAATGGTATACCTCATTGATGATGAAGAGGTAGAGAACCTAAATATTATTCATACATATGGTGTGCACGAGTAATAAACTCTACGGATGAAAAAAGGCATGCATATACCATACTCTTATGAAGACAAATAAGGTTAATATTGGTATTGAGGATGTGCCTAAGGAGGCCATCATTGGAGATTAATGGTCGAACATGAAGTAACAAAGCTCATTGAACTACTGCAAAAATTTTAGGATTTGTTTCCAAGAGGTTACCATGAAATGAAATGTGTGCATCCCTCATTAGGAGAGACGGATATTAAGTTAAAAGAATGCACATCATCCAAAGAAAGAAGATGCCTCACAAGATGAATCCAAACTTGCGCGTGAAGGTGAATAGATAAGATGTTTGAGTCTAGAATTATTGAACCAATTGAGGAATCTGAGTGGGTTATTTCCATGGTGATCAACATCAAGAAATATGGACAAATTAAGATATGTGTAGATTACGGGAACTCAATGCCTCATGTGTCTTAGATCCTTTCTCTACGCCTTTCACAGAGGAGATACTTGAGGGAGATACAAATGTGAAATATACTCTTTCACTGATGGATTTTCAGGCTATCATCAAGTGTACATTGTGCATGAGGATCAGGAAAATACCACCTTTTCCACTTGAATGGGGAATATTTGCATATACAATTATGCCTTTTGGATTAAAGAATGAGTCACAGTATTTTCACGTATAGTTGTGTAGGCATTTCATGACTTTATCTATAAGTTTTTATAGGTTTACCTAGATGATTGGATTGTTTATGAACTTGTGAAGGATCATTGTGATAATTTAAGGCTCATGTTTGAAATGCGCATGCGATTAAACATGTTTCTCAACATAAAGAAGTGTATATTTGCTATACCATTTGGAACTTATCTTGGGCACATCATTTGTAGGGATGGATTGTTAGTAGATCATAGAAATTTTGGGATTAGAAGAGCCTACTAATAAAATTGAAGTACACATTCTTAGGACATACGGGGTATTACAGGAATTTTATCAATGGATATGCAAATATTGTTGCGCCCCTAGAGGAGTTATTGAAGGCCAATTTTTTTTATTAGGATGACGCGCAACAACAGAAGTTTGAGACCTTGAAGAAGAGATTGACAAATGCTCCTATATTGCACTTTCCTTCCTCGAAAAAACCCTTCCATGCACATGTTGATGCCTATGGCATGGCTATTAGCGCATTCTTGGTGCAACCAGGTGAGGGTAATGTGGATCATCCCATATCTTTTGCAAGTAGGAAGTTGACACAAGCGAGTAGAATTATACCACAACAAAGAGTGAGGAATTCTCTATGATCTACGCGCTCCATAGCACTACTTATAGCAAGCGCAAAACCTTTTGAGAAGTGAGATGTTGATTTTGCAGGACCTATCGCACCACTGCACACATGACTAGGGCACACTATAATATCACACATACGATTACTTGACCAAGTGGCTAGAAGATGCACCTACAAAAGATTACACAACAACTATAACATCAAAGTTCCTTTGGGAGAATATTATTAGAGGGTATGGATGCCCTTTGAGCTTGAAAAGTGATAGAGAAACTCATTTATTGAATGAGACTATTATAATTTTTCTAGCGAGTTTATGGTGGCACATCATGTGACTACCCCTTATCACCCTCAGGAAAATGGCACTGTCGAATATTTCAACAAGATCTTGAGACAAACACTTACAAAGATATGTGATGTTGGAATAAAGGATTGAGATGACAAGGTATTAACTTTTCTTTGGGCATATAGAACAACCTATAAACGGTTGAACAAGGCCACACCCTTTTAGTTGGTGTTTCACATGGAGGCTATACTACCTATGGAATTTATGTTATCATCTCTATGTATTGTGCATACAAGTGGATTGTTTGATGAAAAGGATGTGGAGGAGTTCATTGAGAAATTGATACAATTAGATGAATGGTGCACAATTACGTGTTGGAGCCGAAGAAAAAGAAAGAACAATAGAAGGCTTGGCATGACATGCACATTAAGAACAATTATTTTGTAATTGGAAAGATGGTCTTTCTGTATGACTCCAAGTTTGCACACACCCCAGGGAAGTTGAAGGTCCATTGGATGGGACCTTTTTCATGACCAAGATACTTGACTTAGGCACATGTCAATTGTAGGTGTTGGATGACACCATGTTTCCCGGTTACTTCAATGGAGTAGGTTGAAGCCCTACTATAAATAAGCTTCTATGTGTTTTTAATGAGGCGGTGTTTCCATTTAGATTATATTTTTGTTCATTTTTTTTTTACTTTTGATTGTTTTTTTAATAAGTGTGTTCATGCATAGGAGTTGATTACTATCTATTGAGTTGATGCACAAAGGACCACACATACTTTTAGTGTGGGGTGGAAGCAGGTATTACTACTAAACAAGAAAAATCGATGATGGTACGTACCTTGGAGTTGATACGGAAGTGTGTGTGACATTTGTAAAAAGACAGTCTTTGGTAAATAAGAATTGAGAATGCATGAAGGAAAAATAAGGTATTGCAGGTGTCTAAGAATGATGGTGCTTGAAGGATATTTTCTTATCTTAGAAGGTATGCAAATAAGAGGTTGCGTAGTGTAACACAAGGGAGGCAACAACAGGATGTATTGCTTGGAATGAAGCACAAACGAAGATGGTTTGTGACATAAAGAGGGTGTATAAGGATGTCTATGGGCACGAAAAGTAGTAGGTGTGCTAGAAGGTTATGATTGTTGTGCACACGAATAAAGGCATGGGAGAAAGAAAAAGTGCCTTAAGGGGAAAAAGGTGTTTTAAAAGGAAAAAATACTTTAAAACATAAAAGCGGGAAAAAAGTTTAAAAACAAAAAAATAAGTCGGTGGAGTTTTAAATTACGAGAAAGTAATAAAAAGGGGTAAATTGAGTTATTTTCTACCTTGCATTTGAGAAACTTAAGCAATCGAGCAACTAAGTGACAAAGAGTGATACAAAATGACAAAGTTAATCGACTAGTGAGAAAACCTAAGTGGTGTTTAGAGGATCCGAGTATGGAGCTCCTTCATTGGGAAAAATAGAGGTTTGAGCGTGAAGATAGGGCACAAGTAGTTAGGGTTTGCTGAGATTAGAGATTGAACATATAGGGTTCGCGGGGATCATGAATCTTGAAGTAAGGGCACATAGGGTATACCACATATTTGGTGTATTGGGGTTCGAGGAGCAGGAATAACTAGGGCATGAGTCACGGTGTAGGAGTGAAAAGTTGTTATGGCACCAAGAAGGCATCACCTAAGAGTAAGGGCAAGGGAAGAATTAAGAAGAGTGAAGTTGAAGACCCATAAGATGAACTATTATAGGAAATGTAGTATCCCCTTGAAGTAATTATGGCTCAACAGTGGACCTCAAAGCTCACAAAATGCAAAATTAACGAGTTTAATCACGGGGCTCCAGAAACGAGGTGAAATCAAACAAGGACATGTTGTGAGAGTTGTCGAATAGGAATGTCGAAGTTCAATTGTTGATAGATGACTTGGTGAGGAAGAGTTTTGAGAAGGTAGAGGTCTTGTAGTTGTTTGAGTTGTCATACTTTGGGAAACCTGCACATATCTTCCAATGGTTGATGTCACAGTGTGTGAAGATTACTTCTATTTTGCTAGTTGAAAAATGAGGATTACGACCCATTTTATTAGGCGCATTACGGGGTTGTGGGAGACATGAGAAGACCTATACTTAGATCTGCAAGATGAGGCTAAGATTGACGAATTGGTGACTAAGTTGCAACATGAAAGGGGGTAGAACCATTACGTGGACAAAATTACGGAGACCCTATAACTAACGACCAAATTTTTAAGTTGTAAGTTGTGCCTCGAGAGAGACGAGGATAATTTAATAGGAAATTCCTATACATCACGCACAAAATGGCACACACAACCTAGTACAATATTGCGTAGTTCATCGCCAATGGGATTGTTGAGGAGGTCGAAGGTGCAAAATGAGAAGGAACTAAGATCACACGGGGATCAATTCTTTTCTTGATTTTACTATGGGAAGTTGGTGTCCCAAAAAGGGCATGAGAGGACATATGGGTCCACCCCACAGAAGATCAGTCCCCACGATGTAATTTGCATATTTTACGTACGAGAGTGAATTCAACAACTAGTATAAGGTGTGGCTAGAAAAATGGTACAACAGGATGTGTGCAACCTTAGAGAATGAATGGTGCATACCATACGGGCTTCTTAGATAATTTAGGGATTATGATAAGTTTGTAGTTATGCAACACTTTATCCTTATGTGATTTATGATGGCTAATGGAGAAATGGGGCCATGGTGTAAACTATCATTTCATTCATAGTGAAATATTTCAAATGCGAATGAATAAATTTAAGGATGCGCAAAATTTGATATTCGATGCAGAGAAGATGGATTCAGACTGGCATATGTTGTGCACCACCTATGGATATACTACTAGAACAACATACTTAGAGATATAAAAGCCATATACCTTAGATTTAATCCATACATGAATGTGACAATCAGGGGGATGATATGCAAGGTTTTTGTGGTTTTGCACCTGAATACATAAGATGGAGTGGAGGTAGAAGTATTTGAAACTCACATGTCAAAGCCAAAGAAGCATACAATGGATATCCCTAAGAGGAGGTGAGAGGAATCCCTAGTAGAAGAAGAATAAGAAGAAAATGTTACACTTTGGATCAAGAGCGCATAAAATAAATGCAATACAAAAGGAGAAAGCATAATGAGGGCGCAAGACCCTCTTAGAAACCAAGGTAATTCCACTAAGGAACAAGAAGGGTTATCCTTCCTTCCATGTCCATTAGGTCCTATCCAAAAAAAAATTCCGTACATACCTTGCTTGAAATCTCTCCCTCAACACCTTCATAGGATCATGAATAAATTCCATATGTGGTTATTAGGGAGGTCTTCGTTTCCTTACCGCTTTAGCCTTTGTCATCGTAAATTCCTTAGTGTGAAAGGCCCTGTGTTGGTCTCACCTCCGCACCCTTATCTTCCCCGATGACATAAGAGTCAATTCCATCCTTATTTCCCTCGGGTTCCTCCTTGCATGCAAGTGTTTCCTCCTATGCGGGATTCTATCTTGTTCGCCCCTTTCTCCTTTCTCCGTGGCTAGACTCCACATCCACTTGGTCACACGCATGAATAAATTTAATTCCTTGAATAAATTTAAAGTAGAGGTCACACGCATGAATCTTGACAAAGAGGCTACCATGAGGCTCATGGTAGAAGACAAGAAGAATAATGAGTGTGAAATGGAGAGCTTGAAGAGTGATATCAAAGGGAAGTAGAAGCACATGAAGGAGGCCTATAACAGGCAAGAGCTTTAGTAAAACAAATAATAGGTGCATTCCCACCCCGGTAATCCAAGCACGATCGACTATAATAATGAAATGGAATACCTTGAGGAATTGGTTAGGATGTTGCTCTTGAACATTAAAAGTGGCGTGGGGCCATCATCAGAGGAATTGGCCAAGGAGAAGGAAAAGAATAAAGTGACTATGAAGGATAAGATAGTTGAGATTGAGTATGTGTTCACACAAGTTAGGGAGGCCAAGAAAAGGATAGTTTGGTTTTTATAGGTGTCAAAAGAGTGACCCTGTCATCAGTGCGTGTGTGGCCAAAGAAGAGACAAAGCTCAAGGCAATTCAAGAAAAGACACCAAAAAACAAGCTTGAGCGTATGAAGGTCATGGAAGAAGTATCAGCGTAGAAGGAACTAATAAAGGCCATGAGGGATACACTGGAGTTCCGGATCAAGCATATCCAACTCTTGGTTTTGGAACACATGGATATGTTGGAGGGGGTGACAGAATTGAGTGTAGTCATCAAGGAACTAAAGGGAAGAGTGGATGAAGTGGCGCTTGACCAAATTCTAGGTATCATAGAGTGATGCCCAGGGAATACCACAGAGGAGCTCACAGAGTGGAAGAAGTTTGAAGATTCCTTAAGCAAAGAGTTCACAAAGCTCCTCCAGCAACTTGAAGTGTGAGGTAGCTTACGCATAAGTTGGAAATCATTCTTTGTTTCTTGGTATTGTTTTCCTAATTCTATATTCTTCGGAAATTCTTTAATTTTGTTATTTCCTCGAAGAGATAAGTTAGGTGACACATTACCAAGGATGGGCAATGAATTTAGAGTGGGGTAACGTTGGGAGGAAGAATTGGCTAAGTATTAGCCATGCGCGGTGTTTGGAATCGCACGCAGGGGTGCGAAGGGGGTTGTGCGTGTAGCAAGGATCAACGTACAAAGGTTTACACATGAAAAGATAGAGTTCAGGACTTATCTGATTTTCCAAAGACACGACTAATAATAGAAAGCAAAGGAAGAGTGACGTCTAAGCAAGGTTTATAAATAGATAACAACAAGATGGCTTGGGACGCACACAAAGGAAGTTATATTTGGAAAACACATGCAAACAAAGAAGAAGATCATGCACATGCCAAGCTAATAATAGGATTAAAGAAAGTCATGAATATTTAGGTTAATCTATTATCAGCAGATAATGTAAAAGCATACATGTTATTTTTGTAAGCACTCCTATTATTAGAAAGGTGCATGAAACGGTGAAGGGAAAGTCCCTACCATTATATATAGGTAGTTCATCTAGTTAGAAAAAGAATCGGTGCTGTAAGTATGTGTGCGGGCTAGAGATCCTTGAGGGTTTCAATGTTATGTACTCACGAGTTTTGGAACTTGTATGAGAGCATGCAAGTCATGTGCACAAATGTCTTGGGGTTATTGTAATCAACTATGTGTTATGCAATACAATTATGATCATGATAGTATTTTGAGAATATCAATGTTGTTCTTATTGATTGATTTGTTTTCTTATTACATGTGTTTCTAATTTCCATATTATGATGATTATTATGCATGAATGAATGTCTTGGTTATGAATATGGTGAATATGCATGCTAACATTTTGAAAGGCAAAACAAAGGAGGGACTTGGTGGTTGCGCGTGCTTGGGCTGAGCGTTCGATATGTCTGAATGAGGTGTCAGCGTGCATAGCTTTGGTTGGATAAATAAAAGACTAGATCACCTTAAATTCAAAGTGTGCTTTTAGACATTATTGTCCACCTTCGTATTACATGAAATAGTGATTGAGTCCATTTTGCCATAAATTTTTAAAACATAATTCTTTTATTTACACATGGTTTCCATGCATTTTAAAGGCACACATTTCATATGTGGGTCAAAGAAAGGAGAGTGGGGTTTAGGTTTATCTTGTTTCTAGGAACTTGATAAAGAAGGCAATCATCATATCTTGATAGCATAAACCATGGTTTATATGGAATTCAAAGAGAAAAACACAATAAATAAGACGATCTCTACTATGAAATGAAGTGTTTGGAAAGTGCATTGTTTAGATCGTGCACTTGACATTTTGGATAAACCAACTTAGAATTCAAATTTACTTTGATATTTGGATTCACTTGTTTTTTGCCTTCTAGAAACCTCATTTAGTTTTCTAAAACATCACTGTCATCACTAAGAAATCAATCTTCTTCTTAACCCTAATTGCAGACTTTGCCAACATCAAGACAAAAACCGGGGTTTGTTTTAGGGACCCATGTTCCAATTAACTTGATTCTTATTAGATACCTTCATTTGAGACAATATTGGGGACAACACAAGTATAATGCAATAATTTTTCAGCTAGAAAATTATTATAATGCAACATGTCTCTACTATGAAATTTTATGT
Source organism: Taxus wallichiana var. yunnanensis (assembly GCA_018340775.1). Taxonomy (NCBI): domain Eukaryota; kingdom Viridiplantae; phylum Streptophyta; class Pinopsida; order Cupressales; family Taxaceae; genus Taxus; species Taxus wallichiana. Next base: position 397,972,942 of record CM031237.1, on the reverse strand, counting down.
TAGAATGAATGTTGATTCTCTAGAATGCTTACTAAATTCATGACACACTAATTAAATACCTTTGGTAGATAAAAAGTGCTTCATGATAGATTCTAAATGTCTAAATGAAATATAGTGCTTGTGTATTTTTAGATATTGGAAATTTAAATTCGGTTTTATCGTCAAAGGTCGTTTGGTCCATTGGTTAAGTTGTTTGGCTCACTTAGAGCTCATCATGGATTAATTCTTGGCGAGTGCAAAGACCCTTGATGCTTTGACACAAAGATCCAAGCAATTAAGGCTAAGATCGTGCCCTGGGTGATTTTGACGGCGTAGGTGCCCATTGCTCGTAGTTGCTTAGCTAAAGGTAATCACTGATTTAGATGTACACTTACTCAACTTTGTAATTTGCTAAATGTTTCCTCTAAAACATGGGTGTAGATGCCGACATTCTATTTAAGCCAGTGTCCAATGTAATGCTTCGACATTCAATAAAAAATCTGCCCTATTGATATACAAGTGACACAAATAACAACCAAAAAGTGAAAAGATGAGATTAAAGCCAAGTGTGCACCCTTAACCAACAAAAAATACAAATTTTGCGAGGAATGCACTCTACATTTCTTACATACTAGGAATGTTCACTTTACATTTCTACATTTCTTACAACTAGGAATTTCACTTTACATTTCTTGCATGCTAGGCACTTCACTCTACATTTCTTACGTGCTAAGAAAGTGAAGTGCGCAATCCCAATAAATTTTGTCACAAGCCAACGCAATTGAGAGGAAAGAAAGGGGAGAGAGAGAAGAAAAAGAAGGGAAAGAGTTACATTAAATGATCATAACTACACACCAATAATGTCTAACTCACACCAATAGTTGACAAATACAACATACAATTTACAACTAATAAATACCTAAGGGCCATTTTTAGAGGTGTAGTAGAAGGAAAAAATAATCAAATCCTGAACTAGCCATTACGGGTAAGTCTTGTACTCTTTTAGTAGTTAATGCCGGCTATCACGGTCACCGTTATTAACCCTTCGTGTTCAAAATCATGTATAAAATGATACTTGGTTCCAAGCCAGATTCAACTCGAGTCTGGCGTCACAGATATTCTGCACTATGTATCATTCTAAAAGACAAAATTATATCCTTACGTTTCTTAGTTTTCTGTTTGGGTCTGCCTTATTTTACCAGGTGTCGATCGTTTTGCACCAACTTGTATTTATAGGGAGCTGAAACCTGCAGATCCATCCTGTCAGTCAAAATTTCCTTTTTTTTTTTCGTCTTTGGGTTTCCAAGGTCGAATGCCATCTCTGTATTTTGGGTTTGTGTATTAGGGTTTCTAGGGTTTGATAGGGGTTTCCCATAAAAGTCTTTAGTTGGGTTATCAGGAAGATTAAAAATAACCATTTTGGGTGATTGAAATATTCCTGGATTATTATACCCTATAAATCCGTACAAAACAAACAAGACAAAAATTTGTTTGATGGGTAATCCAAGCTAAAGAAAAAGCAGCTAATTTGAATACTTTAAATAATTAGCATCGCCAGCAACAAGAGCAACAGGCAATGCAAATGGAATTCTAATGAAAAACTTGAATTCATTCTTATAAGGCCTGAACAAAAGCATCCAAATCAATGCCACTTGAAATCAGAGGAGAAACTATTGCTAATGCAATTTTTTTCTTTCCCTGGTGCAGAGCATTGAACCCAACTGATGAATCAGCAGCAATTAAGGATAGTAAATTGTAATCAGAATAAGGTTGACTAAAAGTGCCTCGATTGAAGTTTGAAGCAATTTCTCTTAATTGGTGTCAAGACTAACAGTCGAATAGGAATGAGCAATTAAATTTTGAGATCATATAATAATAACACTTTATCTTGCGCAGCAATCGAGAGGTTTGGGATTCAAAAATTGAGAAGTCTTTTGTATAGTGTTTACCCAATTGGAGACAGTAGACTGGTTTTGTTAACATATCAAAGTAATAACTTTTAGTAGACTGAGTAAGCTGGCATCGTAGTGCTGGTTTCAGATGTGAAAAAACTGTAAGTGAAGGAATTTTCCATTGCCTATCTAGATCTGTAAGAGACTTAGAAAGTGACTTAAAAGGAAAGGGCTTGACAGCTTATCACTGAAAATGGGTGGTGAAAATATCAGTTCTAAGCTCTACCATGGTGATACTTATATGGGAGAAGTTAGCATTTATCCTCAATATAAAGATGCCTCTTTGATGGGCATACTTAGTAAGGAGATTCGTATCTCTGAATTTTCCAGACAAAGCAAAAGATGCTCGCCACTGGTTGTGCTGCATTCAATTGCTTCAAATGGGGCCTGTTTCAAAATGGAGCCAAAGGAACAACAATCCCAAACTGATCACTCAAACCTAATTTCTCTTCATAAATCATGCCTTAAAGAAGCAAAGGTATTTGTTCTCTTTTCTTTAGCAATTTTGCATGGTAATTTTGGTTAAGTTTCTTATGAAAATTAAATTACTAATGCACATCCAGAAATTGAAATGAAATTATTATCCATATCGTTGTACAATTGAAGTAGCTCAATGGGATGGGAGTACACTGAACGCAGATAATAGTCTGCAAGATCAAACATAATAGGGAATAGCTCTAAAAACCAAAACGAATAGAATAAACATAGCGCATAGTAAGAAATGCTGATAAAGGGTAAAAATTAGTCTGTGTGTGTAGAGGGAAGCCAGTTTCTCTCATGATCAGAGCTGTTGAGTTTTTAGTAAGAATCACTTCAGAGTGTTAGGATGGGCATGCTTTTTTGTGTACTTTTAAATCACATTGATTATGTGTATTTAGGAGGGTTTGTAGTTTAGTATTCTTTTAAAGCCTATTGTTAATGTTGATCCCTTGGTATGCTGTTTATGTTTGATTGCGATTGTTGTTAACTTGTTATCCAGACTGTCATATAAGCGAATATTACAACATGGGGAGCAAATGGTTCATGTTTATTGTAGTCTCATTGCAGCTTTTCTTTTGGATATGCAGACTGCCATTATGATACTTGGAGGGAATGAGCTGCATTTGGTAGCCATGTTATCGGGAGATAGGCATGATCAGGTGCCATGCTTTTGGGGATTTAATGTAGTTTCAGGACTCTATGGTTCTTGTCTTGGAATGTTGAACCTTAGATGCTTAGCGATAGTATTTGATTTAGATGAAACACTTATTGTTGCCAATACAATGCGTTCTTTTGAAGATCGCATTGATGCTCTTAATCGGAAGATTTTGGGAGAGGTTGATCCTCAACGTGTGGCTGGAATGTCAGCAGAGTTAAAGAGATATCAGCAAGACCAGAAAATTTTAAAGCAGTTTTATGAGAGTGATCAAGTATGTGAGAATGGAAGGCTGATCAAGGCTCAGTCCGAGATTGCACCTGCTCCATCTGATAACCATCTACCACTTGTGCGACCGATTATAAGATTGCGTGAAAGGAATATTATTTTGACTCGAATCAATCCTAATGTAAGTAAATTTTTATGCCTGCAAGCAACTTATTTGACTAGTTTCATGAAGAAAATACCATCCTGGTTTTGGACTGCCACCAATTGGCTGCTTTAACCTTGGTGGACTTTAAGTTATACTTTGGTTAAAAGCGAAAGAAAAAAATTGTACGGTTATTTTATTTCTCCTCTTGCAAGCTCCTTGTTTTCCTATATAAAGGGCTACGTTGGCATGTAAATTACTTTGTGTGAACTGGCAGTTTTGGTTTGTTGAAGGCTTTGTTGTGTGGTGATTCTCTTTTCTCTTTTACAGTTAAACAATTATTTGTTTGTAGGTTAGAGACACACACACACACATAAATTCTCTTTTTTACCGTTATTGTTTTAGCATAAGACTGGAATTAACATTGTATAGCCTTTGGGTTTGTGATTCCTTATTATTTGAAAGAACAAGACACATTGTTTTCTATCAATTTCCTTGGTTGTGATCAGGCTATATCTACATATTATTGAAATTCATAATTTGAAATTTGAAGAACTTCAAAGATTAGCGATTAATTTTGCCTGCACATGCCTCGAGCTTCTCCGGCTAAAAACTAATTGATCTTTCCCACTTATTCATCTATTTAAAACATTAAAACGTTGAAAAAATTATCTTCAAAGGTATGTACATCTCTAAGTCAAATGCTGCTCTGAGAAGATACCATTACATTGTGTAGAACAAAAATGGGAGAAAAAAATTTGGCCTGTAATGATGTCGATATTGATAACTATAATATTAATAACCTAAATGTGTTTGTTTTTGTTTCTCAAACATTATGAATTTCATTGAAGACTGTTACATTTAAGGACTTTTCTGATTTCAATTCTTGCAACAACACTACTAAAACATGAAGATAGTGACTATAATTTTTATATGTCCAAATGGGCTCCCCATTTATTGTTGGGGAGAGGCCTTCCTTTCACTATACAATATTGCTTATCTGAGAAGATATATTGGGAATTTTAATCATTACATTATAGTAGGAGGGAATTTTGGTTATTACATTATAGTAGGATAGGATTAAGTAATTGTCATTTAATCCTATTTGCTATTTAGTTGGGTGATTTGTTATGACATCTACGTAGGTGCAGTTGTAAGTCTATTCTAAAAAGTAGTTGTAGAATGTTCTCATACAATGAGAGGTTGAGATACTATAGGTGGTAGATAGAAAGCATATTATAGAGTGTAGGATATTAAATATGTAAAAATACGCTTGATGTTTAATAGAAATCATCCTGGTACGATTTAATTCAAATCTAGTTTGGACCTTGGTATTAGAGCGGAGAGACCCGGGAGAGTTTCTGAGGGTGTCTTTGAAGGAATTTAGCAAAGCATGGTTATTTATACATTTCTCAAAGAAGCAGTTGTTTGTGATGGATCGCAAGTCTCCAATCTTGCTGTAATTTGTTCTTTTTTAGTTCAAGGAAGAAATTTGCGAAGTGGATTGCCATGGCATGTTCTCATAAAATGAGAGTTTGAGATACTATAGGCAGTAGATAGACAGCATATCACAGAGGGTAGGATATTAAATATGTAAAACTACACTTGATGTTTAATAGAAATCATCCTGGTACGATTTAATTGAAATCTATTTTGGACCTTGATATTAGAGTGGCGAGAGCCGGGAGAGTTTGTGAGGGCGACTTGGAAGGAATTTATTAAAGCATGGCTATTTATACATTTCTCAAGGAAACAGTTGTTTCTGATGAATCACAAGTCTCCAATCTTGCTGTAATTTGTTCTTTTGTTTTTCAAGAAGAAATTTGCGAAGTGGATTGCCATGGCATCGTTTATGATCAGCAGTGCCTTAGCCTGCTGCAGAGGCCCATAAGATGAGAGTATTGGCGAGTCAATGCATTTCTTCTAGCTTTCTCCTAACATTTGCAGAAAACTGTCTTGTCCAGCTGATTTGGATTTAAAAGAAGATGGTAATATTTGTTGGCAACAATAGCATTCAAGACTACCTTTAAGAATCTTAATACAGTTGTCCAAGAAGTGAATTTTTTTGCTGTGTCAAAGAGAGAAGGAAAAGAAAGGCATGGTGTATGAGAGACATATCTGAAGAAGCTGTCTTGAAGACTGCAAAAGGAATCTCTGTTTTTATTTCTACAAGGATGTATGGGCAGGATGCATTTTTTTAATATTGCTATGTGAGAAGCTTGATTCCAGCATCAAAGTGAAGCAAAAGGTAGTGTGAGAGGGAGAAGCGACAGCATAAAAGTGAAGGTGTGGAAGAGAAGTGCCGTACTTCAATGGCACAGGCTGATGAAGCATCTTCGGCAAACAAAGTGTAGCTATATTTTATTATAGTTTTTTTAATTATATAGTTTTTGAAGTTTATATAAATCTAGGTCCAGGCAATTGTTTAACTTTCCAAATAAAACATCGTGGCGTTAACTTAGGTAACACATTTAGTACACTCATGGCCCATTGCATCTCGTGTCTTACTAATAGCATGTCCAACTAGAGATGAGCTCACAATTCATTTTATAATATATCCATTGATATTGTTTTCAAGAAAACTTCAAAATGAGAAAAGCAGAAGAGTCTGGAGTATAGCATTGGGAGTCTAGATGGTGGCTTTATAACTGTATTATCCTAGAAATACATGTGCATTGTGTGATGACCTTGGAAGGAATAAAATTAATTTGAATCTCTGCATCAAATTTTCAATCACAATGGTTGAAGTATCCGACGTGCACACAATGTGAGTCAAAGATGTGACATGAAGGGCAGGTTCTTCAAAGGGGTAAATATTTTGCATCCAAAAAGTAACATTAAGTTTTCAGATACAAAGTAGATGTTTGAATTATACATGGTTATTTAAAAACTTTTAGTGGAGATTTTGATTTGCCAGACTTTCAGCCTTATCGTTTATTTTGAAGGTAAGTTGTAAGGTAACTTTTGAGAGAAATTATTGTATGATGGGTTGTCTTTTTTGGGACAGTGTGGCAAAATATATGTGCTAAGTTCCATCTGCTTATAATGAATGATATGCTTGCAGTGATGTTGGGTATTGTGAGGGTTCATGCAAGTCTGGTAACTTTGGCAGTGATTATTTATCATGATGTAACTATGTGAGTTATACACTTGTTCATGATGAAACAAAATGGAACAAATCACAAGTTCACGTGCATTCTCTATGTGGTCTGGAACTTAATATTTAAATATATTTATTAATGCATCCAGACTTTCAGGCGTTTCCTTCATTTTGAAGGTAAGGTATAAGGTAGGTTTTGAGAGAAAATATTGTATCATGGGTTGTCATTTTTTGGGATAACTTGGCAAAATATATGGGCTAAGCTCCATCTGCTTATAATGAATGATATGCTTGCAGTGATGTTGGGTATTGTGAGGGTTCATACAAGTTAGTAACTTTGGCAGTGATTATGAATCATCATTATGTGAGTTATACACTTATTTATGATGAAACAAAATGCAATGAATCATGAGTTCATGTGCATTCTCTATGTGGTCAGGAACTTGACATTTAATAATATATTTTAATGTGTGCTTATTATGTCTAAATTCTTTGAAAGTATGTAATCCCAAGTTGCTATATTTAAAATTTGGAACTTTGCTGCACCTCAGGCTATACCTATTGCTTTGTGTAACTTTGACAGAATGCTTTCATCTCCTGTCTTTCATGGAAACAATATATCAACTTTGCGCAAGTTAAATGGGCAAAAATCATTCTTTTTTAAGGCACTTTTTAGTTTTAACTTTTAAGTTTGACATGTTTGAATCAGCACATGTTATCTGTTGCTAATTGGTTGTCTTATGGGCCATAAGCATGATCCAATTTGGATCACACCTCCATTTTTAAGCTTTTGGTCACCAAAATCTTTACATTGTTACATGATGAGGTGATGCAGTAGCATCATGAAGTGTCATAGCATTATCATGGTTGTGTCAAGTTTGTGTTGAGTTTAGGATAGTCTAAGGGATTGAATGTCATTTCCTTCCATTCTTGTTATTTGAATTTTCTATTTTGTGTGTGTGTGCTTGTAGTATCTAAAATAAGGCCTATTGTGTGTGATGGCCAAAATTGGACTAAAATCAACTAGGATATCCACTCTCAACGTGCATCCAAGACAGTACCATGGAATAAGGGAGGTTGAACTGTTTTCCTGATGGTTGAGAGATTGTAGGGTGTAGTCGAGAGATGCTAGGAAGCTGTTTGAATATGTAAATTTGGAGATTTTGACAAGTTTTCATCAATATGCTCGAGTGGGAGTTTGTAATCATGATTATTGAACGTAATTGAATAAGCTTGAAGTTTAAAAGTGATACCTTTGCATGTTTTTGACCTGTTATTCACTGTTTTATAGGCATTCATAGTTAAAACCTTGCACAGGAATTTTTTTGCAGGTTTTTAAACATCCAAATAAGTCCACTGTAATTGATTTTTGCCTTCCCTGCCAGGAACTAGGGCTTGATTGATCTCGACATTGGTACGATCAAAATTCCTAAAATTTTGGAATCCTGGTGTTCTCCATGTCATTCACCTTCCCTTAAAGGTGCAGAGCTAAACTCGATGGGTAAGAGCCATTTCCACTCGACCCTGTCACACATGAGTGAAATAACCAGTTTTGCAGTCACAGTGGAGGTTTTTGAGTGATTTGATGCTTGTCAAGGCTAGTTAGGCTTAGGAACAGTCGTGGTATGAATGGTCTCATCATCATGAATGCAAATTAAGGTTGTAGCACTTCATCACATCTCTGTACATGCTCTTAGCTCCTCAAGAAGCCTAGTTCTTCACTGTATCGGTCAATAAAAGTTGTATTTTGTGTGTATAATCCTGCTTGCTCTGAATACATGTTGCATAGTACGGTAATAGGTTCCTATAAAAGTGGTTTGGGTTGTTCTATCTGCACAGAGGGAGAATTCAACTCATCCATGATTGTAGGACAGGGTTACAAGACACAAAATGGGTCTAAGAAACAAATAAGGCCTCAAGGCCAAGTCTTGTCATTTTGAACTTGGATGATTGTGTGAATAGGTGTGTATAGAGTGTAGTAGGCATATTTGGTGTGTATGCATTTGCCTAGAGAATTCAAATACATATGTCATGGTGTTAGTGTGTACCTAGGTGTCAACCTAGAGCTAATGAGTACAAGGAAGAACTTATTTGGCTATGCTCTGCAGCTTAACCCAAGTCTGAATTGTGACTCTTCACGGTCCTCCGAAGGCTCTCTTTAACCAAAACATGCTCAAAGTTCGACACAGAAGACTTTAATTGACCAAGTAACCCAATACTTAGAATCCAACTGGTCCATATTCCAATTTGGGCAATGTGTTTCATCAGGATGGGTTTGGTATGGCACAAAACCACCTCTGTGACCTGCTGTAGGAAAACAGATTGCGCAGAAAGCTTTACTAAGACTCCCTACTCATATGATTTCTAGACCTCTTACAATGTTCTGATCACACGTACAATTTATCTTTAGCCAATCAAAACCTCGAGAAGTGTAATTACATGAGAGAAGATGCTCTAAGGGTCATTCATGCTTCCTAGATTCTTTTACAATAGAGTTACAACATATTGAAGTACATTTACATTACACCATGTTTGGCTCAAGGAATTATGTTGCACTAACTTGGTAGGCGATTGTGATTTGTTTATTTACTTTTTGTTTGTAATCATATATACTTTGGCTGGGGTTTATAATGCATATAGAACATAAGATAATAATAGGACTCGTTTGGGCGAGACTGAGAAAGCTGTGTCTTCTTGTTTCAGATTCGAGATACTAGTGTTCTTGTTAGGTGCGCCCAGCTTGGGAAGAACTAAGAAATTATCTAATTGCTAATGGGCGCAAGCGTTTTGAGGTTTTTATTTGCACAATGTCAGAAAAAGATTATGCTTTGGAGATGTGGAGGCTTCTTGATCCTGAGGCAAGATTGATCATTCCTAGGGAGCTCCATGATCGTGTTGTTTGTGTCAGGCCAGGTAAAAATTGTTGACCAATAAACAAGACACCTTATTATTTTATGGAGATCTGTAAACTCAATTGTAGAGGTTTAAATTTCAGCAATGAAACAGGATAATATTTTTCTCTTTCATGCTAATGCTTCTATTGCATTTGTGAGGTCAATATTTCTACTGATTATTACTTTTTCAGATTGCTATAAACCATATGACCCTAAGCATTGTTCTTTTTTTGTGCTTTTGTTTTCTACAATCATGTTGTAGGTTTAAGAAAGTCTTTACTAGATGTCTTTCATAAAGGGATTTGCCATCCCAAGATTGCAATTGTAATCGATGACCGATTGAAGGTCTGGGAGGATACAGATCAATCACATGTGCATGTTGTTCCAGCTTTTGCGCCATACTATTCTCCATTGGCAGAGGTTCTGTGATTTTTATTTTTACGCATGATTGCTATGACAAATTCTCTCTATTTTATTTTCTTGGAGTGATTGTATGCAGGCACTGATTTCGATCATTTTTTTGGTTCTGCAGACAAGTATTCCTCTTCCAATATTGTGTGTTGCAAGAAATGTAGCTTGCAATGTCAGAGGTGGTTTTTTTAAGTAAGTTACATGGTCTGGTGATGATTTTATGTACAGATGTATTTCCCTATCTAAATGAGAAGTTTACCTGAAGTTTTAAAGAATAATGATTAAAAGTATTCACACTTAAGATTCCTTACATTCCAGGGACTGGATATCTTCTAATTTCTCTTGATACTTGCCTTACGACAGAGATTTTGATGAGGGTCATTTACAGAGGATGGATGAAGTATTCTACGAAACTGATGTGACAAAACTGTCAGCTGCACCTGATGTCAGCAACTACTTGGTAACAGAGGTTAGGCTTTGACAACTTTTTTTGTGGCGCTGATTGAGTTTAACGTTGTCCATTCATGTTTCAATTATTAAGTGTAAAGTTTGATAATTGGAGATGTTTGGTTTTCTATTGTGTCAGGGTTCAGGATAAAGCAGCCACAAATAAAAATGTCAGTTTGCCTATATCTAATGGCACGACAAACTCTGAGGTTGAAAAGAAGTGGAATCTGCAAGTAAATTTCTTTATCCTTTTTATTCTTCAATTGTAGGTTTATAATATTGACATATGGTTATGTAACTCCTTATATGTGTATTTCGTATATGGTCTATATTTTGGTATATAAAGTTGAATTGTCCTGTGTTATCTTGGTTAAGAATTTTAATTATATTGTCTCAATTTTTGAAATGAACATAATTTTTCTAATATGGATATCAATGTTCATAACTTTGATTGTCTTCAGGATCAGAATTTACTCCCAGACACAGGCCCTGACAGTGTTCTTCTGGACAATCAAGATTCAAAGTCATCCATGCAACCTCTGCAACAATCAAAACCAATTTTCACCCCTCCATCCAGTGCTCATACCCAACCATGCATGAAGGTTCTCCAATATTCTCATGGAGCTTCACCTGTTGATTCTTCTAATCCTCTACCAGCTGGTTCAGAACCAAGCAATAATGACTCCCCTGGTAGAGAAGAGGGTGAAATCCCTGAATCTGAATATGATCCAGACATGAGAAGGCGGCTTCTGATTTTACAGCATGGCCAAGACCCTGGGCAGCGTGACTTCAAGTCTATGGCACAAAGCAATCCGCTACCTAATCAGCTTCTTCTTGGATTGGTGGCAGAGGGAAATATGTGTCCCCAGGTTCCGAAAACATTACATGGAATCCCCCTTGATTCTGAATCTCGATCATTTGATGTGCGCCATTTAAAGAACACTTCCTTTTTTTGTGGCCCAGAAAATCCTTTGCTGTCAAGCAGGAATACCTGTGAATTTAAGAGACCACTGCATAAAAAGGTGTGGAATTACTTGGCTTGTTTTTCTTAATGAATACATTTCGGAATGTAGTTTTTGGCTTTGTGCATTGTGGTTATTATTAAGTTAGATTCTCTGTTGTTAAGAATACCGTTTTGATAGTATGTCATTGTTTCAGTGGGTATGACTATGAATTGACAATATAACTGCTTCAGTTTGACATACATTCTTACGGTGAGATTTACAGCAGGTCTTTGGTGGGGATGACAAAGTCAAGCATGAGTGCATGCACAGTGACTATTCTTCTCTGTCAGGTACTCTTTTTCCATAGGAACACTTTGTGTTTTTTAGAGGAAGCATTAGCTAGCTATTGGCCTTTCTGTGGATTAAAAATAAATTGATCCATGTAATGAGGGAGGTAGCATGGTTCTTGACATGATCTGTTTATAAACATGAATTTGCTTTTGTAGAAAACTGCATTTGTTTCGGTTTTAGTGCTCAACTTCCTCATGGAATTTTCAGTTGCCTTAATCTCTATCCAATTAATTATTTGTTTGGCAGCAAGATGGGTGTTCTATGTCATTATGCATTGGGCTGTTTGGAATTTTTGAGCATTCTATGAATGATTTCATATTGAATCAAAAAATCACGGATTATTTTTCTTATACTAGTATGGATAACTTACATCTATATGAAAAACGCCGAGAGATATCACTCTCCTGTTGTTTATTTTGTAATTGTCATATAATTTTTCCTGTTCAAGGTTTCACATTGATTAATTACTCCACTTTATCCACGAATTCCCTGATGTCTGGTGATAGATGGCCTCAATCTAACTACACACCACTGCGTTGAGCTTGAAAAAATCTCCAAGAAAAAACAGGTTCCAAACTCCTCCACTTATCACAATTTTTGATTGTGAAAGATTGCCCTATGATGGTCAAATGGATGTCAAATATAAGGTTGACCATTATTTGTTTATGCACGGGCATGACAGCTCACTGCCACCCCTCCTGCCATTGTGGAATACCTCTCAGTGTACTTAGATTTTTAATACTTGTGGGATTTCGATACCTGTTTATTTAAGTCATCTCTACTATCACCAATTCCAATAATATTCATTACTTAAATGTCTTTTCCTATGTACGTTGGTAATAATCACAAGGCAAAGGGACCCACAAAGCGCACAAGCATCTCTAAGTATTTTTAGTATGGAGAAAGAATCACGAGTAGTAAAAATTGACTTCTTTCAGCCTTCCACCCTCTACTCTCTTTCCCAATTGGAAAGGCTTATATTGTTTAGGTCCTTTTGTCAACTCTAAGTGAAGAATGTCCTTGCTGTTTTTAGTCACACGGTAAAACATTTCTTTGATGACGATCTACAATAATTGGATTGTTGAAGGATTTAGGTTATCGTGTCAATTTAAATGATTTGATTCTCCTTTTCAGTGAGGAGCTTGTTTTGAAGGCTTTATTTTTACTCACTTTTGTTTATGTTTTTCCATGGGTTCCTGTATAGTGAATGTAGAGCTAACCTCTAAAAATCAAATTGTCTTGTGTAGGAAACCATACAACATATCCTGGTTCAGTACGATCTGGAAATTTCTGTAATGGGAAAAATGAGAGGGGTGAAAAACAATTAAGAGTTTCACAAAATTCAGCACCTTGTCTACCCAAGGAAGATATACCTGTTGCAAGCACATCAGAGCAGTCAAAATGTATTGATCCTGGTTGTGTGAACTGGTATACAGAGAAATTTAATCCTGAAAAGGACAAAGATCAATCTTCTAGAGAAACCGGAAGCTCAATGGGACTTGTGGAAATACCTTGTGCCAGTGACACACAATTTGAATGTACATCTGCACAAGCAACAGGTTTTGAGCAGAGAACAGATGATAATAGAAAAGGGTCTTATGATCCTGTCATCGCTCTTCAAGAATTGGTAGGTGGATGCTTCCAATGCAATTGATGCCATAGGATTAGCTTAAGAAATTTCCAATCAAAGAGAATCATGTCATAAGAAATAGTAAAAGTTATTTTTATTTCTTTTTTCGTTTCAAAAATTTTCAAACAGGTACAACTAACATACTAATAAAGTTAGCTTCTATCTTCAGTGCATAAAGGAGGGTCTTAATTTTCATTTTCGAAACCAGCATTCAAATGGAGTTTTAAATGTCATGGAGTCCCATGCTCAAGTATGTTCTGATCTTTGTAGCACAGTGTTCACCCACTTTTTACATAAAAAAATATTACCATGCCAACTGCACATACGTTAGGAGGTTTTTCTTTTCTAGGATATTGGAGTGAGGACCCTAGTTGTTTCTTCAAATTATGTCTTAAAAGCACAGAATTAAGCTCAGCCTTAATGACATTATCCTTTTGCTAGGTGGAAGTAGCAGGGAAAATCTTGGGGAAAGTAACTGTTTGTCTTGGGAAGCAGCTAAGCTGCAGGTAATTGTATCTTTCTTTTGAGAAAGAGCTTTGTAGTGATATCTATAAACTCTAATTTTTTTTTATGATGGAGAGATTTGTATCAATGTGTGCATCGTTAAGAAAAGTAGGCCTACAACTGCTTTGCAATTCCTTAGGATTATGAACTTTTACTGAGCTGATACAGTATGCGACTGCTTCCAAATTCTAAATTGGTTCCCTTTACCTCTCCTCTGTCAGACTATAAACAGTAAACAACAGATGTTTGTATTAATCAAATTGTTAGGTGTAATTATCTAAGCCAGAACTAGTACGCATGGAGCAAGTGGGATAACGAGGAGTGAAATTGAGACTATTGATCAACTTGGCAGGCGCTCTTATGGAGAAATTCATTAACATCATCCTTGAACAATCTTTCAGTTCTGAGTAGCATTCAGTTTCCAGACTACATTTTAGGTGGACCATTAGAATTGGGTTCCTATTGAGTTATTAACCACTAAGGGAGAGGAGCCAATTGTTGAGCATGGACCAATACTTGTGAGGGTACATGGAAATTAGGGAGCTAGTACATGTCACTTTCCCACTTACATTTTGAATAAAAAGTGCCCAATAGAATAAGTCACATCAAGTCATTTCACCCCAATTAGCCAATCAAATGATGACAAATAGGTAGAAACAAATATGTGACTTGATTCTCAAGTAATGGTTCACCTTGAATTTTCTTTGTATTTAAAATAACCAAATTTAAATATTAAAAAAATGTCCCTTCCACATTATTTTAATATTTAAAACAAAATATATATAATAGGAGAACATAACCTATTAAAGGGTATTTTTTGTTTTGAATTATATGATGTTTTGTTTTCTATGTGCACCCTTAAACTTAGGGTGCACAAAGACTGGTTCCTCTCCCTTAGGTTTTTAATTCCTATGATAAGCAAGAATTTCAACCCATTGATTGGAGCAAGAAGTCCAGCTTCATGGTTGCTGTGCCCAAGTTTACTATTTTGATAGCTGTTCTTGCTGTTTGTGCCCTTGACTAAATTTCTATGCCTGCCTTGTGTACATTTCTTTTTTGAATTCCTTTTGAAGATTATTAAGAAAGGTCAACTGTATTGGTGTCCTGGATGTGCGACTTTTTGTTTGACACTTAGATGAAGCTTCTCTTTGTAGCCTTCTCATGGCTGCTTTTCAAAGGTCCCTTGATACTTCCATGCTTTGTCATGACAATAAAAATCTAGTTCTAGTGTATTGAAAACATTTTTTTTTCTTCTAGTTCTGCAAATGTGAGGTCAAACCATTACAATTTTTCCATATATATTGAATACTGTGTCATGGCTTCATCTTCATTGTTATAGCTGGGTATTGTTATTTTATAATGTGGTGCCTGGTTGTACTTCAAGACATTTTTATTTTCACTATATACAGTTAGGGTGAATACAGATTCTCTGTCTCTTTTTGCTTTATAACATGTATGACTAGGTTGTGTTACTGTTATTTAAGTAGTCATGACAGTTTCCACTTCTTGTTATCTGAAACTGTACCAAATGGTCTTTACAATGAGTCTTTTTAAAGTCAGCTTTATAGGTCGAATCAAGTGGTGTTTATATTATAATGTATCTTAAATTTCAGGCTGCTGAGGAGGCTCTTAATAATCTGAAAACAAGCATTATCAATCAACAGGCCCAAAAGCGGTTGAATTCTACCAGGTGAGTAAATACTTCTTGTTTGATCCTTAATGTTTGTTTTAAGGTCTTCCGAAGATGTTTTATGTTCTAATAAATAAAGTTTGTTTACATTATAAAAACCTATTCATATTCATCAAATGATTGAAGACATCTAATGATCCTATCACCTATCCAACTTCCTTTTAACATCTCTTCATGCCATTTGTATTGTAGTATTGTTTGACTCGAACTTGAGAACAGCAGCACTATGGATATGCTTAAATTCCACAGTTGCCAACTTTCAGAAGCTATATGAAATATTTTTGATAATCACTGGTGCATTCAGAGTTACTTTAGCAAAACCAGTTTTTTGTTTTCTAATTTTTTGCTAGGTCAATGAATACCGTATTGATTTATGACCACAGTCAGAATGTTACATATTTTATTGAAGTCAAACTATGATACCCAAACCCAAAGCACTATGTATTTTTTTCTCCCAAAGCTACTGTTAAGTTTTACAAAAAGAAACAAAAATTGTAAGCCTCTGACATACAAACATATAACTAAATGTAATGTGACCTGAAATGTCGATATCTTCTCTTTCTATACACTTTTTTTTTTTTTTTTTTTTTTTAATCAAAAGCCTTTTTACTTTAATATTATGGATTGTGGAAGCTCGAAATGTCTGAGACGAACATCTACTAAACATCTTAAGACCCCTTGATTACAACATATCAATTTGCAGACCACCAGTTTATAGACATTACTAAGCTTTCACTTTTCTATACATGTTGCTCTATCTGCAAAACTTTTCAAGAGTTGATGTTTTGCATTAAATTTGTGCATCTCAGCTAAGTAAATGAATGGAAACTTGTACCAACTCTGAAATCAATTTTGCAGGATGGAACCAGGTCAGCCTACCAAAAGGATTAAGCTAGAGGGATTGCTAAAAGTGACACCTTGAGTTATGGTCGGCCTAACTAAAATGAGAGCTGTAAGAGCAGATGACCGGCAAGAAATATTGTGGAAATTTGTGAATGTGTACACTAGTGATTTAAAGAGCCAATTAAAGTTTGGCCTACCAGGCCATTCTGGTATAAATTGTCATAAACAGGACTGTATATTTGTGAATTTGGTGAAGCTTTAGAATGAGTCACCTTAATTTTCCATTGTCAGAGGTGAAAGTCCATCGGTTTGTTTCAAGCTGAATCAAATGCGGATTTTTGTGCCAATTTTCATAGAACTGGCGGGCTTGAAAGTTGTAATCATCAATGCTCTTTAGGTATTTAATATTTTCATCTGAATGGATTTTTTTGTCTGGTTTTGAATCTGGATGTATTTCATCAACAGCTTCTTATCTTCCCATCTGTTTTTGATGAGTGCATCTGGTTAGTCTATGTATACAATTTTACTAGACATGATAGAGTAAAGCCCAATTATATACATGTAAAATGAAAGAAATACTCTTAGGTTGATAAGAGAAGCTTGGAGAGAATATCAGCAGACAATGATTGTCACAACCAAATAAGTATGAAAGGAAAAACCCAATCATGCAATCAAAGAGGTCTTTGTTTATTGTAAAGTTGGATTGGTTAATACTTGAGTCCATGAACACTAACAGCTGCCATGAATTTGCTTTGATACTATAGAATTTAGGACATGGATTTTAACATAAACATGGAGGGAACTACATGCTATTCTACCATTGATCCATAGGGATCCAAAATGAATCTACTTCATCAAAACCATCAGCACGAAGAAGGAAAAAACATGGAGGTTCTGTCTTTTTAGTAACAGGACCGTCGTTCTGTGCAGAGTGGTGGTTACAGAACTGTCGCTCAACCAGGTTGGTGGTCTTAGGACCGCCGGTCTGCATTGGGTGGCGGTCCTAGGACCGCCGGTTTGCATTGGGCGGAGGTCTTGGCTCTTTCGTGCAGAAAATGAAAATATGAAACAAACAACCCAGAATTTGGACAGTTGTTCGTATCTCTTCTCCTCCATGACCTTTCCCATTCTCCAATGCACGGGAGGACATGGGAGAGGCTATAAATACATGTTTGTAGAAGAGAATAGGATCATTGAAGCATGAAAGTAAGTGAGCAAGAAGTTCTTAGTGTTGGAATTGTGTTTTGTAGAAGAAAGGAGTGTTGAGACAGAGCAAGCAAGTATTTGGGAGGAAGTGTGAGATATTATCTACTTCTCTTTCATACTTATTGTAAATTCTGTACTTATTATTTTGAATTGGCCAATAAAAGTGGGAAGAAAGAGCAATTGCCCTTCCCGACTGGTTTTTCCTCCGGAAGTTTGTAGGATAAAATTTGTTGGTGTTTATGAGCTTAAATTCTTTCCTTTCCTGTAATTGTGGATTCTAAGCATAAGCATAATTCATTCACTAGCTATCTCTGTCATTTTCTAATAGAAAGTAGAACAACAACGTTTATTTGTGTTTCTGTGGATAATTCCAAAGTTGAAGAGTTTACAAATCAACCATACATATTTATGTTGTGCACCTAAACACAACATATATTTATGTGTTTGATTAGTATTATTTTTATTATATTATATTTGGGGTGCATTCAATTAGTGAAGGGTTAAGCCATGAGGAGTTCATGGCTAATTAGGGTTTCTAGTAGTTGAATGTAAAATGGGGGAAAACCCTAAAGAATGTATTATCTTATTTATCACACCAAAACTTAATGCAAGAGATAGCGCAATTAAGTTAGAGCTCTTTTGTTATAGTTATATTTGTAGGTGCAATCGACCTTTAGGGAAGTTGGTGCTCCTATATTGAAAGTTATTAGCATTTTTACTCTATATTTTGTAGTTCCATTTTCTATTAGTATTTGGAATGCAATGACTGGTAGTTGAGCTTCAATCGATTTTCACATCTACAATAAAAATGTTGAGGGGAGTTTATCTAAGGAACAACTCAAATTTCATGACCAAGCATGAGATGAATGATTTATTTGTTGATTTTGTCAAAGGAGGTTCGAAGGGGGAGTTTATCTAAGGAACAACTCAAATTTCATGACCAAGCATGAGATGAATGATTTATTTGTTGATTTTGTCAAAGGAGGTTCGAAGGGAGATTCATTCATTTGGAAAACAACGAGAACACACAACTTTGAGATATTCCAACCCTCAAGGCATAACAATTGGGGATGAAGAAGAGGAGTATATCATTCTTCGGTGGATATTGACAAGGACCTATAAGGAGATGAGAAAGGTAGAATGGCTCACATCATCCACTTTAACCTACAAATGAAGATCCCACAATATGACTTTGGAGGTGGTATGGAGGTCCACACAAGGCTAAGCAAACTTATATTGGGTTTTAGGGTGCAAATGAATAGAAGAAAAGATGATAAATTGATTGTTGTCCTACAATGTTAGGAAGGTGCTAGCCACACTTTGGGGAGGGATTTTTTCAAATACTAATGGGAATTTCGTTGATTTTGCCAATGCTTTGACTTAGAGAGCAGAGTACAATTGGGATGAGTTGTATGATACTTAGATGATGCGCTTCTTTCATAATTCCAAGTTTTGGACTCTAAGGCCAAGTTTTCTTTGAAATTGGTTTGGAAGACCTATATTTCCAATATGTGGGTTGACGTTTGAACAAGGATAAGGTTGTTTTAACCCGATTCTTTTGAAAGGGCTGCTATCGTAGTTAGAAGCACTAAAAATACATTGATGCCCTAAAAAGGAAAATGATAGGAAATATATCTTCGAATAAGAACAGGCGAAATAGGAGTTTTCTTTGTATAAAATTCCTCGTTAGTGCACCCCTATTTCCATTGTTGTAAAACCATGGAGTAAAGGCTGTATATGTGACACAAAGAAGTTCTATATGGATTAAATGTGCGTCTATTTGGGACAAAGTTAAGAGTCTAATAATGACAATACTTGTGATCAAGAAAATGTAGTTTGTGAACTAGAAAGTATGGCCCCATCCACACAACATAACTATCAATACCATTTTTGCAATGATAGGGTTGGATTGTCTATACAATATAAAGTTCTTTGCCCATATTAAGAAACCTTGAATTTCGGTCACGATTGATCATGAAAGCACACTTAATGTTCTAAATAAGAAACAAGTCAACAAGCTAGGTCTCCACTTGGACACTTGTGAAAGTTTTGAAAAAGGGGTGTTTTGTCCTCAAGGGGTGTTTTGTATTCAAGCAAGGGGACTATGAGTATACCATCAAGTCTTAGTCCTCAAGGGAAATCAAATTGTAGACCTAGTCGAATAAACAAAATTTTGAAGAAGGGGCGTTTTGGCTTTATGGTTCACCTTTACATTATGGATGTAGAATCGTCTATCCCACACGAATAGGTTCTAGAGATTTCGAGTTTTTATGCAAATATAAGGTAGTTTTCCAAGACCTACCAAAAAGCCTGCCGTTAGATAAGTAATTGGATCACATTATTGAGTTTGATCCTACAAAGGGGCCAATGATGGTACACCCCTATAGATATGGGCATTTTTAGAAGTCAGAGATAGAAAAATTGGTAAGTGAACTCTTGGAGGTTGGCATCATCCTCCCCAAGAAGAGCCTATATGTTGCTCTAATAGTACTAGCTACGAAGAAGGATGGGTTGTAGAATCCGAGTTGATTACATGGCTTGAACAAACCACATTTTTGTCCAATGGCAAGAATTGATGATTTGTTTGATGAGTCGCATGGTCCGAAATATTTCTCAAAGATATATCTTAGGTTTGGATGTTATCAGATACCAATTCAAATTCAAGGTTAGGACGATACTATATTGAGAACGCATCAGGGTCACTACCAATTTCGGGTCACGCCCTTTGGTCTCAACAATGCTCCAACGATTTTTGAGAGACAGATGAATAAAGTATTGTAGAAGTTCTTGTGTAAGTTTGTGATAGTGTTTTTGATGACATCCTTGTTTATAGTAATTCATTGGCATCCCATCTTGAACATTTGGATGTTGTGTTGGATATATTGTCCAAGGAGAAGGCAAATGACTCTTTGGAATACTTTGGTCACATTATTTATGTTGAGGGGATTTATATTGACCTTGCAAAGATCAATGTCGTATGTGATTGCCATGTGCCCATATCCTTAAGAAACTTTGTGGTTTCTTACCCTTGATAGGATTTTCTGCTGTAATATTTAGAAGGAACTACTCAACAATAGCATGTCCCATGATCGACCTCACAAGGAAGGATTCCTTGAAGTGGTCCATTGAGGCACACAAAACCTGTAAGGATCTCTAGGAAGCTCGGTTTACTCCAATTTTATCAACCCTTAATTTCTTAGTCTTTCCTCATTGAATGTGATGCTTCTAGATCTGGATTGGGTGCAATTCTTTCGTAGGATGACCATCCCATTGCATTTGAAAGTAGGAAATTGAATGAATAGGTGAAGAATACCCACATATGGTATGGAGATGATATCATACATGTAATAGCCAAATGGTGGTAGTTTATGTTAGTGAGCTAATTCTTTAGTAAGTCCGACTACCTTATCCTTAAGCACTTGTTAACTTAAGGGAGATTAACAAAGGAGTAATAGAAATGAATTTATCACCTACAAGTGTATGACTTTGAGATCCTTTACAAGAAAGGGAAGGAGAATGTGGTGGTAGATACAATGTCCCGTTGAGAAGAACCATTAGTATTTTAAGTCATGTCCATTAGCCAACCTTCTTAGATACATGACCTTGTACATGACTACTTAGCTCATCTTTCCTCAACCCAACTCAGAGCGAAATTGAAGATGGGAGAAAGGGGAATATTTGGTTAGTTTGTAGTGGTATTGACTTTTTCGAGGACACATTTACTTAAGAGGCGACTCCCCTTGTTTAGAAGGTGTTGGAGCATAGGCATGAATCTCCATCTGCATACCATGTTGGGTTCTAGAAAACGTATATAAACATCAACACTTTTTTTAGAAGGGAATGGAGTAAGACATTCTACAATTTGTTGTTGCGTGTGATTTCTACCAACTAAATAAGGTTGTGTTTCTCTTTGCTGTTGGGGTTAATCACACCAGTTGTATAGATATATTATTCAGATCTAAGTATACAAGCAATAAAAGTGGAAATAACCAAAAGAAACAATACACAAGATTTAACGTGGTTCACCCAAAGTGTGGCTATGTCTACTAAGAAACAACCAATCTTATTATTCAAAGCTTTGTAGAGAATATACAATTAAGATCTCGCAACCTTCCACACCCCTTGAATGTGCAATACTTTCTTTCTTACAAGCTTCTCTTTTTCTCTCTCCAAATAATTTCTTCCTAAATTATGATCAATCTTAATGAGTTCTTCCTTCTAACCCTAGCTTTCTAGCTTATATAGGCTATACAAACTTAGGAAACTTCAGCTATGCAACTACAACCATTAGATTCACTTTATAATGTGAGTTAAATCTAATTCCTGCGAGTTAAATAAAACAATCACGCACATGCAACCGATGTCGGTTTCTCCTTGCATGACCGATACCAATCCCCGGTGATCGACGTCGGTCTTCCCACTGACGTCGGTAACTGTGTATTCCAACAAGTTAGTAAAACATGCTAATGTGAAGCAATTAAGCTCCACAACTCAACAATTTCCCACTTGGAGATAAATTGTTGCACTGTACCATACAACTTCATTCTTGAATCTTTTTCTTGGCATATTTCTCCCTCTTCAAGTTTCAAACTCGAAGACCAACAGAAGTGTAGTGTAGCTCCAACTTCTCCTTTGCCAACGACTTTGTTAGCATATCCACAAAGTTCTCCTTTGTATGATTTTTCTTCAACTTCATTCTTGCCGATCCTCCAACACCTATCGTATGAAGTGATATCTCAACTGAATGTGTTTCGTTCTTGAATGAAGCGTTGAGTTCTTTGCTAGATGAATTGCACTTTGACTATCATTGTACAATTTGTAATCCTCTTGCTCCTTTCCTAATTCTTCTATGAACCTGCTCATCCATATAATCTCTTTGCTAGCCTTTGTAGAAATGCAACATGGCCACAACCTTCTGCAATCTAGAAATCCAACTAACTGTCGTCCCACCTACTATGAAAATATATCCACTGGTGCTTCTTCTACCATCCAAATCACCAGCTATATCTGAATCAACATAGCCACATAAAGAAGTATCTCGATCCTCCATAACATAAATGCATGTCGGATGTCCCTCTCAAATACCCGAGAATTCATTGGGTGCGCTTTCCAATGCTCTTTACATGGATTGGCCATATATTTGCTCACAAATCCCACTTTGTGTAATGTTTGATCTCGATATAAACCATAACACACATGAGACTTCCAATCGCTAAAGTATATGGAACTTGTGCCATGTACTCGACCTCTTCATGTGATGTAGGACATTGATCTTTGCTCAATTTGAAGTGTCCAGCCATAGGTGTACTAACAAGTTTTGAATTCTGCATATTAAACCTTTCCAACACCTTATTCATATAATCCTCCTGAGACAAATACAACTTCATGTTCTTCTTGTCTCTAAGAATTTGCATGCCAAGGATTTTCTTTGTAGCTCCTAAATCTTTCATTGCAAATGTGTGAGCTAACTTTTCTTTAAGCTCACCAATGTCCTGCATACTAGATCCTGCAATAAGCATATCATCCACATACAGTAATAAAATAATATACCTCCCATTTCCAAGCTTCTTAAAATAAACACAATGGTCAGATTCACATCTCAAATAATCATGCTCATGTATGAAACTATCAAATCTCATATACCATTTCCTTAGGGCTTGTTTGAGTCCATATAAGTTCTTTTTCAACCCGCACACATGTTTCTCCTTACCCTTGACTTCATACCCAAGAAGTTGCTGCATATAAATCTCTTCCTCCAAATCATCGTGAAGAAAAACTATCTTGACATCAAGTTGCTCTAAATGCAAATCTTCTACTAAAACTAAATGTTAGGAAATAAGGGATAAAATATGCGGAAAATCCTCGCAGAATTGCAACAAGAGAAACTAATATACAAAAATATTACGATCTCAAATAAAATTGTAGAATAAAATAATACAACACGAGACAATATTTAACGCGTTCACCCAATTTGGGCTACGTCCACCAAGAATCATTTGCTCAAATTTTATTACAAGCCACCACTCTCTCAATCCAATACCCAGATATGTTTGGAGTTATGCTCAACAAACTCTATAGAATTCACACCCGAATTCAAAACACATCTGCAATGTTACATAATACCTACCATATGCACAAAACCATATAAGTAGACAACTACTTAAGCAATTTTACAAAACCCAGGTATCAAAGTCATGGGCCAAAACCTTCCCATAAACCTATGAGTCAAAATCCCGCCCATATGAGAAAAACATGTTTCCCGGTATATTAGTGTACAGTCTTCAACACTTTCTCACATAAAGATGTTTTGTAGTAGGTGTGGTGTTCCTATGGAGTTGAGTTGGAGAATAGTTGTCGTCTAGTGGGATTAGTATTCGTGATAGAGAAAGAGGATGCCTTAAGTTGTTAATTCACGTATTAAATGAGATAAATGTCAAAGTAAGTGTTAAATGTCATATTGCCAAGTGCTTGGACCACATAACAAACAAGCCATGATTAATGGTTCTTCTATGACTTTTGTCACATTTTCGTAAGAGATTTATTTTTAAATAATGTTGATTGTATTTTATTCATGAAAACCCTTGGCATTTACTATCCTAACTATTTTACACATAAATGCCAAGTAAAATGATTTAAAATAATATTATAATCAATTTAATTCTTAAAATAGAAGAGATTTGAAGGTGGCTAATTTCTTATGCAAATTTTGGTTGTCATAGATCTATAGATAAGTATGGTGTATTGCTTCTTGGTTGTGAGAATGTTGAACTTCTTCAATTAATTGTTTTCATACATTGATATTAATTGTATCTCATTATACATGGGTACCTTACATGGTCTAGTATTAAAACCATGTCACATTCTTAGCCTTTTTGCCTCACTTTATCGAAGTTGTAATTACTTATGGAAGTCTAGCCACATTTTTTCTTATGTAAGTTTACTTAAGTATGCAGCTTGTTTTCCTCTCCTTTACTTAAAAAAAAACTCATGACATATACATGTTTACATGCACTATCATTCACTTGATTTTACATTATGTTCATGTGGGTGCATGTATCCTTGTTATGAGAATACAACCACTAATAATAAATCTTATTTATAAAATTAATCCTTGAATAGACAATTGTCTATATTGTGCACTTTGATAATTAAAGTGACCTCTCTATCCACCTCCACATTTCATCATTACGCCAAAGGCGTTACCCCTATGGGAAAAGGCTTTGCGGACATTCATGGGACTGTGTCAAATTTGACGGCTTAAATGACGGTTTTGCTATTTTTAACAATTTTGCTTTTGTTATTTTTAACAATTTTGTTTTTCTGATTTTGCATGTTGCTTTGGCTTTACTATTTTTAAATTTTATTCGGCGTTACCCCTATGGAAAAAGGTTTTGCGGACATTCACTGGATGTCAAATTTGACGGCTTAAATGATGGTTTTGCTATTTTTAACAATTTTGTTTTTGTTATTTTTAACAATTTTGCTTTTCTAATTTTGCATGTTGCTTTGGCTTTACTATTTTTAAATTTTGCAGGTATGCATTTAAATTTTGTTTATACTTGTATGTAGCAATAGAACTATATTTCTTAGCCTCCTCTTATGACCAGTTCCACAACTTTGGTTCTTGGTCAATGAGGTTTTGTTTTGTGTTGTGCCTGTTTAGCTTTTGAGCCGCATGAGGAGGTATTAACCGTAGACTTGTCCAAACTATCATTTGTTGTCACAAAAACTCGTCTTCCAGAATTGCCAAAGGAAACTTGCTCATCCTTTGAAGGTTCATAGGTTACCACATTTGCCAGCAACTTCATGCCCCTATCATTGTAGACAATACCAGTTACTTTAGGAAGGTGTGGACGGTTCTTCACTGAGACTATTGTTGTCTGAACTTTTTCACATGTTTTAACTATTTCTCCATCAACCAAATCCTTTGTTGGATTACTCTCTTTACATGATGTTGATGATAAAGTTGTCTTAGATGTTTCTCATGTTTTCTCAATTTCAAATGTATTCATGTTTACTATGTGGGCGGTTATAGTTGTAATTATCGTATCGAATTACTACTAAATTTACAACGTTTGGAGTGCTTTTTACTTTCCCCATATGGGAAAGGGCTTTGCACAACGAGACGAGCTTCAGTTATGTAGTTAAATTGTGTTTTTCTTATGAATTATGTATCGGCAATAACAATGGCAATTGTATTATAAAAGCACTGGAAGCAAAGCAAACCGTATGTGAATTAGGGTATGTGCAATCATGGCTACACCAAGTATTTTGCAGCTAGTAATTGTAATCGGCTTATATGTTTACTACAACGGAGCTCGAACCATTCCAGATGAGGCTAAGAGTTACATAGCCGAATTGATACGCAGAGACTCCCGATGTCGCCACTCATGAAAGGCCTCAACCTTACAATCTCCCAACGCATGTGTCGATCCATGCAAAGAAGAAACTCCATACTACTGCAAATATCTGCTTAAATGTACCCGATTTCATTTTATAGCGATTCTTTTAAAAGAAAATGTGATGGTGGAAGGAGTTTCCATTTTTAAAACCAATAATGGTGGATTTCTTTGGCCCTGTGTTTTTCTACCCAGACTTTATGAAATATAATTTCCCCGAGCTTTACTCTTCTCAATTGTTTGGGATGTTTCAAGTTTTTCTAGAAGTATATTTTGTTGATATTGCTTTTGTAGAGTTATCTGTTGCCACTATAGCTATCTATTGGACATATAATTGTTGGATTGCCTTATATATTCCTTTATATTTCCAATTGCAGGGATTTCTTACAGCTTTGGATCGAGCAGTGCTTTGATAGAAAACTCTAAACGATTCCCAGCTCCACAAAGTGACAAAAAACTAGATAAACATTTGGAGAGAGAGAATTTCTTTAGCTTTTTTACCTGAAAACTAGTCTAGGTTTGGTTAAGTCACCCCAAAAGGTGTTCTTTTTTGTAGTGAATTGTCCCGGACTAGAAATTGTGCATTTACAAACTATTTATAATCATAATTGAAGTTCATGTAGGGTGGACTTTAAAGATAACATGGTGTCCAGATCATGTTCAAACCTCTTAGATTTGGATTCGAGCAATATACCTAACTTTGGGCAGACTGCGAGACGACTTCCCCAGGTAATGATTGTGCCTGGGATAATATCATAAATTGATGATGATAATGCTAATAGTGTGACCTCATTTGCCCCCTCGTCAATTTGTATGCAACGAATGATTATTATGGCTAACTAAGTTCCTTTGTGAGCTCGCAGAAATCCTGAAGGTAAGAGTTGGTGTTTCAGTTGGGATGAGGATTCCCTGCTATTGCAGCTCAAGGATGGGCTATCTAAGGATCTTGAGGTTGTCTATGTGGGTTGTTTAAAGGTTGAGGTAGAACCATCGGAACAAGATGATGTTGCACAGATCTCTTAGAAAATTTTAAGTGTGTTCCAACTTTTTTGTCTCCTTAGCTTCAAAGCAAGTTTTACCACAGGTTTTGCAAGCAACAGCTATGGCCTTTTTTCACCATATGCTACCACTCATGATATAAAATCTCCACATGTACGAAAGTCTCCATGTATTCATGTTTAGTTCAAATAAACTACTCCACATAACGTGACCACTCATGATATAAGATTTGCAAAAAAATATTCCCACAAAACGCTACCACTCATGATATAAAATCTACACATGTACGGAAGTCTTCATGTATACATGTTAAGTTCAAACAACCTACTCCACAAAATGCAACCACTCGTGATATAAGATTTGCAAATGTATATGTATGAATTTGTAACAAGTTTTAAATGTAAACAGAACCTTTAAATGAAGTGGTTCATCTATATTTCTACACTAACAAAATCAATCACACCCCTTATCAACATCAACTACAAAAGAAATAACTATCCCTCTAAATCAAATAACATATATTGTTCGGCGTTCACATTGCATTGTACACATGCGATTGCTAGTTATTAGGAAATGTGGGGATAAATAATAACACATTTATATATCCACTAAAATAAACAAGCCAAGGATTATAGTTTATGATTGAACAAGTTATAATGAATTATATCACATGATGAATTAGATATTAGATTTCATACATAAACATGAAAGTAAATGAACACAAGACACAATATTTAAGTGGGAAAACCTTTCAGAAAAAACCCACTGAAAAATCACTTATCTTTATTGAGAAAATGTATTTCACCCAACACTCCCACTATTTCCTTGAATTCGCAGAGTTACATCCACTCATTAGTTCGCATCTAGCTCGCACGATAGTTCGATCTTCTTGGTTGATGATCAATCGTCAATATATGTCGTGTGTTTGTGTACAATTTCAAAGAGATCACCTTATTATATATCAAGGCGGGTGCTCTGCATCTACTCATATAATTTAATTTTAAATATGTGTTGAACCGATATGGGAATCCACCACATTACAAGCCAAGGTTCTTAATCTTTGACAAGTTTTCTAATGAAACAATTTCTCGCTTAATATTGCAAACCACAACATACATGATTGCAAAGGTGAATAGTATCTCATTATATCCTTCATTGGCCCTCTTGCCATTCTACCATGTTGCATATCAAGGGAAATGTTTTGCATGCAAGTGCAAGTGTATTTATTGAGGTTATCTATTGAGTTATCATGAGCCCATTTCCGAAATTCCTACAATCATTCTCTACTAAAAGCCAAAATATTCCACTTAAACATGAGTACCCACATTTTATGAAAGAATTCAAATCTAAAAGAAATATCTATCTGATTTGAATTCTCAAGTGACAAAAATTCACCCAAACAAATCTGATAAGTAATTTATCTTCCTCAAAAATAGAAATACATTATGTATATGTATATGTATATGTATATGTGTATGTGTATGTATGTCATTCATTCATACATACATACATACATGTGTGTGTGTACACACAAATATAACACAGAATTTAATAGCAAAATAAATAAAAGTGAAGTAATTAAAGCTCCAATCACATTCTAAACAAAAAAGAATTACAATAACATCATCAAAAGGTAATATCGTAGCTAGCTTTTAGATTTGTGATAATTATTTTAAAAAGTCATTTTGAATTATGAACCTTAAAGTTTTGCTTTTCCTCGTTATAAATTATATTATAAAATAATTTGAGCTATGTCTAAGAGCATGAATGTCTCCATTTATCTTGATGAGAAACAAATGATAAATGCTTTTAATTATATTTTCATGTTATATTTTAACAAAAAATGTGTAATTTTAAATTATTATGTTATTCACTTGCAAAACAGAAGTTGATTTTGTTTAATATTTTTTCAATGTCAAAAGCAAGACCTAATAGAATATATGTTAATATTTTTACTACCATAACATTGATTTGAGAAAAAAATTCAATCATCCTAGGAGTTGGCAAGGATGAAACCTAGTCCCCAAACACATACATTTGACTTGTAAACACACATAAAATACCTTATGCTAAAAACACTATCTTAATGCTAATGAAACTAACATAAAACCTAGTAGTGACATAATTTTAAATTCAAAACTCAAATTGACACAAAATACCTTAAAAGAACTTAGAAAGTTCAAACGTAAAGGTTATGGATGTTTACGACTACCATATTTAAACATTGAGGTAGGGGTGAGAAGTCAAACTTGACTCATGAATCATTAAGATTGTGTAGAATAGGTTGAGCATAATGGGGGTTGAAGGTGACACAACAAGAGATGGGATAGGAGAGTCATGGAAAACGAAGGGCAAGGGTTAAGAGGGCTCTAAGGAGTATATGGACGGTGGAAGAGAGGAGCAAGAGGATAGTACAAAGAGGTAGGTAGCTTGCAGGATTTTGTTGGGAGCGTAATTCAAGTTATAAATCTTAAACTTGATTTTCGCTGTGGATGTGAGTATCCTCCTCTGAATTGTGACTCATTTGACATGAAAATCCTTGAATAACATATGATTCAAGGAAATGTTTACAAGGTTGGATTGTCATTCTATGAAATAATTATATTTTTTTGCTAAATATGTTTAAGTTAATACTTGTGAATGAGTATTTGGGGAGTAAAATATTGTCATGTCGTTCAACTAACCCTTGCATCTCTCTACTTAAGATAATGGAAGTCCTTTATGCAAGGGATTGGATACTGAATCAAACCATTACAAAACAGCTAAATTGTGAACTGAATCATCGCTTGCAATTTGACCATGAACTTGCTCACTACCAATATGGGCCACCAAACAATAGAGAATCCACAAAAAAATGTCTTTTCCACAATAAACCCAAAATCCAATAGTAAATGCAAAGAAAACACTAACAATATGGGAGATTAAGTTAAACTCGAGAAAAGATCATGAGAAGTGTCACAAACTTGTTCAATCTAACAATGTGAAGGCAAGAGACAACATTTCACTAGAGCACACTTTGTGCAGGAGATGAAGGTGAATTTAGAGACTAAATCTTCACAACCATGTAAGGCCAAAACTCATTAAAAACAAATTTGAAACAAATTCAATAAATTTTCAGAACATCAATTATATAAGGAAATACCCTTACAATGTTTCATTTAATTAAACCATAAAAAGAGGGTGGCCCCTAATTTGAGAAACTTGGATGTGTCAGTGACAACAAAGAGGAACCTGAGCATTTGCCACTTCCAGCTGGATCTGCTGATAATGTTGTTTTCAGGTTAAAACATCTTGTGTGATAGTTATCATTCTTTACTATTTTCATGGTTGATTCATCTTCGTTTATGCAACTATAATATTGCGTCATTCCAACCACTTAAGAATAACAAATAGACTTTTGAAGCCCATTATACTCTTTGACAAATCAATAAAGATAAATTATGATATATTGTCTGATTGGATAAATAGAGGAGCCCATTGAGCTTCAGAACATGAATTCTAGCCTAATAGTCCATGCACAAATTTCATAAGGTACAGCTTTGTTAGCAGCATATTTAGATACATGATTGAAATTTGACAGCTACTTAGAATGATAAATGCCATCAAGATTTGAGATGTTACCATAATGCAGATCGCTAATAGATATAAACAACTAAATTCTGAGCAAGAATATATTGAAGTCCATAATCCCAAGAACCAGTGAGGTTTACATTCAATCAAGAGGTGACATATGTTAGAGCTGTGAAAAATTACAGGACGCTCTGGATGCTAGCATAATCACACCTGTTGGTCATTGTTCAGATAGAACAGATTTATGAATTATAATCTGGTAAAAATCAACCTGCTCAAATTGGACCACTATACTCTTCTTTTGGATACATATAACAGTTTTTGCAACATATATTAAACTTTCAACATGTATAATAACCAAAATTGCTTGCCAAGCTGTTACATATCTCATATATAATTCATCTCAATATGCAATAATGTGGTCTCAAGTAGGCAGCCATCTTGTCAACACCTTAATGGAACAAACATGGCAAATAGTAGATACATATTGCCATTTTCTGCTGTTCTACTTGTTTTACAATCTTTCTCGAAAACATTTTGTGTACAAGAGCACATTCATTGCAATGCACATGTGCTAACTAAGGTCTTCTCACCATGTAAATCATACTCAATATTATCATAAAAATTAAGAAGTCTTGTAGCATAGAGAGGTTTCAAGCCTAGAGGAATTCTGAGGAGATATTTCATTCACACTTCAAAGCACGTGTAATTCTCCAAGTGGTCATAATTGAATCTGGATTTGTGTTATGGACCTCTTGATGACCATTGTTGTATAGCATATTTTTGCAAATTGCAACAATAAATTCATCATTTTCAATAGTAAACAGGTACATAGCTTGCTCATCCTGAAAAAGAATAACAAATAAAATTAGAACAAATAAAAAATTAGTACACGGTATTTAATAACATTTAGTCAAATGGGAAGGAGTTGATATTCTTGAACAATGTAGACTTGATCAACAAAGTTTGTATCATTTAGTTCTGCGAAATTGTGAATGCATGTGAGACATTCATGTTAAATAAAGAATCACCATTTAATTCAGTACTTTCATAGATAACACAAAAATTTACTGATTTAAGATTCTTCACAATGGAAAAGAATTTTATGGAAATAATCAATTTTTTTAAAATGTGATTTATATTTTTGTTTTAACTAGATATATGAAGAGCCAATGGGTGATTATTCAATCAAGGAATTAAATAAAAATATTAAACAGTTCTTTCAAAGATACTAATATTTTGTGTCCCCCTTTTGCTCAAGGGTATAAACAAACACTTTCACCATTATGTAAAAGTGTTGACAGAGTCATATAAATTTTATAACACAAGCCTTCTGAGATGTGTAAAATGATGGGGATCAGCATGCACATTTTCTAGCTGAGAATCAAAATGAAAGGAGACTTCAATGTCTGAAATTCAGAGGTACTCCCAGTAGTTTTCTAATTGTAATCATTCCAAACTCTTCCTTTACAAAGTATTTGGATTGACAAAATATTTCAGATTGAAACTTTTCCACCAAAATGTTTCAGTTTGTGGACAACTTGTTTCACCCTAGTCATTGCAATAAATAAGAATTTTCTTGCCAGAATGATTCTGTGTCATAATCTTTGCCCACACAATAACACTTTCCTTGCCAAAACAATCACTATGCAGTTCCTAGAATACTAGGAACCTTTCAGAGTGCTACCCTCTAGAATCATGGTAATCAACAATGACCCTATGATGATATGTGGAAAAAATGACTCAAGTTATTTTAAATCGTGAACAAAGAATTGGCCTCGAAAAATCTCTCTGCCGAACTAGAACTCAAAGTTGCACATATGAAATACTGAGAAATATGTTAATGTTTGGTGCAAAAATCATCTTATTTTATGAGGCTGTAAATCTCTACACATTATTAAATGGAAGGGTTGTGAACGTCTACACATTATACAATAGAAAATGAGATGAAGAATGTTCACAGATACCTATCATCAACAACCAACAGGATCTGCTGAGTTAAGATGCATACCTCAGGCCATGTACAGAATTCATCTGGAAACACTTGCAACAATTCTGCTGCACTTTGCCCAGAACAATATGCAGATATCTTCATGCTATCATATTTAAGTGTAACAGTCAAACAGAAGCTCGGAGTTACTGCCGTGTCACAAACACAGAGACAGAAACTACAGATTGGCAAGCCATTTGGATCGTCATTCACAGAATGGCCACAATGTGAATGTGATAATTCTACGTTTAACTGGTGAAGCTCAACTCTTTCAATAAGAACCCTGCAAACCTGTGTGTCATAAAGATTGTCAATCATCCTCACTCAAACCAATGTCCCCCTATGATTTGATATTCTCTGCTTGAGTTGTAGCAGACGTCTGCTTTGCAAGCAATCCAACACCTTCAAAAACTATTGTGGGTTTTAGAAGTGAAATTGCCAATTTTATTGTCAGAATCTCAGAGAAAAGTTCTAACCACTTACTACCATGTGAATTGCATTACAAAACTTGTTTTGATGGTCCCAGCAATCATTGTTTCCTTCACTATTACACACTAATAGATATTTCACTTTATTTAATTTCAGAACTGCAATTGAATCAAAAACATGATGCTCCAGATGAATTTTTATTGAAGTGACAGCTATTTTCATTGTTTCTAAAGTATTTGCAATCTTGTAATATTTCGATGTTGCCAACACATTGATTCAGCCAAAGCTCAACCTTGTTTAGCAAATGCTTCCTTAGTTCATGTCATTACTATTAGAATACGACCATCTTCTCCAATTATTTCTTATGTGCATATTTAAGAGATGAGGCAGATGTGCATTCTTAGGTTTCCGAGCATGCAAATTTTTGATGAAAATGAAAAAGCATCACTGCAATCTCTATGGAAGACTTACTTGTGTACTATTCATCTGAGTGGAAAGCTCAGAAAGAGAGCAAATGTGATGAAGACAAGCTGAATTTAGTAATGTTGGAAGCTGACTTATATTAGTTATTGATGTATTGTCATTGCTTTCATGCCACAAACATTCCATCCTGCTCATTACAAGTAACTTAGATGCAGCAACAAAATGAATAACTATCCCAGATTTGCAGGACCAACAGAAATACAAGTTTCAACAGGAAGACAAAGCAAGCAGCAAACACAATTAAATTTATAGAACTAATATCGATGAATCTTAAGCAGAAACTAAAATGGTCTGTATAATAATTTGATTAATACAGCTTTAATATATTAGAATTTAAGCAGATCGACAAAGATTCAACTACATGGATACAACTGCCCCCAACACCCTATTCTATTGCATGCATGCCCACATATGCAGAAACAAACCCAAATAAAACAGAGACGAAAAAGTAACATAAGAACTAAAGGGTTTCACCTGCCTTTAGAAGTCATATAACAGGAAAGACCAGACAAAAAAACTGTGTGACCGCTGCATATCGCACCAGCTGACCTGAAAAGCAGGTATTAGATTTGGTTAAATTTCTCTTATGCCTCCATCTGTTGGATAAGTCTCAGGAACTGCATAAAAAGGACATTCCAAAAACTAGGGGAAAAAACTTATACGTAATTACAAAGTGTAATTAATGACCAATGGTTACAAACTTACATGAATGAGCTACTGGCTGTTGAGAAACAGACTAACTTAAAATAGTTCTGAGTAGCAGTAACCAATGCAGAGAGCATCTATATATCATGTGTGTAATGAGCTTTTAACTTATAAGATTAAAAATATTAATCAATATGCTAGATATGTGATGATGTAGGGTCAGATAAAAAGGCATTTTATAGTAAACAATGTAGTGGATCACTATGTATCTAGTGGGTTTCATGTTTTTTTGCAAATTTAAATAAAAATTACCTCAGGAAGTCGCTGAATATCCAAGGATACAAGCCTTAGTTCTGGAATCAGAAACAAGCCCCTCCAATCAACTTCCCAAAATTAACCAATACTGATGCCAACTAACACACGTTTCGCTTATATAAAACCAGCATCAATCAACTAGTTATTAATTCGTTCTCATTTCCATGTGGTAAACTTAGAGGCTGCAATATGACAATGCATCGTTCTTTGAATTTGTTTTTACTCCTAATTTATTTCCTACTTTGGTAACGAGAACAGCGATTACAAATAATAAAATTCATCGCACATTCCCATTGAATCCAAACCATATAAGCCTAACACAAAATCAGTAATATCAACAGAGTTCCATAATCAGTTCATAACCATAACAGGGTGTTTGTTCTGATGAGCTTCGAACTAAGACTAAGAATCACCTTGAAAAGACCATTATGTTTACACATTTGTAATACTAATACAAATCCTAACCAATACCTTTTAAAATGTGTTATCTCATATGAGACTGAAGCAAATGTCGCTATTTATTCAATGTTGATCTTCTTTAGGAGCTATTTCAGCACACAAGAAGACCCACTGAGAACTATACTTAACCAAACAACTAGTTCTAGACATTTCCACATCAAACTCATAAAAGATGGGATTGTAAATGGGCTAACAATGATAGTATTCAGTGATGCAAAATTGAAAAGTTCCAGTTGAAGTACGTTTGCATGAAATACCATAGTAGACATCAAGAAATTGAACATCAACTTAAGACACCCATGACATGTCAAGAAACATTGTAAAAAGGTGAGACAATTTACTGAGCATACCCAATCTTGTATCACCAAACCTGGAAAATCGCATCTAATTGTATTCAAGCATTAGGAACCATCATAAACATGGCAGAGTTACACATCAGCAAGATGGACTCGTCAGTTGATAAACTGTTCTGTGTAATCACTTTTTTAAAAAAGTTAATTTAATCAGAAATTTAGCAAGACAGGTTCATTGGCTGGCAAATCTGTCAAAATGGACAGGTTGATTGCAGTTCTAACATCTTGATTTTAAGGAAATGCATGGATACAGCTGTGTTTGGGACAGCATGGTTGGATTTTT